>JAVKLA010000017.1:5778302-5822633 GCA_034782735.1 Sagittarius serpentarius | reverse complement strand
TCCCGGCTGTGCCCCCTCCCACCTTTCCTGTGCCCCTCCAGCCTTCTTGCTGGCTGGGCAGGAGAAGCTGAAAAGTCTTTGACTGAGTCTAAACATGACTGAGCAACAGCCGAAACCATCAGGGTGTTATCGACATTCTTCTCATACTGAACTGAAGACCCAGCACTGTACCAGCTACTAGGAAGACAATTAACTCTATCCCAGCCGAAACCAGGACAGGGCAACATTTTTCAAGCCAATATGTCTAAACCAGCCAACTGTTCCCATAGCCACCTCAGCTAACGCAAGACCAACTGTGCTGGATCAGACCTGCCATCCGCTGCTTCAGTATTCTGGCTCAGTGGCCAGTAACAGCTGTCTAGGTAGAAGGGTAGGAACAGAGCAAACATTCTGTGACACAGCTTCTTTCGTGCTCTTTTTGCTTCCACCAATTGCTCAGGGATCTCCTAAGGCACGGGTAGTTTCTGGGTATTTAGCAGTCATCGGAGGGGTTTCATCATGATTTTGTTGGGAAGTTTAAACACCCTTTCAGTACACATAAAGTTCCATGGACAAAATCTGGGTTTTTCTTAATATAGATTAAGCCTTGATTAGATACTGAAAAAAACAGTGAGAAGAGCAATTTTGTCAATTTTTAAATATTGTGAGCACGGACTACAAGTTGCCTCTGGCTGCCATGCAATGGTCTGTTAGCGTGGAATTAACGACCACGGTCTGCTTCTTAAAGGTAGTCTGCATTGGGAGGTCTGTGCGAAGTTAGAGTTCTTAGGTGAAGTACACTTTGCTAGCTAACTCCCTCTGTGAATACTGCTAGTAAGGCGTGAGCAAACCTGCACCCCATATTAATGAAGCAAGCGAAGCAGGCTGATTGGGAGCCCGTGGATTAGTCAGCATGCCAAGGCAGGGGCTCTGAACTGCTTTCTGCCTCTCTCCAAGATGTGGAACCAGCTAAGCCTCTTGATTTCAGAGCTATGCAAGTTCAGTGGCTAAAGTAGGTAGCATAGCTTTCTCACTAGCGTTCTTAAAAGGCTCTGGGCAACGTTGTTTTCTTCTCTTTCAAAGTCTAAATAGGAAGTACACTATCCCACATTTACTGTATACTAACAGCATCCACAAAGACAGCCAGTATGAGGTACATTCACACACTACCTGGAACTAACATCCCCACGCAGACGAGTCCTTAGTAAATCCTTACCTACTCAATTAAAATACCAGAAATGAAACTGAATTAGACTCCCATTTATAAAAGGGCTGAAGAAAACTACTGAGATGGTGAACCGCTGCTAACACCGTGGGTCTTCTGCTGGCCAAGTTACAGTACTGTCAATGCCGAGACATCAGTCGAGCACTGTTCATAGACAGACCAGTTATTTATGAACTCTTTTTATTGTAAAAATGTTCTTCTAAGTGAAAATAATCTGAAAAAGTATTGGTGAGAAAAGGATCCTTTTAATCAGAAATATTAAAGGCAAGAAAAGCAAATGTGTACATTCACCTACACTAGAAGTTTAGAGTCTTGTTAGACTCCAAGGAGAGGTGACAAGCAAAGCAAGACAGATATGGTGTCCAAATAATTTCTTAAGAGCTAGCCCAAATAATTCAAGAAAGGAACAGAAATGCTCATAAGCGAAATGAGCCACTGAGTCTTCTTTTGGATGTTTTTCTTTTGCTGCGTACTGAAATAGTATCATAGCAGATTGAAAGTCCACTGAACCTGTCTCCCCTCCCCATAACTTCTCCCCCTTCCTTTAAGCTAAGCTGTGAAATGGAATGAGTGTAGTTTTATCATTAGTTGTGGAAATTATTTGTCCTGATTGTGTAGGCATTTTATATTTTATTTCATAGCTAAAGGAAATTAAAAGCATTTATATATTTTAATTAAAATGTATTTTTATCTTATGCCCTACATTCCTTCAGATTTTATGTATTCATGTAATTTATGCATCACTAAGAAGTTATCATAGTCAGTTGTGTCAAGGTCCGTGTGGGAAGAATTCTGTTTTCAGATTGAAGCCATTACCCTTTCAGAATTGCTCCAGCCCTTCATCTCACTGTGTTTGCTATGTATGCAGACCGGCTTCCCCAACCCAAACTGAAGGAAACTGATAGCAAGTGCTTCTAGTTTTTCCTGACAGCTAATAAGGTTCTTAAATGCAGTTTTTCACGTCCACATTTCATAAAGCACTAGTCTATGTTAGATTATTTATTATATGCATGCATTTCTTTAATTTTAAAAACTAAGTCTTTGTTGCAGCAAGAAATAAGCCCCATAAAGCCCTAACACCTGGAACTAGCTTCCAGAAATCACTGTACATAGACGTGGTTAGAAAGGAGAAGGGACATACATACATTTTTACAGTAGCTGGTTTTTTTTAACCACAATAATTTCTTAACACAATGGCATGGAGCTGTTAGCTCCTAGAATGCATTCTCTGCATTCACACAAACATGGAACACTTTGATTTTATTTTAATAGGAAATACGATATTTATCTTTACAGGGGTGTGAAGCCACCTATTTGCTTTCAGAAAATAAATATGAGCGAGCATACATGCAATGAAGGCATTCACAATCTCTTATCAATATATTGACTTGGACAAACTCTCTCAGGCTGAGCAATTTAGTTTTGATACCCATTTAATATTTTGGCCACTGCTGAGATTCCAACAAGGGTGTTCATTAGTGCCAACTGTGGAGCTGGTTTCTGTGCTACAGCCATCTGTCTTACAGATACTGAATAATTTAATTATTTTAAGGTGTAATTATAGATGTCTCAAATCATTTAAGATCAACGATTCATTATTTTAAAAAACACAATGTTGCAGTCAGATACTAAAGAGGTTTGTTTTTTCCCCAGATAACATGGTTTAAATGAGACACACTAGTAGTGAAGTAGAGCCATTACACTAAAAACCTTACCGTAAAAGTCAGTCACAGATGACCAAAACCAAATTTGTCTAAGAGCACCCATAAAATGCAAATTTGCAGAAAAAACAAACTCAGAGTACTTTTTGTTTATAATTTTAAAATTTCCCGAGAGAATGCTGAAACTTAATTTTGTTACATGGATTTTATCTGCAATTATTTTGAGTGTTTACACTGTTTTTATGTAGTGGTGGAACAGTATGTAATTATAAGATATTAAC
Organism: Sagittarius serpentarius; assembly: GCA_034782735.1. Taxonomy (NCBI): domain Eukaryota; kingdom Metazoa; phylum Chordata; class Aves; order Accipitriformes; family Sagittariidae; genus Sagittarius; species Sagittarius serpentarius. The sequence continues at coordinate 5,819,487 of JAVKLA010000017.1, read as the reverse complement.
AACATGCCATAATAATATAACTGAACCATACCTGGAGGGAAAAAAAAAAGTTAAAACTTTAAACATGTAACTCAAGTCTTGGCCTTGGATATGTAGCATAAATGCATTTATCTTTACTTGGTTCTTGTCTTTCCCTCTCATCCCTCCCTTTGCACTGGCCGGGCGTGCTGCAACGGAGTGAAACCCACCCCCGCCGCCCCACGCAGCGGTGAGCTCCCCACTCTGGCTTGGTCCTTCCAGACAGCAGAGCTGTATCAGGCACATGCTGCACATCCTTTACATGGATAACTTTTACACTATAAACACCAATGTCCGGAATTTTTATCCTATACTAATGAAAATGTCAAGGAAACAAGATAGCATGCTCCCAAGGTCTTACTGTTCTTTTTACATGAGATAGCTAATGTCAATATGTAACGGACACACACTATATTTTGCTGCATGAAACCATGTTTCAGAGATGCGATGAACAACTACTGCAGCTTTTCCCATACATTAATTTGTGACTTGCAAACAAAGGAATTAGGAAATTATTACATTACTAGGAAATACTAGAGACCGAAGGAAAAAATGGTATAGCTAATTCTATAGAGGAACAAAATAAGATGTCATTTACCAAATTCTCTTTCCTCTTTTATCTAAAGACAGGTGGCACCAAAGGAAGTCCCCTTAACCTTCTTAAAATCAATTGAAAAGTAACATGTATTACAAAAAGAGCTTTTATCTCTTGTTAAAGCAATAAAAAACATCTGTGGCCGAGTTTTAGCAAATCCAAAGCCAATTAGAGATCATGCTACGGGACACTCTATAAAGCAACAAACATTTCCTTAAAATAAAATCCGGAGTTTAAAATTTCAAACATTGAATAATTTCATACAGTCAACATAATAATTAGCCTATTTCTATGTAAATCAATTCATAATTATTAATATCTCTTCACTCCTGAGTACTATTTTGCAGAAAACATTTTTTCCAAAACATCGCAGAGGAGAAGTTATTAATAAGTACCTCTCTTAAACTCTTTTGTTGAATTAGATAAATGAGAGGAAATTAAAACCTGTAATGAAATCTGGAATTCCAAACCAGAAACTCTGACAAAGGAAAAGAGCAGTTTTGATACTGAATTAAAGAGACTCAGCCTAAGCATAGACCACTATAATCTCCTTTACTCTGGGGTCAGAAAACTGCCCATATAGACATGACCCTTCTAATACAGCACATTGGTAGGGAATTTTGTGACAACTAGTATTTAAGTATTTTGGTGGCTTGCTCTGTTCTAACCATTGAATAATGCCCTGGCCTGTAATGCTATTCCCTGGACTTCATGCCTGACTTATCCTATTGAAGGCAATGAGCTATTTTATAATATAAAAAATTAACCCGCATGTCACCATATCAATTGACATTTTCTTATTTGCATAGCACCAGTCTTTCTGCTTAGCCTGAAGCATATACTGGGTTTTATAGCTCACTGCATCTCACAGCTGTCTGCAGTATTTCAGATTTTCTATAATATGAATATACAACATATATTCAACACATTTTTACCTGACTTCATTGATTAGCATCTGTATACCTTGTCTTACATAGCTCCTAGTCCCACAGACCAAGTAAATACTTCCCATGGGGTGTTTTCGCTATTTTGACGGAAATAGAGGATGGTATACATCCGATTAAAGGCTGTGGTGCACAGTGTAAATTAATCTAAACTCCCTCAAAGGCAATGGTTAGAAAGCAGCACTTTCACAATACAGTTCCTCTTAAATTGAGGCAAACACCTGAAATAGGCTGGATGAATTGTACCTTTTTCTATTTACTGAATACAAAGCGATTCTCGATCATGTAGATGGCTGTACTGCACATGTCTACGGTTACCTGAGGTTAATTCTAACCGGGGGACTGGCAGGAGGGTGCGTGTTATCCGGGGTACAAAGCTAGAACCAGGAACCTAGATCTCAGGGAAATTTGCTCCAGAGTGAACAGGCAGAGTTCAACAGACCTGAGTTGGGATCCAACAGTTTGTGGAGCAGTCTCAGACAGCAGACACAGCTACCTGGAGATGGTAATGTGTAGGTGGAACGCACAAAGTTGAATCCTTCCATCTCCAGACATTCTGCTCAAGGCAGAGTCGCTGCATCCATCCTTTGGCATTTCTAGGCCCGAGACACCTTCTGAAAGTCACCTGTGACTTTTCTATAAAGACCTGGGTATGCTCCAGGCTGGCATATGGAGAAGAGTGGAGACTCATTCTCTTAGGTCCCATACCTTTACACCAAAATCTGGGTCATCGATCTCTAAATATTTTGGGCTGCAGAACCTTGTCAGTCATCAAGTATCTCACAAAGTACCATGAAACCTTTTATCATCTTTTAAGCTGAAAACTTCATGAGGATTATACAGTTTTACAGATCATGAAGGATCCTGCACAGATGATAACCCGAGTAGTTTGGTTCCACAATTTGCCCAGTAATAAAAATGCTGACTACAATGGCTCAGCCTGCTCTTCATGCGCAGATACCCACATTTCTCACAAGAAAGGCAGTCCTAGCCACCCGGCTGTGGAGTACTCCGGGGTTGAGGGCATCTACCACTCTTCTTATTGAAACTCTATAACCATACAGGCAAGAACTCAAAAAAGCAGAAAACAAACAAACCAAGCAAAACAAAAAAACCAAACCAAACAAAAAAAAAACCATCCCAAACAAAACAAAACAAAACAAGAGACACAGAAGCTTCATGGTTAGGGCAGGTACACAGAAGTGGGGAAAATCACATTCTAGTCCGTATTACTATGTTTTAGTATCTTATCAAATTGATCTTTCATGCAGGTATGTAACTTCCCACTCCCCAGTGAGCACACAAAGGACTAGATGGACAGTCACTTTTGGTTTCTGTTATCTTTTATTCTAAACCAGTAAACCTTGGACTCCCTTATACACTATTATAAAGCTTCAAAAACGAGATGTGGAGAGGAAGAGGAAATAAAAGGTATCTGAAGTAGTTCTGAACAAGCTGGCTCACACATAGCAGAAGCAAAATAGCAATACAGTACAACGGAGCTTATTAACCCTGGCCTGCTTGCAGTCGCAGGGCTGGTTGATTCAGGAATCGGAGCAAGCTCAGAAATCGCTCTGTATTATTACACAGCCCACAGCAAGAAGGAAAAAAAAAGCAGTGGGGGTTTTACATAAGTATCGTAGAGTATGATATAAACACTGTAAATCTACTAGAAGATAGACGTAAATAATCTGTTTCAAAATAATCTTGATAAAATGGTGACAAACTTGGATTTCAGAAAATGCTGCATGTAAAGTACTGGCACAAAAGTATTCCACAGATCTGAAGCAGAATATTAAATTCATTTTTACTCATACCAGAAATAGAGTGGAATTTAATTATGTATTTCCCAGCAGCAAAGCTAGGAGGTCTGAATTTCTATACAGATTCCCTCTAGTGATAGTCTGCTGCTTTTCCACATGAAAGAAAAGGTTGTTCAGACCTATATTTCACCAGATTTAATAATGTTTGGCACATACACTACATCATGGCTTCATCAGTTAGTTTCTATTTGGTAATGTTCAATAAAGTAGTTTTATTTAAAATAATTCTGACCCCAAGAGTCATATGGAGGCAAGGTAGAATTGGTTATTTGGCAATCACTTTTTGCTTGAGCTATTTGCTATACACTGTTGCTAGTGACAATTGTGAAGAAAACACTCCAATTTTAAAACAATATTCTAGCAATTAAAACTAAGTAAGCTTAAAGACCCAGAGAACATGCTTTAATTAGCTTATATACACTATACTCATTTTAAAAAGTGAGATCTCAGTATTGTACTCACTAAGTCTCTTTCAATTAGTTGGGGAATTACACTACTGAAATAATCGCATTAGATCGTTACCAGGTATTAAAAAAAAACCCAGAGATTTTATAGAACACATCATCTATTTGAATAATTCATTTTGTTTTACAAATATATGCTTGTTTTCTATGACTTTTACTTCCCTACTCTGGATACATTTGAAAACAAGAGTTTAGAAAAGTCAACCTCCAGAATTTTCCTGTTCCCTCTAGGAAACAAGTGGCTGAGGTTACTGCCTCTGCTGCAGGTGGAATGTTAATTGCCGCATAATCTGTAGCCTCCCTCCTCTCTGCTTTATCAAAGAGGACCAAAGGAGCCTACAGGAGCTAAACACCCAGCTCACCTCCGATGGCAACAAAAAAGGTGACAGAAGATGGAGCGTATGCCAAAGCCATGTAAGATAAAATGAGCCTCTGTGTAGAACATCCAGCATTTTGTAGAGAATGACGCTGTTACTATTAACAGGAATTGAATGTTTAGTTGGGTAGTTTTTGAAAGTGGGTTATGTCCCTGTAGGTGGTCTGCAAACGAGCAGTGAAGATGCTGTATGTATTAATTAGAAAAAAAATACCGATGATCCAACTATGATGATGCTTAGGCATTTTTCTAGTACAGTGAGGGATCAGCTTTAATATCTAACATAAGGCAGAGCTTATCACAATCATGTCGCCCTTTCACAAAGAGAAAAGCTGGTTTGTCGAAACTGCCTGAGCGTATACAACTCTGAGTTGCATCTTTGATACATTTGGATCGTTGTCACTGGCCAAATATTCATATTGGATGTCTCTTCTGGATAGCTGTTAGATGCTATTTGCTAGGATAAATCACAGTTAAAAATTAAAACAGTGAGGATCTGCTAACAACTGTCAGCCCTGATGCTAATATGGTAAAGGTCTGAACACTATTACTACTGTCCCAATAAAACAAGCAGCTTCTACTTCTACAGGAAATTAACTCTGTCTTAATCATACTGAACAAGGATTTCACTTCAATATTTTCACACAAGCTTATGCACGTCATTGTTAACCATTAGTAGTAACAGTACGATGGATGTGATTTCTGGAAATGAATGCCATCATAACCAGAAGATACATCGTTTGTGGGTAACAACTCTTAGCATTCTCCTTCTTACATCTACCCCTGATGGCTTGATTTTATCAAATATCAGCATTTTGTTTTAAGGAACCTTTATTTTATTCTGTTTTTCAGGGAAGTCATTTTCATTGTGTCCACTTCCTAAGGAGTGAAAGAGGTGATCTGACGATTCAAATCGAGAACACTTGTCAAGGTTCATCTAGCAGAATACAAATGCCAGTGGGGAAAGATCAGTATTTGTGTCATTTTCTTATCTAGTAGAGAAATCTGTTAGACTCAGGTTCAGCTGCTGCCTTTGTAGGTATATTCCTCTATGATTTCAATGGGAGGAGAACCAGTTACACTGAAAATCATTTTCAGTGCCTTTATTTCTAATCAGTTATAACAAGGCAGAGTACATATTAAACCCGAACAGGCCAATGTAGAAAAATATTAGTATTCCCTGTGCAATTTATTATTCGTATTTGAACAGATACACGTGTTGGACTACTTTGCTTCAGGCTATTCTGTTTTCTTCATTGTTCTGTATTCACCCTAGACTTTTCAACATAAATAAAGGAGCACCTTCAAACTAAGAATAAGTTACTTGAGTATTACTTTCTTACACACAATGAGTAATAACATAATTGAAAGTGGAAAAATACACATTAAAAAAGTCTCAGTTTCATGTACTGTATTTTTTGAAAGTTTTGGGGGGTTTGTCAGTCTAAAAATGTGGGTACTTGATAGTTAATGTATGAATGCACATATAACAGAACTAAATCCTGCGTTTTGGCAATGCCTCTACGCGTGTCTAAACCACTTCACTGTCTGTCCTATGAGATGTAGTCCACAGATCTGAGAGAATACTGAATTAATCTTACTTACTGTAGTTAACGACTGAACAACGCCTGTGATAAAGACAAGTACCTTCACTGGGAGAGTAGCTTGAAAAAGTATAATGGAGGAAGAACTAGAAAGTGGAATGGTTTTGAAGTCTAAAAGAAAACAAAAGTCTGGTAATAAAACCTATCCACATGAAGACTGGGGGAGAACTCACAGAGCAGGAGACAGGCTGTAGAGAAGCAAAGCTGTCCTTTTCAAAGCAGGGGACCAGGCAAAGCCTGGGACAGCAGAACTGGTCAGAGAAAATGAGTGTTTTCTCCAGAGAAAATGAGTGTCTGAAGGTATCCTTAAAAACTTTTAAAGTGTGAAAACAGTAAAAAAAAAATTAATAAAATAGGAAGACGTGACTGTAAAATCATAACGTTAGGGTATGAATTCAGGAATAGGTGAATTGTACAAACTTCATTTAACTAACTCTCAATATTGTCTTCACATTTCAAGGTGATGTCTTTATAGTGTACATAAACTGGAGAAGTCATGTTAATGAAGAACGGTATTGGGAAAATACAACCAAATTTGAAAGTTGGAGATTTATGAGTATGATTCCATTTATTTGTGATTGCTAAAGGACTGTGAGACTGAAGCTGTGATAAGCTATCCGTTTTGTTTTAATTGTCTTTGGAAATTGTGGTTCTTTATGCTATATAATCAAATATATACGAATCTAAATTGTAATAGCAGCTCTAAAATTGAGAAGTATAATTTAATTTAAAAAGTTATTTTCTTCCATGGGGAAACATTTTCTGCATTAATCTAGACCAGCACTGCTTTTGAAGAGATCTGCAATGAATCATAACTTTTAAATAGATATCATGGTGGTAGCATGCAGTAGCAGTAGTCTACATTCAGCATTCACAATTCTTCATAAATGTAATGTCATTCATTGGGTATCTGCTATTTAAAAGCTGGACTGATGCTGACAGCATCAATTATGTATCATTTTTACAGACTTTGTGGTCCAAGCATCATCTTATGTATTATTGAGGAGAGCACTCTTTTTACTCACATGTGCATTTACATAAAAAAGCTGAAATCCATGTAAATAAAAATATGAAAAATGCTTATGCTGATGATACATCCAACAAAACAAAAAAGCATACACACATGCTTAAAATTGATCTCTAAAAATCAAGAAACAGCATAAAATAACATATAATTAAAGCTGTTACCCCAAATCAGGACATTTAATAGGTATGGCAATTAAAGCCAGCAAAGTATTACTCTTATTTAAGTACCCCTCAAAAAGCCACTCCGTTTCAAACACAGATTACAAAGAAGTTGTCCCAGCAGTTGATGAGTCATTTGGTAACTACTAAGGGTTAGTTCCCAAACCACACAATTAGCATGGCGGAGCTCAGTCTGTCATTTTTTCAGACTGCAGTTGCAGATCAAATTCAAGAAAGTTGCTGGTTTTCTTACGAACCTGGAAACCATTTTTCCAGGATGAAGCAATGGCCAGATAGCCTGAAACAACCTGAAGAAAATGTGTTTGTTCATATAACATGTGGAGAGAAAATTACCCCTGATTATCCAGCTGAACAAAATCATGAAATGTAAACCACGTATATGCTGGAGGTCTGTGGGGTTTTTTTAACTACTAATAAAAATCACATTGCATCTTATTATCTTAATATTTTATTTACTTCATTATGAGTTTTGCTCTAGTGCAAATAGTAAAATATCCTCTGTTTTCATTTTTGATGGAATAGTGGCACAAAGTCATTACCATGAATGCATCCATCAGTGTTCAACACTATTTAAGTAAATTAGATTTGGGGTTTAAAGACCTTAATCTGCTAGCTGAACCATGACAATAACGTTGGTGAATGTTTTAAACCATTACTATGGATGGGAGGAGGGGAAGAGCTAAGGCTTTGAAAATACAATGAACTAATGCAAGTCCTCTTTTAATGATACAACTTAGCCATTTATGTCCTGTAAAGAGGGTGATTTCTTTTTAATAAGTTCCCTGCCTGCATGTCCTTTAGACCAGTTTGAAAATGTACTAGGGTGGTGGGAGAAAATTAATAAACACTGAAACAGGGTGAATTACTGATAAAACTGCATCTACCATCTGATTCAGTGTTTTTTAAAACAGAAGAAACACCCAAAGGGAAAAGTACAAATGGCAAAGAGACTGAAAACTTTTCTGGTTTTAACTCCTGCACCACTTGTGCTGGAAAAAGTTGTGATGACCCACAGTTGTACGAACCACTTATTCACCATGTTTTGCAAAAGAAAAAGCTAGGAGACGGTTTAAAGAAAGATGGTGCGACTGGTCGGTGAGCACCTAGGGTGGCAGGATGCCCCAAGGGGAGGGACGGGCATGGGGAAGAGCGGGGCTGCTGTGAAGGGAGCTGAGCTTTGCTCAATGCCGAGGGCACCCAGGGCACTTTGGTCTGGATGAACGGCTAGATCACCTAGGTGGATCCGCTGAACGGATGAACTGGCTGTGTAAAGGCTTCTCCAGGTTAATCAAAAGAACGTGAATGTCTGGCTGAGTTGGGCAGATGGCCATGGGGGACACGGAACGTCAGGCTCTAGGGTGGGACTTCAGCCCATAGAGGTGGTTATACCCAGCCACAATACCCTTTGACTGCACCCAAAAATACCAATGGCAAACACCCTCCAGACGGTGCACCCAGGGAACACAGTTGTGTTTGGCGTAAATGTTTAGCCAAAGGACTAATGAGGCAGGCACTGCATGGGCTACCCCCTGCCGTGCTGGGAGAGCTGGCGGCCAGGACCAGGCTCCGACAGCAGGACCCTGGGCTCCTGCATCCCACGAGCAGTAGCAGAGTCAAGACACAGCGTGCAAAGCCATTGAAACCTTCAGGGAAGTGGCTTGCCCCCCCCCCGCCCCGGTTATTTCAACAAGCTGTGATGCAAGAATGGCCTGTGAGAAAAGCTCTGCTAAAACAAATTGTAGACTGACGTCATTTTCTCAAGCAATGGTACAGCACATGTCAAAAAGATAACACTTTGACAATCTGTTTGGGAAACTTGGTAAGTAGATTATCGTGTAGTGGTCCCTCAAAGTGAGGACCAGAAGACTGGAAACACTTTGTTACAGAAGTAGAAATAGTCGAGGAAGAGGGAGGGTGTACCCCAAACAAGGTGCATTGCTGGTTAAAATCAACGGTTTGCTACTTGTCCTGAGAAATCCAGTTTTGTAACAGACCACACTAAGAACAAAGAGTGGAAATGGTGTGCTTCAATGTACAAAAGACTTTCCAACCTCAAAGTAAAAGGACAGCAGAAGAGTGGAATGGACTACTAAAATAATAGCTACAAGAGTGAATCTGTTAATATTTCCAGGAGGAGATCCCACTTGTGGAAAGTTGTAAATTCAGTAAATAAGCAACAAACCCCATACTAAATCCTGTCCATAACGGGTTCATGTCAGTAGCTCCACAGATTGCTATTAAAATTGAGGTAAAATCCTATCGAAGCGCTAGAGATGAGGTTCTCATTAAACAATCAACTGGAGGTCGATCTGGGTGAACGTTTCATAAAGGAAAAAGAGTATGGGATGCTGTAGACACTGAAGGGAGTAATTTACCAAAAATGGAGGCATGGATTATGTCCAACACCTGGTCGTCTTCTCTTGAAGGAAAACGTGATGTTATGTGATCACCATGGGAACACTGAAAGTTGGAACATGTACCTGAAACCTGTCTCTAGCAGGTCTTGTACTTACATTAGGATTTAAGTGTGATGCTACATGACTCTCCTAAATCAAAATCCCATGTAATGACAAGTAACTTCTAGTAACTAACTTTGGTATTAAACAATAAAACCTCTATGTGTGGAATATCTAAAAGATCCTGGGCAGAAAGCATTGGACTCTAATATAAGGCAGGAAAGACAAAGGTTACCTAATGTTGATTGTTACAGAAGAATACTCTCAGTTTCTAGATAAAGAAAAATCTGAAGAGGGTGATAAAGAATACCTTTGTGACCTGTTCTTAGATAACCCTTCAAGATGATGATGGTGAAGTGCAACCAATGCCAAGGTAGATTCCAAGGTTTTAGAGGAGAGTGTACGTAGAAGTCAAGATGATAAATCCTTCTTCAAGTTTGTTTTACCTGGTATCAGTGCCAAATTATGATGTCTCATTGGGTCTTTAATTACCCTTTAAAATGGAGTGATGGTGGAACTGTCTTCCTCTCATTACTCATGCACCACAGGAGACCAGGACTCATCTTGCTTACCAGACAAGAGCTCTTTGTGGGTTTTACATTCCAACAGATTTTTTCAGTCTTTCCTTTCTAATTAGCCTTTCATAGCTCTTCAAGAAAATTTTGTATAATATGCCAAATTTAACTCTTATTATTTTGAATGACTTCTTCAAAAGACAGCATGTTGGAAAAATAATAAATATGTTCTAGACCATATGATAGGTGTGAGAGAGTAACTGTCTTGGAAACATAAAAAGTAGATACATTTTCAGTGACTGTCTTTATGGTGTTTTATGTATGTCTGACCAGACTCAATTATATTTATCAATAAAACATGGAAGGAAAATTCATTTTTACTTATCTCATTATTATAAATAAATCTCATTACTGGCAACTGCCTTTCTGTTTCAGCATGAAAATGTAGAGGATGTTTCATTCATCTTACTGATCAGCATGGCTAATGAAGAAGCTGCCCTGTGTATGAAGTTGCCAATTTATAAGAAAAAGAGAGGATCTTTGTGAACCACTTTACAGAAATGTCCCTAAAAACATCCCCTACTGTGTGCTTGTTTGTTTTCCTTTAAGGTATATAAATACAGATTTTAGTAGGAGAACAGCTGCATCTGGTCAGTGTCATAAACCTGCACTGATGACGGAAATTAATGGTGTGGGGAGCAGGGCTCCACACTGACAGCAGCCCTGCTGGAAATCTGAAATTGAGAGTTCTCTTCGAAGATTCAATGCAAGGGTTTTATCATCCCTCTCACATAACCTTCTGGGATTCCTACCCTGATCCCGTGATATTCTGCATAAAAGATTTACTGAATTGCAGCAGAATGGAAGAGTGCAGAAAGCTACAGCAGCTACCAAGTTACTTTAGCAGTGCTGGTGAGAAGCAAGTGTTTACCTTGTTCAAGCATTGACTTGTAAGGATTCATCATTTACAAAGATCACAAGGTCAAGAAATATCAACTATGTGAAAGACTGGAACAGCCGCAGAATCTCCTGTTGACATTTCTTTCTTAGCATACGTAACTAACACTTCAAACAATTCAAAAAGTGCAAAGAGTTTGAAAGGCAATGCATTTTTTCAAACTACTATTTTTCAAATCCTTTTAAGTAAACTCTTCCAAAAATCAAGTTCAGTCATTGTTTTAATAGCAAAATTTGATGGATTTCTAAAAACTATGTAAAATCAGAGAACAAAAATTAATACCGTAGTGGCAAGTCCACACTCACAAGTGAGACAAAGAACGTAACAGAGAGAGTCTGCAGAAAGTACTATGCTGTTTTGAAAAGTAATAAACCCATCCTGTCATCCATTCCCAAATCAAATCACATCAAATCAAATCACATGAAATCTGTACCCTTAAATGGCATTAGGAGAGCAGATGGTTGATTTCTGACCTGAAAATGGGTTTATAGCTCTTGTAGAATGATCTTTAGAATATCGAAATGTTTAGGTATTTTTAAGAAGATGGAACCTGAAAGCTTCTAAAAATAATGAAACTGAGAAACCACATGGTAGCAAAACAAATAACAGAGGTGACAGTATATGGTCTATTCATTATTACTATGCGTATGTCCAAAGATGGGGAGCTAAGCGTTTTCTAGACAAATTATGTTGGCCTTTAAAGAAAGTGTATGTTCAAATGTAGTACTTTTTTTTTTTTTTAACTCTTAGCAGCCTAAATCTTATTTCTACCCCAAACTTGCCTCAGCGTAATTAAAGGTAATTCTCAAACTATTCAGTGATACCAGTAAAAGTTCTTCATGAATAGTCATAACTCCGGTATTTCGGGCTAGTTTTTAACTCCTTAGGGAGCAGTACACATGGTAAGCTACAACAAATTGCTCTTAAACTGACAGCATAGCTCTCAATGATATTCACACATACTGAAAAGAAAAACTGCTGTCTAATCAGTTTCAACATACGTTTGCCATAAGGCTGAGCCTATTATATAGTCAGTGCACTCATTGGAAAAGCTTATTGTTTTGTCTCAGAGAAGTGTGTAGTGTTCAGTGGTTTATGGCTTCCTTCCCCACTCTTGAGCAAATTAAGTATTTATTTGAAGTAATAGACCTACAAGTGTAACAGATGAAGAGGAAACTATATTTAAAATATTACAGTAAGTTTAATTACAAAGAAAACATACTCAACTAAAAAGTAAATGATATTCTGCTTATTTATACTAGTGTGGTATATTTTTCTATTTTTATATATTATGTCATTAACCAGAAGATGGAACTTGATTTTTAAACAGGTAATTACATCTCATTTCTCAAAGAAAAATTTCTTCATATGCAAAACTATATTATAGCATTTATATTTATGCCTCTAAAAGTATAAAAAATGACAAATCTTTTCAATTACTTGTATCTTTTTTCCTCTTTATTACAGTTATTATCATACATTGCAATTTTAAATATAAGCATATGTGTGTTTGTGTACGCGTGCCTTGGAGGTAATTAAGCAATATTATTGCCGTTATAGAGATCATAAAATGAAGCACAGAGATTCTTAAACCAAGATGCACAAAAAGTATTCAGATACCTAACTCAGAAATAAGAGTTTAGCATTTCCATTTCTTCAACAACATGTATCAAAGTTCCATATATGTTAACAACTAGTAGAAAACATCACTCAAACTGCCATATTTTCAGCAGTAAATGCTAGAATTGTTTTTGCAATTTTTCAGGACTCAGATTTGCCTCTTATCAAAACTGGAGCAGTGTTCTGACCATGGAAATGAATTAATGTAGCTTTAAAGATACTAACAAGTTTATCAGTCCTGTAATGCCACTGAACTCATGAATAACCTTTAACCTTTTCTCTCCTATTTTATGTTGTGTAGTTTCCCTTCCTCATCCAGCTTTTCCTGTAATCTAGTACTACTAGACCAAAACAATCATTAAACAGTAAAGATATCAAAAATCTCTCATAGGTCTAATTCAGCAGGATGTAGGAGTGGATTTGTAAGAACAAACATACCCTAGGGTAAGCATTTGAGAAGGTGCAGTTGTATGTGCTTTTTCCAGAGCATACCATACACATCTAAGGGTGCTCTTCCCCAGACTGATGGGAACTTTTCATGTAGCCCTCTGCCTTCTAGTCCCAGCTAGGTTTCACAAGCTCAAAGTTAAATCCCCAGAGGGACTTCTCACAGTTCATCTAACGTGTACAGACAAGCTTGAATTCATCACAAGGCACAGCAGGAACATGTCCGGAAGGAAAAGGGAAGATGGGACAATGCAGTCAAGTAAGGGTATGAATGACTTGCGGGATGTAATCATAGCTGTGCCTACATACATAAATCTATGTATATACATACATACATGTATCTCATTCAGAATTTTAGCTAAACGTTCTTTTTAGTGTTTTCTACTGATTGGTATAACCGTCTCTAATTCAAGTACTAAATACTCTGAATTCATTTCTATAATACACTGAATCTTGTTCACTACATACATAATTAAGGTCCAAACACATGTTCATAGATTTCACGCTTCAGAGTTGTATACCTAACGTTTAATATCACAGTATTTAAGTTTCTTACTAAAGCAGGCAAAAAGCCTGATGAAGCCAGAAAGGTCTTCCCCTTGCTTACAGAACACTCTGATTTAGACTTGGGGTGAGCTCTCAGCCCCTCGCATTCAACAGTCACACGCTGCTATTTGCAGTCAGTTACACTGCACTACAAGTTTTCTCCCAGATATCCTTCATCTTCCATCTCACATCTGACTTCTTCCAGTTCTTCTGCTTTCCTTCCTGGCCAGTAAAAGCAGAATTTTTCCTCTCATCTATGCCCTACTGTTCTTTATTAGACCAAGGAACAATTCAGACTTTTGAAAAGGAAAGGTTCTGCTCACTAGGATAACAAATATTGCAGCTTTCTTTAAACATTAAGTATTGGGACATACTATAGGTAGAGTTTACTTTACATATTAATTCATAAATTAATTTTGAAATGTGTTCTACACTACAAAATAAATGACCTTTTCAGAAGATACTAAAATACCATTAAAAATGGTTCCAAGCTAACTTTCTCCATCCAGTCTCAATATTCTTGACTTCCATAATAATCACCTTTTTCTTTTCCTTGCCTCTTAAGTTATATGTTGCCTTAAAATAAGCACACAATCTAGCTGACTGGTGGTAACTATGTCCGAAATACACTTGAAAATGATGGGCCATTTTAACCATGAACTGGTTTTTAACTGAGCTTTGTAGGCAACCCATTTTTAAATGTGCATAGCACGCATTGAGGAAATTCAAAAAGAGATTAGCAACACATGAGAGAGGAAGTAAATAGTTAGTAAATTAATTATGTGAGGATAAAAATTGTGTGTGATTGAAGCCATGGCCTGGAGCATACCCTACCCTAGAGCTGCTTTCCCAGTTATTTTATCAGAGACTAGTTTAACTCCTCATAACCCAAATTCAGGTAACCCAGAGAGGCTCCTGTCTCAGATACACTATATTTACTAATATCCTCTTATATTGGTACAGGCACAGACATATCACAAGAAACTTTGGCTACAAATATGCTTCTAATATTTAAATCTGTGCTCTACTGAACGCTGAGTACAACATTTTCACTCTCCCGAAAGAAATCATGAAAGTGCTGGGATGCAAAAGCCTCTATGTTGGAGTAGAGATGATTACCGAGGAAGCCCTTACAACTTGTTCTGGTAACATCAGCTCATCACAACTGGGCCTGCTCCTGAAAGAAATGTATGTTCTCTAATACCTCTGCTGTGAATTCCTCTTTCTGATGCATCTTTTCTCTTTTCAGCTCCCCAACACTCATTTGCCACAAAAACTTATTTATTCTCATTGACCAATATCAACATTTTCATCTGAAGGAAGCTCGCAGGTCCCATTCCAAATAAGCAAACGAGTTTTTCAGTCGGCAATAATATTAGCCTAGCTCGTGGACTATGCAAGACATTTAGATGAACATACTGTTCTAAAACCCACTAGTAATTTAAGTCCTCTAAACAACATCTTAGTATGAGAAAAGCACACAGCAAAGCAAGCTTCAGTGGCTGCTTCAAAAACAGAGATTGCCATTGTAAAAGAGTCTTGGGTATTAGAGTTCACAGATTTTGTAAACACACAGCAGTGAATTGGACTGAGAGAGCTCACTTATATTAAAGAGTGCTATCAATGTGTTTTGGCCATGAAAAGCAGCTTCCCTAAAGAAAGTAAAGTAAATATGGCAACTTGGGGGTTCAGTATACACATTTCTCTGCGTGAATACAGAGAAATAGAGAATTCTCCAGGGACAGAAAGCTCATCACGGACCATAGCAACAGAAAAGATAAACCTCTCTTGTACTCTAGCAGTTTTATATTTTATTTATCAGTTACGGGAATGTCTCCTGTCAGTAGTGCTGGAGCCACAGATAACATGTCACTGTTGCCCCAGGGTAGCAGTAACTGTAGTTTTTGCATAGCCCAGGAAGAAGAGGCCGAGAACAGATCACCACATAACTGTTATCCATGAAATACATTGCTTTTTCCTTCAGTAATTCGTATCTTGTCCTGACACAAATGTCTAGTATTCACTAGTCCAGTTCGCAGTTAGAAACACAGCCTCCAAATCACACAGTTGTAATATACTCCCCAAAACGCTAAAATTAAACTGTAAATGATTGGATGAAGGGGACAACACATTAAGTCATTGTTAAATTGGGTGCATGTAAAAGGAGGAGTTCTGAAGATTTCTTTTTCTTTATTAGATGAGCCATCCTGTGATTTCCATGTGCCATACCATCCCCTGTAATCTCCCCCCATTCCATCTCATAATTTCTCGTAGATTTGCTTTAGATCGGATACTGAGTATCTGACAGACGAAGAAGGATGCCAAACACCTCTCTAGCCATACTCCACCCTTTGGGTAACCAGACTTTTGGTAGGACTCTACAGGGAAGGTGCATTCCCTGTCCCTGAGGCATCACAGTAAAATGCACGCAGCTGAAGAAAGGAGGCAGAGGAGAAGCTGCAGCCTCCTTCCCCACCCCACCAGTGTCACTCTTTCTGTCAGCAAGGCTCTGTTGAGCCAAGACTGGACCCTAAAAAGGTCCCCAAAGACTGATTCATTAATTGCTACAAGGATTGTATCAAATACTGAAGCAACTCTGTCTCTGGTATCTTCAACATCTGTTGGAACAGAGTATGTACTGTCTCAAAAATATCCTCCCCTAAGGTGAACCAAGAGGCATGACATAATGTTTCTAAACTTTCTGAATACACTATAAAAGACTTGGATTTTTTCCTGTAACACTCTTTTATCTCTTGGATTTCATTATAAATAAAGCCAGACTGCATTCTAAAAAACCTTAGTTTTCTGTATTATACACAGGATCAATAGCATTGCCTGACAGGAGGCTTGTTCACTCTCGTGTTAAGATTCTGGTTTACAGCCATGCTGTTCACAAAAGTTACACCTTGTCAGACTTTGTCACTGGTTTGAGTTACTTTTTTCATTTTTCTGCCTCTCCATATATGTAAATAAACAGCAGACTTCTGTACAATGGAAAAGAAAGGAAAAGTTTATTAAAGAATGACAACTTTCCCTGTAGTGATGAAGAAGAGACTGTAGATTTACTTAAAGAAAACTGTTTTTAAAAAGAGGGAGACTAGCCGTGACAGCTAGAATGGGCTGCACCACGAGAAAGGGAATGGGAGAAGACAACTATAAGAACCGGGAATACATATATAATAAGGAACTGCAAGTATGACGGTGAATTTGGCAAAAGATTGGGAGAAGTGAGAGAGTTGAGCTGAGACTGGTTACAGAGCATGGTGACTCAGATTTCTGGAAATGTTTGGGAAACCCAAGGCAATTTACCAAAGAGTAAAATGGGGGAGGGAGAAATAAGGTGGGAAGGCTATTAGAAACTAAGAAACTTTGGGCAAGAGACAAAATCATCACGTTTAGGGGAAATGGAAAGATGACTGTGTGTCTGTGGGAATACATTTTCTCCCAAAACACAGAAAGGAACCCAAAAGCCCTGAATCACACCATTCCTCTCCAGGCAGCAGCAGCAGGTATCTTTGAAATGTCTTTCAAAACAAACAAACAAACAATTGATGAGAAAGGCTAGTGTCAATCTTGTTTTCAAATGATGGAACTTCATTCTTCTTTTTAAATTTTGAGAAAGTAATGTATTTAAAAATTAAATTTGTGAAGTTTAGGAATGGTGAGCACCCTAAGCTTTTTCATTAGATGAGGAATAATTAGCCTATATCCTGAGTGACTGATAAGAGTGTTACCACCCAATATTTTTTTTTTTAATTCTTGTAGTATTTCTTTACCTAAATTTAAAATTGTATGAGATAGTATGTGAAGCAGAAGAGCTACAATCATATTGCAAATAAAGTAAGTGAAGAAATTCATGCTGTTCCTAAAAGAACAGATGTGCCTCAAACATCCTTTATTTATGGACTTTGGATAAAGTATTTTTCTAAATGAAAGGAGCTGTGCTCTAAAAACTGGCTTCTAAAACACTCAGAAACCCTGCTAATAAGAAGTCTAGCATCACTGATGAGGCTATTAACCAACTGCCTCAGTATACCACCATTGCTACAAACATACTCTCACAAAAACTGAAAAAATGCTCTTGACTTGGCTCTGACTTTTATGTAACAGTGATCTATATACATGGTAGTAAAGATTATTTAAATCAGCGTAGCACAAAGCACTTTTAGTGAAATTAGCAGTAATCTCCCAAAACTAAAAGCCTGATTCTTTGGGAATTAAGTATAAATGCACCAGTTCTGATGATCATTCTTTTAGATATCATACAAATTCCTGCAATAATCAAGTTCAACTGGTTTTTTTGTTCTATAACTGACAAAACTTTGCTCAGCTAACAGACAGGCTTTAGAGAAGAGCACAGAACAACAGATATTATTGGTGCTATGAAACAAACGCAACAGAAATGTATACAAAAAAAACTGGGTCACAACTTTGCCTGTACTGATGTAACAAAGGCATTTAATACCACTGGCTGTGAAGGCTCATGTACAACGTCAAGATTGGTTTTTTTTTAAACAAAGCTACTAAAACCATAAGCTTATTTCACCAAAAGATGATGTTAAGAGACATAAACGAAAGAAATATCTGTAATGCATTTTTTTACCTCAATGCAAGTAAGCTCCTAGCACTCATATCCAAGCTACCTTGTTTTCTCCCAGTCTGCTAACTGGTCCCTGTGATGTTCTTAAAGGAAATTCAGTTTGGAGTTACAGTAATCATTCACTTTCTCTGATGGATGCCTGTCTCTCTGTTTCAGTGGCCATGAGAAAAATTTCAGAATAAGTGCCTCTGACAAGGAAGTTGTGAAGAGCTTTGGTGAAATAGCTTCCTAGTTTGTAAGGTAATGTAACTGGCAAAAAAAAAGTAATAAAAAGTGAATTTTAATTTTTTTCCCTGTTCTCTAGTATGCCCTCTCATCTTCTTCAGCTTTGTCAAACATATTTGAACAACTGTAATACACATAGTATTTACTATTCTTCAGCACCTATGTAAGATATGCAAGAAAAAACATAGTTCTGTCAGTCTATGCAGAGAATCACTCAAGTATGGAAAAGATGCGCTCACACAACCGATAAAGCAAGGTGGCGAATTCATTCCCAATACGATTTGGAAGTCAATATTTTACACTCTTTCAGGCCAGTATACTTAATTAGTCAATCTTTTGGTTTGATCTTTAAAATTACATATACTGTAATTTATTATAGTAGTATGTTCAGAAGTGCTGAGTTGAGGCTATCAGAAAGCCGATTCCTACCCCGGAATTAATCACAAATCTCTGGAAAACCTACAGATGTTTTCCTTTTCTCTTCTGTGGATTTCACTGGACTATGCTATGAAAGCAAGAAAAGGTTACTCTTGAAAAGTTTCTGGAAGTGGAAAACAGCTTGTAATGTTTTGTTGTTAGTTTGTAATGAAAGGCGAGATTTCTGGAAGCATGGTTTTCCCTTCAGCTGCAATACGATGTTCTAGGCAGGCTGGTTCACTTTTCTATCAGAAAGCAGTAGGAAGATTACGGGAAGAAAACAATTCCGGTTTTCAAATTCTCCAGCATGAGGGATTCAGGAGAAAGTTCAGCAGCAGAAGAAATATTAGAAGTTGGCACTCATCGCTTAAGCTGTTTAGCACACATAACACTGTCCCTGCAAAGGTACAGGAAGTGCTGCCAACTCGGTATTATATGAGATAACTGAGATTATTGATATCCTTCATAAAAGGCTAAAAGCCAGATTAGAATGTTTGTGTAAGAATGATAACTACATTTAAAAGGTTCTTGGAATGCTTTTTTCCAAAAGTCTCCGAAAGCAGACAATAAGTAAACCAGACAAGATCTTTCAGATTCCTTATAATACGTACATGAGTAAACACAGCCGTAAATATGACGCTTCTGTTAGTAAGAGTGTGTATCAGTTTCAAATCTGCCATGCACTGAGACAGACATGTACCTTTAACAAATGCTAATGTGAGAACTAGTATTTTTTAATATAACTCATGTCGCTTGCTGACCACAGCTTTCAGGTTTAATACTCAACACAAATAAAAATGCTTCTGCTACAACCATACAATTTATCTCCGAGGCAGTATTTCACATTTGCAAAGTGTTTAAACCCCATTGATTCTTAAAGAACAGCTCTGTAATTAACTAAAGATTGTTTTACAGAACTGAGGCAAGAGAGGAAAAAATATTTGTCCAGGATTTCATAGTTAATCAATAATAGTTAATAAATTAAAAAATATGTATTACTGTTCCTCACTTACAATTCTAAAATAAATATACTATACCACCAGTATAATCATCATCAATACCAAACAAAACAATGAAAAAATACTGCAGATACGGCAGAACTGAATCTGACAATGTCTTTACATGCTTCTTTCTTCACAGAACACAGTAAACCAACCTTGACTAAATGGTTACTCCTGTTGGTATCATCATATGCCAATGCAGCAGCAAAAGTGAATTCTAGGGGGATATGTCTAAGTAAATAAAAAATGGTTTCATGTGACATCAAACCCACATAAAAAGCAGAGTCATACGTAAAAGCTTTAGCCAGGAAAGGCTAAAACTCAAGACTGCCCTCATTCAACCATGTGTGCTAATCACTGAGCTTCCTTTCTTCTTTTGAACAGGTTAAATTCATGTTCTTCAATACACAAATACAGGGTTTCAACAGGGGATATGGCAAAGTACTCTTGCATGCAGTATCCTATAGCTTGGTGATTAATAACTGCCAACTTATGTATTAGTTATTTCCTGTTCACGAACAATTTACTTGAAGGTCAGGTCCCACGGAAGAGAGAACGGAATTTCACGTATCACAAAATACATTAATTCCCCTACACAAAGGCTTGGTCCTGCAGACTTTTGTCACGAATGCCCTTACTCCTTTTGGAATCTGGTTAAATTCAAGTGAAATGATTTCCAAGAAACACTTAATCACATGAGCTTTTGTAAAATGTCTGGAAACAGCCTCAGAGTAGCAAAGTGGTGACTGACATCCCAGCGATGATGAAGGCAAAGTTACTGTGAGGGTCATTCTAACTGTCTAAATAAGCTAGTTCCCTTCTTTTTTGCAGTGTCTCCCCTTTGGGAAATTTTATTAAGAGGTGAAGTTGACAGATGGCCCTGCCTCACTTCTCCAGGTAACAAATGCTGTTTTATTGACCTTCTTATGACCAGTGATTCAGGCTTGGCTGCCTCTAACACAGGAAACAAATGAGATGTACTCTACTGAAATTCTACACTTCACAATTCCCGAACTTCTAAAAGTTTAATTTCATACAGGATGCTCTTAGGTTGCTTTTTTAAAAATTGTTTCTGCAAATGGACTTTACTAATAATTTGCTTCTCTCACAATCCTTTAGGAAATCCCTGAAATGAGAAACAGATGATAAAGCAGAAAAAGAATGATCGAAAGGCACAGAAAATATCACTGTCTCACAGGTTCCTACAGATATAAAAGAGAAAGACAGAAAAAAAAAAAATCTTCCTTCTAGTCCTCAGATTTGTCAAAAGAAAATGTTGAAGAGAACTCTCCTAAAATAAAGATGCAAGAAAACTCTGTAGTCCTTTTGCTTGTTATGTAACAACTCTTGGTTATGGAAACAGAGAGAAAGAGACTCTACATCCATCAAGCAAAGCTCTTTGCAGAACAGCACAGCTATTTATTTTCCTGAAACTGCCTGTAAATAGTCTACTAACACTAATGAACATTAAATATAATCACTGAGGAGTAAAATACTCTTTCAAGAGAACTTCTATCACAAGACAAGCCCAATTCAGAAACAAGTAATTTCAAGCTAACTTCATGTTTACAGGCAGACTTTCCCAAATGCTACTGATGTAGGTAGTGTTTGACTTGATGTGTCGAATTAGACTCCATTTGTCGTCAATGCCATTTGTAATACCATAATGTCAGCAACAATGAAAGGATTTCTCTGCGATCAGGTACTTTGCTGGTCAAAACCACTTTGTTTTTGTGAGGCTTCATGTATTATTTAAATTACTAGGTCCTATATTTTACAACTAGATAGAGATATCTAGTGTATTTATTTTGAACTGTAAAAAAGGGCAATGTCAAGTGACCATCTTCATAAGACAGAAGTAGTTTATTTTTTTCCTGAAATAAATTTTAATTATTTTTATTTTTTTAAGGTGAGGTAGCAAAATATTAATGATATTTATCATCCTTTGGCAATTGTTACTGCTAGCAAATGTGTAAGTGCTATTTTGGGAGGGAAAGCAAAGGAAACTAAATAGGCATACGGAAGCCCATTTTTCTGAGGATGTATGTGTATGATTTTGCTTATATGCATTTGAAGGCAGGACATAAAACATTTCATCCTGAAACTGATGTACGAACTTAAACCCCTTACATCTGCAGTATTTCAGATAGTAATTTTCTTTTTCTCTATTTATGGTTTTGTCATATTTATCATTAGGGAGTAAAGAGTGTTTCCTTTGAGCCCAATGAAGTCTTTTCCGGTTCATCTAAAAATTTTATTCTTAGCACCTACCTCAGACAAATACCTGAAAGCACAGAATTGCTGTCATTCTTTCTCTCTCCAAATGGGAAATTAGAAGTTGAACTTCCAAAATAACAAAAGCAAAAAAAAGCAAATTTAAAATGTCTCTCTAAAGCCATCTCACCTGTTAACTTTGAATTTTATGTATTCAAAATTATAGCAGCTACTAGCATCCAGAGGATGTATCTGCATGACAAAGTTAGACTCCTTCCTATAAAAACTCAGCAGACACCTTATATCGTGATTGATAAACCTGTTAAGTAAAAACTCCTGAAGGTACTAGACACAAACAATTCTGGGGTGGTTTCTGTAACACAGGGTGGAGCATGCAGAAATAACAAAGACCCAGTAGCACGTGTCTGCTCTAAGAATACTCCCACTCAGGCACAGCTACCAGGTATACTCAGATCCTGGAAATCACTCAAGTTAACTGTGGATCAAAGGCACAGCTACAGAATTTCTTATACTACATTAGAATTTCTAATGGAAAACCAAGACAAGCAAAACCAGAACCAACTCCCTCTAAAAGAACAAAAGGTTACCGCAATATTGTTACATGAAAAAGACCTAAAATAGGCCTAAATACCAGCACATGATATTCACATTGTTATCACGAGTCCCAGGCAGTTTTGACCCGAGCCAAAGAGCCGCCTCCAAACCCTGTCTCCACACATCTCAGGGGCTAATACAGCCCAAGGCACATTCCCAGCAGGTACTTCCCGTGTGGTCACCCTGCTCTGGAGATGGAAGAGAGCTTAGCTTTATGGAAGAAGTCAGACAGTACCAGCTGGTCTCAAAGCCACTGAACAGCTTCAGAAACTGTTTTCTGGCACACTATAATGTACTAATAACACAGTGCCAATCAGAGGTAATAAGAACACTGAGGAATTATGAGACAGAAAAGGAAAAGTGCTGGGATCCATTGTTTCCTCTTTGCAAGTCATCCTTAATTAAACAACAAAGGCTATTTAATTGAAGCCTTGATGATCAGCACTGTCAATCTTTAACGCAGCTTTTAGCCTTGATGTTTGCTACTTCAGATTTTAAAAAGCTGACTGGCCAGCTTCCTTTCCTTTCAAAGTAAAAGGGATGAAAGAATCTGTAGTGAAATCATGCAAAAGAGATGGATCTCTTTTGCAATCAAGAGCAACTCCATCCTGGATTTTTACATCAAAACAGTCATCTTAAGCTTCACTCAGAAATCAGCTGGAGCACAGAGAAGAGGAATAATGTGATTTCTATAAAACTTTTACTTAATTAACGAATTCACAATGGTTTTCAACACTTAAGAATTTTTCTCAAAGTACAGCATCTCAGTAGAGCAGAATATGTCAAGCAAGGCTTGGAGGGCTTGAGAAAAGGGATGTGATTTCATAGCTGCAAGTATGTTTTGCAAATGCCCTGAGCAGATCCTCCCTGATGTCTATATTCTCCATATGTTCACTGGGACAGGACCTGGACACTGCTCTGCAGGAGCTCTGCCTGCAAGACCTGACCCGTCAGCAAAACAGGCAACGACAGCAGCAAACCCACTGCCCCTTTGGCAGGTAATGCTGATGGTTTTGATGACCAGGGACATGCCACAGTACTTCTCAGTCAAGGGAGCAGATCCGGCCAGGCAACCGCAAAAAAATCTACTAGACAGCTGGTTAACTCTGCTGTTCTCTGAACCCCTGGACTATGACTGGCAGCACAGCCTTCAGGAGAAACAGCCAACTTACAGGTACAACTTGCTTAAAATCTAACCTCTTCTTCCACTTGCCTGATTTAAGAAGATCTCATTGCAACCAAGCTGTTTTAGAATTACAATATGCTGTACTATTTCCCTCACATCCTAATATATCATACAGCTTAGTGTGATAATTACGTGTGTTCCCAAAGTATGACCAGTTTAAAAGTGGAATTAACAGTGTCGTTAGTTCAGCAAAACAGTGCATGGGAAAAAAAAGCATTAGAAGTGTTTCCCCTACTTCTTAATTCATGATAAACATACATTTTACGCTTTCATTTACCAAAGCACTGTAAAAGTGAATTACCACTCATATTCACCATAAATTGCTTTCCTCAATAATGATATACAATATCCTGCGTGATAAAGAAAAAGCATTCATGACAAGACAAAAGTCACCTAGGAACTAAAGCAAATTGTTTCATACAAAACTGCAATATCACCCCCACAAAACATTCTCAGCTACGTAATTAACTATCCAATTGTAAGTCTCAGTCAAGAAACAAATTCATTTTGCTATGTCTGTGCAAAAGAGAAACGAGTCCACATGAATGATTAAAACACAGTATGATATAGTACTGCTTGGTCCTAGCTGATATTCACCATAAATCAACAGTAGTAATCTTATTCATATACAATCAGTGTGGTTGAAGCCAATGAATACAATATTTCAATGTAGGATACACAGGATATTTTATGCAAGTATTCTAAATGAAACACATCTGTTTCCTTTGCATTCTGTCGAATCCTAGGAAAGACAGATAACTACGATCAATAAAGTAAGATTAGGTCTATTCAATACCAAGAAATTTTCAATACCACTGTCCAGAAGATTAATATCTGCAGATTATTCCAGCAGTATGACAAAACCAAAGTACCAGATGCCAAGCTCTAAATAAGGACAGCAGCGTGCTTTCTGCATTACTGCTTCTGTTATTGTTGATTCATGTGAATGACAAACTTCCACCGATTCATTTAGTTTCATTACATATGTGAACTTACAAAGCATTTATTAACATGTGTATCTGTGTGAATTGCTGAGTACCTTTTTAGTCAGTCACAATTTTGCACTCTGTACCGTTGAAAAAGTCTTGTGCATTTCCTACCCATTTTCAAAAGCAATTCCCCATATTTTGTGTATACAGTATACAAGCTATATTTATCTACCAACTGTACAATGCAGACAGAAAACATATTTGCGTATTTTTTTATGACTAAGCTAGCAGGTAAGTTTTTTCTTAATAAAAAAAATGTTTTGTCAATTCCTGTGCTCCACCTTAAGCAAAGGTTGTTTATTTAAAGAGTATAAAACTAGAAAAATGTATCCTTAGTCTTCATGACATTTCTTCCTTTTTTTCAACTGAATTGGAAATAAATTACAAAAGTGTATTTAAAAAAGAAAAAGAGAAAATGGGAATTAGTCACTTTCTCTCTTACCTGGTTTATAAGCTACTAAGCCATTTTCACTTGAAATAATACTTCAGTTCACATCAGTGCCTTCAATTTCTGGCACTTAAATCTACATACGTACCAGAGATACAGAAAGTAGATGATTTTCCTTCTTTTCATCTCCATTTTTACTTTCTCCAGAAAAAAAATAATATGAATAGGTGCACTTATTTTCCTTCTGTTAGTGTCTAAATAACTGTATAGATACTGCCTGTCTTTTGAAAGTTGATTGCCTTGATGTACTGTATTAACACGTACTAGAACAATCTTCAGTCAATAATTATTTGATTAGAATTGAGCCAAGTTTAGAAACAATTTTAGGAAAACCCTCTTGGGCACCAAAAGGATATTGAAATACTTTACAAAAAGCCATTTTGTAGAACCCCCCCTCCACAGGATGTGTTTCACATGGTATGCAATCTGTACAAAAGGTAAGATAATGTCATTCAAAATAAATAAATATGTTCATTTTTAAAATTATTCTACATTTACCAACAAATACTACTCAAAAGAAGTTTTAAAACTACTCTGCACAGGAATATTTATTTTATGAAAATATCTGTATTTACATTACTTACTCTTTTGAACGTGTTTTACTCTGAGAGGCATTTTAGCAACAAGTTATCCCATCTTACTAATGAGTAATAGTGTAGTTGTGTACGTAATACATGAAGAAGCCCGTTCTGCAGACTTTACCGACACGAACATATTTTAGTTATCTCAGTAAGTCCCACTGAAGGGAGTTCAGATAAATGATGTTTAGTATTATAAGAACAGCAAGACAAGGTTTAGAGGGAACGTGACAATTTTATTCAAGTATCAAATAAGCATCCTGTCACCTTTGAACTACAAAAACTTACCAAACCTATTTAGAACTTAGTTAGGGATCTACAGACACTCTGTTAGCACAGGTAATAGAGTATTACTGATATACTGACTGGCCTTCTACTCCCTCTTACGAAACGTTTTAAGTCTTCTCACTGTCACACCTAGACAGCTAGGCCTTTGGCATAAATAGAAAATACAAATACCAAAAACCTTTAGAAATAATATCAGTTTCATATCATAATTTGAATATATTACTGCTAGGAAACATCATATTTAAAATGCCATAATATTTGAGTAGTTTTAGATAATGAAAAACGATTTGAAATCTTTCAAAGTATGAAGCTTAACAAAGTTGTTTCTTACTGTGCTCCAACAGATGAAATCTGCAGGCAGGCAGGCAGAAGGATTTGGTTTTTCACTTACCATTCCTTTTTTTTTCCTAATGATCGCAGTGTTATCAGGTTATATTTTTAAAGTTTTTTTAAAAATATTAGTTACCAAAAATATTCATCTATAGTGGCATGACTTCTGGCAGAGGGGCTATGTTGCTAACTTTTATTGATGTCTCAGTGCTCTAAAAAAGGTAAGAACTATGCAAGCATAACCAGACTTCATTTGTTTGAAGCACGGATTTCAATGCATGTAGTATTACTACTTCTGCTTAAGTTTAAATAAAGCTTTAAGTTATCCCTTGAAGCAAGCAAAACATAAGCACAGATTTAACTGTTTTGCTGACTCAGCAGCTGCTCAACTGTGCATAGTTTTCTCTGTTACAATCCTAATAATGATGTCTTCTTGCAAAGATAAAATAATTATGCTATTTACTGAATAAGCAGGATATAGAATACTAGTCATCCTTTATTACTACACATCTCTAGTAATAAGAAAAACTACTGTACTGTGAAACTATCCTCCCCCTTCTGTTTCCCTTACAAGACTAACACCGTCACTTTTTCACTCACTGCACTGCAGAAGTGGTTTCACGTTGAAGGCTGAGGACTACTCTTTTTTCTCCCAGCATAAAGGAGGATAAGACAGTGTATATGCTTGACTTTAAATAGGGTGAGGGGAAGTGGACAGGCCAAGGGGAGCAGTTTTATATGTACATCTCCATCCAGATGCAGGTGGTCGAAGAGAAGTTGTGAGGGGAAAGTATGACCCTTTGCTTACTCAAATTCTGCTTCAACCTATGCCTCCATCAACCCCCCTGCTCCAGAAGGACCTAAACTTTTCCAAAGGCCAGATTAAAAAAACCTAAGCATCTACTTGGAAATTCTTGTCATTTCATGTCTTATCTTTGTCTATGTAAACAGTCCATTCAATAATTATTTAAAGAGAAAAAAGGGACTAGGAAAGAATACATGTGTCTGCTGTGGTCATTATAGTAACTATGGCATATATTAAACAGTAGAATGATATCTGAATGAATTGACAGAACCTGTTTAAACTCTTCCCGGAGAAAGAATATTACTTACAGGAGAAGTGTTTCAGGAAAGCACCTGTTGCGGATACTGCATAAATACAACTGTAGTTACTAAAAAGCAAAACGAGACGAGCTTTTCTGGGCTACAGAAATCTACTTCACTTATGGAGGTCTGTAACAATGGCTAGGTGACATTTTAGGTGACCACAAATATGCTGATGAAATATTTCAGAGATGGAAATCACATTTCAAATCTGTGGCTCAATCCACTCATACGTAAGCTGTCGTATTGATATGAACAGACGGATGCAGGGGCTTTTTCATGAAGGCAACTTTTGTGTAGTTTACAGTATTCTTAAAAGTAAAACAGTTTCACTATCCAATGTGATTGAAAACACTTGTCATACCTGTAATGCAAGAGCTGTCTAGTGCTCCGTTTAACATAATTTTATTGAATACTTTGTATATTCAAAAGTAGCATTGAGAAATACTGCAGTTTTACATTCTCAACTGTTTACCGTTTCACTTAACAGTACTTGATTTATTTTTGTTCTTCAAGGAGGATGAGTGTTGCCCTTGAGTAAAATTCAAAGCTAGATTACAATCCATTAAATTTACAGTAGCAGAAAAAAGTAAATAAATGCTTTACTAATGAATTTTATTGTATGTTCTGTTTGAAAAGAAAACAGATTAACAGATTACTAAGCTGAACATTCAAGATATTTTTCAGGGTTTTTTTTTCCAAAGGTAGCTGATATTTCATTTGATATTTTTACTTTGAACTTGCTGGAGATTTAAGGCGTAATAGTCAAATATAGGGCCAAATATCACAAAGCTTATTAATATTCAAGCTCCAAACTGTCAAAAAAATCTCCAAAATGAGATACTGAATTGAGAATTGTTGTTTGTTTCACTTAATGTGGGTTTTGTTACCTTATTTTTGAGCAACTAAGCTTTTTTTCCTGCATATATGAGGAATGGCATTTTTCTGTTTTAAAAATGAGAACTAGTAAGATTCTAATGTATCTATTTGATTCATAGAGTGAATGCTTTAAGAAAAATACTAGATATCATTCAACTCACAACCCAGCCATAAGATCTGGAGCACTATAATAGGATTCAAAATATATTCTAATCACAAGAGGAAATAATCACCCACTGGGATTCAAGCTCCTACCATCAGAAAGCATGCTTTTACAAGAATAGGTTGTACTGAGCCTATTACATCATACAGCATACTTGGCTCAGTTTCATATAGATTTTCACATTAAAATAAGCACTAGTTGCAGTGTCTTGATATATGCAGTCATTTGATACTTCTTCATGGTATGTGCCACGGATTATCAAGCATCGCATAGGCCTTTCGATTTGCTTGAGAAGCTGGCTTATAGCAAATGACCATAAAAGTAAGAAAGAGAAGTCAGTAATACTTTTACCTCAAAATGAAACACAAAAGGTCATGAAACATATATTGTCACAGATGCAAACCAGAAGAATCTCTCTGAACTTGATTTCCAAAAGAAGAGATGGCCTATGCTGCTGGCTAAATTGATGACTAGGAAAAGACAAAATCTATTTAAAATTCATGTCCTGCACAGTCAATCAAGTCATAAGCAATACCTTCTTTTTTTAGGCAGAAAGGAAATTTTAAGGGCATCACTGAAGTATGAATTTCATTTTTCCTTGTCTTAGATATCCCAACAGGCTCTGGAATTGAACTATGCAGTACAAAACATATGCATATATACGAACATTCATCTGTCTTATGTGTTACAAATCTGAATCTCCGAGAGACCGAATAAATGGATTCTTTTTCAGCATCTCATTTTCCTTTCTAGCTTGGCTTGTATCACACACTGGATGTTCACTCAGTTGTATTACAACTCATATTTATTAGGCGGTATTATTAATACTTTATAAAAAATACCAGTATATCAAAAAGAGTCTGAAGTGTTTTGAAAAAAACTTTTTGAAAGGATCACACGTATTTCTCTCTAACAGTAAAACGAGGAAGACATGCCTGTTGAATGAAACAGTTTTAACAAAAAAAGTCAGGTGGCGTTTGGCAGATTGCGTACAAATGGAACTAACAAAGAAGCCTGAACAATAGCCATTCTGTTCCCTTTTCTTTGATTCCTTTAATCTATTAAGTGTAACTTCCATCAGTTAACAAGTCTCTGTGCAGAACAGGTCACTCTGCAGTACACCTGGAACTAGATACATTTCACCAGTCTTTAAAAGAAGTAAAGTTTGCGATTCTAGCTGTGAACCACATCACATGGCTCTTGAAGCTTCATCATTGTGTTTGGTTTTTCATTTCTCCCTATGTTTGTGAAGGCAAAAATGCATGCCACTTCTCAAGTTCATTCTAAAGGCACCGTCATTTGAAGCACAACCCTTGAGTAGGTAAGATGACAACCTGTCCCTTTTATACAACTCACACACTTCTTGTACTACTTGAGCATTTGTATACATATAAACGCATGTATGTATTCATACAAACACGTCTACTACAGGCACACTTACAGTTAATGGCAAATAGAAAGATACCCAATTCCAAATATGTCTTTCAGCCAGATTTGTTTAGCCTTTACTTAGAAGTTACATATCATTCTGTGATGACAAGGAGAGTTTAATCACTGCATCAATGTCATCGGAAAGAGAAAAAAGATGTAGTATATAGTGAAGAGTCCATTAAAGAAAAATTAAGGAAAACTTTGATAAACTAATTTATGATCCTATTTTTTATAAGATATAGTGATGAAACTAGTATTTTAACTAAAGGATTAATTCTAATTATAGATAAAAGACTGTAACTTCACAGAAATTAGAATAAAATCTGGTTTGAATGGAAGACAATGAGCCCACCATAAGTTTGGCTTTCCTTTCGTTTCTTGCTACCAAAGTACAGCTTAAATATCACACTTTAATCCAATAATGATTTAAATAGAATATGACATTTAAAAAGCAAGCCAGTAGATATTTAAGGGGAGACCCTCTAGAAATGTATAAGCATTTAATTAAAGTGGGATAAACAGTTAAATATGCTGCCTTAGTATCGATTTATTGAAAACTTCACCAGCTAAGGTACTATTGCAGTACCAATGTGCTGGTTTATTTTGGACTCCTTATGAAAAAGACAGTGGGAATAGGATGGGCTTATGAGAGGAAAAAATCAGCAACATACAATTTCTATTAAATCATGTTAGAAGAGTTATTTTACTTTAACTACGTTACATCAGCTAAGTCTTTCCTTACATATGGAATATCTGTCTATGCAATGGGAGGCCAAGGGGAGGGGAACGCCTCTGCGGCACACTCCCTCCAGTGCCCCTGGGAAGACACCTCCTCACAGACCTGAGAAAACAATTAAATCACTGTTACAGGCTTTTGCAGAAATTTACTCAAGACTAACTCTATCCTAGTTTGGTGGACCAGCTACTTCGGAACAGCTTGAAGAGCTGTTTAATCTGGTTAGCATCTGAAAATAGTTTGCATACTTTAGGACTTCTCCAAAAGGCAAAGGAAAGCTCCGTATGTGCGGGCAATAGGGAGAATCACCTCAGAAGTGTGCTCCTGATCCAAACCAAAATGTTCACATACATATTAAGTACCTTTTTCAAAACAAAGTGGTATTTAATCTTAATACAGAAGATAAAAAGTAGCTGAACTAGTACATTTTAAAATACCTGATTTCTTTTTCTACATTGGGCCTCCCAAGCCCAACAAAACTGGCTAGTGGACCTCACTGAAAAGAGGTATGAGATATTCGGTACATTTCAGATTGATGTGCCTTGCCTTTACAGATTATTTAATAGGCATTAACCGAGGTCTTTCTACTGTCTGCATTCTACGCAAGTATTCACAAGTCCACTTGAAACTAGGTGCTTTGTGATCAACTGCAATTAGACACATCATGAAATTAATTTAGTAAGTCTGTAATACTTTCCAAAGTATACAAGCAACCTTACAAGTATGTTTTAGATCCTTCAGTTATGGGGAGAATATCCAAGTGTCATCCATGAACTCTTCTTTTTATTTAAGTATTTCAGATCTTTTAAATTCAAACACTGGAAGCATAAGAGCAGTTCAAAAATATTCTAACTCATACTATTTTGAAGGAATCTGCACATTCTCACCTTCTGTGGGAAAAAGAAAAAAGAATGGCAACCTTACTCTAAGAATGATACATTCATGAGTAGAACACTGTCTGTTCTTCATCCATATGATACTATTTTTCAGACACTTGCTCTTTATATGGCTGGGTAGAAACAGAAAAACTTAATTAGAAGAATGAAAATCCTCATGAAGAACTCAAAAGACTGGTATTCCTTGTTGTTCACCTTTGCAAAGATACATGATGATTTTGTATTTAGAAATAAAAGTGAAAAGGGCAAAATATGCCCATTAAAGTTTCATGCAGTCATTTTCCTACACTAGGAAGTGTTTGGGGATGAGATGTCATACTGATTCCATCAAGTGATATATACTGTGGCACAGTGAACTACTTGGGCACAGAGATGCTAAGTAGGACCCATATGGTATACAGGTCATGTACTGATTCTCTCAGAGAAATTAATTTCATCTCA
This sequence comes from Sagittarius serpentarius, assembly GCA_034782735.1. Taxonomy (NCBI): domain Eukaryota; kingdom Metazoa; phylum Chordata; class Aves; order Accipitriformes; family Sagittariidae; genus Sagittarius; species Sagittarius serpentarius. Next base: position 5,787,374 of record JAVKLA010000017.1, on the reverse strand, counting down.
TTGAAAGAGTGGATGAAGTTTGCGATTTGGCTTGAAAGCAAAACAACTAAACGTTTCCACACTATCTCATGCAGGCTTACTAGAGGGTACCCCAACAACATGGACTACCCCAGTTCCCTCTGCCAAATCTTATGTCCTGGTTCACAGACATACTGTGGAGTGGACAGGTCATGTCCATGCGGCACTTCAGCTTGAATGCTCCATAGCTTAACAGCTACCCCGTACTGCTTAACATCCCAAAAAATGCAAGCCCCTATAAAATCATCCTTTAGCTTATCTGCACATCACACTCCACTGTCGTACTGGCAAGTAATTAGTCCTGCTTTCTTTCCATGGACTTCTATCCCTAGATTTCTTTAATGAAAAAGACTAGAAAACCCCTTCTGTCTCCCAAGCTGGCCCAGCTGGCAGGATAAACAAGAAACTCCTCCATAATCCTTCACATATCCCAGGTCAGGTCCCCAGCAGTGCTATTCCTTGAGATCTGGCTTGGCTGTTCATGGCAAAGTTCTCTAAGTTTGCCAGAGCTCTGCTAATCAGAGAGGTACCTATGGAAGTCAAGATAGCAAACACACACATCTCACTAGTATCTAGAGATGCACAATACACCCCAGAGTTGTCCAGATCTGACCTCAGGAGACATCTGCAGTCTAAGGTCAAATATGTGTGTCTGGATGAGTTGGACATACTCATTGTTTATCTCAACGTAACTCCTTGGGGAAAAGCTCTTATCACAATACCACATACCAAGGATGTAAGGGCCCTGCAGCCTTTGTGAGTGAGCAATGTCTTCTCAGTAGACCACAGCCTGGGCAGCAGATGAAAGGGTTTAAACATGAATGAGCAAGAGGAGTCTCAGGGTGAGGGCTGGTGGGGCTGACTGTTGCAAGAGACATCTTACTGCTGCCGCTTCCCTGGCATGTCTTAATAGTTTATTCTGACTGAATAATGATCGCTTTTCTTACTGTGAAAATTTCTTGAAATCTCTTTGTAAGCTGTAATTATATTACTTTTGAAGAGTTACCCGTATCCTTTGCAGAGAGACTGCTGCATTTATAGTGACGTTTCTATAGTATTTGAAGTATTTGGTATTTTTAGAACAGAAAATAAAACAGCTTAACCGGTTAGGTGTTAAGAGTTCCCAAGTAAGCTTTATTTGCAGTGACTAGGCCAGATCCTGCTCTCACCTCTGTTTTCACTCATCCAGATTTGTACCGAGCTTGTTAAAGAAATTGCTTTAGCGACTTGATAGAAAAACAACGAACTTGCAGTTTTGTACAGGTACAAAATTCAAATATAGGTGCATAATTCAGGAGAGAAAATTCTCACAAACTCAAACGATACTGTCACTTTCTAGCTAAGAAATGCATGGGAAATGTATTGTTTCAGTAACAGTCCTGTCCTATAGTAGTCCTGTCTATATCACAAAAAGAGTTACCAAGTCCAAGCCTCTCCGTGTTATTATCTTGGTTTAGATCAGTGTGAAGCCAATCAGAATCCAGCTCTACCACTATGAAGTCAAAAATTACAGTGAAATCCAAAAGACCTTAATAGCTTATATAATTCTGGTATTTAAATTATGCCAAATTAACCTCCCGAGTATAAGTCCTCTTCTAAGAAGAAGCTTTATACATTAAAAAAAGAGCACAGAAATAGATATAAGACACTGTAAGCTTTTCAGTGTATATCAGTGTGTAACCAGTCAAAAGAAAAGCACCATCAAGGTGAATTAAATCTTTCATATTGACAGTATCTAATACCATTAGGATTTATTTGAAGTATTTATAGAAGATGACATAATTCCTAAGAAATAAAAAAAGCTCTACGAACTCTTTAGGCCAACAGAAATTCTGCTTCCTCTGGTTCAGTCATAACTACTGTAGTCTTTCCATACTAAAATAATCATACAATAAAGTTTTGGACAAATTAGTATAAAATCCAAAATTCATCATGAAAACATAGCTGGATGTAATCGGGATTTCAGTGGTCAAATAAGCACACTAGTTACTGCTTGCTGATATAAGTAAACAGAAATATAGTAAAAAGATAGTAAGTACTCTGAGCATACAGGTAAGGGACGCCTGTGGTACGTAGGGAACTGTGGCAGTAAGTAAGGTTCAGAAAGCTCCAAACCAGGAAGGTGGCACACCAGGCTAGTATCCACGCGCTGTGGTCAGTGCGGACAGTACTTATCTCTTTTCTGAGTCATGAACCAGGACTTCCTTCCCAATGACCATGAATCTCGGCTTCCTCATTATAACACGTGTCATCTGCCAGTTTGGAGGAATAAACTCAACAAAGGACATTTGTATACCCACCCCCATGAGGTCTAAAATAGGGAAAAATAAAAGTTTATCGCTGATCTAATTCTTTGAGTGATGTTTGGCTAACTCATACCTCTACGTCTTCACTGAAGTTCTGACAGTGCCTTATGTTCAGCTTTTTTACTAAATCTTGGCATTGTTCATTATGTAATTCTTTTCTTAGGTCATTTCCTATAACTATTATTTTTTATTACTTTTAATTACAGTAAGTCCTTTAAAGAATTACACCCCCATGAACATAAGAAAATCCCCCCATGGCAGACTAAAGTGTTCTGTATCTGACCTTCTAAATTTCCATCTTGTTACTTATGTATTCAAAGATTAAATATTTATTCTGCAAGACAGACAGCAAAGCTAAACTGTAGTACTGCAGACGCTGAGGGGCATGTGAGTATCCCTTCAGGTCACGTGAATATTTCAACTCTATTCTCTCAACAAAAACTGTGCAATCCAAATGACTTCAATACTTTCCAAATACAACTGCTTATATCGGGAAATTAACGCAGAGATGAACTACTTTTCAACTGTGCTAAAGCTATGCTGCATTACCTGTTACATATTAAAAATACCTTCACAGTTTGTCTTGTTACCGTACAGAATTATTTCCAAGATCACTGGCATTCTGGTTTTCTGGTGGTTTTTTTGTTCAGTTGCTTGGTTTGTTGTTGTTGTTTGTTTAGCTCACATTTTGCTTTCTTTACATTGCATTAGGACCAGATCTGTTTTTGAAGTCTTGAAGTTCACTAACATAGATGATTTAATGAAAAAAATTGAACTTTAAAGCTATATATGGTCAAGGGGAATAACTACTTTATTAAAAATGGAGTTCTAAATTCAAATACAGTCAACATTAAAATAGTGAAGTTTTAGAAATGAACCTTGAGACAGTGCAGTGTTAGCTTCTTGCAGTAAACAGACACATTAAAAACATTCTCTATTTCATTAACTTAGCACACCAATTCATGTATGACACCTATTTGTGTTGTTATTCAACATATATTGAAATATTTATGGACATTATTTAGGAAGTAAGATCATTAATAAATCAACATTGTGTCTTAATTTATGTCTTCACCATCCAGCATACTGCTAACACAAAAATAACAGACAGAAATAAGACAACACATTTTGTGAGGACTGTCTCAAAATAGGCCTATTGGTATTTTGAGCCAAAGATGCCACAGAAGAAAGTAAATAGATGATACTGAAAAGTAGGTACGAGTGAAGATGAAGTGTTCAGAACACAAGAGAACGGAAATTTTATTTCTTTCTTCTTCCCTCCTGCAGAATATTCTTGTTTTAAAATATTCTGAACATTTTGTCTTCTGCTGCTTAATAAATCTGCCCTCAGGAAATTAATATAGACTTGAACCTGAACTGTTCATTTTATTTGGACTTCTCTGGAAAGTAAATATGGTTAATGGAGGAATAATATTTTTAAGAAAAATCAGGTGGATGCACTGGAACATATCAAGCTTTACATTAAATAGTGTTAGTAATGAAGTGGCAGCAGTACATTGAACTTCAAAAAGGTCTAAACTCAGCCCGAAGTCAGAATCATTACCTGATGTATTTCAATATCTATTTACATTTATTTCCTGCACTTTTTCCCGAGTTTGCCAGAAGTGTTAACATGTGATGGCTGTTTTGCCCATTTTGGGACCAAGACTATATTCTTTAGAGATCACTGAAGAGTTAATAGATATTAAGAATTATAAGAATTTCTGACCTTGGCTAGATTCATTTCAGAAATTCCCTTTTACTTCTTTTGAAAGGGGCTGCTTTATTGTGAAATAACAGCTGAGGTGAAAGGTTCTTTATCACATTTCCAAGTGCCTGGATCCATCCAGCCTTTCCTCTATTGCTTCTTTTCTACCTCTTCTCAGTGAATTTAGTGTTCATTAAAGTACAAGAGTAACAGCACTGACCAAGTTAAACAAAGTAACCAGGCTGTGCAAGTCCCTTACTGGAGCTCTACTGATTCACCCTTTTCTCTTGACCTGCAAACTACCTTATTATTCTAGTCCTTTGACTAGCTTGTGCAGAGGATGCCAATCATATCACATCTGCAGTGTTTTTTATAAGCTGTGAAAAAAATCAAGATGAAGGCAAGACTACCCAACTAATTTTTGCTGCTAGGTCTCCTGTGTAGAAAGAGAATTTTTTTTAATTGGCTCCACAAACTTGGGAAATTGTAACAAGTTTCCCTGAATTTTTCATTCAAATTGCAGATTTCTTCTATACACCATTCCCCCCCCAAAAAAAAAAATTTACATTCTTAAAAGTATCTTTCAAAGGAAATACGGGCCTTTTATGATATTTCCTTCTTTTTCTGGGGCTTTCTAGACACCTAAATCATTCAACAGCAATTACAACAGCTACGCTTAATTCTCTAAGCTTTCAGCCAGTAGCATAGCTTGCAAATGCACAGCAACAATTCCGGTTCCACTCATCCGATGAATTTATCATGTGTTTCCGCTAGAAGTAGATCCCAAACCGTAGGATTACCTGGCAGTATCTGCCCCATCCTTGACTTAAAGAGTCAAAGACACTCTCTCTGTGCTAGAGAGAGCTTTGTAAGGCGTGGTGAGAGCTGTGCTGATATTATTTAACTCTGGAACATAAAACTTTCTGAAACCTGAACTTTGAACCTGTATAAGGAGGCTCCAAAGTTTCATCAAGCAGGAAGATTTTAGAATTTTTAGCAATTCCATCCCCGTCAACTGTAAGCCACTCTACACCCTAAAAAAATGGTTTCAGTGCAACAGGAGTAGATCATTATCAGGGACTCCACAGGGCAGGAAGGAGGCAGTGGGAAGAGTACTTGTGTAGGCATTACCTCCCACATGATTCACCCTGCAGCATTTGATTTTTTTTCTCTCTAATCTGGCTCAAAGAAGAAAGAAGGTACAGGGAAGAGGCAGGGATTTTTTTTTTTTAAAATCTGTGTTATTATATGATGAATTTATTGAGGATTAATGATGAATAACTGCATAAGACATATTTGATTGTAAACGGTAAGGCTGAAAGGATCCATACATCCAAAAGAAAGTGTGACTAATAGCAGGTACCTAGGAAAGGTATAGAAACAAAGCAAGTAGTAACACTTCCTCAGTATATTAACACTTTCTCACCCCCACTAACTTCTACTTCAGAAGCCGCCTCACCCAAAGACCCTAACTGATTTCTCTTCCATTAATTGTAACTATCTTCCTTTAAGCTTATGTAAATTTTTAGCATCTGTAATAACCTTCAGCAAGAAGTTAACTTGGCTTAACTACGCACAGTATGCAGAACAATCTTTTTGTGCATTATGAACCTGCCTCTCAGTTGTGAGTCTGGTCTGGTGTTTCCTGAGTATTTCTAATAACACAAATGATTTTACTAGATCAGACATTCCCCATATATCTTTCTCTTGCTAGTTACAATTTACAGATAGTCCTCTGATATTCCCTTTTTTGTTGGCTTACGTTACTGACTGAAGCATGTTAGTCTACCCAGCTGTTTCGTTTTATAAGCCAGCCCCATACTTTCGATACACCGTATTTCGTACAATTTTAGTAGTAACCATTTTTGAGATGAATATGTAAACTCTATGTGCAACCAAGCAAATGAGGTTGGAAAAAGTCCAAAACACCCAGAAGTCAGGCAATATTAGTTTCCAGAATTGCCCAGCAGCTACTTGCAAAACTATCAGAAATCTGTAATTTAAATAATACTGGAGGAATTAAAAACATGTACTCCAGATGCCAGTCTGAGTCATTTCTTCATGTAGATCGGTATATAATACCAACTGTGAAAGACCTGAGTTGGGCCCCATGTCTGCTACTGAGATGCAAACTAACGGTAATAATGCAATAATTGATGATGATTGTTTGAATCACATGGAAATAAGTGGTTTGGGTAAAAAGTCCCTAAACAAAGAAGATACTCAAGGCAATCATTAGAAACTAGAGGAATATTATTACTCTCTTTTCACTAGTTGGTCAATCAGCTTCAGAAGGTCAGAAAAAAGCCATACTAAAACTGCCATTAATGAAAGTGAGTCAACAAAACAGTACCCTGCCATCTGGTATGTGAGGTGGAGATTCATGCTCTTGAGTGAAATGTTACAAGTCTGACTAACAGTACCTGACTTCCCTTACATTTTTCCAGTGCTCAGGTACCCTGCTGGTTTGTAACTCAGTAATTCAAAACTGTAGCAGTTTAAACTTACTTAGGCACATTGCCAGGACTTTTGAGGTTTGGCCATCGCTATCCTAAATCACAAGTGAAGACAGTTCTTTGCGGTCACATCACATTGCTATGACATAGCACAAAAAGATCTGTAACAATTGACAGTTCTTCTATTAAAAGGGCTACAAGGGGAACACAAACAAATACATTGCTGGTCAAGGATTAGGTACGTTGGCAGAGCTACTTAAGAAACGCTTGCATGTTTGGAGGACGCAAATAAAGCTACTTCAGCCATTACTAATGACCAAAACACTTCAAGAAAATGTTAGCTACAGATTAAAATGTGTTTGAAGCTAAGCACATTTGGCTCATGTGCTTTATTTCTGTTAGTACATAAATCACATAAAAGTTCTGTGAATAACCTGAAAATTAAGAAGTTCCTTTCAGTCTCCTTAGATGTGTTTAAAACATCATGAGAATTTAATAAGAGAAGCCAGATAACACAATGAGCTCAATGTCTCCCGTCTCCCCCACTGACTTGCCTCCAAACAAAATCAAATAACATCTGCCAAATGCCAGCCTGTTCAGCTTGCTAATGAGTTTAAAAATTCAGAGTATGACCGTTGCTCAGCAACTGATAAAGAATACCAATCACATGGTGCAATAGTTAATATACAAGAGACCTTTACCCCTCATTTTCTAAAATCCTGTGAAAAACGGATTATTGCAAACGCTATTTTTCCACGGGAATTTACTTGCTGCTTTTTTAGCATTGTGCTGTAATTTGTTCTAATGCTCAACACCACCAGTATTCAGGTGAATGAAAGGGTGCTTAAGTTTTTCAATCACATATCTTTTAGTTCATTCATTTGCATGGTGGTGGAATTCTATTCAATTCAGCTGTTTGCTGACCATTTCAATAGATAACCTGAGCCAAAAGCTGAAAAAGCTTTAAGCCTCAAGAACATGCCAGTGCATTTGGCTGACAGGCTGTTAAGCTAAAACTAAATTGAAAACTATAATCAGAAGTGGAAGAGGGGGATCAGAGGACTTAGAAACTGTGGTTTCTGTGGTAGAGATGTAATCAATCTCAGAGAGGAAAAGACAGAAGGGCAACAGTCACCCTGTCAAGACTGTTCCTCCATCTCAGCTGGGCCACTGGAAAACTCTGAAATTTGGCCATTAATCAATCCATCAATCAATCGGGCAGTAATCATCAGTGACAGAAGGTTATAATGGAAAAATTTAAACAAAGAGAAACAATAGTATCTTATTCCACCGGACACATGAAAGAAAAGCTGCAGTTATGGAAATCCTCTGTGTCAGACGAGACTAACATGCTAAGGTTGTATAATTAACTATATTGCTATTTCTCAATAGTGTTTACGAAGGAGTTAAAATACATTGCTTTAATAACAGCATTAAGTGTCAATATTTTCACCTTAATGTACTTACACACAGTATTAATGCAGATGCAGAACAAGTTTAGGAATTCCAGGGTTGTAACTTCCGAAAAGAGACAAATTTTAAAAAAACAGAAAGCTCATCAAAACGAAGCCAAAAGGAGCAACCTGGAGAATGAAATCTTTCCTGACAGCAAGGAATTTTCATAAAGAAACCACATTGGAAACATAGTGCCAACGCACACCACCTCTTTAGAATAGACTGAAAAGGCACAAAAGGATTGAAAAGCCCAGCCAACTAGCACGGTGAAGGAGGTTATTAGAAGCAGCAAGGCATTTCAAAAAAGCTGAAGCTGAGTTTAAATGAAGAAAATAACTCTGACAGATAAGGCAGACCAAAAAACAAGTTTGAGAAATAGCTAGTAAAAGAGATTCAGAGGCAATAAGAAGTCTTTTTTTCAAACAAATCAAGATCAGAAAGCCTGGCAGAGAGCCTGCAGGTGCTCTTAATGATCAGGGTATAAAAGGAACACTTAGAAAGGACACATAATGCACAGAAGCTAAATGACTTCTTGGCATCAACGTTCGCTTTGAAACATCTGGGGAGATTCCCACCTCAGTATCATTTTTTGCACGGGGATTCATCAGAGGATCCATCTAAAACTAAAGTGACTGTAGAAGAGATTACAGAACATGTTGACAAAATTAGCAGCAGAACTTCTGTAGTAGTCAGCTTTCATAGTGGTCAACTTCCATAGCAGAGAAACATTTGGTCATTTGGAAATATGGTTAATCTGATGTAATTTAAACTTTCAAATCAAATGTCTTTGTAGGTCGTTAGTCAACTGTGGAATAATTGCTGGAGGTGGCTCAGAAATTAAACTTGTATTTCACATTTTAAGGAAAGGTACAGCACTGAAGAAGCTTCCAGGGTGGAGTGTGGCTGGCATACAAGGAATCCATTCCACGGAAGTTCCCTAGGCAACCTGAGATGTTGGCAACACCAGGGGAGCTTGGTGTGCTGACTCTAACAGGAACTGCGCGGAGGGCGGAGCGGAGCGTAGACACCGCGGCCAGGCTCTGTGATATTATGGGAACTTGAAGGTACCATGAAACCGATAAGCTGCATATTTGCTACCCTGGGCCAACGGTCTGTCATGTTTTGACAA
>JAVKLA010000017.1:5713009-5778202 GCA_034782735.1 Sagittarius serpentarius | reverse complement strand
ATGGGAAAATACCCTCGCGTACCACCCTGACTTCTGGGATCAGTCGACGGGCTGAGCCTCTCTTCCCCCCATCGGGACGCCGCTGGGTAAGATTCAAACACTTGGTTATACCAAGTGCCTTCCCAGGAAACTTAGAAATCTCTATAGAGTCGCTTTATCTCTTTTAATGCGTTTGTTGCCAGGCGGTATTACTCATACCCTTGGCATTTGCACGTGCTTCGCAGACAGTGAATCTATCACCAGCAATCCAAAAGAACCTGTGTATCTGTTGCTTTAATAAACTGCACCATTCATGAATCCAGCCATGATAGTTCTCATCGAACGCAACCAAACTCTTTCAAGTGTGGCCGTGGTAGTTCATGGCACTGAAAGGTGTATCGTGTTATTTGTGCCATCTGTTCAGTACACTGAACGTGACCGGACTCCTAATGACGAATTGGGCATCACGCCAAAATACTTTAACCTTTTAATGCAACATGAACGTAAGGAAATAGATCGCTATAGAGTTCAAGCCTGCCTAATTCAGACACCTACTTTAGGATGAAAAGAATTACCTTTCAGGAGTTCATGATGACTAGGTTAGACTTGGATGCCTTAAATTCTAGCTATCTAAGATTATATGAACTGCACCCTGAGCAAAAAGGGAGTTTGTGGGTACTTGTGTCAAGCTGGCCACTTTTGGGTGAAAGTTTCATCAAATTTTAGTCTGAGCAATAACATTCTACCTCTGACCAATTTAATCTGATGTTTCACCTGGGTGCAGTATTTTTCATTCACTAACCTAAATTAAGTTAGGAAAGGCTGCTGGCCACAGTAAAGCCAGTTCCTTGTGTCACCTTGTGAGTGGCTGCCTTGAACCTTTATGAAATACCAATATGTATTAGGAAATGAAAAGCACGTAGTATGTCAATATGGCAGACAATAGCTTGCTGCACTTACTCAGGGGAAGAAAAAAAAATAAAAGAACTTTCCAAAGGAACCCTTACACCTCAGAAATTTTTCTGTGGAAGATTTCCTCCACACTTCTTTTAAAACAGTTGCACAAATATAGAAAAATAAATGGCAGTGGTTCCCCCTGGAAGAAGAATTATGCAGTGAATTGGCCTCAGAAAGATTATCAGAACTCTAGAAAGTTCTGGGAAACATTATATAAAATCACCCTTCAAAAGCTCGTAACAAGTTTACAACCAGAAAGAAATCTACAAAGGTATGTGGTATAAATACATAAAAAATCGACATTTTTTTCCCCAGGATTTTAACATAACTCCACAAGCTGGCAATTTTTACAGCTGTACTCTTATATAACTATTTATAAAAATACTGTTTACATGCAGCGCTACATCTGCTACACATTATCTATTTTTAGATGCTTTATCTATTTAGCACAGAGAATTTTACAGTAATTCAAACACTTCCAAGTATTTGTCCAAAAATTGTGTAAGCATCTTTGAAAACAGTATGCAGAAATTGCAGAAAACTTAAAATGACTTCCCGACGGCTGAAGCCTGTAGAGAATACAATGCGCTTTCTCTTCTAGGAATGACTATCTTTCTCCGCTCCTTTTCATGCACACAAACAAGCAATACTTCAAGTGCGACTTCAGGGACAGGGCCTACTCTGTCGGGATTACCGAGGAAGCCAAATGCAATTCTGATTCAGTTCTGTAGCTTTCTGCCGGGTTGGCACAGGGAAAACCATGAAGGCAGCAAAATAACAATACTGCTGTTCCAGATACGTGAATAGAAGCTCAGTTCTTTGGATGCAAACCTCGCTTTGAGTGCTGGAGGATCTGAGCAGCATCCAAAGAGGGAACTACAGTAACCTTGTGTCAACTGCACAAGGGCACTAGCAAACCGCAGCCTGGAGGGGGACCCCTTTTCTCACCGAATTTGCTCTTGTAACTTCTGACTGTCCCCCTGAATATTTTCAGTTGGTTTTTCAGCATCTATGTGGTTTTTGAGATATATTTAAGAAGAAATGGAAATCTCTGTATCACGCAAAGTGAGATTACCTCTCAACTACAAAAACAAGTTTAATGGAAATGTATATATTCCTCTTTAGTTTCAGCATTGATTCTTATCTTAGTTCTTATCTTCCTCATTTCCTGCTGTTCAAAATGATTTATAAGATGAAGGCTCATGTTAGAACATTTCTTGTTGCTTTTTCATAAATAATATTTTTTAAAGTGATCTGGATTATTCTTTTTAAATTGACTAGTCAGAAGTTCTTCATGTTTTGGGGGCAGGTGTTAGTTGGTTTTCTTTCAAAATATGAACACGCAAATGTTTCATCACTACATCCATACACCTTCACTCTCCTACAGAAGTTGTGTACAGTGCCTGATGTCAGAGCTGGGGCTCTCTTCTTTCCCCATGTCCTGTATTCACTAACTGATAACAAGGATTAGACTAGCTTGTTTTGGGGGACTGCAAAAATCTACAGGGGAAGGGTGGGGAAAACTGAAGTCATTTAAATACCTTTGGATCATTAAAGATGATAAAAAAAACTCCAAATTATCTGAAAAAAATTTGTTCAAAAATAACAATAATAAGTGAAGAAATAAGGTATCTCAGAGTAGAATCTTAACAAGTTAGCTAAGGAATGGTGATAAATGAAGAGAAGTTTCCAGGAGCACAAGTCAATGGAAGTTTTGATCTTTTGTGTCAACACAATCCAAAAATCTTTCAGGAAATGCTCAAAATCTTAACATTAGAGTTTGGGGGAGAAAGAGAAATAACTAGGTTATGGTCACCTGAAACATTTCTCTGACCACTCACATTGGCTATACAAGATCATAGTGGCAGTTAAAGAGCTCCTTCTTCATTCCTGGGAGTGAATGTAAAGGTTTTGTACATTCAACACCTGATCAGATTTAAAAGATTTGAGAGTGCTGTTTTCAAACTGTGACAGAAAAGGCTGCATCAGGGATCTCAGAAAAGATTCACTGAAACATCCTCTAAATAGACTGGACAAGAGAAACAAGTCAAAATTACAGTGTTGGAAAGAAAGGACAGGCCCAGCCAGTATATGCTGGCTTGTGTAACCTGGAAGTTGTGAAGGCAATCTAAGAACATACACCCAACATCATGTGCCCTGCGCTCCTAATTCCACCTTGCAAAACATTGTTTTCAGCCAAAACCAGAAGCTATAAAGCTGAGAAACTCCCCTCTTGCCAAATAATAACTCAGAGCATTATTATGATCACAGGGTATTATTTCCTCATCAATTTCAATTTTCAGCTGTCCAACTTTTCTCCCATTACCTAAAACATGCGCCTTGTTTCCGGACACAAGCAGGTAGTAGCTAAAGCATGGAAAATGTAAGATCATATGGCAACATAAACTCTCAGAATAATACTTCTTACTCTCAATTAGGCTAGTAATGATCCCATGATAAACAACACCAAGGTTAAACAACACTTTAGGGAGGAGTTTATCATTCACCTTTTCCAACTGATGTGTATTCCAGCATGAAACATTGAAATCGTACCATGTGCATACAGAGTTACCTGGTTTTCTGCTTTATCGTGAACTGAAAATCGAAATTAAAGATGATTCCTGGCTTCAGAAGGCAACACCAAAATATTACTCAGAAATTCACAAATAATTTCCCTTCCCATTCTACAGGAGGAACGTCATTGTTTACCTTATACTGCATGCCTTTCCCCTACACTGTTGTCTCTTTTGGCCTTAAATCCTTCGCAAGGAACATATTTGCTATGTGACACTGTTACCTCCTTGAGTTGTTTCGAGTTACATTCTGGGTGTGCTCTCTTAAGTTTCAGATCATTGATATTTGCATTTTTTATCTTTATCTTGAACCTCCTGCATTACTGCTGCTCCTTTTTCTTTATTCCCACTCACCTATCCTGTTACTTATTTTACCTGTCATGAGTCAGAAAACTATTTCCTCTTCTTTCCGTATCAGAGACCTATTTGTTCTCAAGCCATTTTTCATCTTCCTCATTTTCACCTGAACAAAACTGTATTTACAGAGAGAGTATATACTTCCCTCAGCCCTACCCAAGGCTAAGTCACTTCATATTAATACCCTGACATTTTCCTCACCACAATAAGCAGCAAATGATAGACAGTATTGATTTATATAAATGCTAATAGGAAGCTTCAAGATACTCATATCAGTGTATTGTCTAAATAATATTAAGGTATGTTGGTAGCAGTATAGGTATTTTAATCCTTTTAAGTATCAAAGATTATCATGTCATTCACACCCCTGTTACTGTGTACTTGAATTATGAGTAATAATTTTATATTGTGAGTGCTTGGCACTATACTGATAGTATATTTTCACTTTTGTTAAGCTGCCAAGAATATCTGCATCAATACTTTATTAAAATACTCTGAAGTAAATAAATGTATTAAATACATCTTGTTCATGTTTAATATCAGTTACAGCACACAGCCACCCTACTCAAAATATTAATAGATAATCTGCATCTACCAGCATACATCCCTCTAGCCACATATCATTCTATTAAATTTAACTGTAATCTGTATTTCTGCTGAAATCTGTGCAGTTATTTGATGCTGCACGGATGACAAAATAGTAGTTTAGCATGCTAACTCTCTTGGGAATAGGATTGGGTGAGTTATGTTATCCACATTTGACTTTGCTACTCACAAATAATGTTGTCATCCCATGCCCATCTCAAAGAAACCTTTGTGCTATTCACATTACCACTATCCTGACACAGAGGTAAGGGCAAGCTCACGATGAGATACCAAATGGTTACTAAAGAAATACCTAGGTTTCAAATAGAGTTTAAGTCCTTAAAAACTGATAGTAAGATAAATTTGGAACCATGCTAGCAGTTATGAATCTCTGAAATGCCATTCCGCACATGGATATATTTTCAGATATCTTATTTTTAGAGACTAGATAGAAATGCCTGGTGCCAATAAAGAAAACAGTCCACAATCATCAAACAATGTGTTACCAACTGCGTGTTATCAATATTTCTGTGTCACACCTACTATTCATCTTTTATATAAAGTATAGCAGGGATGCTCCAGTTACTTCAGGTTTCTAACACCTTTGACGTTTAAAGATCACAGTTAGAGATCTCAGAAGCCATGTATTACTCTTCATTTAGATTCAAATTTTTATTTTTCTCTTCTTCTTTAATCAGTCCAAGCCTTCCTGGCATTGATTCTTGAATGAGCTTTGCAAAGGCTGTCACAGACAGAATTACTGTAGGAATGGGGAATAAATCTTTTCATTATCTTAAAGAATGAAATTTGAATGGGTAATTGTTAGTATCTTAATTACTATATTGAATATTCAGGCATTTTCACAGCACATATGAACATAAATAATGTATACATGTGCATGAGCTTAGGAGTATATGCGCGCTTGAGCATGTAAAATGTGCATAAATGTGCACAAGACAAAACCTGTGCAAAAATTCTGTCATTCATAATTATATTTAAATGCATTTCCGATGAGATAGCTTTATGACTTCTGATATTAACATTCATCAGAACTAATTGTATTTGTTAAAATAAGTCAAATTTCTTTTCTGTGATTAACAATACTATTTTCAGTTCACATAATTTTAAATTAGTTGGAGCAGATGAGTCAAAACTCCTGGAAAAACGATCGTTTTCTTTGAAACAAGAGTAACCAGTTATTTAATCATGTTTTAAACATATCTGTGAATCATCAGCACCAAGAAGTTGATATTTTAAAATTTGCCCACAAGCGAGTAGCACAATGCTGTTATACCAAGTGATCAGAGGAGTATGTCAGACCTATTTGAAAGTTCCTATCTTCAGGCTCTTTTCAGAAAAACAGATGTGTAGTCATATATGAATACAGGTTTAGCTTTAGTGCTTTTAAATGTCTGCTTAATATTTAATTGAAAACCTGAATAATATTTTACTTAGAAATAAAGCCAGCTGTAAAGCAGGTAAATGTTTTCTTCATTTTTTTGTCTGCTAAGATTAGTAACATCACTCTTATTTTCTCATAATTTCCCTTTTTTCCGCTCTTTCAAATATATCTATAAGGTATCATTATTGGCCACTGAAGGAAGCATTAAGAAAACACAGCATGAAGGACTTAGCATCACGTAACTGGCTCCAAGTGTAAATTGCCACTAGATGGCAATGTTTCGGAAAATTAAATTCATAAATGCCAAGGCAGCTATAGAATATACATTATTTAAAGATTCATTGAGTCGTTCTAAATGGATCTGTCAAGCAGTAAGGAGACGATTCTTATGCATTTCTTGTAGCCTACACAACTTTCCTCTGAAGAAGTGAAAATACTGGAAGACTTGAGGAAATTAAGCATCTCCAGAAACCCACATCACCACGGGTGTAAGAGAGACGAGGGGTCAAACTGCTTGTGCCAGGCAGGGCAAACCCAGGCTGCTCCTGAAAAGGGAGTAAGATGCATCCTCAGGGATTTTGCAGCTGCTGAGTGCTGCACAATTATGAAAATCATTCTCAGCTGTGAAGAACTGATACCCACCCACTGCTGCAGGGGCTAATTTTAACTAAATCAGGCTGTAAGTGTCCATATTCTCAGCCCTTTAATTTGCAGAGATGAGGAGTATGTTCTGTGAATCTGACATGTAGATACTATAGATGAATTTTAAATGTATTTTGTAAATCATAAAGTCGTTATAAAATATTTTGCTTATACAGATACTAATTTTAGAAATACATTAAAATAAAACATGCTTAGTGATTTTTTCACTGCCATGGCATAAAAATACGTAAAATAGGATTAAACACTCCCAGATGCTTAGATAACTGGAAACATTCTAGGTATGCTCCTAGACTGCTCCTGTTCCATTTACAGTGTTTTGCATCTGTTTGCACACCAGGAATTAGAATAAATAGTAAAAAAAAAGCAAAGCCTATGACAGTAAAGTTTTTCCACTTACACTTCTTCTGTCACCAGGCAAGTTCCCCACAGTAGAAAGCAAAGAACATAAATGTCTCGAGAGCAGATTCTCTAAGGGCAGCACTGACAGGAGAGGACTGAAGTCTCAAAACTGTGTTGCAAGGTAACCCCAGCCAACATCATCTCTCTGTTGTATTTTGTTCCAATGACTGCGTGTTCCACACAGTCCCTTCCAGAGCTCACACGAAAGGGGATCTTCTCAAAATTTTAAATTAGTGTTAGCCAACATACCTACAGAAAACAGCTCATTAATACATAGGTAGCACATACAGAACCATTTGTGAATGTTTTCAATCACGTTCGAGGTAAAGAGGATAAACTTAAATCTATATAATCAGAATATATATGTGAGTATAGAATATTCTGTGTAGTATAGAGGGTTCATTCTTCTGTATTTTCTGTGATTTCAATCTCTTTTTGACTTGTTGAGAATCCCTCACTAGTTACTTAGCTAAAGTGCTTTAAACTCTTCAATAAAACCACCATGTGTTACATATGCCATCTCCATTACTAAAAATAATCTTTAAGGACATTTTAGATTATTAAAGAAAAAAATCCATTTGTGTTTATCAGGTGCTTCTTCTTAACTGGGGTGGTCAATCAATGAAAAGTACATTTTCAGGAATCCAAGCTGACCACCTCTATAGTGAATAAGACAGCCACCACTGAATTCAACAGGGAAAAAAAAACCCTTGCAGTAGCATTCAGGGTGTCCTTTGACACAGGGCACCCTCAGTGTTCCCCTGCATTTTGGAGACAGTGCTCCAGCAAATTGCTCCTGTTCATTCAGAGCAAGGTTAGCAGGCACTCTTGGTACTAGCTTTGTAGCTCTGTTTCTGTGATGGCTCTATGACAGCTTCCATCTCAGAATCACGTGATGCAGGGAAGGGATCCCAGCTCACCAAAACATAGCCCACGACCAGACCTTTGTCTCTCTGCCTGCACTCAGTCATTCTTAGGAACTATGCCTACCCAACAGCTCGTGAAACAGAAACCGGTTGAAAACCTTCCTCTGTTGCTTGAAAAAAGGCTTGCTCAAATGGTTGTGGATGTCTTCCATGCTTACTCTATTTGCAGTAAAGCCTTTCTGCTCTCAAACGTCTGTCCACCCTCACTACCAAGACACCTGAAGCGACCATCAGCTCCAAAATCATCATAGGTTACCATCCAGCTTTTTAAAGCAAACAAAAACTTGTAGTTCATTTAAAATTTTACACTGCGAGCTGCAATAATTCAAGAGGTGACAGATGTAGTGTTCGGGTAGTCCTGCAGAAGGGACAGGACAAACTGGTAGCGGCGGCTAGTCTGTTGTCCCAAACTCTCTCACACTCCTCAGTCAGAATCTTATTACTAACGCCAGCAAAAAAGAGCCTCTTTTTACTGACATGTGGGTCATTACCGTGTTCTTTTCTGATCAGTGCTTGTTCTGTGGTGTGAGATCTGAATCAGGTCAGTCTGAGAAAGACCTAAAACCCCAGGCTTCGCTCTAAAAAAACTACTTAAACAGGAAAACAATGTAATTATAAAGCAATTCTGCAAAACGGCATGAATGAGAATGCACACCTCTGGTTCCTTTTTTGCTGAACTTAGTATTATCGATGTATTAAATATAGTCTGAGTATGCTTAAGAGATTGGAGATTTAGGTGGAGTCTGTGTCTCTTCCTACTCAGTTTCTATATTGAAGTAAAGGTGGGAGGTGGTGCCTGTTTCATTTCTGAGCACATGCAAGTTTAAATGTTTAGTCCAACCGCAGGAGCTGAATAACGGAAAGTGTTACCAGAGTAGGCAGTGTCTGAGGACAGGATCCTGAATTTCTCTTTCAAGTTGAGGTGCCTACCTAGCTCCCAGTTTTGGCAGAATATGGGTAGTCTGAATTTCAATGCATGCGTATATATATTTTTACATAGTTATGTAAAATTTACTAAAATATGAAAAAAATCACAGTACTTCGTCAGATGGTGAAAATAGCAACTGCTATAAAAGATCCTCAAACAATTCACCATTTTGAAAACTGCAGTGTTGTTCATAGAACTAGTAGATAAGTTTACAAACAAAAATACAATAGTTTTTAGGCATTCGAAACTAAATATAAGTAATCTCACAGTCAGTAGTACATAACGATAAAGTAAAATACAGATTTAATCATAAAGAACACTCAAAGCAAGCTTCATGCTGAAAATCACTGCCAGTAATACAAAATGCCTAATTTGCAATGTTTTCTTTTTTCACCTCTTTATAGTTGTTCATAATGTCAAATTTTCAGAGGTAACCGAAGTTATTAGAAGTAATTTTCACATTGCTTTTGTATTCCCTGAAATACATGGTAAGTAACAGAAAGCTGACTCAATCGAGATACCTTAAACCAAAACATTATAACAACTTTCCATAAAATCTTTCATACAAGCTACAAGATGGAAATTATTCTTAGTTGAAATCAAAAAAACATTTCAAGAAGTTAATTAAGAATAATTAAATTTTTTTCAAAAAAGTCTCTGATACTTTTGGTCAGAATAATCTCCGGGTACACTAAAGCTGTATTTCTAATGTCTTGTTTAGGTGATATTACTGGCTTGTGTTTCACTTTTAGCAATGTTTGTGATACTGGCTTTTTGTATTTCAATTTTAGTAATGTTTGTGCTACTGGTATATAAATCCATTGCCAACCAAGGTGTCCATGAAAACCAGTTCTAACTCCTGTGAGCAGGAGGTGCTGTTAAAATGTCATGTCGGACAGGACAGTCACAGTAAGAAACTGTTATAAAAAGATGTTAGCATGAATGATACTAAGAATGACATGTAGGAATGTAATCTTCGTTAGCTGAGAAATATTTACTTTCAATCTGGAAAACACCTTTACTCAAAACTGCACACCGCAGCGTCATTCTGTTGACCAGCTGATCAACACCCAATGCACAGAACTGTGCTTGTTCACTGCTCTGAACACACACAGGTTTTCCCCTGGTTGCTTGTTTTCTGCGTCCCAGCATTTTTCGTAGACAAGACAGTAAAATAGTCAAAAGCCGTGACGTCTACAAATACTTAATTCTTTTAAATGTACTAGCAGCTTTTGCTACTGACTTCCCTAAAAATGCAGTAAGCAATGGAGTGCAATTAAAAAAAAAAGAAAATACCATTTTATCCTATCCTTTGCTATTACAGCATCTCCATTTTTATGAAGTAGACTACAGTATGTTTATTAAAGGATATTCCAAAATGTTACTTGCAACTCTTACATCTCACTTTTAAGAAGAAATGGTTATTTCAACAGATTAATTATAAATGCACATGTTTGTTACTAATAATTGTTCAGATTTCACACTTTTAATCTGACTGTTGCTGTGATATTTTTACTGGGCCAATAAATAATGGTCTTACAGCTCTTTAAGAGGCAATACTAGTGTCGCTGAGTCAGCCTGTCATTGTTTTTGAGAGGTGCCAACAGAAACAGATTTTCATCTCTAATCCATTCAGCAATTACTAGTTCACCTAAACTCCAATTTTCCCACATTGATGACATGCACATCTCCATGGATCCGCAAGGTTTTTTGAAAGTAATAATCCAGATATGATGCGTGCTTTATAGACGAACAGACTATAATTTAAACTGTAGCCGGTTGTTTCAGAACTTTTATTTCCTTCAGCATTCATTACCACATGTAATGAAGTCAATGGCAAACATAGACTATCAAATGGAATCCTTCCTGTTCTCAAAAAGTGGGATTTCACCTCAGAATTCCACGTGATAAAAAGCAAACAAACAAACAACAAAAAGCATTCTAGCCAGTATAACCACTAAACCCCAGCTGATTCACTCTGTAAGAATGCATGTGTTGTCAGCTCCAATGCCAGAAAATCATAGTGAGATACAGGGATATTTAAAGGCCTGTGATGAAAATCAGACAGGAAAAATATCTCCTAACATACATATTTTTATAATTGGAAAGTATCTTAAGAAACAGAGAGGAAACAAATTCTGTCACTCAAGTCATTTAAACAGAGGAGCAGCAGTATGATGCAACAGCCAGTAATACGCTCTGCAATCTTGCTAATTTAACCAGCCACAGCTATTTGTGCTGTCAGTGCTATCATACTGGGAACCAGAGCACAAGGCAGTTCCAAAAGCAGTATAGTCACTGATTACTGATAATGAACTTCAGCAAAAAAGCAAATATAAATCATTTCTGCTTCGGAATTCTCACACCATTCAGTGAGTAATGGGATGCGTTCAAGATGTTGCTCTCCTCATCAAAATAGTAGCAAATATTAAATCTGTAAGTACATTTTGCTTGTCCTGGCTTTCTACGCTGCCGCTCATTCAGGCTGCTAAGAGAAGGATCCTGCAGTGCACACTTTCCCCTCCCATCCCACACCGTGACACTGGCTTTGGGGCCATTTAACTTTCTATGAATGAAGGAAAAGCAGTAACAGGGGAGCATTGGAGGGTGAGATCACAGAGCCTCACTACTAGCATTTGTTTGTTTATTTGGGGCAGGTACAGCAAAAACAATTACTGGGCAGTAAAGTAACGAAAAAACAAACCACAATAAGTAAAGCCTGAAAGGTCATAATTAAGTGTTTGTTTGCCTTTGAGCTCAGGAGGAATGAAGAGGAAAAAGAGAGGTAAGAAAGATAGAAAATCCAAAGAATCTATGATGAGTGCTCTCTCTTTTTTTTTTTTTTTTTTTTTTGAGCATTCAGGGAAACTGAGAAAGCCTGATTTTAATTTGCTTTTCCCCAGATTTAGAAGCCTGCTAAATTGTTTGTTTGTTTTAAAGTCAGTTAACTCTCCAGGTGGAATTTCACCAGTTTCTTTCAGCTCTTTCAGAGATTGATTTTTGCTTGCTTGTTTAGGCAAAAAGAAAAAAAATCCACTGATGAATTAAGAAAAAAAGGAAGAAAATTCAGGTAGATTTCTGAAAGCTGTCACCTCTAACTCAGAAGTATCAGTGTCCTTTTAATTTTTCATAGTATGCATGTGAAAAAACTTGCTTTCATTTCAGAAGATGAAATGTTTATTTGGATGTCAGCTTATTTCCTATTCCTGAAACTCTTCAGATAATGGCTTTAAAAGTGAATCCTTTTATTTATACAAGGCACTTTTCCACATTTTGGGAAGCTGACACATGTACTTGCTTGAATTATGACTGCTTTTTTTAAAACAGAAAAAATGCAACAAATAGTTTATTCCCTGGAACAGCCAGAAAGGATATTATTCATTTATTATAGATTAATTCAGCCATTAACTGGAGTTTACGACCACTACAGACAAAGCCATCTGCAAGTGCATTCATCATGTTGTAAACACAACGGCTCTGAATGCTCAAAAGATGCAGTTATAAGCAATCAATAGCTCCATACTTTATACTGCTGTGATTAATGCCAGGGTGAGGGAATGTTCTCATAAGCTTCCTTTTTAGGTGTTTGAAAGATGTGACCGAAAGAACCACTGGGAGGGAAAAAAGCTCAGGCCACCTTTTAATAAATAGAAATAATCTGACAATTCAGGATGCACAGAGTGCAAGAAAGATAAACATATTTAAATCATGAACAGAGGAGTAAATGCATTGTACTATTAAAAGGCAGTAAATGCTGCAATACACTGCTTCCATTTTGGAATTTCTCATTTGCCACTTTCCAACTCACTGAATTAAGCCTCCACTGCAGCCAGTTTAGTTCTGCCTCTCAATTTTCAGTAGAACCAGTCAATAATTTTAAAAGACTGATGATAGGATGCATCTGTCCAAATCTGGGTGTTTAGATACCATGCAGACAGTTCTGAGCTACACACCCATGGCCCCTTACATGAGCAATACGCAGAAACAGGGCTTTTTAAGGAGCTATTCTTACCTTAAAGTAGATGTTTAAATTTCATCAGATGAATGGCTCTCTAGACGTGCCCATTTTTTCTCTACTGACGATAAAAGGAGTGTAGGGTAACATCAGCTGTAGTTATCTATACTGCAAATACCTAAAGGTAGGCGGAATGAACTGTATCCTGATGCTATAGTTTATTTTCTAGGCAAATCATCAGTAAGGTAGTCACTTATCTAACAAAATTCTCCTGTTCCAATAGGAGATTCGTAAAAACAATTTCAACATAAAAGCTTATGCAAATATTGAATTAAAATTGGAATGTTCCTTTTGTACATAAACAGATACTACATATATAGAGAGAAATATATATATAGACAAAGTGTATAAATATAGGGCATCTGTCTACCATTTATGATGGAGTGATAGCCAAATATTTCATCTTGTTAGGAAATGTGCGGAGCAAAGAAAAAAACCTGCTTTGTATATATCTAGAGATGCCTGTTGCTTTTTCTCAAGATGCATCAACCTTCTTCCTTCTATTTTCACTTGCAGCTATCCCATAGCCATCCCTCAAAGTCCACCAGGCTGCAACAAGATCTTTCTGAGGACTGGAGCCTACAATACTTTGCAGATTTAATGTGTCTGGCCAACCCTGGGCCCAATGAAATTTCTACAAGAATCTCCTAGGACAGGACAGAAATAGCTCACCTGGAAAAGGTTCTATCCATATCCTCTCTTTGCAAAAAACGAAACCCTAAGCAGTACAGCAGAATAGAAGCATTTTGCTCGATCTATAAACATACTACTACATTGTCTGAAAGTTTGCATTTGTTTATAAGTATTTCTTACATTTAACAAAGTTGAAGACTTTTATCAAAACAACATTATATGCAAAGGCTCAGCAACATTGGCATTTAAATTAAACTGAATTAAAAGCTTAATTAATCTGGACAGATTTAGACGTCTATGGTCTAGATTTCCAGATCTGAGATCGTTTGTGTCATCTCCCCCACAGAAAGAAATACAGGTTTACAGCATGCTTCTAGACTAAAAAATGTGTTTTGGAAGAGACGCAGTCAATATCAAGACATCTAAACTCAGCTAGGTGTCACCCATAATCCATATGGTGTCTTTCCATAATCAATGGAAAAAATCAATACAGTCATGAGAGTCTAAAGAGTAATTTAATTGACAAGACTTCACATATCTATTTTAGGGTGAGTTTTGTAATTATTCTCTTTGTCTAGTATACTCCTGTCTTGGTACAATTCAGAATTGAATTTGACTAAAGTATCTTTCACAACAAAATTATGTTTGGCCCTGCACTGCATGTTAGTTAACTCTTCAGCTCATCAAGACAATCAAGTTACACTTCAGAAACACAACCAAAACAACTGTTGTAAATGTACAGTTAGGTAATTAAACACTATTTATTAGCATTAATATTAATTATATTCTACAATCAAAAAGTTGCTGAATTATCCCAAAGACAGTTTATCTATTGATATAAAATGTGGCACTTCCTCTGCATCATGTACTGAATCACCGTCACTTCAGTTTTGCAATAGCCAGATACTGTATAAAACCCACCTCTTAACTGTACTTTAAAACAGTGCTACCTAATCATGCATTAAAAACATAATACAGAAAAAAATTCTCTCTTAAGAGGTATTTTAAATTGATGTCAACAGTTGGTCATAAGTGTTTTCCTTAAAATGACCATCATATCATACATGAAAAACAATCACAACTGATCTTTAAGTTTAGGAATACAAAGAATTACAGTGGAGGCATATTAACCATCAACTTTTTTATTATAATGTTGAAATTAATTAAGAAGCAACCCTTCTTGACTACACAATCATGGGTTCTATATGTGCAAAATTTAATAGGTGAAGATAATTATGTCAGCAAGCAGTCAATCACTTAAATAGGCTTTTATACAGATGAGAAAAGATTCAAATCGCCTAACCATCTAATACATATGAATCCAATCAAATGTGGTCAATAGCCTCCCTCCAAAAAAATGCAGCAGGCACCTCCAGCGTACCATTTGTCCTATTCTAAAATATATAGGCTCAATTTCCAAATGACCAGATAAAGAACTTAGTCCACTAGTTTAAACTTGACACGTAACTTTCAGGTGGCTAAAATATTTTTCTGGGTATTATTTTCTCTGAAGCATAAACATGAGAATTTTAAACAAGTACAGTCAATGTCTAGGCCTCCTGTTACACTTCAGCAGACTGAGAATACAAACAAGACTCAATGTAAGCAGAACTCAACAGAAACGTAGTTTTCATAACCTTGTCCTCGTTCATAGAATCACAAGACGGCTGAGGCTGGAAGGGACCCCTGGAGGCCACCTGGTCCAACACTCCAGCTCAAGCAGGGCCACCTAGAGCTGGCTGCCCAGGACTGTGTGCAGACAGCTTTTTAGAATCTCTAAGCATGTACCTCTACAATCTCTTTGGGCAACATACCACCACCAGTTGGCCATGTACCACCACCAGCTGGCCCTGGGATACCAGTGCAGCATCAACACATAGCAGACCCTTGATGTAGATACACTACTGTAAAATATAAATAGCTTAACATTTCTTTTCCAAAGTAAAAATTCTTTCTTCCTTAGGAATACGTCTTCCACAAGCACATCTTCAAATTACTTCACAGGTTTAAGAAAATTAAAACAGCCATGGGCCTATATAGTTGGAGCTTGCTCCTGACTACCAGTGAGTTCTGCCATTAAAAAGAAAACAATCTATGAGTTTTTTTCCTAGGGACTTTCAGATTTCCTATACATAAAAAACGTCCTAGTTGTGATGATTGGCAAAATAGTTAATAACAAATTTGACAATAAATCACAGTGTACATTTGACATTTGTTGTCTAATCAGGCCATCTATTTTGCTGAATTAGATACAAGCTATCCACACATGATTATATTTGAAAGAAGACAACACCATCAGAGCTGAGAAAACCCCAGTGGTAGCTGCCCGCTGAATTCCATATACACTATCTCATTGCTTTAGTTCACAATATTTTTTTTAATTTGAATTTCATCTTGTTTTATAGAGTCTTAATATAAATCCATCTATCAATCAAGAGTACTTGAAATTGGACACATTTACTGGAAAGGTTAATGGGGCTACCAATGTATCTGAACTGAGATTAGAGCGTATGATGAAACCTCATGTGATGGAAACCGCACGCTGCACCTCTATTAGGCATTAGAAACTGCCTTCCAGCTAAAATGCAACATAGAAAATACAATCCTATCCAAAGTGAACTAACAGGACATCAGTGCAATTTCATGGAGCTGACACCAGCTCCCTCTCAGAGGGACAAGGACAGAAAGAAGGGTAAGAAGGAAAGGTATAAATAAAAACTGAATTACATATAGTGAAGAAAAGGGTAAAGAATATAGACAGCACAGAGAAGAGGAAGTTTTAGACCTGTCATTAAAACTACAGGAAGTTCTCTTGATCTACAAAGATCTCTTCTCTTTCCTTAGCCCACTTCCGTTCAGTGTCCTCTCTAGCCTTACAGTAATTTCTGATTAAATTTGCTGTTAATTTGGCAATTCCAAAATAAGAAATACATGTTTGTGAAATAAACGTGCTGTTTGCTGTTATTACACTGTTCACTCTGCCTCCATGTTGTAGACTAACTACGTCTGTATGATCTTTTGAAGTCTAAACTCTTTCACTGGAGTTAAAAGGAAAGCTATTCCTGATTCATCCTTCACCACTCCTTTAAAATATGTTTTAAAAAATTATCTTAGTGAACAAAAGGGTCAAATAGTCTCATGTTTACCAAGCACACATTAAAAAAAAGTCTCCGCTTTCCCTCAAGTACTGCTGTTCTTTTGTTATTTCATAGTAAGTTTTTAAATTGTTGAAATGGCTAGATCTACAGTCTGATCTACAGTCTGCCCATAGCAGGGGGGTTGGACTAGATGATCTTTAAGGTCCCTTCTAACCCAAGCCATTCTATGATCTATGTCACGGCTGCTCTAAGAAGGCTACCTGGTGATGACTGGAGTGCTACTACAACTTCCTCTGCAAGATAGCAGAAAACCTCCATTGAATCCAATGGTAAGGTATTTGAATGCATAAAGAACCACAATAGTTTGAAATCTTCTTGATGTAATCATTAAAACATTTGTAAATCCACTGGGACCAAGTGGGTTTGATATTGATATTCTTTTGATTATAATAATTGCTTTAATGGCAAAATAACATGTATTTTCCTACCTACTTTGATCACGTTTCAAGTGTCTCGTTTTCATTTTTGTTGTGTTGCGATTCTTTGTTCATATATTGGATAAATTTCAGAAGCCTCTTGTATTTCAAAACACAAGATCGATATTAGTAGTTCTATGAAAGAGCACAGGTAATTTAGGATTATTTATTCTTATCCTTTAAACAGTGTTTTCTTTAGCACAAAGAAACATTGCATGGTTTTAGTTTCCAAATAACTTTGGCTTGTCTTTATAAAGATAATATACAATAAAATCCACTGTGTTTAAACTACTTTGTCATTGAACTTGGACAGCAATCTAGCTGCCCTTCTTTCCAGGGCCAAATTGTTTAGGTGGCTTCCAAGAACATCCCACAGCCAGTTCTAAAGACCTCTTTCAAAGAGCTGTGGTACCTATGTTCTGCAGAGAGCTCTCCTGTGACCCTAATTTAAGCAGAAAGTACCTGTGCATGTCCCACGGAGGTCTAAAGAGCCAGATGTGTTCAGACCATCAACTAATGTGGCCTTGCTGTTATCCTGGTGAATGTGGTCCTGCCCACTTTATACGTCACAGTCTAGGTCCCTCATTCGGAGAAAACCTCATCTGCTGGCCCCCTTCAGCATCAGAGACTTCAGGGTTCCCACATCTCTAGCAAAAGTCTTAATTCCACAGCCCGGAGCACTTTCCACCTCTCTCTCTCTCACCTTTGGAAGCTAAACCAGTGAACAGCCAGAAGCAGGAGAGCAGGCAGCCAGGAAGAACAAGGCAGAGGTAGAGGAAGAATGTGGGAATTCAGCTGCTCTCAGACTAAGTAAGAGTGATCAAAAGCTACTTCAGGAGTGCTCCAGCACCATTAGACTATTATACCACTGGGAACTATCACTCCTACAGACTTGTCCTGAGACGAGTATAACCCGAGTTGCCTGATGTTTCTTACATTCTCCATAGGAGAGACAGGCATGGAACTTAACTGAAACAGTGTGCTGAACAACAGTCAGCTTTTTCACCCATAATGGCATCTTCTGTACCACAATTATATGTACCAATTTTAAACATGTGCTTGATGTTCCAAGAAGTTTGTTTCTTTTAGAAATTCTGTCTCATTTGGGTCTTACTTTTGATAAATTGGTTCTAAACACATTTGAAACGTATCTTCCAGTGAAAAACTTTGAAACAACTTCTTGATAACAAAAATTTAAATATAATAAGAGTCCTAATACAATTATAATGGACTTTTTCTCTGTAATGTATTTCCTCATTTAAGCTGACATCTTAAATTCATTACATCTTATTAAAGATATTTTGCATTCCTTTTTTAAGGTTTTAAGTTTTCTTGCCAATACGTTCACCCTCATTATTTTTTGTACTTTATTTGTATAGCCATTGTTACTATAAAGCAGTTATGGATACCTCTTTGTAGAATTTTGAATAGGAAGATCCTAGAATAGATGTAGACAACAGTTTCTGTCCCAAACCTAATGATACGAGAGCAAAGAATAAAATTTATTGATTCTTCCTGACTATAGGGAAAAGACAGATTCCTTTTGCAATTAGTGGATGGTCTGCAAGACTGTAACCTTTTTAGCTACCTTTGATTTAAAATTATCGCTGTCATAACTAAGAGAAGATATTTCACTCAATTTTTTTATCTCATAAGTAGCACAGCCATTTGAAATTTTACAGTGCTTGTTTAAAGAGTTAATACATAAGGTCATCATGAACATCAATACAGTATTATAAGCCCACATTAAACAACCTCTCTAAAAGATAACGAACAAAGGATTCAATAAAGCACAACAACTTTGGGACTAAATAAGGAGACAAAGTATTTAATTTTAATGGAATATATGAAAATCCTAGATGACACAGAACTAAGTATTAGACCATCCTCACTGTAAGTGGAAATAACACTTTGTCTACAGATTTCAAAGTACACTCAACAAGAGACAGTGTTTAATTTTGTAGTATTTGGAATAGCTTACCGCATCTAATACCTAATACTTTGGTTATGTCCATGCTCTAAACCTTACTGACTTCTTGTTTCTTTCCATGGAAAGGCCAAGATACCAGAGGTCAGGGGAACGTGAACTAAAAGTGATGCAGCAGAAGAGAAGATTGGACCAATATGTGATTCAGAACGTGGCATAAAAAAATACAGAAGGGTATGAAAAGAAAATACACTCTACTGCCTGCAGAATGTTAGCAAAGTGGATATAAGTGGCTGGTGTTTAAGCTGCTAAAATGAGAACAGATACAGAAAGCAACAGAAACTCAGAAATAAGACACCTTAGAATTAAGATGCATACCCTAATTCAGACAGTTAAATGTTAACTTCAGAAAGAAAGGTTCTGTAAAACACAAAGCAGTTGTTCCAGAGCAAAGGGATCTCTGAGGTCCCTCAACGCTGCATGAAGGTACAGGAACAATACAGTTCCTGAGGGGATATTATGTGGAACTAGAGGTCACAAAGATGGGACTGACTGATCTGTTTGAGATTTCTGAGTTCTTGCATGCAGAAAGACAGTGAAACTGAAAGAAGAGATGAGGTCATGCTCAGGGGCAATTTAGGGTGCTAAGATCACAGAGAAGGAGACACTATGGCAGCAGAGACCTTATGTGTATCTTGAGCTTGGAAGAAGCAGCAGGTCTGAGGAAATAATTATGGGACTAGACACTGCCACAGTCCTGAAAAAAAAAAAATTTCAAAGATAACAGAAGAGGCTGTAACTTCTTATGATTAATGTAAACACATGCAGTAATGAATGTGATGAGGTGTCTATTTAAAGGATGGATTACCCTGTCTAGTGCGGGTAAGATATGGAACTCCTGTGGGATAATTATCAGATGCACTGTTAAGTCAGTTAAGAAGGGACTTGCATTTTACTGTGATGGAAAGTTTGTTCTGCAGAAATCAGAGAGTCCTAAATACTTGAAGAACAAAGTTACTGCATGTGTCAATAATGTGATGTTGCATCACCCTTATCATCTGCACTGATGGTTATAAATTATTTTCTCCAATCTGACTCATAGCTAATATAGAGAAATCAGCTAGTGCTGACTACGTCTTACTGTCATAAAGCACTTGGAAAGTTCTTTTTGCTAGCTTACCGGGGAGGTGGGGGGATAAAGTACATTTAATGTATTCTATGCATCTAAAAATGAAATTAAATATTTAAAATGTGTAAATGCTAAAAGATGGCTGGGATCAAGGTTCATCACAAAACTGCAATAGCAAGTTGTGTATTATATAATCTTTTTTGAGAGACAGATAATTAACACATGCTAATATAGCTCCACTACAGCAAAAATGAGTATGATTTGAGAATATATTCCTGTATAAGGACAAATATCTCTCTTTACCATGTCATACTATTCAGATATATCTTATTCTTCATAGAAATCAGAAATGTGTGGGAATCCATCTTCTAGCAATACCATATATTGAGATTTCAAGTATTTCCACAGTCCACATCAACACGACACCAAACTCTTTTGATGTTTGTAGAAAAAGAAGAGGAATAATCAGAATAGCCCGTGTCCACAGGTGAGGACGGAGAATCTAAACTTGCATCTGTCATAGCCCATCTGAGTATTCAGAGAAAACTCTTCTGAGAAACTTCATTTTGGAGTTGCCACATCTTCCATTATAAACAAGGTATGATTTTGACAAGCACTTTTCTAACACAGCCCGCTTCTGTTGTATGGAAAGGCTTCCTACCACCTCAACCAAGGTTACTGGTATTAGAAAAACTTTCTAGAGTTTAAATGGAGAATCTAGCTCATTCTGCATTCACTAAACCTGTTTAAGTCTCTTGGCATAGTTTACAAGAAAAGCCATGGGCAGACAGTTCCCCATCACAGTCAACACCTCTTCGCTAATTTTCAGAGGACCTAGCACAGTAAATCAGTGCTTGCAAGAATATTGCATTAATTACCACCATTTTATAGGATTGCTTCGCTTTCTCTTTTCTAACCATTTCTAATCCTGAAGTCAATAAAACCTTGATAAAACAAATCCCTTTCTTTTCTTACTGTAGTTGCACACCAGAGCTAATTTAACTAGAGATATTTAATTTAATGGTCATGAGTAGAGACTCAAACTGTAAAGGAGTTTATAAGGAAAGTATATAAGGAAAGTATATCAGGAAAAATAAAGAATTTAAATAATTTGCAGCTAACAGCTGATATAACTTTGGTTTGGTATACCGGTATTCAAGTATAATTGCATTTATAACTGTAACGTTAGTAAACGTTCATAAATGTTAATTCATGATGTTCTATTGAAGAAAAAAAGTTGTCTCATTTCACATCCTTAATTTACTTCAAATAATCACAAGCTGCAAGAACATTAATTCATAAAACATAAAACAACGTGGCATTTCATCAGAGAAGTAAACCAACAGGAAAGAATGTATTAATCCTATACTAAAAATAGTTATTTCACACCAGTTTTAACAACTGTGTTTTGTGTGGAATACCTTTAAAAGAAGGTATTTGATAAAACTAGGAAGTGCCTGTCACAGCCTTGATTTTGTTTAGCACAGCAGTTTGATCACTTGTTGAAGACATCCACCAAATGTCAGTATTCTCAACAGTCTAACATTGGAGAATTCTGTCCAAACTCATACACAAGTGCTTCTTCAAGAAAAACACATACCTATAGGTCAGATTTTACACCGAGTAAATTATTCCATAATTTTTATATGTAGACAACTACATATAGAAAGTTACAGTGTAACAGCTTCACGCCTATTACGTGATTCTGCAAGAGTCTAAGGGCATGGATTCTATGCTTCGTAAAGAAAGGTGAGGAGAAAGGCTATGGAAGACTAGGCCTTGGGAATCATTCATTTGGATTTCTACTAAATTCGCAAGTTTGTGTGTATTTGAACTGAATTTGAATTGACTCTGTTCTAAAACAAGTTCCATAAATTAGTTTTGGCACTGTACAGATCCCTTAGGCTTACCTTTTAGTTCACAGTTGATTAAAAGCTCCTGTTTTATTATCAGTTTTTTTTTTTCCTTTGGGGGAACATAACATTTTTTGTAGACAGGAAATAATAAACCACAAAAACTTGCTTTGAAAATATTTTTAGAAATAGCTAGAAAGAGGCAATCTCAGAGGCGCTGGTATTTCTAGTCTAGTTCACACAACATTATCCTGAAGATGAACGGAAAGCAATACTACTAATGTTCAAATGCCCCATAGCCCAGCACCTGGATTTGTCAGCTGCGAACCAATCCCTGGGCGTTTTTACAGCAGGTGACTGCTCCTCAGGAAGGCAGAATCGATGTAAAAATTCAGCAACTGGAGTCCTAACAGCAGGATTATGTAGCACCCAAGTAACCTATTAAATGTACACAGACGTTTCAAGCGTTTCAGTTAAGGTCTATCTTCCCTGCAGCACTAACCACAGCAGCAAGGTACTGCCTCTAGTCCAGCTCTCATTCACACACTGAAAGCCTCTGACCTATTTTCAGAGATATTTTCAGCCTAAATTTGTTAATTTAACTCAGGGCATAGCCAAATCCCCAAGTAAGACTTTTGCTCAAGCTAGCAACCTGTCTGCTTTGCACTGCAAAGGTAGGCTAAAGCCACATAAGTAGCTGCTAATACTGCAATGCCTTCTCAGGAAAAGGAACCCAAAACAAAACGGGAACATTCCTATTTATTACAGCATTACTCTGCCATTCTTTGCTGCACAGAGGCTCAGGCAAAAATAGCACTGATATGAACAAAAAGGGTTGAGCTCACATAGCTGTAGAAAACCATACTGGGACATGAGGAGGTATCAGGACTTTCTGAGAATTAAATCACTTCCTTTTGGTATGTGCTATTCCAAATGTTAGCAAATCTCAGTAAATGAATCAGTTATTGGCCAGGTACTCACTCGCCTTTTGCTGAAATAGACCTAAGATTATAGCGTGACTTAGAATGTGAATGACTGATAAATAACAGTGCACCCAACAGAAAACAAATCAGAAAACAAAACAAAACAATATCCATCACTGAAAGTTGCTTACTGGCCTTTATTACTAAACCTAACTTAATTTCTTCCAGTCCCTGTTTTAACCATAATTTAGAAACTGAAAAATAGTTTGCAAAGTCAGATTTATGACATACAAGTTGCATTATTAATTTCAAATTACTGTAGAATTCCTTTTTTTGAGAAAAACTGTTTTGTGATGTGATTTTCCTACCTTACATTCCAATAACTAGCTTTTCAGTAAATGTTGTTACATGAGCTTTAGGAGTGTCTGTGCTTCTTTCATGTTACCCAGCTTTTCCTTCCTATTTCTTCAGACAGATCCTTTCTAAAGAATACTGCAAGGCAGCGCAGCTCCCTGTTTGCAGGATGCACTTTGCATAGATGAAAAGAGTCGCCCTCAGCAAGGAGGTCACCCTCACTGCTCCTTCTCTTTAGCGGTCGCCTCGCAGCGTTCCCGCCTGCACTGATGATACACTGATAGCTCTGACATCACTGCTAATGGCAAGCATATTTTTAGCAATTGGAATAAAACTCACAACAGGAAAGTGCAGGTGGTTGTGAAATACTGTTCTAACAATTTCTCTGCCAAATTTCCTAGGCCTTAGGCTAATTTTAACGTATGCATGATAGGTTCGAGCTTTTTGGAAAAGAAAACACACAGAGGGAAACTGCAATAATTTGACACATTTTTTCCCTGTGTTTTTAATAACAAAGTTGTTAAAAATATGCAACACGAGTACTACACAATTTCTTTCAATGACTGTTTTTGCTTTGAAACTACAGGAAATATGTCACATGAAATGAGAGGCGATGAACTCTAACAACAGAATTGCAGAATCTTTCATGGAGATAAGATGCAAATGAGTTGATACACAAAGATCCGAAATTATAAAACATACTCTAAATAGACTCTTAATCTCTTTTCTTCCCCAATACAAATGAGTAGCAATTCCACTGGGCTGAACACAAATACCCCTCATTTAACACAACATCAAAACCTGTCTTTTGTTAAAGGGCCAAATTCCGCACCTTAAACGAGTAATCCCTGGTTCATGCAAGTAAGATAAATTACAGCCAAATGAAGACGGGACCTTTACTTCTGTCGTTCTAAGCGTATTTCATGGTTTGTCTGTGTATGGAGCGTAGGATGTATGTAAATTTGCAGTACTGGAAAGGGAAACTGATTACCAAATCTGTACTGCTGCCTCAAAATGCGAGGGCAGATACACCCCTCTATAATAAAGCAATATCAAAGAGTTTATAAAGGCTTGTTAAAAAAAATAAGGCACCCAACCAGATCCAGCAGAAATACCAACTGGTAGTAGCAGAAAAAAACATGCAAGATACTGTGTTCCAAAAGCTACAGTATTTTCTGAACATGACACATTGCACATCTACAGGAGAAATAATGGAGAATAATGGTATAATGTAACTTGTCCCTCCATCTTTTCAAGTTTTCATTCCAAAAGTTACAAGATGATAATTATTTTGATATGACCCTACTTTTACTACTCCTAATCTGCTGATGAAAAGATAATGAATATCAGAAATAAAAAATATACATGTTTGAAAACTTTAGTCCCTTTTGTTTTTAAGTAGCAGTTTCTGTTTATTTCTTCAGGTGAAGAATTAAACCACTTGCAACTGGCTACTTAGGTTTACTGCTTCTCTGTGTAGATAAATGCTATCACTTTCATTGTATTTCATCTGAAGAAAATAACAAGAGGAAAGTGGTATTTTCAAATTATCTTATTGGATTTATAATATTGCCATTGTAAGATAACAATAAAATATTATTATTTTGCATTTACTATATTAAAATGATAATAAACTACTCAATGATGTGCTGTGATAGCAATGCTATATTTACCTTGGGTTTTGGGCGCACTCTGGTTTTGTGATTCTGTAGGCATGAAAATTATTTTTCCATGACCATTTCCTCTCCTAGTATTTTTTTAAATCAAAATCTCCCATGACTGGATTCTCTCTAGAGAACCTTTTATTGTATCAGTACAGTAATTTTTCACGTTGCTGTGATAGTTCATTCAACCTTTTTTTGGCTTCTAGGTCTCATAGGTCTTGAAATCAAAGCATAAATTCTGGTGCTGTTTGATTTTCTCTCTTCCAAATAAATAAAATAAAATAAAATAAAATAAAATAAAATAAAATAAAATAAAATAAAATAAAGGTTAGTTCTTGTTGTGTCTTCTCACAGTTTAATTGTGAACATGTGACAGAATTTTAAAGGGTGTACTGAAGTGGTCATGATGACTTGAATTTCCCTTTTTTCCTGCATTTATTAAGTTATCAAGACAAAGTTGCCAGCATTGTGCCTCAGTTTTAAACGGCATGTAGTTTGTCACAGTGACAGATGAGGGAGGGTATGTCTTATGAATGAGATTCAGCTGGTCCAAAAAGTTTAAAAGAACAAAATTGTCCTTACTATTACTAACCCTCAGAGCAGGTAAACTTCTGAAACCAGCTAAAGTAAAAGCAATGTTTCATAACTCAAGTCCAAATATTTACATTAAAAATGATTTCTGTAAGTAAATTGCAACTTTTAATTATTTTCAAAGCATTTAAATACACAAACTCGTCTTAACTTCAAAAGTATCAGAAGTAGAACTTTCAACATGGCTGCAATTTACATTGCAGAAACGGTTTTGTACCTTCTGATTTATACTTGTGTGTTAACATAGTCACTTTTATCTCAATAATCATATTCTGTCACTCTTCTTTAGCTCAGTCTGTAACAAAGCTTAAATTCTATTAAAAAATTCGACCTCTGTTATAATTGGGTAGGGGAGATACTGATTCCTCTTAGCTGTTTTATGTAGACACTTCAATTAAGCATGGAGTCTGCAAAAGATTGTGCTTATACTTAACAGAAAACATGTAATTGATTTACAGCTTAAGATTACCTCTCCTCTAAGTGGTTGCATTAAAGAAATTCTCACAGTGCTGTAGTGATTATTTGCAATAAGATAAATCTTAATTTCCACATTTTGAGGGATTAGAACCTATTCCACATCTCCCTTTGTTGCTATTTTCTAGTAGAAAACAAGATAAGGAATAGCCCTTCTTTTCTGATGATATTGCAGCTGGTTCCCTTTGGCCCTTTGTTTACTGAAATGATTATCTAAAGGAAGAAAAGGGTCCTACTGCAGGCTCACAGTAAACTCCAAACTTGAAAGGTTAGCATTTTATAACTGCATATTGAAACAAAATGAAAATCAAAATATCACAAATTATACTTGTAACTCCACAATATCATTGTTATAGAAGTCATAATCTAATTATATCGAAGCCCAAAAGATTTTTTCCCAAATATAATACATTACTGTCGATTTCTGTAATAGAGAAGTTTGAAATAAACAGTAGGGATTACTGACCAGTAACTGTTCTCAGTTTATATTATTCTGATTTCTGCCAATCTAGGTAAGGGATATTTTGATCTACTGGTTGAAAAAACACTTATGAGGCCCCACTATCTGACAACAAGATCCAAGGTTATTTTCTATCTATACTCCCTTCCCAAAGAAGCATTAATAGTTGCAGTAAAACTTGCTTTATGCTTGTAAATTGTAGAAGAGTCTGGATTTGCCCACAATCTTCCACAAAAAAAGAAAAAGTGATCTTGTCAGAACTCATCTGGTAAGCAAGGGTTGATGGTGGCAGTATTTAGAAAAAAAAAAACAGAAAGAAAACAAAAAAAAAAAACCAAACAAAAAATGAAGAGCTGCAAGGAACAGTGCTGTGGATTCAGCACTTCCTCTGAGGTAGGAGTTTTATCAACAGTGGCACTAGATCACAACATTAACTTTCTGTAAAATGGAAAACTGAGACCTTGATACTAAAGGGTAGGGTTTTGCCACAGAAAGGATGGTATGCTAAATCCATGGGCCACAGGAATTGCAATTTCGATAATTATGTTCCAGTGAGCTAGGAAATTATTCCCTCTTTTGACTTAAGCTGTTAGCAAACAATTCAGAGCCTTTGATATTAACTTAATCAGGAGGAGAAACTGAATCCTGACCCAGGTTTCTACAATGCAAACCTGTTCATTTATTAGAAGCCTCATTATCTGTGTCACAGGACAATCTGAATAAACAAGCCACTTTCCATGTTTACATATTAAAAAAAAAAAGTGGTTGTGTTATTTTTTTTTCTTTGCCATACAGGTTATCTGCCTTTTATTTACCTTTAATGCAGAAAGTTTAGTCCCATCAACACATTACTTTGAATTTCTAGACTACAAATGCTTTGTAGGATTACTGAATAACAGAAAAGGCTGACATGTTTTACTAAACTACTATTTTTCTTTAATGGGTGTAAATGAGAACCAAACCTTTTACCTACTTGTAAATAGCTTTAAATTGCTCCCCGCCATAATGAGTAAAGAGATCACTTCTGGCATGCAGGACAAAGTACTCCACTTTTCTGACCTTGGGATATAAACTGTAAGCAAAAATTCTATCTTTAGGTCTCAAAGGTTTTATTGGAAGTGCCTGACATTATTGTGTCATTTATTTGAAGTTTATCATTCTATTTTTATTGTTAGTATTCTTTTCTGGCATATTATTCTAGAGTCCTGTTTAAATTGCAGTTATTTTTAGTAATATCTCTTAGATTTGACTAAGTTCTCTTTAAAAAAACCAAAAAATCTTTCTCACAGATACTACTTGTTTGATATAACTTGGATGCCACTAATCTGCTTTTTCATTACTTGAAGACTATTTGCTTCTTAACTGGAAAATATGACACCCCACACATTTTCTATCTTCTATTAATCTCGGAATCATAGAAATGTTAATTTAATAATTTATTACAACACCAGTGTCATCATAATTTTTTCTTAACTGCCTCTTACTACAGAGCAATCTATTTCATCATTTTCATCATATTCATAACATAGCACAAATGTACCCTTATCAAAATTCAGCATTTTGTGACCCACAGGATGTATGTTACCTATTTTAGCATATTTTTTAATACGGATATGAGACAATATTACTTCTCTCAAGCTTTTAAAATTAAAATTAAAAAATCTTTTGTACACACCTATGCTGTGCCTACCCCACCCTGCGCAAACCAGTGTTGTTTTGTGAATTTGCTATTTAGTGTTTTGCAAAATCAAACGTTAAAATGCACAATGGCTTTTAAGTGTCTGTGTTGAATCATTTGAGTAGAGTTTTAAATGATGGCAAACATTTTTGTTTGGCCTATTTTTTGTCTCCAAGAGGGAAAAGCCCATTCGGAAAATACTACCTGGCACTTCCATTTGGCAAGCCACCTAGGGTTGCCATGAGGGAATAGTATATACAAACAGCACAGGTTTGCGCCTGGTTTTAGCCCAAGCAATCTGCAGGGACCGAGCCTTTGGAAGCTGGTACTAAATGGCCCTATTTCATCGGGGATCCACAACTACAATCAGCCCATAACCTTCAACAAAGCTCATTTAAAAGTTAAATCACTAAGTCACTAAATAAGGGACTCAGTTTTTTAGAAGGGCTTAAGCACTGCAGCTGGTCAAAACACAGAAGTGAATGTTATTCAAAATTTCGAAATACATTCATTTAAACAAAGGAAAATATCGACATTATTTTGGCATCATTGTTTGCTATATAAGATACAGTAGAAAAATATGATTTTCAAAAGTAATGAACTAGAAGAATTAAGAATAATTTTATCAAAATAGTTACCAACTTAATTTGTTATGAAAAAGCAGATGATTTTTCATTACCAGCTTTACTTCAAAAATACTCTTAATTCACAACATTTTCATGATGAATTCTTATCAAATTGGTTCCCAAATTCTATTGGAAAATGCAACCAGTTGAAAAGCTGTCCCTACGCTTTAAGGAATGACATGGCTTTTTTATTTCTTTTAAAAAACCAGACCCTTCTGAGAAGCTTATTAATTTTCTTGCTTCCTACAACAACTGGAAACAAAAGGCAAAACGGAAACCAACATTTTTTAAAAAGACATCATTTTTATTTCCCATTTTTAGGTCTTGTTTGAATTCTGACAGGTTGTGTCAACCGAGCTTTCTAGAGGGTTTGTAAATTGTTTGTCTGCTGTTGAGCCCTTCCTCCTCCCTCCTCCTCTCCAAGGGAAGGGTCTATCTGTATCACAAGGGTGGGTTTTGGTTTTTAGAGCTGAATATCCTTCAGTCTAGTGTAGGAAAGAACCTACTACTTGTACAAGGTTTCAGCAAACCAAAGACCTTTTACTACTGGTATAACTACAGCAACCTATTTACTGTAACAAGTTTCTCTTCTGTTTTCCAGTCTGCAGGGCTAAGATTTTTCAAGCATTTCCACTGTATTTTTAAATGTAATTTATGTAACAACTGTATGGGACTGCTATCCTTTACAAAGCTGCACGTTGATAAAATTAAGAATGGAATTTTAAATGGATATAAAGAGAACAGAATGCTTAAAACCTCTTACTCTTAAAGCCAAAGCTATTATTATGGTCCTTTACCAAAGCATATCTGAAACAAAGAATAAAATGTCAAGGGACAAAAATTAAGAGATCAGAACTTTCTCAAAGGAGGGTGAGATTTTTAGGTACAGAGTTAAGTACAGCATGCCTGCTGAATGATAGCAACCACTCAAATGCTATTAGGCATCAGCAAAAATTTTGACAGTACCTTTGGGAGCTTAAAATTTCTTTGCCAGAAATTAAGAAAAAAGGATTAAATATCTTTTTAAAACATTTTTAGAGTCTATTAAGTATGAATTATTCTTTAGTTTGTGTAATAATAGTAATATATATCAGACTGCAGTAAATGTATTTTACACAGTATTGAAAGTGTTAATTCCTGCTTGCAGGAACCATATTTCTGCTGTAGAAGCTTTTTATTTTTATAATATAAATTCTCAAATGTCTAAAAAAAACCCCAGCCCCTCTTCCCAAATTACTATTTCCCTATTGTAAGCCCCAAAAAGTTCTGCAGACTTCTAAGCCTGAAACAGGAACCATATGTGTTGAAATTTTTTTCATTGGTTTCTGTGGGATTCTTCAGAGATTCAGAGATCAATCTGAGCAGATTTGATTCCTTTCAGGTGAAATTCCATCTTACACCCCCAATAAAGTTAAACTACTCTCCCATTTTACTGGGTATCTCCCTCTATCTACCTATCTACAATGTTTCTGGGTTACCTTCAGTGAGGACCATGACTGGCAAGAAAGATCACAGCCAGAATCTCCATTTTGGTTTGACCATCAGATGCAGGTTTTGTGACTGTTACACACTGAGGTTACTATAGGTGAAAACATATTCTAACTATGATAGCCACTCTTCTTTCCTGCTTAATGTTTTTGTATGCTAGAGGGTCAAAACATCGTACCACACCATTTCTGCAAACTGCCGCGGAACAACCTTTTAAATCTTTTGCTTTCCAAAGTCTCATTCATTATTACAAAATATTCTATGAAGTTCCATATATTAACTAATATTTACCTACTGTATTTAAGACAGATCACTTAAATTTGTACCACAAAAATCAGTGTTTTAATCATGCAAGGAAAACCAAACCATAATATTTCAGTGATAAATTGTTCCTTTTTAGATATAGATGAACTTTCACTTCTTCATTTGCATAAAATCTGTAACTGGGTTGCCTCAAGAGCTCAAGGCATCTCAAATATTTGAAAGTATTGTGGTTTTTTTTTTCCTGATGGATGTACATTTAATGCCTAGATTTTGCTTAACACTGCAGAGTGGTTTTTGACTCCAGTACATCCTCTGAATGCTAGCATGTTTATTATTAAGATCTAGTATCATCCAAGAAATATTTTGGGATTTAAAATGTATCTCTACCTGTTGAATACAGAGAAGCTCATTCATGCCTTTGTCTCTCACAGAACAGACTGCCCTAATATTCTGCTCAGCGATCTGCCAGACAGATTACTAAGCTTCACAACTGTATATCAAAAAGAAACACAAGCGTACTTCCTTGATGATAGTGTCACTACATAGCCTTCCCGTAAAACAAAGGGAGGAATTTAACGTTTTTATGGTGGACTATAAAGGAAAAGCCTGTAGTAGCTAGGAACGTCAGTATATCTAGGAGCTGTCTTTTCAGTTTTACAAATGTGACTGAATCTCTCTACAACCAGACCAAATTCACGCAGTGAATTCATAGTATCTCCTGAAGGAATGACATTTTTTCTGTACACAACACTAGTTATGTTTAATTCTTCCCAATGCAATTAACTTGTTTCCTACTGAGTAACTGTCATATAGATAACTGCTCTATGAAGACAAACATAAGATGCATTAAATATAAAACTGATTTGTGAATGTTCATCCTAAGTACATTTTCTTAAAAAGCTGGGCTCAGTATTCCCAGCCTGGACTTCTATTAGCTAATTATAGGTTCCTAACCATGTAATCTTTCTGAAGTACGGTTCTCTTACACAGAATTCTGTAGACTGTCATTGTGGTTTAAATTTTTAAAGTGAATTATAATATCTTCTCATAAATTAGGACCAATCTCCACTGACTCATTAAGATCCTGGACACTTGCTTCAGGAAATTTCTCAGAACAAACGAACTTAGATTCCTCTAAAAGAAGCTACCAAAATCAGTAACAGTTTTTATTTTATTAATATTATTAATACTAATTATTAATCAGTAAGGAATACTTCATTACTAGTTTTAAGAATTATTTTCAAAAGCCGAACAGAATTACTCAAACTGAAGATTGTGTTAAAGAACATGAATAATTTCTCATGTGAGAAACCTTAAAATCAATACTTTTACAGAAGATTAAAATTTAAGATTAGTGTGGTCTCTCCTGTCCATTTCAATTTAGATACTGAATTAAAGTAATAATCTCCCTGGCCTCTGCTTACAACAGCAAAAGTAAAAAAATTATGGTACATTCAGTGGTGAGACTTTTAGTTGCACCCACTGTGCTGTAGAGTGCATTTGGTTCTTTGATGGAAGATAAATATCCCTTCCCCCTCCATTTTAATATTTGAATAGAGAAAATAAAGACTCTTTCCATATTCTCTTATTTCTCAATGTTACATTCCATGTATGAAAAATATCACAGTGGTAGTTAAGGAGTTTTCTAATGAAATAAACTCAGATAACTGTGCATTCTTTGTTCAGATTGTCTCAAAATTTTAGACATTATTAATAGTTTGGCTTAAAAAGTTTCTCCTCCATTTTTTAAATCTCTCCAACAAGAAAGATTATTTCACAGTGATAATTTCTGATGATAATCATAGAGCACAAATTAATAATAGGTCAGGCTTACTTCTAACAGTAGGTACAATGTAATCAAAGTAATCTCTCTCTCTAGACAGATATACATGCACTCACTACTTGCACAAGATTTTGAAAAGTTTCTAGTTTTTAACTGCTCAGAACGTGGCTCATGGTTTCTCAGCTATTTGTGACACAAAAAGATCATATAGACCAAGAGCCTGGCTGCAAACTTTGAGCATTACTGTAATACCAGAATTTTTAACTGTAAATATACAATTAAAATCAGCAAAACTTTAATTATTACTTCTAATATAATTTTGACCTGTCTTAACAACTCAAACTCTAGTTAAGTCAAAAATATGTGACATATCTAGATGTCTAGCTGTAAGGAATATATTTGGGAGAAATCACCATTTCCCTCAAAATTCAAGCTTCTAAAGCAACCAAAACAATCTGTTAATTTGAATATAATACAACAAATAGTTTTAGCTGGGTAGAAAAAATAGAGAAGAAAGATTTTGAAAAATTCTGGAATATTTTCAAATACATTGTTGGAAACATTGCTTTAAAGTTTTTAAAATAAATTTTGTTTATAACTTTTCTATTTTGGGGGGGGTTCATAGTTTTATTTCAGAAAGCACATCCTTTTCTGAATGAACTAAATTTAAAGACAAAACATAAACAAATTTAAATTAACAGATTTCTTTTTCAAGAAAGATACACAAATGGCCTTTTTTAGCTGGTTCTTTTCCATAACAAGATTAGGCTGTTGTCCTTTTTTTTCCCCAGTGTTGGCACAAAAATAAAAATCCATTCTTATTTCGGTTTCAAATCTTTCTATTTGAAGGTCACCAGCTTCTTAAAGTTGTTAGCAAGACATGGTTGATCTGCTGAGTAAGGGAAATGATTAGATGACCCAAAGGTACCAATTTCTAAGGATGGTATGAGCGGTCACAACAAAAACATGATTCTGTTGATGATTTAACTGTTCTCTGCTACTCATGATGAACAGGATTCAATAAAACCTTGCTAGAGCTCTGTATTTGTTTCCCTGTCACTTTTCAAATATACCAGAAATTTAACACCTTTTGCTAAATACAGGAAAAAAGAGAGTAGGAGTACAACACCTGGAAGAACTACATATAAGCATGAGGGAACATGCCTTTTTCCTATAAATTATGGGCTTATTCAAATCGGTAACAGTACTCATCGTTTTGTCACTTACTTTGACAGTAGGGTACATTGTTTCCCATGAAATGCAGACACAAAGCGGGCATCATTTGCATTTTCATCTTTTTCCTTTTTCTAAACGTGTTCCATACACCTTCTCTTGTTGTACAAATGTGATCATTTTTGGTGTGCGTGTGTCACTAGTGCTCGGAAGAGCAGAAGGTGTACTATAGTGGACTTTCGGGTGGGGCTGTTGGGGGAAGAGTTGACCATCAAATGTTCTTTTGCCTCAGAAGTCTTTCTCATAAAGATTTTGGATTGAAAATGGCCATCTGCAGTTTTATTTCTAGACTCCTTATATAAACCAATGAAAGATATCCCTTGGAAACCATATTGGTGATTTCACTGTTGGTGACTTCACTGTTATGACGTTCAATCCATAGCAAAATCTCTTTTCTATGGCAGCCCTACAATATCCCCCGAACATCCCCTCCAGCTGTGATGTCTCATGTAGAAACGGGAGCATAG
Source organism: Sagittarius serpentarius (assembly GCA_034782735.1). Lineage (NCBI taxonomy): Eukaryota > Metazoa > Chordata > Aves > Accipitriformes > Sagittariidae > Sagittarius > Sagittarius serpentarius. The sequence goes on along the minus strand of JAVKLA010000017.1, from coordinate 5,744,297 downwards.
TGACTACCGGGCTGCTTTGAAAAATAATTGTTTCTATTTGCTGTGACTTTTTTACCTATCATAATTGAAATAGGAAGAATAATATTAGAAAACTGAAATCAATAAGCCTGGGAAGATGATGTAGCTGAAAACTCAGCAGCAGCATCTTCTGCCACAAAATCCTTTCACTGGAAAGAAATTAATAGGGAGGCTCACATTCTGAAATAACTTGAATCCATTTGATAAGACATTACAATAAAAGCAGCTTCAGTGAATATTTGTGTCTGTATATATCAATAAATAATAAAGTCCAATCTTGTAAGGCTGTAAGCATCTGTAAAATACTGTAAGTCAGATTCAATAAAGAATCTAAGCTGGTAAAATGGGATACAACTGGTTTAAATCAGACATGCAGTCCTAAGATGTAATAAAGAAGTCCCTGCTGAGTTGCATGCTACACCACAGTGACTTCTACAACTCCGTAAGTGCAACAGTCACCTTCTGTATGGCTCCTTAGACCCACGCACAAACATTTTAGCTTTGACAGGATTCAGCAGCTTACGTCCAAGCCCAACTAAAATATATAAATTAAGTTCTTAATTTCCTGAATTCTTTGAAAGGTTTGACCTAATAAATACTTTCCAACATACAAGATGTGTGGTAGGACTAAATGCAGAGAACACAGCTTTTCTTTTTTTTAAAATAGCAGTAAGATGTGGAAATAAAACTGCTTTTCCTTTGCAAAACATTCACGTTCTGATTTGATTAGTAAAAGTACTAATACACATAGTAGGATATCAGAGTTCAGTTCTTTTTTCCATGTAATGAATAGGGAGCTTAATCACCTATCACACAGTTCTAGATTCCACATCAGATGGTCAATATATAATAATACGTAAGTTAAAAAAGGAAGAACTTCAGTGAAGGAGTGTGAAAGCTGTCAATTCTTTTTCAGATTGCTGCAACAAAATGGTACCTACGCAATGTTGCAGGAACGCCACAGCCTGTGCAATCTCTAAAGCTCACACAATGCTAGATACGTAAATGTTTGGCAGTACAGAAAGTATCATAAGGAACAAGTCGTTTGAGTCAATGAGAATTCATGGTGTTGACATGCTGCTTACAGCGATGTGAAATTTGTGAGCAAACATCACCTCCACATCTGTCCATCCCTGTCCTGCCATTCCCAAATCCTTTCTTTTCCACAGTTCCCATAGCAACTTATACCAGTCATACCTTCAGTAGTTCTGACCTCACATCAGACAAACAAATTAAGCGTTCTCATTTTATCCTTCCTGGTTGTTTCTAAGCCTTTGTTTACAGATTTTTGCATTCCTATGAAGCACTGTGCAGCACCCAGAGATTATCACTTCCAGTCTTTTTTCTGATTCTTTTGAATCTCTCTGCATGGCAATTACTCGTTTCTTCCCCCACAAAGGTCTAATTACTGAAATGGTCTATATTTAGAAGAAATAATAGTTAAGTCTTCCACTCTTGTGAATTGCTAGTGCGTTAAGTCAGGTACCTCACAATGGGATGACCAAGTGAGTATGAAGAAGTACTGCTAGCCTGCTAAGTGTGCAGCTGTTTAGAGCTAGTTAATAGGAAACCCTGACGGTAAGAGTATCTTCATTCCTGCCTCTAAGACATCTTATCAGGAACTGCAGGGAGTTACCTCTACTCACTATTTACAGCCTGAAACCATTTCCTGAAATTAGAAGGCTATGCTTTTTAAACAATTCTTGTGAAATGCAGCCCATCGTGCTGGAAATCTTTTGAGAAAAGCGTTTCATCCACAAAAAAGAGCTAATCCCTTATGGATTAGGTGAACAATAGCAGAGGTGTTTTATTAACTTCCCTGAATATTTTCAACAAAGCCAGATGCAAGTACTGCAATAGAAGTCTTGTAAAATATTTATGAAAGCAATAGAAACTATCCATTTTTGACATTACATATTCCTTTTAATACTGAGTTAAGAACACTTTGTTAATTTTTTACCCTTGTTTTCTCAAATGTTGATCAGTCAGCCAGTGTAAATTAGTCTTCTTTCATTGATACCAATGAATCTTAAGAAATGTCCAATGTATCACTACCATCTATGATATTTTATTTTCTACATATTTGTATTGCCAGATAACTGAGACTTTGTTACCTTTAAACTACTTTCACTGGATAATCAAGTGCCTTCTTCCTATACCATATTTAATTTTCACCTCTTCCTATTTTGTGCTATTTCTTTTCTTCTTCTTCTCCGTGATAAGCATGTGGAAAGAAGAAACCACCACACACTACACAGGACCGACTCAATTCAAGTTTCTCATTCTCCCTTTGGGGATTTTCTGGGTACCATCTGGGTTTCCTGGTATACCATCCTCCCCTCACTGCAGAAAGGACTGGGGTGTGGTACCTCTCTGAACCCATCATGAATCCTATGCTCATAACAGGGGCTGACAAATTCTGTCCTGAAGAGGCTTGGAGACCACAGTGGTGTCAGGGGTGATTTGATAAAGGTTCTTGTTCTCTACAAGGGCCATCACGCCATTGAAGGAGGGACATAAGGGTGAGAAAATGGAAACAGAAAATATGTACAAGTAGATATTTGCTGAGTACATAAAACTGTTAGCAGAGAGCAGGTCAGAAGCAAATAATTTTGGACGGCAAGACAGTCTGAACCATACATTTGAGGCAAGTAGGGAAATGTAGGGCTCATGCCAGTGAAAGAAATTCCGAGAATGTCAGATTACCTTCTAGAAGACAAATGAGACATAACAGGAAACAAAACATGAAATAGCCCTGACTTCTTGGAGCACATACCAGGATGTATTGCAAGGGCCACCCAATCCACTAAGACAAGCACCACATGCTACAAAGAGAGGCCTCTGATTCTGGTAGCAGTTGACAGGAGCAAACTCCATGTTCTTCGAAAAACACAGACTACCATCTAATTATGGCTCTCCGACAGGATTCTGCTGTTTTCTGATGGGACTGATAATATCTCTGCAGACTGCGAACAGGTTGTTGAACTGTTCTGTAGTACTGCACCAGTTTTGCAGTTTCTATTTCAACATTTCTAACCAAGACCAAAACTAGGTTGCCAAGAGAACTGAAATGTCTGAACTGTAGGAAATGTCTCATGCCAAAAAATCAGGTGGTTTTGCAAAATCTATTTTAGCAGTTGGTAAGATTACATTGAAAAATGAGCTGTTATTCACTTAGCAATAGTAGCAGTATTTCTTTTCATTGTTATTCATTCCCTTCCTGGAACAGCCAGTGTGCAGGACATAATCTATGCCTACAGCGTACACTACTTAAGAGAACGAGTTACATAGGAAGAGTGGGAGAGCAAGACATAGTCTAGGTGTAATATTTTAGACCATAAATGCATATACTTCTCACCTCCATATACTGCTTCCAGCCTACTGTTATTAATTTGCTATTTTTTCTCAGACATCATCAACTAAGGTACTCTTTAGGAAAGGTCTGAATAAAATACAGGAGTTCATTATAATGGATCATATCAAAAGGAAGTGTCTCTAGGCATAGGGGAAAAACAAGCACCAATTAAGATGATGCTTACGTGAATAATGGCAAAGGGAATAGGGAAGACCATCATTTTCATGAACACAAAACGGCAGTAACATTGTAAAGCACAGACAGAAGAATACACCTTTTCTGTGTTGTACTATGCTAAGGAATCTTCCCTGAACTAAGCCCCAGTATCCCACTTCATACAGCGCAGAGATCAGGGAAAAAACGGCTCCTCAAACGATAGAACACTTCAGAAAGCTTCTAACTTCTTGTTGAACCTCAAGTCTAAATGTACATCTAATGACATACGTGTATGCGTGGATGGTTTATGTGCACATTTATGCATACATGCACCAAACACACACTCCTCCTTTTATAGTGGTGCGTGAAAACCAAAGATACTGTAGTGCAGATAAAGAGAAATGAGTCACACTACTAACAGCCAAATACTTGGCTTCTTCTAAACTATTCCGTCTTTTACAGCAAATGATAGATAAATATTCTGACATATCTATGTAGATATGCATAGGTATTCTATAAACTCTGAAATGGAATTAAAAGCTTAGAAATCGCCAAGGGTTATTTAGCATTATTACACTTGTTATGATAACTTCTCAATAAAGTCCAGCATTGTTTAAAAATTACAATTAGGAAACTTAAAATGCATATTCTGTAATACTTGTCATCCATCACAGGTTTTAGTGCAATATATCTGATGAGGAACTCTACTGTAGAATAAAGAGCAATGGCAGGAATGCCAGTCTCTGTATTTTTGATGATAAAAAGGCTGAGTGCTTGCCAGCAGCAGCTTGCTGTCAGTAAAAATGAATCTGAAACAGATGCCAACTGCATCAACAGCTTGAGCCATATACATTTTTTATTAGACAAAGACATAAATCATGACAGAAGTAAATACGTGCAAGGCACATCAAAGAATACCACTATTACACCTCAAATCCGAAATACAAAGTTATCTAGTACTGTATTTCCCAAGCAGACAATTCTGTTCATGTCTAAGTCTGTAAAACCAGCACATTTACTGTTAAAAATACAAATGCAAACAGAAGTTGGAAAAGGCCATTGTATTTTTATATTTAATCTCTATCAATCTTGGATATTGTTTTACTATACACAAGAACACAAAGATCTGTTTACTTGCATCAGAGCACAATTTTCTGTTTTCTTCTGTTTTCTTTGCTATTTAAAGTTTATATCAAAGTAACATGTACATACTACTGGATATATGGCTAAAAATCATTAAGCTCTTTCCCTGCTACCCACCTCCCATGGAGATCACAAGCCTCTAGCTTTGGTTAATGATGTGCAGGGCAGGGAAAAAAAATTCCTTACAACTGCAGAAACAAAGAACTGACTTCTCAAAGTTTTTTGTCTTAAAACCTGGGTAGTTTGGAGTAAGACTTGTTTATTCATGTTTCAGTGTCTCTCTCTATCAAAATTTTCTTGAGAGTTTTGTTTTCCATCCTACTACGCACTTCCTGAGATGTTTCATTGAGCTAGATACCAAAATCTGTTTTGAGAACTCTGAAAATGTGCAGTGCCATTTTAAGAGAGAAGTGCCTGAAGGCTGGACGAAAGCAAATGCCACTCCCATCTTCAAGAAGGGGAAGAAAGGGGACCCAGGCAGCTACAGACCAGTCAGCCTCACCTTGATCTCTGGGAGGGTGATGGGCAGCTAATCCTTGAAACCATTTCCAGGCATATTAAGGACAAGGAAATCAGGAGTGGTTAGCACGGCTTCACCAAGGGGAAGTCATGCTTGACTAACTTGATAAACTTCAACGATGAAGTGATTGGCCTGTAGATGAGGGGAGAGCAGTGGACTTCAGTAAGTCCTTTCAAACTGTCTCACATAAGATCCTCATAGACAAGCTGTATGGGCTGGCTGAGTTTTTAAAATTATTCTAAGTATCCACTCAGAGTGACTGAAAGAATACTAATTACAGATGTACTTGATTTTTTTCTTAAGATTATTCAAAGGAAATAAACAGTCTATTTCCTAACTACAATGCAGTACTAGTAGTTAAATTTAAGTTACATAATTTTGTCTTTTTCCATTGAGTGGATGAACCTACTTTTTATAAACATGGACATGAAGTGTTAATTATATCCAAGCTTCCAATTCATTGAGTTGTTTGCAGATTTGTTATATACAGAAGTTTCACCTGACCATGATTCGTTGCTATCAGTCTGCATCTTCTCCACAACTTCACCTGCTCATCTAGACTATCTTATGAACATTCCTATCAAAGAACAAGAAGAATATTACATCATTGTTCTCATGAGGCTTATTCTATACTGCACAAAAGTGTATTTGAATTTACGGAGAACTGGCGAATTTCTGCCCCTAGTTACCCTACCATAACAACTTTAGCGAATTTAACTGCTTATTCCAAAAGGCAAAATGAATGAGCTCAGAAGCACTCAATTCAACTCTGATTTGGGTATAATACCAGTTTCTACATAAGTTGGTAGTAAACACAGAGCTAGAATTTAGCCCCTTGCTGCACCCGAGCTTAGTATAGTTTAGCTGCACATGCACTTCTAAGAGTGTGAGAAAAGTGTTCAAAATGCTGTCAGCTTCTCTTACCCTGAAATCAGATCACTTGTCATCAGGAAGATAATGTCACACTATGGAAGATGGAAAGTAAAAGGTAGCGTTATTACAGCCTACACTGGTGACCAAGATCATTCCAACAAGGGACAGAAAGATTTAAGCTTTCCCTTTAAAACCACAATGCACAGAAGTCTTCCAAAGTTACTGTCCTGTCAGAATTGGATAAAATAGGTCAGGAGAAAGACAGAAAAAGGGAAAAAAAGAATGTTAATGCTCCTTTACTTTTCTTTTTTTTAACCTACAAAGGATTGGTGTCCCTTTTGTATTTTTTTATATTGTGGAGTATTGTGCTTAACATCACTAATTAGGCAGGATGTTAGACTATAAGAAGAAAATATAAACAGAAGGACTAACAAGGCATCTGTAATTCAAAACTGCTATCATATTTAAACTTGCAGAGGTCTCAGTGCCACCCTTGAGAATCAGCAGAGATTAAAACTCAGTCCCTAGATCTTTTTCTCTCTGATTTCTTTGAGGGTCTAAGACTCCGAAGAGATAACCATACCCTGGTATTTAGAACAGAAACTCTCTCTCCACTTTGCCCAGATCAACCATGTATGCTAACACAAACACCTTCTCATTTCAAAGCACCTCTGGGCACAAGGTCCCACTGAAGCACTAGCCTTCTGAACTAGCTGGGGCCCCTGATGGGAACCAGAAGGGTGATGAAAACTATTCAAGGGCAAAGATACCCACAAAATGGGTTACTTTGTTGATTTTGTATGCAAGCTGTCTGTTCATAAGATGAAAAACTATGGTTAATTAGAATTAGGTAAAGGAATCAAGACTTAAGTAAAATAATTTTGTCCAAAAAAAAAAGGTAATTAGCATGAGTCAGAAGGGAGTCTTGGGATGCAAGGCTCACCTGTCTAGATAACTCTATCAGTAAATACCATATTGGGTCAAAATCACCTCAATAACAGCATTGGAAACACCAAATTTGTGTACGAACGTAACAGAATTAACTATCAAATTATGATTAAATACAGTGTAAGTGTAGTTGGCCATTGAAAGGTGTTAGCATTCAACAGCACTATTTGATTGTGATTGGTTGTAGGTAGAATATGGTCATAATCTGGAAGACAGAATAAGTCTTTGTCATTAGCTTTCCTCCAATGTCTCTAAGCTTATCTGTTGCTTTGAGACATAGCGTCCCCTTAAAATACTAGTAATTGCTGTTGAGGAGGAAAGCATCTCTATCCTTGTTATTTTGGGGGAAAATGGAAACATATTCAATCATTTTCTCTAGACTAACGGTAAGCCAGAGAAACCTGAAACACTCTCCATGAGGTGATTTAAGTGGTAATGTAGTGCAGTCATGCTGCAAAACCATGGGCCACAATTTATATGGTTCTAATATATGTCTATAAATGTTTAATTAAGGTTCATTATGGAGTTTCAAACTAAAATCTAATAGTCATTTCTCAGAGATGTACATCGAACGTCACTCTAAGATACTTTAGTGAGACCCTAAATGACAGACATAAGTGAGTGTTATTTTAGATATAGTAAACAATTCCTGAATTTTTTTAACATACTTGTTAAAGGCATGTGAGGTTGTAAAGACAAATGCAAGGTAAACAACAAAGGAAGGAGCATAGTTCATGGCTCACTTTTTTATTAGCTTTCTAAATTTTCTTGTTCTTAGCTGCTTTGCCTACCAAAATACAGTATTGCTTACATAAATGCTTTTCATCTTGTTTTGCCTCCCTCTAAATGTATTCACAGTTCTGAAAGGCAAACGGAAATATACCAATTTGCAGCTACTTTTGCCTATGAGAAAATTTATATAAAAACATTCAAAGGAAAGTTAAGATGGTAACAGGACTGACTAAAGGAGATCATATAAAATATAAAGATATAATGAGATACGTATTTTCATTATGAAATGCATTGCATGTAAATTGCTGGGTCATCTGCTTCTTTAAAAACTTCCTTAGTTTTCAGGAGAAACACTCTTCTGTCTTTACGACAGGTAACGGACTTTCCTTTGGTAGAAAAATACACGATATTTATTTCTGATATCATTGTGGGGGAAACTGGGCTTAAACTTTACAGGGAAGAAAGGATTCAGAAAAAAATACATTTGACAAGTTTCTCTCTATTATTAAAATAAGAATGCAAGATACTGATAGTTTATATGGTTTTTACATCTGCAATTCCAGGATCAGTTTGGATCATGCTCATTTTAATGCACTCTGTAACACAACTGTGAAGAACACCTGACTAGGCATAGCAGTAAAATCATCAGTTGAGTCCCTGTGACCAAGAAGGGTATCATAATGGATAACACAAAAATGAAGATCATATTAGTATTTCTCACAAGATCGCATTAGCCATCCAGAAGGAAGATGGTAATAGTACGAACATTAGTATCTAATGAATGGTACTATGTCTGTATTAAACAGTTTACCCCAAATTCCAGTATTTTGAGACTTTCTGTATCTGGTTAGAAAAGAAGCATTTTTTCCATTTTAAACAGGACATGTTTGTGCATATAAAGGAAAAGAACTAACTACTGACACAACCACATCAGCATAAAGATACGGCCACTGACTGCTTTCAGTTCACTGAAGGCAAACCAAGGCCAAACAAGATAAACATGAGTGTATTTTGTTGTTGTTCTTCTGTTTGGCTGTTTTGTTTACAGACTGATTTTGAAGACGAGACAACAAGTGATAGAAAGGCTGCAACATTGCTAAACTGGCTTCAGACACATGTAATCATAACAAGTGTTAGCACTGCAACGCCGTAAGGTGTTCAGCTTAGTTTCCCCATATTATGCGTTCACAATTGTGTTACTAAGCCACAGCAAAGATTGCCAGAAACTCAGAGATTTAAAGAAGAGCAAGACTTTGCCTTGTGGTTTCAGTTTTGGCTGACAGAATTTCTACTTTGTTTTGGTTTAGAATTAAAAATAATAAAAAAACCACCACCAAACAAAAAAACCTCTCCAATATTTATCTTCAATTAATTCCTGGTAATGAGATACTTAATTGTGTGTCTGATTTTGAAATCAGATGCGATGCTTGCACAACGCTTATCACATTTCTAAAAGTACTGACTACATTTTAAGTGGTAAATAGTTCATAAAAATGTACCTTCTACTACCTTCCTACACTTGAAGAGCATGCGTGTCAAATGGCAATGCTCTTAACGTTGGCATGCCATTGAAAATATTGTTGTTTGTGAAAAGCAGTATATAGTTTTGTATGGTAGGCAGCCAATATGATGTATATACTATTCCAATGACATCATGAGACAGCATGGTTTCATAACATTTCCATTCTGTGTGAAACTTAACCAGCTGACCAAGATGGCCACTCACATTTTGTTGTAGAATTTGGCCACCACTCTAAACACACTACAGAAAACCCTGTGTCATAATTAGTAGGACAGAAGTGATTTGGCAGTACGCTTTTTCAGTTGACAAACTGTCTACGTGTTCCCCATCAGGTTTCAGTTTTCCTTCCCAATGCAAAGTTTTCTTTTTATTTGTGTCTGTGTATGGTAAAAACCATACAGACTAGTATATCTCAGTATGGATTCAAAACTGCACTGAACTGCCCTCCCCAAAAGTCTATTTATTCCATGATAGGTCTTGATCTTGGTAACTGAAACTCTTTAAAGCAAAGCAAAAACATGAAGCAATGCCTTCCACTTTGTAGGAACTGTCTCAACTACAGAATAGAAGCAGAGTCCGTCACACACTGCCTCCAGTCACAGAAGACTGAATTATTTATGCGCAATAACGTGCAGGAGATTCTGTAATGATCTGTTTTTCAGAGAGGACCTAGTTTAAGATCTTGGCTGTAACTGAGCACAGATGAATTTTGAACTTCTCATATGAGTGATCTAATGCTGAGCCTTTTGTCTTTGGTTCCAGAAACATTTTTTCCTCCTATTTTTTTTCTTCCTCTCCTCCAGTATCCTGGACAATAAGAATTATTTTGACAAAATTTCCAGTGAAATTGGTATATTCATAATTACTATTTTGACAAAGGCTATATTCTTTGACTATAGATTTTAAATCTGCAAATTCCTGATCTCTCCCATCAATATCAAGATTTTTTTGCAGACAGTTGTGAGAGTAACAGAGAAAATATGTTTGAGGGCACACAACAGTGATTAAGTCACAAACCCACTATATTAAAATTGTTGCTACTTTCAGTATGTAGTGGACATTAAACAAAAATATGCCATTTCTTGACTGTTTTTTTTTCAATCTAGTCCTTCATATTTTGGCTAAAAAGTGGTCTCTGTGCTAGCACTTCTAAAAGGCTAGAGTAACCTTTCTTCAGTCTCTTTCCAGAAATCAAAAATACCACTGAACTTTGAGGGCCACTACTTCAGAGAACACAAGCCATTACAAGTTGAGACTGAACTCAGCTGGCATGTCACAGAGCTAATATGTTTCGTCACGACTATGTTACTTCTGCTTTTTGAATGACTAACTCAAGTCAAATATGCTCTTTTTTTCAGTTTCCATTTTCAATGAAAATCCAAGCATTTTCATATGGCACTACAAACAATTTGGTGTTGAAAGGTTTTCCCTTGAGGGAAATACAATCCTCCAAGAAGACTGTCACATGGCTTCTCTGCAAGACATTTTGTATTTGTCTGCAGAGCACTCTGGATGACACAATTAAGTAGACAGTTCTACAGAAAAAGAGCAAATAAACTCCTCTGCCACATTCACTCTAAGACAACAAACATTGTTAATCCTTCCATTGCTATTAAAGGCATAGAAAAGCTTCTCATTAAAATGAAAACAAATCAGCATTCTCCATCATTTTTTGCATCTTACAAAAATTAGTAGGCCAATGATATATTTGTTTAATGTAATTAATGCCTAATTCCTAGAGGCTGCTATGTAATTTGATTTGCAATCTATTTATTGAAAGTAGGAGTCTGAGAACTAAGAGATATAGTTACTGGAAAGTTAGTACAAAGCAAAGATTATGACAGAATATAATTTATAAAGACTTTTTGGTAATGAAAACAGTATTTCACTTGGCTGTGATTTCACTTTTTCTGTCCTTTTCTCTTATTTTTCCCAGAAGGAGTTGCACTGTGGCTTTCAGCTGACATGGCCCACCTACGCAATTTAAGCAAAAGATTTTTAAAATAATGCCTACAAAGACATTAAGGTGAAATTTCTCAGAAGTTAATTCTTTAGAGTTAATTTTGAATAAAATTTTCAACCTGAAACTCCTAAAGCCAAATTCATCCCATCTCAGGTAAAACCAGGGGCTACTTAAATCAAATGTGGATTTTATCAGGTGGCATAAGAAATCAATTAGTCTTTATGCTTGTACACAGGTAGTCAAGAAGGAAAGTACAATATTTTTAAAGTTAAGAAATGTAGATTTCAAAAATAATATAATGTAGAGGTATTATTATTGCATTAGAAACCTATTTTAAAAACAGATTTGTATATTTAAGAAAAAGTTGAGAAGGCTGCATTGAAATATTCTGTTTGAGGCAGAATAATACAAAGTGTGTGAGAAACAAAGGCTATTTGCTGGGTTTCAGAAAATAATGTTCTACATTTTCAGTAGACCAAGCAGTAGAACAATAATTGACCATCAAAAATCACAGCAGACTGCAGGGAAGACAGACATTATGATTAGTTGTTATCTTCAGGAGCTATAAAACAGACTACATTTACAGCTGCATTAGGAGTAGCACGGTAATCTAGAAGATCATTAGTATTTAAAGATACAAATTTCTGGAAAGTAAGCTTAGAAAAAATCCCCTTTTCAAGTAAATTGTCTAGTTTTTCATTTTCAAGGTGATGAGGACTTCAACCAATACAGTAATTAATCTTAAAACTTCACACATAATTGGAGCATTTCAGAATTTGACTGTGGATCAGTTAATATATTGGTAAAATTTTCACCCCTGTCAGAATTTCTTTAAGAGTTGAGATCTCTAAATTTCTAAAGACATTGCCAAATTAGAGTAAAGCATTTATAGCAAGCTGTTATGAAATCCCTGATGTGATTTGAACAGAGCAGTTATCAATTCCTTTTTAAATATTACTCTTGTTTTCTGTAGCAATAATCATTCTGTCATTATACAGAAACAGCAGAAATGCAATATATGACAGCAGGTCTTTTTGTCTGGACTTCAGATAAGGGAAAGGATTTAACAGGAACATCTTGATAATACAAGCCTATCCTTCCCACGTGTTTGCCCCCTCCAGACAAATAAACAATTACAAAGATCTACAGGGAATTAAAAAATCTTCATGTTTTCAAGACAAAATGTCAAAATGACTGACAAGACAACTTGTGATTTACTACCAGAAACCAATTGCTATAGTATACGGTAGCGTTACATGTATGGCCGCACAGACAGGGGAAAGCAGTATCCAAGAGCTCTTTGCTACCGTGTTCTTTCTGTTGAAGGACAATTTATTGTCCCCCACGAACTATTGTGAAACTGCAAATAAACAAAAGAAAAAAAAAGTGAAATTAAAAAAGAAAAAAAAAAAAAGGAGTCAGAAGCAAAGGGCTTATTTTTTAATTTCCAACAGCGGTCTGTCACACTTCTATCAGTGTATGCATTTATCGAAGCCTACGTTAAATAGCTGAGCTATGTAGCTTTCTACAGATTTTCACTAAAGTACTATTTGATGATAGCCCACTTATTTAAAAATATACAAACGTCTTGGCATTCACCAACATAATGCATCTCTTATAATCTAAATACTTCATACAAGAAAAAGGCCGGGCAATGGTGAAAAAATATTTCACATTTTTTCATTACTTCTGAACAGTTACAGATACCTAGAACCTAACCAAAACAGATTCTCAACTATTACTTCATATAAACTGGTACTCTGAAGTGCACAAGCAGACAATAGTATATCATAAACGTTCAGAACATGCTTCTAAGATAGAAGTAGTGTTTTTAAACTGTATCATGTATACACATTTAAATAGAATACCTATTTAACATAGAGGATGGATCTTCTAAGATTTTTGATTTTATTACTCTTTAGTAGAGAAACAACTACCTGCGCACATAACACTTAACGAGTTCATCATTACTATAAAACTATAATCAAACTGGAAAATAACATGGCTAGTATTGTCCTAATAAATTATTTTGAACAAGATGTGCTGAATATGGGATAGATAAGCTTCTACTGACCCAATTAAAGATGACCAGACAGTCATTTTTCCAAGCTTCAGAACTTCCATACCTGTATTAAAGATGATCCAGAACTAAGCTGTTTAATCACTTACAAGATTTTCATTCTTTCAACTGCATGAAGTTAACATTGGTATTTGCAGAAGTTCTTTATCAAGTTTTCTATTGTGCTTGGACCATGATACCATGCTCAGTAACAATTCCTGTATTACAGAGTCAGGAAGATATCAAACAAAATCTAATCCAGGCAGAGAGGCCCTGGTTAGTTCTAAAGAATGACTAGAAATCCGATTTCATCTTTATTCATGAAACCAAATACAATGGCCTAGATTGCAGTCTGCAAGCAGGGATGCAAGGACTGGGATGCAAGTCACTGCTAGCTTTACACGCTCTCTCTGCTTATGATACACTAGGCAGTGGTGCGCTCCCACAGTCTTCAAGGGCTGCTCTTAACTCACACAGCTGCCAGTGGCATCTTGATTCTAAAAAAGCAACTAGAGATAACTGGTTATAAACCTGATTATTTCTCCTTCCAAACCATACTACTAGGAATTGTAGTGTTTTGTGGTTCAGCTTTCCAGATGCACACTATTCAGTCATCAATCATGGAAAGAGTGCCAATATCAGTGTTGAGGGTTAAACAGTCCCTAGGCTATTGTAGTTCATACTGTACTAGTTTTTATCGTCTGTTGAGGATTTAGAAATATGTTGTGCTACAACATATCAGAAAGTCCTCTGAAGGAAGGGAAAAATACAAAGTCTTACGTATGAACTTGAAAGACAAAATATGTAAGAATCAGTTTCATCAGTAGAAGCTGCACTGTACAATACTTAGCATTTATTTTATCTCCATCATGCATTTTAAATTTCTACATTAAAAATTCTGAAGTTTAGTATTTTATACCTTCTCATGTCTTGATTGAAAGGGAAACAATACCTAGAGAAAATTTAATTTTCAGGATTATACCATTAGAAAGTAAAATAAGTCTGCATTTTCTACAAAAGGTGAATTATTAGACAAAGCACTTCAAACTGTGGGAGAAAATATTAACTTCAGGAATTTTAGTACAGATCATGTAGCTGTATTAAAAAGATGACTGTTTCAAGAGCAACTTCTCTGTATTTAAAATCTTTCTTGCACTCTTTACTTAACAGCACTTCATAAAGTATTACGCATTTTTGTTGTGGCTTTTTTCCAATATGCGATATAGCAGATAGAGATGAATTGCCACAACCCCGTAATGTAATTGTAATTAACTTAAATAAATGATGATGGATTAGTTATATGGAGTTATTGCCAATCTTTGAAATGACAAGCATGTTGTGGACTCCCGAGATGATTACACCATTTCTATGTTCTTCAGGTAGTGTATAATGAAAAGCAGAAATCTAGAGCATTTCATGCGTGATTTTCAAGCCTGTTGCTACTGTAAACATGAACAGTCACATTAGGTTTACTCTTGTCATTGTCTTCAGTTCACACAAATCGGAACAAAAAAAGGAATTCAATCAGAAATGAAAACGTATTTTGGGTCGACTTAGGTACATAGTATAATAAAACAAAACCAAAAATCCAAACCACATTATTCTGTCCTTTTGTTAGCAGCAGATTTTGAATGTTACTGGACAACCCATTACACAGAAAAGTAAGACAACCTAATCTAAATTCTAACATATTTCACTTACAAAAAGTTTCCATTTTAACTATTTGGCTATAAAGAAGGAGTGATGTTAAAAAAGTAAAAGGAAAGACAGACTGAACTGTCTGATTTCATAGTTTTAATGACAACTCATTGTGTTTCCATTCTTTTCTCTATTTCCTTTTTTATAAATTCACCTGTATTTTGATACTGAAGGCCGCCTGTAAAGAATAACCTTCTTTCCTTTGGAAGTCATGTCAGAAGATGAGAGACAGTCCTTTTAAGAGCAAATGCTGCTTCATTCACTCCTTAAATAATGTAACACTACCCCTCTGAGGAACAGTAGCGTTATTTGGACATCGCAAACAGTTTTTGATCTGCAGAAGAAATGGGTAATTTATGTAACTTGTTTATCTAGAGAAAGGATTGTGACGAACAGCATATAAATCTCTGCGTGTGAAAACATGTAAGAGCTGCTGTATGTCCACAACCTATTGACCTGAACCTTTCTGCCTTTGCAGGATTTTACAGAAGCTGATACTATTAAAGGAACCCATCCCCTGTTTTTTTCTGTGATGCCTGCATTTCTGCATCTAGGAAACTTGCTACTGTTGGAAAAGATGGTCTCCTTTTTACAGCTGTTTTGTAATAGAAAGAAGATCCAGAAGGAACCCTGTGCCTAAATGCTGAGACAAAGAAATGCGCTTTGACTAATACAGTGTTATACTTTCTGAAATCACTTCACAGCATCTTTTTATAGGAAATTTCTTTCTGAGCACACATAATCAACAATCTGCAATGACCACGTTACACCTTGAGATAAATTTCTTTCAACCGCACTCCTAATGTGTATGGGCTTCTTTTTAGCTTGAATTCTTCTGCCACATGTATTGTAGATGCAAATTATGAAAGATTTAAAACATAATCATGAGCAAGCATCTTTACTGACATTTTAAACGTCAAACTTCAGAACTGTTTCTAGAAAAATGAAAGAAACATTACTAGATATTTAAAGACCTGCTGTGAGAAGATCTCTCCACTTCATAAGGGAAAGGCAAGAAAGAATTAACAAATCTATATTTTGAGGCTTCACAGACTCAAGAGTTCTGAACATACCTACAATGACAATTTTTCATATGAAAATCAGTGGTTAGTATTCTCTAGATAGAAAAGATTTTCTTTCATATGAAAGGAGAGCTACAAGGAACTGCTCAAAATATGAGTACAGTGTCAAGAAATGACAATGAAAATTTTGAAAATTTCACAGTTTTCATAATCTGTAAGAAGCAATAGTCAATTTTTTCTAGCATTTTTCCTCTTACCTATGCGTGGTCACAGAACTAACACTTTAAAATACAAACTCACACACACATAAATTGTGGGGGGAAAAGTTTTGTAACAAATTCCATTAATTCAGACATGTTTTTTAAAAACAGGACACATTTGGTGCTGCAAACTTGTTCCTTTTAGGTTTATTTTAATGTTTTATTATTCAGATATGACAACAGCAATATTACTTGCAGAATAATGGTCTAACAACATTTCCACTACAGACTGTTTCCCCTAGGACATGGCCCAAATCTGGTGGATAAGACCTCAACTTTATAGTCTTTATCAGGCCACAGGTGAGATGCATATGCCTGGTTTGCTCCACATCTTACTGCTAACAGATTGTAGTGTTTCTATCAAGTCAATAAATTCACAACTCTAGATTCCAACAAGCATGACAACTCTGCATAAAAGACTGCCATTTCAGGGGCCTTTTAAATCTCTCCCTGATCTTGCTTTGTGGCTTCCCCAATTTAAAAGTAATACACAAAACAAAGTGAAGACACAAAAATTCTACTTTGTTCTATTTCCCCATTATAATAGCTAACATTTTTACAGCACCTACTTTCTATGGGAACCTTAAAGTGCTGTATAAACTCAAACCAATGCAAAAATCACTCCACCCCCATCAAATATAGAGCTATGCATAAAGACAAATATAGCAATTACTTAAAAATTCATATTGGTACTGTACTTACGTTAAGACAAGGGTAAAATAAGAAAGCCACGTACAAAATAAAAAAAGTAGGCACGGTGCCCACAGTGCAAATTGCTATACTAGTAATCCGGAGAGAAACATAGGTTTATTACTCTTCAGAAAACTGCAATAGTCTTCTGACAAACATTTAGTACCTTAACAATTAGGTCTCATCTAGAAGACTGAATAATCTCTTGGATCTGCCCTGCCACAGTATGTGTTCAGATTAGTAAGGAACATGTTTCCTTCTAGCATCATGTCCTGCATTTTCTATAGTAAGTGATCTCCCATCAAAGGAATCGCCAGCTTCCCCTGTGAACTCTGAAGAGAGAAAAATGCTGGGTAGAAAGGAAAACAACATAAATATTCTGCTTTCACTAAAGACATCCATTTCTGCTTAGAGATCTTTGTTTAAATAAGTCCTTTGAGAAAGCTTGCTGAAAAATGAAAAGATTTAACTTCTCGTATCCTGCAGTAACTCTCTATGCTAAAATGACAGTTCTCTCGCTTCCGGCACCAATTCAAACTCCCTCCTCTCCTTTTCAACCCTGGTCAGAGAAGTATTTTCTCTGAGTATGTTTCTGTGAAATGCTGTCAGCACCTCCGTGAGAGTGCAGCAGAGAATAAAGAAAGAAGCAGGGCAGATGGTAAAAGACGGAGCCTTAGTAAGGATGCTCTGTTTGCATGGTACAGGAATCGAGAGAGAGAGAGAGGAATCTCGTATTTGGCAGGAGGTATATCAATACCTCTATAGGATTAAAGGTGATCACTCTGACAGGGCACAGTATAGCTCCCAAGTACCATGGGCTGCCTCCAGCTTCTGCTCTCTGCATTTCCTGACTGCAGTTCTGTTCCCTTCTCTGTCCCGCTGCACAACTTGGCGTGCCAGCTTGAGCCCTGCCTCAGTCACCTCAGCGTTGTCCCTTGCACTGCTCTCAGCAGCAATCTGACAATATCTATCCCCAGAATATACATCTTTATTACTCCTCCTCTACTTCCTGGGAAGAGTGGTCTCATATCTTAAAAATCATTTTGTATAATGATTGCCAGAACATTTTGCCTCATATTAAATATGATCTAGAAGCTTTGTTCCATACTGTTCACCACTCATCATCTGATTGTTTGGCACCTTCAGAAAACAAATAAAAAAGGCAAGACAGGGAGCAAAAGTATATTGAATTTTGCAGTATACTTCAAATATTATGAGAAAGCAAAAAGCAAAGGTAGATGTTATCTTGGTAACATTCACTCAGCTCTATGTATTTTTGCTGTTACTTATTCTTCAGAGAAGACAATCCTATCAGTTTGAAAAGGGCTGCAGGATGGAATCACTGCTTTTGCCTCCTATGAGCGCGTAACAGTTTAACAGACCAGCTCACTTGCAACTTCCCAGCCACACTGCTGACCTGATACACAATGTAGGGCACATAATTTCCCTGTTCTGTGTCTCGTTTTCTCTTCCTTTGTTTATCTTTGTCATCTGTTTAAAGTCTTTGAACCAAGTTTTTTCTGAAATATACATTCATACAGCATCTAATACAGTGAAGTCCGAAATTCAGTGGGGACTTCTAAGCACTGACCAGTAATTATACAACTACGTTGCATGCAATATAGTTCCCTTACTTCAGAGAGCAAAAAGCTTTGTAGATAGGAAACAAACAGTAAACTCCCTGTATCTTCACTCTGACTTGGCACTGACATTGTTTCACATGGGATTGACAAATCAGGAAAAGACTACAGGATCTACAAAATACAAAGACAAAAAATGAATTAACCGTGGTTACATGTCTCAAAGGCAGCAGTTCTGATGGAATACACTAACAGAAATCTGAATCATAATAATTTGTTCTCTATCGTGAATGTAGAAAGAACAGGAAGAATTAGGTTTAAATTATGGTAAGAACAATTAAGATATTAGAAAACCCCTCCCTCCATACAGAAGGTACTCAACAGCTGATTGAGAAGACTGCAAATTTAAGAATGAGTAGGTGAGCATTTCCTAGCACATAAATTTAGTGCTCTCTTGGATCACAGAAAGGCCTAAATAACTTCTTCAATTCCCTTGCAGCCCTATTTTACATGATTCTGTAACCTATTTGTCATATTCTGTTATTTTGAATAAGAATGTCTCAAAAAAGCCATATTCATTAGTTTCCAGTTACCTGATGTATTTCAAATTCACATATTCTGGAAATTCATATGCATTCTTAGACACAGAGCAGATGAGCAGATAATGGAATTAAATGTGAGGTTTAATTACTATCACTTTGTTAACTCCAAAATAATAAGAAATTGGCTGCCCAGGTAGTACATAGAATTAATCCCCCTGCAAATAACTAAAAGATTACTGTGCTTTTTTGCTCTTTTTGAGCTGTACACTTCTACAGCTATATAAATTTCCAAGGTATTCCTCTCTCAAATGCTTCCCCAGCATGCTCCAATGACATTTTTAAACAGTGATAAATATGCGGATTTAAGTAAATGGAATTAACAATTCAGGAAAGTTGTATCGTACTTTTCCACACCCATTCTGAAGTTGCAAAGACCAGCTGTTGTTGTTTTGCAGAAAGTTTTAAATAAAAATTATTATTTTTAAAGTTGCAGATATCAAAACAATAGTTAGAACTGTTCCTCCATTGTCTGAAAAAAAACCTGCAAAACTTTTGAAATAAAATCAAGCCTGTTTAGTTTCACGTGTAAAGAAAGATCTGAAATAGCCATTTGTTTCCACCTAAAGGGTCTATGTGAAACAGGGTTTAGGATGATAGCTTAACTATTTCACTTAATTCCTGTAAACACTATGACGGATCTCTCAATGGTAATCTAATTCACCCAAGTTAGACCTGCACTTCCCTCCTGACTGTGCATGGAACTAACAGAAACTGCTAGGAGCTCTTAGTGACTTAGGAACCAACCTGCCTAATCCTTGCTTGAGACTGATGCTCATTAGAAAATGGCTGGCTTTCGAAAGACCTGAAGGGGTTTTTGTGGCTGATTATTCTGAGCATTGAACACTAAGTCTGAAGTTACACTATCCTAAATTCTGCATTATGACTTTGCTCCAAGGAAGGAGTGGATAAGCTTTGAGAAAAGACAAAAAATATATTACAGGCAAGTGTTTGGACTAAGATGTAATTTCATAATACGCTCTGTGCAAGGACAGAGACCCGGGTACAACACTGAATCTTTGCAGCTGATGTATTTTGAATGTTGGTGGGTTGTTTTTTTATACTGGAATAGTTCTGTGCACCAAAAAATAAAGAGTATGTATATATTACTTCTCAAATAGTCATTAATTACATTTTGAAAATCTGTGAAGACATAGAAAATGCATATTTTTTTCTAGTTTTATATACAGGAAAGTGAAGAAGGGAAATTAAGCTATGTTTTCCAAAGTAATAGGATTAAGACTCAAAAGTTTTTAGTTTTGGTATCTGTGATCAGATTATCTTCTCTTTACTGATAAAATTAACTTCATTTGAAGAAAAAACACACTGATACTATTTATAACTAGTAATTTTAACATTGCTGTTATATGATTGCTAACAAACTAATTTATTCCAATCTTTATTGCAAGATAGTATCTATGAAACAAATGGAAGCAAAACCTCCTGCAGTCACATCTGACATAAAGCAGTTTGGTCTGCTTCATAAGGCTCCTCCATTTTACAGTTACTTTGAAGCACAGAACACAGGGAGTATAAAAATATGCAGTTAGTTAGAAAAAGATTTAATGAAACTATGAAAACTGTTCTGCCATATTTTACTGTGCAAATTACAGATTCTTTTCTTTTTTTTTTTCCTCCAAAATCAGTAAGGTTGTTGGCAATTTCAACATCACTTATTTGCTGGTAAGTGGCAACGTAACCATTTTACATACCACCTGAATCACAGACCATTTGTTCCTGAGCGCTCAGTTAAGTCTCCTGTTGGTTGATCACATTGTAAAGATCAGGGATAAAACTGCAGACCGACAAAGATTTCCTACCTATTCTTTTTACAGCGATGTAAGCGTATGATTAAGTTAAATCTCCAGTAGAAAAGGGGTAAAAATGCTAATGATGCCAAAGGATTGCAAGAATATCTTCAGGTAAAGAAAGGCCTGTGGCTGCACTGCCTTGGAAAAATTAATTCTCTGACCACATTTAATTGGCACAAGGAGAATGTGTGTTTTAAGGTTATTATATTTCTTAATCTTTGCCTGTGCTTTTGGATACCACTTTGCATTGCCAGCTCATTCAGATTCTTTACTCTTCTGAACATATATTAATCAGATTCTGATTTTCTATTCTTTGCCCATGAGATATAATTTTATTCAGTTTGAAATTTTTCAGAGACATCGGAGAGCATATCACACAGGCTAATGTTTTAGACACTTAAGTTGAGAGGTTAGTCTCCTTAAGCTCCCTGGATCAGCAAAAGAGAGCTAGTTTTCTTTAGAGAGTGATTTTTATCATAACGTGCGTGCTACAGAGGGTCCTAACGTACATGCTTCCAATCACCCTCTGGAGGAACCGCTCCCTCTTTCTATTGAGTGTATAATAAGCTGTTAAATCATTTCAGCCTATTTTGTTTGCCTGCCCTGATAAATACAAATGATCAGTGTGTTTAACAATTTTATGTTAAATTAATTTATCAATTATAACAACAATGATGTGAAAAAGGGAAGCCTACATTTCAACTCAAAATAGAAAATACGCTTCCTAAAATCTTGGAATTCTGAAATCTCATATCCTGTTAGTCCATATGAGAAACGTTGTTCAGGAAGTTGCGGAGTAGAATAAGGTCTTTGTACTTGCCTGACATCTCTGCATTCCAACTTAGAGCCCTAAGACACTGTCTCTTCAGGGTCCCCCACCCCGAGTCTAGAGCACGCTCAGTTCGTGGGCCTCATTCTGCAGCATGTACGTGGCTCGTTGACTGGCCAAACAGAAAGGTAAAATCAGGCTCACATTAAATAAGGGACAGTAATTAGGGGGGGGTTCCCTTCATCACTCACCAATTTTCACAACACACAGAAACTCAGAATCTTTTTATATCTGTAACTCTGTACTGGGTCTGGTTCAGCTGGAGGTAACCCTCTTCCTAGCAGCCCGTATGGTGCTGTGTTTTGGATTTGTGACCAAAACTGGACAAAACCCGTGCTGAATGTGTTTGAAACTGTTCAGTTCAGTTGAAACAGATTCAAAGTTACTGATGTGGAGACCAGCAGAAGCAGCCTTGTTCCTAAGAGAAAAACCTACGATAAACATCTCCACAGCTAGTATAAACAAATTTATACAAATTCCATTCCTCTAAACACATGAAAAGAAATAAAATAAAACTTTAATTATGTATTTGCAGTTTTAGAGAGATGGAGAACTAGAATAATGATAATAAATAAAAATTCTACACCTCTGCCAGTTCCTTTCCTCATGTACCAAGGAATTTATCTGGCACTTTCAGATACAAAGAACAAAATTCTATTTTTGCGTGTTATGTTTGCATTTTTATAGCATCTGAAGCTGCACTTGCCGACCATCTTGAGCTAACATGATTTTCTATTTTTGTAAGAGTCTTTCTTTACTTCAGAAAAGAAAATAAAACTGATAACGCACTTTTTCTTTATAACAAAGTTCCAAAACAACATCACTGCAGTTTTAGAAGTTAAATCATTTTTCCTATAAGTAATCAAAATTCTAGTGAAGTTCTTGAAGTCAACAGTTTCTCAAATATGGTTTTCCTTATTTTATTACTATTTTGGTATTTGTGTTAGAAGTTATACAGTCTCACACTATGTTGACTGGTATTATAAGGCAACTGGCATATATCTAAAGTATGATAAAACACCCTCATTTTGTTTGCAAATAACCGTTTGTATCTTGACATATTTTTAATGGAATTAACAAATTACTAGAATGATTCACAGAAGACCAAAAAGTCCAGATATGCCAAGGTATACATGCATGTTAATACTATTCAAGCACACCACTAAGCCAGCCAGGAAGTTTTCACCTGCTGCATGCCTTTATAGCAATAACATGATCAACACTAGCAGCTGTGCTTAAATATCAATTACAAATGACTAACAGTGTTAAAAAGACCTTTTTCTCCATATAAATGGAGAAAAAGTATGCATACGGTATGCACAATGGAAGCGCAAATTGCATGTTACTACTTCAACTACATGTGGTCCAGCATCTGTAGACAAGCAAGTCACTCTGCGTTCTTTTTCCTACTTGAGTTTGCTAATTAATGTAATCGGGGAATCCTAGACTAGGATGTCAGGAATTCAGTTGAAACCACCATCATACTTACAAGCAATAATCATAAAGCAATGAATAAAACTAGTGCTATCTTTGTATATGTAATACTCTGAACTTTCCGTTTTGAGCTATCCAAAGAAATCCGGCACTTTCATCTTCCATTCCAAGATTATTTTCCATACAAATAACAACTGATGTAATCATTGAAAAGTATATTGGTTTAGTTTTTGATCTAGTCAGGAGTAAAATCTAAGTAACGTTATGATTTTTTGAATAAAGAACAAGGAATATTTGTCTCTGACAAAAAGGCACCATAATTTTTCAGCACCCTATTTAATTCTTAATACACACTGGAGTCCCTCTTAGTTGTGAAGCAAAGCATCAGTAGAATCCAAATCTTCAAATTCGAGATCTGTAAATGCCATATTGTGCTGTTTTAGCTAAAATAAGCACATCTTTTAACACATATTGCATCATTCATCACTCTCTAATCTCAACACTAAACTGAGAATGTATGGTTTGTTTTGGAAAAAGAAAAACCCAAAGAAATACATGAAATTTTTGACCAATTCCCAATACGTAAACTTTATATATTTATTCTGAATGCACGAGCCTTAGGAACAGAACTTTAAATAACATTTCCATAATATACACTTCTATGTTTCTGTTCTTATTTTGAATAAAACAGCGTGATAACATCTTCCAGAATTAGTTCATTATACATAGTTTATATAAAGACCTAAATGTAAATGAAAACGTTTAAGTAGAAATAATTGAATCATTGCTTCCTCTGTCATACTAGTTAATAATATGAAAGGCTCCAAAATATGAAATTAGCTCCACAGAACTTGCATTTTAAAAGGTGTATTCCATGACGCATCTGTTACAAAAGTTATTCAGCTACAGCAACTGAAGGCATATGCTGTCACTTATGTAAAAATTCCATTCAGTCAAGATGCTATTCTTCCTCTGGTGTTACACACACGCACCCCTCCTGAAATAAGCTGTGACAAAGCAGTAAGTGAAGCAGGATTTTCAGGCAAACGTTTCTGCAGTTTTTCCTTTAAACCAAGCACCCCATGCTGACAAGCAGTAATTTCTGCTCGACGGCTTTACTACCACAGACACTAGAACCCGGGACTTCTCCAAGAAGAGAACTCAGAACTGAGACTGACCACAGAAGTGTGTTTAGAACCACGCAGAACCTACCCTGTCTCTCGGGGCTGCTGGGGTACAACTCCGCGGCTCAGTATGGTGCAATGATTTGTGGAGAGTCCCCTCCAGATCCCCCTCTCATTCTGTCACCTCTGAGGATTAGCCTCTCAGGTCTGCCCTTCTCAAGTCTCCCACTCTCTGCTTGCGCTGCACCTCTTTTTGTTTCTTTCTTTTGTTCTCCCTTATTCTCAGTCCGCCCTGCCCTGTATTCCAGAAACTTCTTTGCTGAGTGTGCAGTTTCTGCAAGGACGGGCAGGGTCTTGTGGGAGACGCAGCAAATATGCAATGCTCTCTACTCTTCCACAGTCTTTAAGTAGAATATATACATATATTCCACTTAACTATACATATATACATGTACATATATGTAGATACATAATATACAATATGTATACATTACAAATAAAACAGATAACCAAATGACCTGTAGAATGAGACAGGAGAATATTTGCTAGACGAATGAATTTTAAATAAAATCTAAACAGTTTAATGAAGTTTTAGGAATGTTTAAAACCATTGACATTTATATAGCATGAGAACTATAACTTGCTCCATTTTCTCCACCTTGCTAAGCTTCCCTTAGTCTCTATTTACCCCCTTAACCATTATAAAAATGGTCTTAATAAGGTACACTGGTACAGATAAAAAATACCTGCAAATAGCTACTAGAAACGTTAGGATAAGAGTACCAAAAAATATGTAAAATATACTATACAGTGTATATCTCATTAGCAAATCCAGTAGCTTTCCTGGTATGTGTACATACCAGATAATCATCTATTTCTCAAAATGGGAGGGGAAAGATTTTAATGTGCTATCACCTCATATTTTGAACTTTTCTTTCCTACTAATGTCCTTCCTCTGGTTATGTTTTTTGTTCCATTATTTATCTTAATAGCCAGCTGTTGAAAAGCTGTCATACAACCTGGGTTCCTCTAATAGACTTCAAGACTTCAAAGTGCTACTTGGGAATGGATCCAGACTCAATCTGTCTACTCCCATTGAAAAAAACACCTAGGTAGCAATTTTGTATAAAACCACTCGCACTGTCTGTCTGTTGGTGACGGAAACCCACTTTTACGCATAATATAGGAGTCTACACCTGGGCTTACATGACTTTTTTTTTAAGAGACTAAATAAATGTTTATTAATTAAGCATTATGACTGTGCATTTCAGCCAAAAAAAAAAAAACCCACCCCAAAACTTTAAAACCTTAAGGCATTAAAACTTAAGAGATTTCCATAAAACCAACATCCAAACTAAAACTATATCACAGACCATCATGAATATACAACTATGAGCACAAAATATAGCACTTACTTAACTATTTGTGCATGCAATTATCTGTTTTGTAAATAAACCTCACAGTCACCGTGAATCTAAATTAGTGAAAATGAATAATTTTGCATAGTCCTGGATTGCTAACATTTCCAAAATTAGGATGAATATCTTGCATTACATGCAAGTGTCACTCTTAAATATAACACGCACCCCCCAACGTACAAACAAAAACCACATTTTAAATGTTTTCACTGTATTAGAAGAAAGACTTTTTCAATAATTTTGACGATTAATTGCAAGGATAGAAATAAATGTATTTTCAGGGAAACTGAAAATTTTCCATTTTCCCAGAGATTACTATTCTGTAAAAGTTACCATTTACTGGATGTGTAACAAAAAGCTGTCCTCATATATTTCACCAATATACAGCAGTAGTTGGCAGTGTAGCTAGAGTGTGGCCAGACACCAATGTCTTGAGTTATTTCATACCTTAAAGATACTATGACATGAATATGGGACAGGTGGTGAAAGAAAACAGGGAATATAGACTAAATAAATATGTAGTAAGACTTGATGCTTTTTATTCTTAGGCAGTGGAAATAGCCGTGTTTTCTTTCCAAGGTAATAGTCCTTGTTTATCCTTAATGTTTGTAGGCACTTAACTGGAATGTGAAAGTCATCCTAGGCACTTTTTTAATCAGGAAAGGGTAAAAAAAGCATCTTCAGAACATGATTCCGGTGTTAGGATTGAGTGATTCTCTGTATTTTTCCATCAACTACAAAAACAATCTACAGCAACTAAGTACCTGGCTTAGCCGTTTCGGTTTTGTGCCTGTGGGATGAACACAGTCATATCTATGCTGAACACATAAATAAATAATGTTTTTGGCTTCCGCAGGCCTGCCATAGCACATGCATCTTCTTGATCTTCAAAAGAATAAAATGGAAGTAAGTTAAAACGTTCCTCAGGGAAAGCACAGGGGTTGTAGAAGTGTCAATAAAAAACTAATTTGGTCTACAGAATTTTTATTACAAGTCACCCGTCGCAAAATGTCCTGGAAACAAAGAAAAAAACGGTTTCCCTGCATATAAATAGCAAAGTATGGAACCCCATTTACACTCACAGATGCATACAAGGTTACTCAAAGTGAAGATACAGAGGGCTCTACTAACCTGTATCAGCATGTTGTGCTCCCAATTCAACAGATGCCTCCTTCAAGTTCAGCATCACTGAATGCATCTCAAAGGCACAACAGAGGTCTATGTGCAGACAACTGACCAATCTTTTTTCAAAACAGCCTGAGAAACCGAAGCAGTATGTTGACAGTAGCATCACTGGCATCTCCGCTATCGCACTCTATTAACTCAGTGACACTGTTTCCAAAATGAGAGCTACCTAACTCATTCTTTGCTGTCTGCCAACTGTCTGGAGAGCCCGCACCACCAACAAACTCCTTTTTCTTTTTTATTCCTTTTTTCAGAAAAAATGCCAAAAATTCCTTTGCACTTTCGCCACAATACTAAATTAGTCCACTGCTTGCATGTTTATGGGTCTTCTGCACGCTGAAGTCTGTTTTTCATGGTTTCATTAAAAGCTTCAATCTCACCATTACTTGAGACAAAAATCTGAATTGTTTTGTTTATCCACACAAAAATTCAAAATGGTCAGGTGTAATGCTTTTCATCTCATTACAGCAGCATACCTCACCTTCAATACTGAAACAGCTACAGAGTTTCTGAACTCCTTTGATTTTTTTACGCTGTAGCAGCTAATTAGTATTATTCCCAATTCTACAGAAAACAAGCATTAAATGATAAGTTTCAATCATTACTGTCCTCATCTAACCCATAAATTCTGGTAAACCAGAGTATTTTCTTAATATTAGTGTTATTTATTAAAAACCCCACATTATTCTTTGTTGTTGCATAAAGCTGTTACAGTATCACCAAAAGGTAAATATCCAAAAGCTGTATCTCATAAAATGATAAAAAGCATGTCTCCAAATTACAGCAAATGACATCGCTGCGGTCTACAACTTGAAAAAATGCAGATGAACGACCAAGGGGGGAAAAAAAGGATAGAAGAAAATGTGAAGTACTGATTTACAACGTGTTAAGAAACAATAATGAATGCTGGCACAATCCATGAACAGGACATTCTAGACCCATTCTGAAGACTTATTTCAGGGGATCCTGCCAACAAAAACAAGTAATGCAGGCCTCAGCAATCTCTAGACTTCTTCCAATAAAGAGACATAATCAATCAACGATATTATATTTCTGAGGGTTTTGTCCCTCTTTTTTAATAAATTCTATTACTAAAGTCATTCGTCGGTTTTCTGCTAAATCAAGACAGGAAAATGTACAGTATCAAAAATATTCTCCATGAAAGCACAACAGACAGGAAAAGGCAATTTCTCAGGAAAGAGAAGTGGTATACTGGATTGCTGGGTTTGGACAACAGAACAGCTTTATCAAAAGTGCTTTTGTCTCTTGTAATGCATATGCTGCAGTTAACAAGCCATAATTCAGAAAAGCAAACACATAAATTGCTGGTTGGAATGAAACAACAGATTTCCTTGTAACATTACCATATCATATGAAACTGAATTCTAGACCGTGGCTTGCAAAAAAACCCATTTTCCCCAAATTACAATCTTTTAAGTACCAGCTACATCCTGAAAACTCCTTATTTTTCTTTTACCTGAAGCGTAATACACAGTTTCTGTTCATGCAACATATAATGAAATACATTCAATTCTACTTTGTAGTTTCATTACTCTGCTCTATGTTGACATGAGTTAAAATAAAAAGACAATGACAGTAAGAGTAGCCTGAATCTTCTAACACATACGATCTCTCTCTTTTCTTTAAAGGTGGTGGAAGAACTATTTGTTCTTTTATGTTTTAGCTTAATTTCCATAGCAGCACAACATGGTCGATACTGAATTAAAGAGGAAATCCCTCAGGAACGGTTCACCTTTCTTGGGTGTATGGTCTACCATCTTGATTTATTGTAGTTTTGGCCAGGCTTCACACCAACTGCTATGTAATCATCAAATAAATTTGCTAAAAATATACCTGAAAAATGCTGAAAAGTGTATCTCCACAGCCCCCAACTATATCTGTGCCTGTAATTATCGCTGGAGAGATTTCTGAAGAAAGCAACTTTTCTCTGATTATATACTATATTGGATGGCAAGATTACAGGGTTCTACATTTCTTCTGGCTGCAGAGAAATATGACACTGTTCTCCCAGCCTTAATTAACGTTTCTGTGCTGAACACATACATTACAGCTTATTGCTATAAAGTCCGTAAAAATGGACAGAAACTGGGTGAATCAATATCCTTACTTTAAAAAAAAAATTTAGCTACATACAAATTTGGAAATGTAGCAAATGAAATATTTGATAGCACTTTGCAAAAAGATCAATTACATATTGCATTGGACTCCATTCTTGAACTACACCTAACATAATATGAAGTCACAACTGTTACTAGTCAGGCTGAGTCAGCAACAGCAACAGCAAAAATGGGATCTTGAAGCAGCACTGCTCAAGTGATTCAATGGCTACAGATGAAACCTTTAAACACTGATTACTGAAAATTGCAAGACTTCAAACTTAAAACCGAAACTTCACTGAATTCGATATAAACAGAAACAATAATGCTACTTCTGTGAATCTATGCAATACGTTACAAGTTATACCGTGTTATCCAAAGGAAGCTCAATTCAAGCATTTCAGGAATACTGGGCATTTTGCTGAGATTTGTCATTATACACTAGCAAAGTAACAAATAACTGTGCCAGATATTACTTACTGCTTTAAATTGAGATAGAAATGTTTCCAATATGTCATGGAGGAAATTATATGTAGTGTTAATGTTCCTAGCCCATCAGGAGAACAAGCCGATATTGTTAAGCATCAGCTAAGCCGTCTCTGTTTACAACATCTATTTATTTACAGTGCTTTAGAGTAGTGATTTTCAAACTGTAAGTTATAGAGCACAGAGCTCTATAACCACTGATTACTTCAAAGATTCCACAAGACATCACGGGGAAAAACCACACTGAGTAAATGAAGTTGGTATGTGCTAAAAAGCATATGCAATAAATTAAAAACTTCTAAAAACAACCTTAGGTTCAATAGGATACAGTTGGTTGTTCAATATTTTCTGGAAATAAAAAGGGGAGAAAGTTATCATCAGAAGTGTAGCCTTCCTTGAACTTACGTTCTTTATAAAAAGACAATTCTTACAAAAGTTCCACTACCAAAAGGAACTTTTAAGCTTCCTGGATAAATGTTTGACATATTTATTTTGAATAGTAAGCATTTTATGCCTCAAATCTGAATAGTCTCAAATTAAGCACCTACATAGTTTGATGCTGCATTAAAATCACTGATAGCCAGTATCTCCCAATATGGACTGCAACCAACCATTGGAAAATCACTACATTTCTGTCAGTAACATTTTGAGAACTGAAGGAAGAACTATCTCACTGTTCAGAATTTCTTGCTTGTGAATGAACTACAGAAAAACAGAAATTTATGTTCTGGCAGAAAACTCTTAAGGTCACCCAGTCCAACTCCCTACTAAAAGTATGTCTATTTAGATCAGGTTGCCTGGGGCTGTGTCCCTCATAGCAATTTTTTTTTTTCATTTTATCTAATTGGAATTTCCCACATTCCAACTTGTGTCTGTTGTCTGTCATCCTATTGCTGTGCGCCTCCACTTAGTCTTGTGGAGAGGCCCAGCCTTCTCAGCCTCTCCTTGTACATCAAGTGCTCCCAACCCCCTCTTCTGCAGAGCTTCTTCCTAGACAGTCAGCCCCCAGCCTATACTGTTGAATAGGGTTGTACCATCCACAATGCAAGACTTGGCATTTGCTTTTACTGAACTTCATGACATTCCTGTCAGTCCATTTCTCTAGGTAGTCCAGGTGACTCTGATGGAAGATCAACTGCTGCTACCCTGGCACCGTCAATTAGGTATTGTCCAAAAACTTGCCAAGAGTGCACTCCATTACTTCATCTAGATCATTAAAATAGACATTTAATGGTGTTGGTCCCAATACTGATCCCTGAGGAATGCTACTAGTTACTGGGCACCAGCTAGATTTTGCATCACTGCAATGGGTCTATGTCCAGTTGACTTAACTGATCCCTGTTACTTTCCTCTACTATAAGTACTGCCTCACTCCCACAGTCACCGCTAGTAGTCTCGGGGACCTGAGAAGCACCCAAGGGCAAACCTCACTAGTGAAAAGTGAACCAAAATGGCACTGAGTACTGAGTAAAAGTGCAATCATCAGGCATTGTTAACATGGGTTCACAAAGGGAAAGTCCTGTTTAACTAATTTGATGTCCTTCTATGATCAGGTCACCCACCCAGTAGATGAAGGGAAGGCAGTGGATGTAGTTTTTCTGGATTTTAGTATGGCTTTCGATACCATCCTGACAATATCCTTCTGGACAAGTTGTCCAACTGTGAGATCAGCAGGTTCACAGTGTGCTGGGTGAAGAACTGGCTGAAGGGCAGAGCTCAAAGGGCTGCAGTGAACGAGGCTACATC
>JAVKLA010000017.1:5664792-5703316 GCA_034782735.1 Sagittarius serpentarius | reverse complement strand
CCTGCTCACTGCAGGGGGGTTGGACTAGATGGCCTTTGATGGTCCCTTCCAACCCAAGCCATTCTATGATTCTATGAATCTAGTGAACGTGAATGCTATGTTAGCACAGTAAAGATACACAATTTACAGGAAAAGTTCCTAGGTTTTTTTTCTTCAGCAGAGCACTTAATTGATTATATGTCTATAGTTCACACAAAACAATTAAAGGGAAATGTTTATCAGCTTTAGGCTGCACTGAAAAAGTTTTACTTTTGCCCTTGACACAATAGCATTTGATTTACTAATTTGTGCAAATATAGATGGCACAATGATTAAAACCAGTCTTTCTCTCCTTTGTGACCCAGCTTTAATTACTGCTCCTCTGGTTTTCAGTAACACTGCCAGGAAAAAGGGCATGTGCAGCAAGCTGTTTCTAGGCAATGCTCATATGTGACATATTAGGGAGTTTCATCAGCCTGATACCATGATGTGTTGCCTTTTTTATTTTCTCCCAAGTACCTAGGTTACTATTCATTATATTCACTAGTAACTTAGCATCTTCACTGCAGTGTTTATAGGGTTACTTAAGTCACCTCTCTGCAAGACACTTCCTTCCATTATTGTCTACTTGCCTGTCCAAACTACATTGTTTAAAATTCACAAAATCCCTAAAGTTCATGAAATCTAAAAATTAGTAGTTTGGGAAAGTACAATCCTAAACCAAGAAATAAATAACAAAAATGCTAAGGAAGTACTACATACTTCTTCTTAAGCTGCCAACTTTAGGATATTAATGCTTGCCATTTAAATTAATCAGATTGCAGTATTTGGTGTCACTCTGGTACGAAGCATTAAGTAGACAGCACACTTAAGGAACTCAGCCTCTCTTCAGTTTGAAGATCTGCTGCTGGCTGCTAGGATGGGGGGGGGGTTCTCCCTCATTTTATAGTTCCTCATTCTGCAAGACTGCTTTATTAGTTTATAACTAACACTAGCTCTATGGAATAGTATGAACTGCACTGCACCTGAGAACCCATGCATTGTATACAAGCTGCTGTGTATTATTTCAAGAAAACTAAATGAGCTTTTAGTTTGTCCTTTACTCTATCCCTCTAATGAGAATTCCAAATGCTCAGAATTTTCTTTCAAAAGAATTTCAAAAGTGCCATTTTTGCTCCCATATAGAATTAACACTACTTTAATAAAGAATATTGAGATCTCCTATAGAAGACTTGTTTTCTTTACCAGCTTTATAAGCAATCTGTGTTGTGACTTCACGGCAGTCAATAAACATCCATTATTTAGGACTCCTTTAACCACTAAAAAATGAGTATGATATGAGTTTTCTAGCTGCTAACGTTTGAAAACTTTCTGGAGCCATACTTATACTATGAGCGCAAAGACATCAAAGCTAGCTCTAACTAAATCAGCTTAGGTTTGAAAGCAATATTACAGTTTAGTTTGATGTGCTCCTTTGATCCCCTCCCCTCCCCACTACTATGCCAGTACTTTCTGAGCCGGGTTTGTCAGCTCAGGCTCAGAGCTGCACAAAACCCTCTGGGCACACGCAGTGTTTCCTGGCTGAGCCCACCACCAGATTGGAGATTTCTGCACTGTATGCTACAGCACTGTGGAGATGTTCCTATATTATCTTCTGTTTCTTCTAGACACTGGAGATTAATTGCAGCTGTGGTGGGTGAACGGAAGGAGTCATACAATACTAAAATAATTTCTTTTTTTGATGTGCTATGCAGCTTTGTGTTATTCACAGACAATTATAATCTTATGTTAACGGACACAATTTATATATGCATAGCCAACACTGAGGTGTTTGTGGAAATAATCATATTGTTCATTGAAATACATTTTTACACATCAAGTTTCTATACACACTTACCAGTATGCTAGCTTTGTCCACTGCAGTTCTTCCATGTCCATTTCTCCTTTGTATTGTCTCCTAGACTCTGAGCAGAGTACAAGACCAGGCAATTCTGCTCCTGCGTAATTGGTCAGCTGAACATCAGCCTCACAGAACCAGAGTGATTCACAGTTTGTTAGCACCACCATTTCCTTCTGTCACACACATAATTTTGCTTAAAATGTGCTGCCCTAACACTTGGTGAAGAATATCAGATTAATGATTGTGATAACTCTACAAATGAATGCCGTAATTCTTTGCTCACTGCTTTGTTTCCTTGTGTACACCGTAGAGTTTTGTTGTATACCAAGGCCAAACCTGATACACATTGGGTTAAATCTCTCTGGCCTACACACACCTTCATGCCAATACCTGGGCTACAGTCAGAAGAACTGTAGAATTCTGTACAATCAGTTGCTGTTAACATTATTTGTAACAATAGTATTTTTTAAAAAGACAGAAACTGAGTTGGGTTTTTTTTTTTCCTTTGTGCCTTGTTCTATGCCTATAAACTTAAATGAAAATATATTTATTTTGCTGTTCATTCAATATTGTACTTTATCCTTAAGCAAGTTTTCTCTTGTAGAAACAGAGGTAAGGAAATACAATTTAGGATCTATGTTTTTAGAGTAATGGCAACCATTCTTTATAATTGCTATAGTTCAGAAGAAAAAACAGAGTTTAGCCCTATCTTACAAAGTTTTATATCCTTGAAATACACCTTTGTTATGCACTGGAACAGAAATGAAAAAAACAACTATTATTTCAAGATGTTTCATGTGGCAGGTGATTTCCCAGAATAATCCGGTTTCAAGTGTAGGTTTTTAAATGGGGATACAAAGAACAAATTCAATATTCTAATCTTTTTTTCTGAGACATCATCTCCTCCCTTTTTCCTAACACACAAAAGCATACAAACATTCTGATGTCTGTGACTGGAAAGCTACTAAGTTTTATTTTAAAAATATTCACTAGAGATTCAACTTCAAGACTCATGGGTTTTAACAGAAAATTAGTCACAAAACAGAAAATAATTTTCTAACATACAGCTTTTTGAAAGGTAGTTTTTTTAGGGGTGCCTAACATATAGCACCTATTGTTTTGCAAAACCTTTAAACCAAATCATGGCAATTTAGACACCTCCTACTCCTAACAACAGAAATGAAGAAATATGTCCTTGTTGTTTCTCTATAGATGGGATCGATGAAATTCAGCCCTCACATACCCACCCCTATTGTAGATTTTAAACTAGTAATCATTGTGGCACCAACCTCAGTTAGAAAGCTTCGCAGTTCTATGGCTGGTTTTCTGAGTTTGACCAGCATGATCTGACCATGTCCACTGTACTTCCCCTCATAGTCCAGGAGGAGATGGCATCCAACATCTGTGGCAAGAGCGCTGGGTTCTGAATGCCAGCATTTTCAATTTAGAAGTGTAGAGACAGCCTTTGCCTCTAATTTCCAAAATATCGCTAGGATTAATCAGGTACATTGTTTTGTTTTCTGATGAGTTCCGTTGCCAGATGCCTCACAATTACAAATCATTTGGCCAAAAAAGAGCTATGCATTTTTAAAAGCTTTTATTTCTTAGAATTCCTGAGTATTCTTACTTTGTACACAGACAACTAGACCTAGGTGATTATATCTTGTCAAAGTGGCACAGACCGAAACATACTTTGTAACAAATTATTCAAAGCTCTTGGTTTCATTATATTCTTTTCCTTTACATCTTCTGTACTACATTACAGTATGAGGAAGGATAAGGATCTTGCTCCCTCCTATTTCAATCTTTTCTGAAATTAAAATATCCTAATCATGCTGTCTCTTTACATGGATGATCTTTCATGCTTCCAATTTTTGTTGCACTTTTTTAATACAATGTTTTTTTCAGAGGAGCAGAAAATCTATAAAAAGTACTCCAGAAAAAAAGTACCATCAAGTTCTTATAGTAGAACTATAACATTTTTAGCATTTTCCCACATCTCTCTCATACATCTTAACATTGGTTTTGTTCTTTTGCTTGTTGATGCATTTTGAGTGGATTATTTGAAGAGGCGATCAGTTGTGACAGATCTTTTTCCTTCAAGTTCATCGGTTCAATGATAAGTATCTAATCAATAGTTTAAAATTTAATTTTAAACTTGCATTCCCTCCCAGTAGCCTGCAACAGCTTTCACTTGCCCTGGTATTGTCAGTTTTGCTTAGCTTTTAAGATTCCCACTGGACCTCCCCAAACTCCAGTCACCACAATGACGTCCCTTACCATAGGTCCTGATATGCACTGCAACAATTAGACAGTGGCCTTGTTATGACCATTTCTCATCACTCCAGCAAGAAAGGGGCTGACTGCTGTTTTTTCACTCCCAAATTTCTACCATGTAGAGGGACTGGAAATGATGCTGCACAGACAAAGCTACATTTTTCAGGTGGAGTTAATTTCCTGGAGCCAGTCAAATTGTGAAGTGAAGAAAACAGCTGAAGGGAAGTCCAGATTCCTCTGCCACTGTTCTCTAACCCAAGTGATTTAATAACCTCATAAAAGTTTATACAAAACCTCAGATTCTATGTTGTCTAGTTTTAACACGCATATGTGGGTAATAGCACCTCCCTGCACTTCTGAAAAACAAGTAACAATGCATGCATTGTCTTGTACTAAAGGTGTTTATTCCTTGAGAAGAATGGAATGAGTTAGATTATACATAACCAAATTTCCTGAAATGAAATGTTTTCTCCTTACAGGAAGTGGTAGGCACTTTAGAATCTAAATCAACAGAAACGGAAGGGGGGGGGGGGGGATCATTTTTCTTTGCTTTTTAACATTTACATACTTATGTGAAAGAATAAGTGAATACTCCCATCAGTTGAAAAATTATATTAAGTAATCTTTTGCCAGTCTTTATGCAAAGGGTACAGCTGAAATAGCTTTCTTCAAAAACCGAACCAAACCAAGCTTCGCAACTCTACAGCAATTACTAGGTTACTTATACCCATACTGAAAGTCACAGTTAAAACCCCGAAATACCCGTCTGCTTTCAATCCCATTTCCAACATGTGTCAGGGTACAAATTACTGCACAACTTTTCAGCATGAAGAGTTTTTATTAAGAGAATTTCTCATTAAAGTTTTCTTTATGAACTCAGAAAAATACATCTTGCTGGATATTTTTCCAAGGCAGAATCAGCCACAACAATGCAATTTCTGATGGATAACTCATTTGATCTGTGTTCCACCAAGATGAATAATCCACAGTTTCCTCATGCAATCCATTCCAGAGCTGATTTATCCTTACTGTTAGAAAAGCTTTTTCTGAAGACTAACCTGAAACTTTCTTGATGCAGTTTGAGTCCATTACTGCATCTCTTCTTCACTGTGAGAACAGTACACTTAATTCTTTTTAGTAACTGACTTACGTATTTGAAGACTACTTTTATAGCCCTTTCCCCCCTCATTGCCCCCTCAATATCTTTCCCTTTCTAGTTTTCTCTAAGCTAAATTTAATTAGGTTTACACAATAGGTATCAGAGAACAGAAACCTCTAGCCAAATGTAAAACAGAAATGTGTCCTTCTCAGTGGTTTATCAATACACTTAAATTTTAACATACAGAGGTTGTAATATAAATCTAAAACACATGCCTTCTGGCAAGCTACCGGCTTCCAGTGTTCCTTGACTATAACAAATTCATCAAAGCAAAAACACGCCTCCGGGAAACTTGCTAATAACACGGCACAATGTTATCTCCCCTGAGGAAAAGGAAAAAAGGATAGGAGCCTTTTCCTCTAATTTAATTAAAAATGAAAACTTTCATTAAACTAGTATATATCACACAGTATTTTAAGAAAAGTAATCTCTGCTCTGTTCATGATTCACTATTGTGTATAAGAAAATTAAATAAGATAAAATTAAATGATAACAAATGGGTACTTCATGGAAGCACTGCGCACTAAGTTTAAGGGGTTTTTTCTTAAGGTAGATACAAGCTTATCTGGCTGTTTCAAGATTCTAAGGTCTGCCACTTTTGTTTTTCTGCAGGAATGAAAGGCAAAGCAAATACAGAAATCACCACCGGATGAGAAATGAAAGGATAAAAAGCTTCATACTGTACGTAAGTGGCACTTTTTCAGAAAATACAGATTACTTAGGAAAGTCAATTACTGGTGTCTTCCACAGTTTATTTAGTTATATTATTTATCTATTCAACACCAGCTATACGCAAGCACGTAACTAAAACAATGTTTAAACAAACACCCAAGAAACCCACCATTATTTCATATACATGGTAAACTACTAGACTCTGTCCATTTCATGAAGTTACTTTCTTTGTCAAAATATATGCATTTCACAGAACTGTAGGCATTGGGTTGGGAAAGTACATCAAGAAATACTCCAACCAGCCTTCCCTTTCTTCTAGCGTATAACTCTATCCAGTAATATGTGATATCTGCATGCAACTTGCTGACAAAACATTTAGTCACTCTATGCCAAGGAAGGCTACAAGCTGGTCAGACTGTATAACAAATGAAGTTCTGCCAAAACGCTTCATCCTTTTCAGCTACCTACTTACTGCCAGTCCTGTTAACACACATTACGAAATCATGTGCAAATTTCTTAGGAAAATGTTATCTTCCAGTTTCTTTTTCTTTCAATTCAAACACAGAGAGTTTAATAATGAAAATCCATTCAATTTGCAAAAAATATTTTTTATTTATAGCCTTAGATTTTTATCTTTAAAACATCTACTCCAATATATCTAAGGCTTTGTTTTTATTTTTAATTAATCAACATACTATGCAGACGATACAAGCCATTACCGTGCGTTGTATACAGAGAAACCGAGGCACCAGAAAATAACATGGCTTCACTGAAGTCAGTACTGTAGCGAGATCAACATCCAGTTACCATTTCTTCTCCATTCTGTATAAGACTACACTTCAATTTCAGTTAAAACTAATCTTTCCTCATCTTATGAAGTTGTCTACAGTGTTGCTTATAAGTCATTCCATACTTACAGATAATATATCCAATGTTCAGAAATACAGCACTAAGAGTGAGGAATGGCAGTTAACAAGATAAACATAAATCATTCAGCTGCTTGCTTAAGTACTATCTATATTGTTCAGAATTTCATCAAGAGATTCTTTCTATGCTTATGCAGTCACTAATAAACATTCTCTTCCTAATTGTGTATAAACTTTTAAATAAGCAGTACCTGAACAAACACTCCTGGAAAAACAACTCCTCCCTCCTCCTTTCCTCCCCCATAATAAAACTACTGCCTACTGTCACACTCAAACACAGCATGAAAAATAAGTGAAGCTCAGGAATAGAAACTGCTTCAGTACAATGCCAGTTCAGTGTAGGAGGTGCAGAATTACCCTGTAGCTAAAAAAGAAGAGCTGTAAATTTGCCAGTCTTAAAATGTAACATCATATGGTAGCAAAGAATTTGACAAGACAGTGCTGAAGTTAGTTTAGCAGCAAATTAGTGTATAAAATGTTACATACCTGAACATTTTTCAGTATTTATTTTTGACTAAGGGAGTTTTGCTCATTTCTCCTTCGTATTTGCCTTCCCCTCCTCCTCTCTTTTCACCTTTTTCAATCTTAGGAGGGGTTCACAATTTCTACACTCCAGATTGTACTAATTTCAAATCACACTGCATGCAAGACAGGCAGGGAAAAGTGAGGTTACACGTCACAAGGAAAATCTGGTAGTGTTTCACATCTCTGCTTGTGATTTCTAACATAATCTGGATCTTATTTCTCATCAGCATCAACAATGAATTTCCATGAGTGAAATGATCCTTTCTGAGACAGTACCGAATACAATCAACCTTCAGTGTATTTGCTGGCTGGGGCTACAGTTTGAAATTGGTTAATATTCTGCTGATACGGCATGTGAGGAAACAGAGCTGAGCTCACTAAGTACTATTTGTTCTACTCTCAACTAAAATGCAATAAAAAGTGGTTTTGTTACTGAAATATGCTGGTAATGAATATATAGTGAGAAAATAGATCTCTTGACAAGAAACCATTATGTTTAGAGTTATTTTTGTTAGTAGTATCACACTTTAAACAAAATATGAAGTGTAGGCCAGGGATGAGACATTTGTTTGTATAAAACTTTCTCTCTCATGAATTGCAAAGCTCCTTGCCCACAGACTATTTTGTTCTATTTTGCTGGAAATGTGATGATCAGATTCTGTTCAGCAATACCATAGCAGTATTCTACTACAAAAAGCAAAAGTTACCTACTTCTACTGTTATGTCTCCTATAACATGGTTAAAAGGCATGAGATACTCCATGGTCAATCCTTTATTGAAGGACTAATCCTTCTCTGGTATTAACAGTGCTTTCCATATGAGAAGACTTTGGGAGTAGGACTCTCATAATATTGTCTATATAAATTGTTTGAATAGAGATCCAAAAAGCACCTAAGCACAGCAACTGGGAGCAACACAGGCTCTGTATAACAATATAGAAGGGATCGTGTATTATCACTTTTTAAAAGAAGCACCCTTCCACTCCTCTGAGTGATGCAGCAGTTCCCAGAATAAAACGCTGGAAACATCCTTTTGCTGATCCCCATCTATTTGCATGTGGCACACCGCCAGCTGGCACATAATAATTTACAGAGCACCTTGTGAGCAGGAACAGCTGAGATTCTCGTATGGTTTCAGCACAGGCAGACTAGCAATCTATAACGGTGACTTTATAACCTCTTATCCTCCCGAAAAGATGTGCATGTATACTGCGTCTGTGTCATAGGACTGGATTTCAAAACTTCTGAAGTCAACTCTCAGCCTCTTCATGTTTGGACAGGAGATAACCAAAGTTCCAGTTCTGTCCCCCCTCTCTGAAACTGCCTGGTTCTCATGGTTACTGACACAGAGCAAAGATGCTTTGCCGTCCTGCTTTCTAGATGCATGAACAGTGCTCGATTCATTCACACCAACAATGCAAAATGCTCCTTCACTGGGAGCAAAGTATTTTCTGTGTTAACAGACTTAGGCTTCCTCAGCCTGAAACCTACTCACACACGTTGCTGATCAATTGCCACGATCTCTACACATATACTGTTGCTGCTAACGGAGTAGATGTGATAAAGTTTCAGAGGATTTCTTTCATTAGTCACTGTATTTGCATCCAGATACACCTTCATTAAAGTTACTTTTATTTTGTGATGTTAATTAGCTTCCAGCAGAGGTATTTTTGTTAGGCATTGATTAATAGTTTTATTCACTCCATACGTCACTGCAGATGTGCCATGT
This sequence comes from Sagittarius serpentarius, assembly GCA_034782735.1. NCBI lineage: Eukaryota > Metazoa > Chordata > Aves > Accipitriformes > Sagittariidae > Sagittarius > Sagittarius serpentarius. Next base: position 5,694,150 of record JAVKLA010000017.1, on the reverse strand, counting down.
TATACCCCACAGTGGTCTTACCTGACATAATTTTCTTTTCCCTCCCCCTCCTCCTTTTAAATTTTACTGATACTCCTCATCCCTTTTGAAACTAGTTGATCAAGTTTTTACAGTAGTGTAGACAGCATTAGGCTTATGCCACACTGCTGAATTTACATGGAATGTGGAAGGTATAAATTACAGACCACTTTGAGAAACTTATCTATTGCTATCACACTTAATCTGAACCTGATAATAAAATGCAGGTTAATCTAGAAACAGAAAAAGTTCCAAAACATGGACAGAGCTGGGTCTGCTGTGTTTTTTGGACTGCTGTATTTTCTTTACCGTTTTGTCAATAACATCAGTTAAAAAAAAAAAAAAAAATCAACTGTGAACAGCACTTTTAGTTCAGAATTGGTTATGTAACACCATAGGATTATTTTAGAAGTTTGAGATTAATTGTTAAGCCTCCTATACAAATTTAGTATCAATAAAAATATAGTAGTGTATGTCCTGGAGAGACCAGACCAATATAACTAGGATGTCTTGGAGGTGTCTCTGGAACTCTGGGGGACTGGGCCAGTAAAGCTTTAGGATACACTACCCTATCTGTTAGAGCTATTGCCACGGTTCGATAGCTTCAGATGAAGCTCAAGACTTTTTGCCTCTTCTGATCTCAAACTCAGATACCGGATGAACACAGCCTCTACCATATTTCAATTCTGTTGTGAAATGTGGCTCATATCCTTACTTACAGGCAATGGGAGAGCTGCTGCACAGATGATATCCTTACCTCCCCGCTGATTTAGTGCATCAAAAATTTTACTGGCATTGAGTTAAAAATTTCTGTTAGGGTGGATATTACTACGATGGAGGAATTAGAACTGGTAATGTACAGAATTAACAATGGATCGAATGCAAAGAGATAATATTCTCTTTTCCTAACATAAACAACTACACCAGCTCTTACATTCAGACCTCTGTGCCACATCCATACTAGGAAACTAAACAAGGCTGGGCAAAGCTAAACACTGCCTTCGGTATATTGTCGATACTGTTAAATTGAGACCTGATTCCTAAAACAATGTTGTCTTATGCTGGGCATTATTCTTAACGGCTGTTACGGAAATAACTGCTCGAGTTTTATGGGATAAGGAAGAGTTTGGTTATGAGTATGCAACTCAAGCTGTACCATGACAGTCAAGCTCTGGGACAGAAAATTGTACCTGGCACAGCCTATTTACTAGTTCAGGTGTAGGCTTAATGGTCTCACAGCCCTGCACAGGGCAAGATCACAGGATTAGAGTGAAATATTGTAGCCAGGTTACAGAGTTTAATTAGCTATACGTTTCCAACTATAAGTAAATAATTCATAATTCTAAATTCACTTTATAATCTATTTTATTTGAAATTTTGTTTTCCCGTATTTTCCACGTAAAACTGCATACAGGAAAACAAGTTTGGAAGAACTTGCATGGGTTTTTTTTAAAGGAATGAATGGAACAACAGTTACCTTTGGGAACCATTTTACCTGAGTACTGAGAAACAAAGGTTTTGAAAAATTTGGTTTCCTAAAGTACTGGGTTGAGTGTCCTTGAGTATCCTACTGCCTCATTGCTCTTGCCCCTGTCAGCAGTACTGCCAAGCTCCTTCTGCTGGTCCTTGGCCACTTTCTCCTATGGCAGCACTGGCTCCTGTGCTCCTCAGCTGTTTATCTACACGTGCCGAAAGCAGGTAACCTTTGCTGGGCCTGGCTGGGGAATACAGGTCTGTCAGCGGTCCAGTCAGTACAAAATCTCACGGGGCAGCTGTCTGCTGCCTCTCAGGCTGCATCCCTTTCTTTAGTAGGAAACTGAAGGGGTTTTTTAGTATTTTTGAGTTGGGTTTTTTTTTGTTTTGTTTTTACATAGTAGAAACGAGCTTGAAGATTGACTTTTAAAATAACTTACTTCAGGGAGGTAAACTGGAAAAGAATACACAAAGAAAAATCAATGAGTGACAGAAGCTGACTATCTCCAGAGTCTGAATCAATGTAAACAAACCCCCAAACCAACCCATCCCAGCTGACAAAAAAATGGCCTGTGAATTAAAAGCAGGTTCCCATCAGCTGCAATTATTTTCGCACAACAGCCTACAAAACAAGTAATTGCGTACTAAAAGATTTTCACATATAAAAACAGTTTCAATGTATATTATCAAAAAGATGTGTTAATTATGATAAACAAAGCGGTAATATTTTAAGCAAAGCAAGACAAAGTGACATTGAGTACCAACAGCACTGAAATTGTTTTGAATACAAGTCGGATCATGCCACGGATGCTTATTATTTCAAGAAAAATACCTTTAAACAGGATTTGATGTTGCTGCGGGAGTGATGTGATGTACAAGAGCAAAGTTTTATGTAACAGCAAATGAAGTCCATGCATCTTCTACACACCAAACAGAAAGGGTCTCTTTAATAATACTTCACATTTATCAAGTCAAAAAAAGAAAGCATTGTTTCTGAATACCCACAGTGTAACTAATAAATATAGGAAAAGCAGAATTTCATGTTCCGGATGAACAAAAATCCATTTAATTATTTTACATGAAGTAATACATTAATCTTTTCACAGCTGACAAAACAGTTCCAAAGCTACTTTCTGTTAGCCACCAAGTAGGGTACAGAGACAACCATAATATGTTAAAAATATCTACCTTGAACATACATATCTTAGCAAAGTTTTGCAGTATGATAAGAAGCATTAACAAATTTTACTGCTGAGTTGGCATTTTTATACCTCAAATGAGTACTGAAGTTCATAGAGGACACAATCTTATAAAGTTTTGAGGATAACTATCTCCAGGTAAAGTCATGTGATATTGAAGGTACTTCCTGGCTTGGAAAATCAACTCCCAAATGACAGTACTGTGTACTGTAAGTAAGTGGGAGAGCTTCAAAGAAGGACTTCAAGATATGACACCAGGCCTACTATTTTATTTGCCATCACAAGTCTGTCCTCTGTCCTTCAGCCTACAGGGATGATTTCTGCTGCTAAATATCTTGTCTTCCACAACAAAGAAATCAGCAACTAACAGAACTTAACATCTTTATTTTATAGTGTACTAACTGATGTAAGCAGTAGCACAGTACAAGATTCAGCTTGACTTGGTACTTGGCCCTAACTGCAAAGCTAGCCCTAATCGAGATAATTGCTCAGCAAATCAAAGTAGTGTAGTGAAGCAAATAATTAGGTGTCACAAATTGCTGTGCTAGACCATTTATTTTTTTTCACCCTCAATAAGTAATGAGAAGTAACTCAGCCCAAGTCTTCCTCTCCTACGTGAAACAGGAAAATGACAAATTATTTTATGTCTCAAGATTATACAACAATGCTTATTTTCTTTCCAAAAACTTTTGAAACATGAAATTGTTTTTAAGTATAGAGGCTACATCTTTGGAGCAGAACGCTTTTCTCCAAAAGGGGTCAACACTTGAGCGAGCATTTGAAAGTTAATCAGTACATAGTATTTCAGTTCAGACACTAAACAGTGTAGGAAGAGTTCAACAGATTCTATCACAAATTTTCCAAAATAAGCAAGTACAAATTTATTTGGGTTGAACACAATGAAGACTTGATTTTTAGATATAAATATTTTGAAGCAACTGTGGAATGCTTAGCACTTTTCAAAATAAGGATCACAGATTTTCATATTGATAAGTGAAAAGTTGAAATCTCAACATGATTTTCCTTTTTTAAATATAGGCTTTTGGGATAGAAAATAAATGGCACTAGAACTGATTCATCTCATCCTAAAATAGTTTGCAAAGAAAATCGAGACGAAAGCTCTTCAGAGGTGTCTCTCTCCTTTGAAGGAGGGAGTCCAAATTCCCCAGATTAGATTTGTATTACTTTTAGAGATAAGATTCAGTTTAAGATTAAGAAACTTAGATGAAAACACCTACAGATGCACAGACTTTCTAAATGTTCTTTATAGGCAACAGATCTAATCCATAGTCAGGAGAGAAAATGAGCTTACCATAAAGTTAACACCTAGGACACACTGAAGTTGCACGTACGCAAGCAATTACTGTCATAAAAATAATTCAAATTGGAAAGGGTAATCAGAAACCAACCTCTAGCTCAAAGCAGAGTCAACACTGAATTTAGTCCCAGTTGCTGATGACATTTTCCAGTCAGGTCTTCAAAACCCCTAGGGACAAAGATTCTAAAACATCACTGCTTTGCTGCTTCAGTGCTTGATTATCTTCATGGTAACTCTTCTTTTATGCAGCTAGAACTTGCTTTGTTTCCCATTACGACTGTTGTCCTTCCCTCCCACTGTTTCCCTGCTGCTACATCCCCTTGAAGCCATCTCCTCTCCAAGGCTGAGGAAGGCCACTTCCTTCAGCCTCTCCTTACAGGCTTGGTAGCTCTATGCCAAACTCACTCCAGTCTATTAATTTCTTTCTCACATTAAGGGAGCAAAAACTGGATGCAATATTCCTACGTGGGTTAGTAAGCACCAAGTAAAGGGAATGGGCATGGAAAATCACTTCCTTAACCTACTGACTATGCTCCTATTGATGCAGCCCACTGCACTGTTAGCCTTCATCACCAGTGCACATCGCTGACTCTCATTCAGCTATGTTTGCCAGGACGCCAGGTCCCTTTCAGCAAAGCTGCAACCTGGCCAGTCAGTCCCCAAACCATACTGGGAAAGGGATTTAGTCAGTCACAGGTGGAAAACTTAATATTTGCCCTTGTTGACTTTTGGACTATTCTTCCAGCATCAGGGTCACCTATATAGCAACCCTATACTTGAGCAAATTGAATGCACCCCCCAGTTTGGTGTCATCAACAAACTTGATGGTGCACTCCATCTCCTCCTCCTCCAGGTCATTGACTAAGGCAGTAAACAGGGCAGGTCTCAGGACAGATAGTACTGACTGGGCAGTAGGAGCGAAGATTCCATATACACATACAGACATCTATAAGCAATCACAATCAGGTGTCAGGTTTGCACTTAACTGCAGTCTAAATGGCTAACACTAGTTGAGATGAACAGCATTAAAACAAGCATTTTGTCTCAGTAAGTGATTACACCTTCCTCAGTATGGAAAGCTTTTTGTATGCGAAACAAACAAACAAAAAGTAAAAAAGGTCCCAAGAGTTACAAATTCTGCCAGCTAAAGCACTCATTCTTATATTTCTAGTAACACAAAGATGCATAAATTGGGCATAATAGGGCACCACTAAGAACTCTGAATACAGTGGAAGATGTATTGAAATTAGCCTAGTAAAAGGCCTCAAACTATAACTTTGCAGCTGCAAGAGTAACTTTTAAGTCTTATTCATAAGAGAACTCATTCTTAGACAAGATGACATTCAGAAAGCCAAGTGAGGGAAATAATTTAGAGTTTTTGGGGGGTAGCAGAGCAGCTAGCAAAGTCATCATTAAAAAAGATCAATCTGTGTCCGCTCAACTTATACCACCCAGGAACATGCACACAGTTCTCAGACACACAGGTGCCTTTGCTAAAAAGCAAAGCCACTGAACTGTATTTCTCTACAGAACTTCACGGGAGCCATGAAACCTCGCAGACATCAAAACTATAGGTAGTAACTAAATGAAATTAAGGGAGAACTACATGCAGTCATGATTATAAAACAAAGAAGTGAATCAAAGATTTGGAAATCACTAAACTCTACTTTAATATTCTGACTACTTGAACAGAACGCGCAGTATACACTCGTTACCAAGTTTCAGAGCAAACAAAAGTTATTCAGTCTTTTATTTATTAGCTATATTACTCCATTTTAGGAATGTATTGTTGGTAAGAATTCTTTACATTTTAATTTTCTGTCAAGCACTTAAGATGTTACAAAGTCTCATATCTGAGAATATAAAAGCCAATAAACTTATTTGAGGATTATAAACACCGCAGCTCAGGCTATTTGTGCCTACATATGCATTTTTTTGATTATACAATTACATACTTTACGTTGTAAGCATTCCAAAATTTTCTGCAGTTATACCCATCAAAAAAAGACTTCATACTCTTTAAAGTGCATAAATTATGCAGAATCTTCCATCTAACACCTCAGAAGTCCTTAAACTGGCTACATGCATATTACAAAGTCACCATGTCCCTAAAGTTACAACAGGGTAATGTACAGAAAATATAGGAGACAAAAAGTGAAAGATAATACAATAGCACGAATGTTAATACAACGATAACGGTAAAATAATGGCTGTCGCTTTCCCTGAAGCCCCACGCCACCATCTTGTGCCCAGTTAATGGCCACACAGCTGTATCACCTTTCCCAGCAGACCACGTTCACGTTCACTGCTGAAATAACCATACCCAACCTATATGAAAAGTCCTGCTAAGGAAGTGAAAGACTTACACTGTTCTAACACAAACCCGCATAAGTCACTTTTTGCATTAAAAATGGAATGGTGGAAGATCCACACAAGTTTACACAGGGGGAAGCATTCTGCTGTGGCAAATATTCTCCAGATGATGCAAATATTTAAGGATCTAAGACAGATAAGGTGAGCTGTTTAATTAAAGAATCATATAAAAGTAGTAGCAGAGCAAGACCACAGAAATCGCAAAGGATATTTTTACTATTAGAAACTTCTTTTACACCTCAGTTTATGATAACTAGCAGACATTAGTGTAGTAATGCTTTAGTTGATGTACATTTTAGTAAGTAATTTACTTCTATTAAATCATCAAAACATACATTTTGATCTTGATCTTCTCATTTATTAGCATTGCACTGCCACAAATAACCAGAAAAATAGTAGAGACATTCCTACAACAGGATAACCAATGTATGTTAAGTCTTAAATCCTTGCGAGAAAAAGAAAACCACCAAACATCAGTGTTTTACCGTGAAATCAAGTCACAGAAGTTACCACCAAATAAAAAATAAAACTACAGTGCCCTGCTCTTAATTAAGTATGTTCATAAGACATGTTAAATATAGCACACATACATTATTTCAGAGCCAAAAAGAAAAAAAAAAAAAAAGTATGAAATTAAGGAAGATTTCTTTGATTTGTTTTCTTGGACAATTTGGGGAAACATTTTTGCTATACTATCTCCCTTTATTCTGTGATTAACAGTATAATCTCACATGATATTTCAAATGCGAGGATAAGCCAGACTGGAATGAAAAAGTTACAATACTAAAGAGAAATAAATTTTGCATTAGCAGCCACAATTTCCACCCACATAACCTACATTTACTTAAATGTATCCATAGGAATAGCTCCTTCAGAAATGAAATAGCTGATTAAGAGTGTAAATTTTAAATAAGCTCAATACAGTCCTAACCATTATTCCCAATGAGAAATTCTACTGACATCAGTGGGAGTAAGATTTAGCTAATACTGGTTTTGAAAATTTAATACTTAATTGATCAACTTAAAAACAATGCAATTTGTCTCAAGTTCTTCCTGCACCTGAAGTATAGTGGATAAAGCAAGATGAATGGTCAGAACAAACGATTTCTGCTAAAAGGCTCACTTTTTCCTGAAGTCACATTTATGTGGGTTTGCAAATCTTGATTTCAGTGTAGTTTTGATGTTCTGTCCTAACAACTGAAGCAAGAGCACTTCAAGCAACAGTCACCACACTGCTCAGAGTTTCTCCCAGAAATAAAGTTCTTCTCTCTATCACTACACATTCCAGAAAGCATTTGATGTACTGGGAATATACAACTATATGACTTCGACAAACAGTACTCCCAAGAAATCATGTCAGTTCAGTTACAGAACTTTGGTATAGTTCTGCCTAGCTTTTGACAGAATCTGATGAAGCATTAAGTTCTTTAGAAGAACTCGTTTGAAGGATGAGTTTAAAAACAAGATCTAGAGTAAGGAATCATCCCATAATAAGGCTAAAACATTTAGAATTCAAAATTGTTTTATTTCTAATACAAAATGATATTGCATCTGAGTGTCATCTATCTGGTATTATCCAATGTAACTTTTTTATTGTAACATGCACGGATAGACAAATAAGAGTAAATCGTGTTGCTTTCTGGGCCAACTTAAATGCAAGTCACCAGATTTTATTCCCACTTTCCAAATCCTTTCCTTCAGAAAGGAAACAAGCAGAAGCTTTCTATAGTATGCTAATCAACTGGAAGAGTTTTTAAAATAATGTCAGATTTTTTTTTTTAATTACTAAAATGGCATTTGTAACTTCAGATTTCTTTTCATATACCAACTCATGTAACTGCAGGAAGTCCTTAGTGACACTTCTACTCCATGTCGTGCTAAACCTGAGAAGTTATGGACATGCTTATAACAGCTCTCAAAAATGAGTAATATGTATTAAGCAAAGTTTAAACAATGTTTAGGCATTAATTTCACTGCTAATCGTGTAAACACAATACATAGCCAGCCCAGGCCATTCTATGATTCTATGATATTGTCACTCATTACACCACTGGTTTCTTAAGTTTAGCAGATTTGCACTACAGCTGTAATACTGCCAAAATAGGATAGTTGTGTGATAGTTAAAGCTCTGAATAAGTAAGATAAACTAGAAAAAAAAAAAATGTTTTGGAGTGGCTTTCATCATGCACTATGAAACTGAACGAAGGATTATCAAGGACATGAAGCCATAAAAAACAAATTCAATTTCACAAGAAATTTAAATTTCAGGATATCTGGACTGCAATAGAAACAAGGTAATTTGAAGATTCTCATTTCTGTTCTTTTCTGAATACTAAGTTTCATGAAATTACCAATCACTATAGTAATTAGAGTTCACCATAACAGCACAAATTAAACACCGAATTGTGTAAGAAAATTCTGGTATCTAACTAGGCACGACTCATAAGTTTAAAAGATTTTATATCTACATAAGTTTATCTTTCCTACTGCAGCTCCATACACATACAGCTCCTTTGGAGCAACAGCAGCTATTTAACGATACAGTTCAAGAAGGAAGGTAAGCTAATTCTAACCGTCACACTAATCAAAAACAGAGCTGGAAGGAACTTCCTAACTAAACCTATGCTAAATCTGAATTACGCTTGCTCTGCCCGCAGATGCGTGAAAGAGTTAATTCTCATTCTTTTTTATACTACTTATTTCTTTACATGCATAAAGACTACGGTCCTTTTGTCAGTACTTTAGATTTATTTCCTTTAACAGTTCCACTTAAGCCATTTTGCTCTCTCATTATTTCTGTTGCTCTTCTGCAGACATTCTTTGTCCACATATTTCTGGAATTGTGGTGCCTAGAGCAAGACGCAAAATTCAGCTCAAGCCCTTAGCAGAAGCATATACAAGAATACTTCAGAATTCTTTAACTCATTCTCCCTCATCACATCTCTAACTGTAGCACTGATTCCACACCCCTATTAGAATGGAGTGATGTTCACTCATGATCCATTACGAGCTTCTACACCGTTTCCTAGGGTAATGGTTTCTAGCTGGTCTCTCCTGAAATGCGTAATACATATGCAAAGATTATTATTTCTATTAAAAAAAAGAATGTTGTCATTGCCTTTTTTCAACTGCCATCCTGTTTATTTGGGGGGCCTATTTTCCTTCACATCATTTCCCCTGTTTATGCTTACACCTTTGAATGCTGTCCTTACAGCTACTTAATGCCGTTTGCAACTAAATGCTACCTGTTCCTTCCTCATGCTGCTTACAAAACTGTTGAATAGTGCTCAGTATTGTAGGATCTCACTCAGCCCATCACTTCATTTGATGGCAAATTACTTAGCTGATTTGAAACTGTAGTCAGAGTAGCTGTCTACTACTCACCTAACAGTAGTTCTATATAGTTTCCACTGGTTAGCATCTACAACTCATCCAATGGACTACAATCTACTTTTTCTGAAAAAGCTTTACAGAAAGGTAGGAAAGAGATATGACACCCCTTGAAACGGAACACCAACTGAAATTTAGGAATTATCTTTGCATTCTTTCAAGGGCAATCTTGCACTGGAAGTCCAATGCTGCTGTGCAAGCTACTGCGCAAAGAAGAGAGGATCAGCATCTGTTTCATTAGTTTCTGGCCTGCTAAATTGTGGGAGGGAACCAAGGAAAAGTCCACTTACGTGTCAGAATACAAACTGTACATCAACAGTTGCCCAAGGACTTCCTTTGTATCATTCAAACCATAAAGGCCTCTAAGGCTGTCCATAGTTTGATCTCAATTTTTGCCTTCAGAAAAGAAACTGCACCACTACATCAAATATTTTGATTGAAACTTCACAGCAAATCAGATTGCTCTAACTTCTATCTGCATAGCCTCTCAATAAAGGTAGAGCTGCCAATAATGCCATTTAGGTTTAACATTCAGAGGAGGTATAGCAACCAACCTATCTAATTATAAATTAAAAATTTTCACCTCCTGCCATTCTAAAGACGCTTTCCAACAAACAACAACAACAAAAATTATGCAGCAAGTATACTATAATCTAATTCAAGCTGAGATGCAGCAGAAAAGACAGTAAACAAACAACAAGAAATAAAATGGCAAGGACAAATAATTTACAGCAACAGAGCATTATACTAATGGAGAATATATTTATTCTCGAGAAGCACATTTTGTAGTTAAGCACATAATGGCTGCAGAAACAGAATGGCCAAAATTTATAAGAGTAGCTTGTTTCCATTACAGTAAACATTCATGAGGTTTGCATAAACAAATACCTGACTTATATGAATAATACATAAAGGTCTGAAGAACAGTAAGTGAAGAGATAGGGGGTCTGATCAAAACTCAAAGTCTTTTTGCAACAAGAACGTAGTTCAAAAGATCGGACTTCATTTCTTTATTAATGTCACATCACTGGTGTGTGTCTACAGCTGCATACTGGCTTTCTACTTTGCGTGGAAGAGAAGCAACAGAAGGCAGGCGTACATTTCCATCTATTTTTGTGTTATTTCCTAAGTTCCCTAAATATAATGACTAATGCATTACTCATTCTGAATTATGAATGTTTCAGTATAAATGTGAAAATCAGACAGGTATCATGGTATACTGTATCAGATGTTACAACAACAGCATTTAATTATATGCTACAGTACTTTAACAGATTTTTCAGTTTTCATGTTTCAGCTAGGGGCTGAAACACCCAACTAGTGATCATAAAACAACTGTGCTGAGTTATGCATTTTTACTAATTTAGTTCTGTGTTTATAATCTGAAGGGGCATCATTTATCCATTTAAACACTCATTCTAACTAATGGCCCATGCAATTGCTTACAGCAAACATCTTTACCTCCCTGTTTGTCTTCTCAATATCTTTGACAGTGGAAGTAACTAGGAGAAGGAATATGACTTTTAAGATTAAAATGTCTTCATTATACACAGACACTACATTTTAAGTGTGGTTCAACCTCAAAGGTATTGAAAATTAAGTACAGTAGATTTACAGAATTCCATAAAGTTTTAGTGTTCATACAAAATCCATATAAAATCATTATAAGTCAGTTTACGTAAAATTTCCAGGTATACAAAAACCTGTCTGTACAGCTAACTACTACTTGTCAGACCCCTTTAAAGGAAAACATTCAGGTGGGCACTGAATATAAACACTAACATTTTTCTTGGATATGAAGACATCAAGATGAAGTCAATTGAGGTTATCAGGGACAAATGAGTCAAAAAATAAAAAATTATCTAGGGAATGCAGGTTTTACATATGACGATTAACAAAAAACCCAAACAAAACGCTGAAGGAAGTGACTGTGTGGTTTGGGGAGAAGGAGTCTGTAACCATTTAGGAGCAATGTCCGCTACCTTTTTCCACCCAACATTCAAAAGTTTCGATTGTACTGTTTAGAATTCAGCTGCAAGAAAAAAATGCCTCTATGTGTCTCAAATTTTATTTTTTTATTTTTACAGTTCCTTATAGGTCTAAGGTTAGATTGAATGTCCCCATATATTACAAAAAAGTAAGGTTCTTATTCTCCTGTGGTGGTACTTAATAAAATATTTCAAGATCCCTTTAAAAGAGTCAAACTAATTGCACTTTTATAAACAGAAGGAAGCTGATGAAAGAGTGAAGTGACTTAGAGGCTAATCCAGAAACCAAATCCAGGATTTAGCCACTGACTGGCCGCTCAGCCACTGATTCTCAATTACTCTCTGAAGAAATAAAACCCTGGAATGGGAATTTCATATTTGAACCCTTTGGGAAGCTTAATTTAAGAGAGAGAACTTGACATGAAGTTTTTAAACAGAAAGAAGTAAGACAGGACTACACTGACGTGGTGCTGCTGTTTAACATGTTCTTTCCCAGTAGAAACGCTCTGCTTATATACGCACGTTTTAAAGTCTACGAAATGATACGGAAATAGCAAAGAGTAATTGCTTGTAATAGGAATAACAGAAGATGTTTCAGTTAAGTCATGTGTCAGTCTAACTCAACAGCAGTGAATGACCTCATTGTTCTTATCAATGTTCTATAAATTAATCTAAACATAGTATGCAGCTACTTACTTGATTTCTCAGAAAAAAACCCACACAAAACAGCATTTAAATCAACACAATTGAGGGTTACGACAATCTATATAACTTGTCCTCACCATGCCTCCTTCTCCAGCAGCAGCAACATCACCAATCATTTTCTTTAGAGCTGTTCAAATTGAGTGCCATGGCTACAGTCCAGAGTGATCTGGAGTCAAGTCCTTAAATTTAATACAAGCCATCTATCAGGCTTCTACGATGTAACCTCCACAGCTCTGCCGCTTCAGATGAAGGCAGCATGGTTGATGTAAATTAATAACACATTCAATATTCTGTTTGGGTTTGGTTTGTTTGTTTTTTTTTTTTTTCCCAGTCAAAAGGAAAGAAGAATGGAGAGAATTCACCTCTGAGCAAGAACCTTACAAGTGACTTGGCACTTCATAAAAAGTCAGGTTCAGTAATCTTCCCTTTTCAGTGAAGTCTTATATAGCATGTCTTAGAAGTATGATAGGCCAAGGAGGTTCTAAATTAAAATCAATCATCAGTTATGTCTTGTTCTAGGGGGTACTTCCTGGTTGAGAAAGTAGTCAAAAGTGGTAACCTGCTTCTGTTGAAAGAAATTTGTCTTAAGGAATATTTTACAGAATGCTAATGCAAACAACTATCAAAATACAAAATATAGCTTGTAATACTTCAGATGTTCAAACTACCACATTGGCAAAAGAGAAAAATGGATTAAAACTTCTGACAAAAATTCAAGCCACAAACAACGCATTCAATATGCACGCACATGCCATGTTTAGAATGAAGCGTGCACGTGCTAGAGCAACAGTCAGCAGATGGTGCTGTTATACACGGTGACAAGTTTGGGGTTTTTTTCCTCGTAGTGCACAGGAGCACAAATAGGCTGTTTTATTAGTATTATTTTGTGACAGCCACACTATTTTTCCTCTCTGCCTTGATCAGAGTCCATTCTTACAACGGACTTGGTTTGAGTTAACCTGGGAGGGAAACCTCCTTGCTTCACTGATTTAATAGAAAACCAGGACTTCTGTTTCTAGATTCACGTAAGTACTTTTGGCAATGTGCAATGCTGCTTGGGAAAAGTATACTGGAGTATGTCAGTATGAGAGGGAAGCTGTGTTATGCCAGTGTGCATACTACCTGGTTCTTGTTCACCAGAGGGTAAAGGCTGCAGATGAAGAACCTGAGCTCAGCCACGTATGCTCTGCAACCAGAAGGGGAAGGTCTTTTTTCTCTCCAGTTCTTCAGTATTTTTCATTCACACTCATTTTGTCTTTTCAGTGAATCTACAGAGTGGGACACCTGTTGCAGACATTTTTCCTTTTTTAACCTAAAATTTTGCATTATAAGCAGCTAAGACTGCATTGAAACTAGTACCTCATAACGTCTGTCACATGAAAATCGAGATGAATCATGCTCAGTTTTGGATATAACTGTGATACCAGTGGGATGAGGACTTCAGTGGTAGAGCAGCTTCTCTATCACAAAACCCCAAACACACACAACATTAATCAGAAGTTAATGGGGAAGGAATGGGCTCCAACCTTGTTTCATGCAACATACACATCCTGCCAAGTCCATACCGATTCCCATTACTGTATGTGTCAATGTAAGAGTAAATCTCAGTTAAACAGTCTCCTAGAAATTGTCTAGACTTTAAGACATTCCCTAGGTTTTGATTAAGAAATTTACTCTTGCTATATTTTGTTACTTTTAAATATTTCAAATTTCCTTCCTCTAAAGTATGACCCTAAACAAGTCAGCATTTCAAAGAGAACAATTCTCCAGCATAAGCTGAACAGGGAAAAAAAAAAAACCTAAATTAAGTTTTCACATTTATTGTATTCTAATGTTTTTCTCCTCCTCCCTTACTAATTTCTTCAATTGTATCAGTTCATCACACAGTGACTGCTGATCATTTTGATGTGATTAATTTGATATTAATGTGCTGCAAGTTAGGGTACCATAGCTTTGTTACCGTATCTTTTGTCACTTCACACAGTATCAAATGCCCTTACTATCTGTTCTGTTGAAGTTGTTGGGTTTTCTTACTATTTGTAATATATTTTAAAAGCCAGCAGGTGTTCTACAAGTATTATAAATATTTATGCAAATACTTCACACAAGCACACACCAAAGTAAACTTAACACCAGCCTTACTCGTGGGTTATTCTAACTTGCACAGGTAGACCTACCAATTTTAACAGTTTGTTTTAGTGATTACAGGTTCAAGCCCAAGACAATTCCTAGATCTCAACCAGAATTCCTAGTGCACTGGACATAACATGTTACAATACACCTTTTCTTAGTACCGCCTACAGTCTCATCACCTCACTTTCCATACCAGTTGCTTTCAACATTGTGCCATAATCAATTTAACCTTGTTATCCAGTTCTGTTGACTCTTACCACTTAAAAACACGATGATGAGAGCTTAATGAACCTGAGGCATCAATTTCACCCTTCTGTTAAATCGTATATTTTTGGCATTGTACTTCCACTGAACTCACATTTACCTATCATGGCGCAAAAATATTAAAGTATCAAAAGACTAAATAAGACACTGATTATGGACCATCATTCTCATGGCTACCATCAGATTACGTCACATCAGTCCACAAATGAAGATGATTATGTTTTATCCGTTGTATCAGTATGGGCCAGTCCACTGCCTTAAGTAGTCCACTGATCGGAGGAACTTACTACTTCTCTTCTTGAAGATTTACGTAACGTCAACTTTGATCTGAAAGAACACTTAAACAACTTACTGACTTGAGTGGTGGCTTTATCCCATGACTGAGAACAGTCATTTGTAATGTAAGACAGGTCAGCAGTTTAAAAAATTCTGAAGCAATCACTAATCTGTATTTTGAAGATGGCAGCAATATCAGAACTCTCTGCGCTCACATTTTTTCCGTGTTGTAACTCCTCTAACTTCACAATTTGCGATTTACACCATATTACACTGTAGGAATAGGGAGTTCCACAAAACCTCTGAGACCACTTTAGACTGACTGGGCCCAATCACACCAGTTACACCAATGCACTGCAGTTTTATCAGATACTTTAGTCTCGCAAAATTTTGCTAATTGCTAACCATTAATGGTTAGATGCGAGATCTTAGATTTTATATGGCATCTGATACATAGAAATTACGATCATTAATAGTTTCAACAAGACTGTAACAGTATATTTTATTACCATGATGCCCACCAAACAATTAGCAATTTCCCAGATCTGTTAAACTGGTATTATTTTGACACAGAACTGCAGCACTGTATCTACAGACCTACAAAGAGCAAACTCAGATAGATCTGCACTCAAGAACGGGACCAAAAAAAGTGCCTTGTTTCTGCATGTGTCCAGCAGTAAATGGCTAGGAGAACAAAATAAATTAAAAATTTAAAAAAAAAAAAAAAAAACAACCAAAAAAAAACCACACAAAAAAAACACCAACCAAAAAAACCTACAAAGCAAGTTTGCAGCAATACTTTTTCCAACATCTCCTCTCACGTTTTGTTAGTTTTTGGCTAAGGCTGTATCCAGGTTGTATCCTGTATTTACTCTCTGGATTTCAGTGAATTACTTTGTGGGGTTTATGGCTTGTTTTGTTTTCACTGGTTTTGTGGTTTTGGTTTGTGGTTTGTTTGGGGGTTTGTTTCTTTTAGTTGCTGGGGGGGTTTCTGTGGGTTGTTTTGGTTTTTTCTTTTAAAATGCCTCCACCACTTTTGCTTTTCTGAGTGAACAGTTTGCAACATCCAGGGTTCAGAGGTTCAAAAGTCCCTCAGCTTGTTAGAAGTAAAGTCAATTCCATTGCTACCAAAAAACCAAACTAGCCAATCATTAAAAAATGAAAACAACAACAGCAAAAAAGCCCCAGTAAACTGCTTTGGTATTTGGGACTTTGATCACTATTTCAGGAAAAAAGAAAAACCTGAGAATAAATAACTAATTTGAGTTGATAGTGAAGTTACATGTACAAAAGCTTGAAATTACTAAGCCTACAGGGAGTGTATTTTCTCTTTTCTTCCCACTTTCACTCCCTCATCTCTCACACAGACCACAGTACACACAATCCAAAGTGAAAGTCAAATTGCCTTTAATATAGAGCTTATCTCTAAGGAAAAGATTCAGCCTTTTTGTTAGTTATAAACTAAGTCTAGAAAATAACCAAAAGAAGAAATTAGAGGCACCTAAAGCAACAAAACTACTTTGAAGTGTTGAGTATGATCTAAGCACTGCAAAAAGCATCACTGCTGTATCCTTTAAAAGGCGATTATGACACTTAATTTTGCAAAACGTGTAACAATAAATACATTTTTGCTGTTGTTTCATTCTCAATTTTCTTTTGAAAGCTAAATCTCAGACATGAAAAAAACCTGCTACTGACACGCATGCAATAAGCGGAGCAAAGTATTCTCTTTAAAACCTGCAGTTACAGAATTCAGGTAGAGGGTCCCAGTAACAACACTGTTCAATCTGCGAACAGACTGAACTTAACTCATACTTGACTTCTCACGTTCAGGGATGGGGTTTTTTTTCTCTTTTCATTTAAAGGCTTATTTTGATAAACAAGCCATTTTGCATGCAGATTTCCTCATGATTTAACTCAAAGGACGGCACGTGGGTAGGATTTGGGCAACTGTGCAAGTTTTGAGGATCAAAAAAACCCCCACCACAACAAAACATAATGCTGGAAAGACTCTTTCTTTGCCAAGGTGAAGCTTGATCACATGCGCAGTGCTGAAACGTGTTCCACTTTGTTTTAGTGCATTACTGTTGCCATTTGCTAAACTCCTACAGCAGAGCTGACTTGACAGCACTGAAGCGAACTTCAGTATCCTACACACAACAGCTGTCCAATCACCCACTGCCTAATTTTTTTCCCCCCAAAACACAGCTGCTCAGTGCTTTATTACCAATTGACAGTTTTAACTACAAATATGCAGAATAAAATTTTAAAAACAAAGGAAACTATTACTAAAAAAAAAAAAAAAAAAATCTTCCCTGTTACAGCCACACTAAATCAGAAGCTCAAAAACCAGGCAGGCACAAACCCCCTAACTGCTGGTCAGTTTAGAAGCCTACTCCCCTTACAAGAACACAGGACCCAAACCAACTGCCTCCCTGTTGGTGCCCGCAAGTCACCGAAGAATGTTAAAGAGAACACCTGGCCCCCAGGGAGCTGCACATACAGGGTACATTAAGTTAGCTGCTTCTTTTAAGGAATAAGCAAAATTTCACACATTTTACAGCAGAAAGCTCAGTTTTTTCACAAGCTTCTGCTTCCAAAAACAGTTTTTCATCTCAAAACAGAAGTGGGAGGCTGCCCCACTTTGATTTAGAAAGTCTCATGACTTCTCTCCAGCCCCCAAAATAAAAGATTCCTAAAGATTCAAAGAACTCAAATCTGTAGAATCATTGGAAACAAGCTAAGATGATAACATTCTCAAACTGTGTTTGAAGTAAGAGTGATTTCCACTGAGATGAAGTATGTTTTTCTACTAAAGGTCTTTTCAGTTCAAATGCAGACTTTCTGTGAGGTAGGACACATGATCTAAACCTTAGATTAAAGAAGCAGGGATGCGCGCCCTGGGAAGAATACAGGGATGCTGCTTGGGAGCATAGAGATGGGATGAGGAAAGCTAAGGCACAGCCGGAGATGAATTTGGCAAGGAATGTGAAGGGTAAGAGCAGCTTCTACAGGTACATTAGTCAGAAAAGGAAGACATAAGAAATTGTACTCCCCCCAATAAAAGAGACAAGGGATCTGGTTACAACTGGCATGGAGAAGGCTGAGATACTCACTGACTTTTTTGCCTCCATTTTCACTGATGATTGCTCCTCCCTCACCTCTCAAGTCCCTGAACCTCAATGGGGGCATTTCAATACTTATAAAAAGATAGAGGGAGACTTTTTACCAGGGCCTGAAGTGATAGGGCAAGTGATAGGGTTTTAAAGCACTGGGTAGATTTAGATATAGATATAAGGAGGACTTTTTTTACAATGAAGGTGGTGAGGCACTGGGAACAGGTTGCCCAGAGAAGTTGTGGATGCCCTATCCCTGAAGTGTTCAAGGCCAGGTTGGTAGGACAGGGCTTTGAGAAACCTGGTCTAGTAAAAGCTGTCCCTGCTCGTTGCAGGGGGGTTGGAACGAGATGACCTTTAAAGGTCCCCTCCAACCCAAACCATTTTATGATTAAAATGCTCAGGTTGTAGGCAACTAAATTAATCCTTCAGATTCCACTGTAAAGTCAAAGCAGGCAGACAGGCACCTCTGCTTCAAGATGATTTCTCTCATGTTAACACAGGCATCTAATGTTAATTGGCTTTTGAAAGTATTTAATGATTATAACCATTTATGTATAGCTCAGTGGCTGGCTATCACAAATTTAGGGAGCTAGTCAGGTGAGGTCCACCCTAGCTGCCTGGTAGCACACTGAGCAGCAAAGATTTCATAGTCAAAAGCTCCCTGGATGGTTCTAATGCAAACTTCGACTAAACCAGGAAATTTCAGAGAAGTTACTGGTTTATGGATGCGATGCTTTGTAACTGTGTAGCCCTGTAACCTGGTACTGACATTTTTCAGCAACAGACCAAGTTTTGTATTGAGCTTGCAAGGCCTCAGGACTGAGGCTTGCTACCGTCAGGCTCACTCTGAAATTCTCCAAACTTGCCTGCAGCTTTGCTTTACTTGATTTAGCTGTGATAGCTATTTCTGTAATTGACTGGCTGTTTAAGGCTAATTTGTTTTACCATGGTTTTTTTAATCTTTTTTCCTGATGGTACAGCCCTAGTTTTACATGGACAGCTGTAGCAAGCAGTTACTCTATGCAGAATGAAGTATCTTACAACAGGCACAATGACATAGTTGAGAGAAATACCAGCCTGGTTGGACTGCAAAGGCTTTGAAAAGTGAAGATACAGGAAGCAGTGCAAGGGAATACATGCATAGGGAGGGACAATAAGCTATGAGACAAAGGCTTGGCACTAGAAAGCCCACAGCTATAAACAACTCGCCCACCGTCAGTGAAAGAAATGCAGACCTGGACAAAACTGGTTTTAGGAGTAACAAATAACAAAGTAGCAGTATCTAACATGCATGGGACACCACAGAAAGTAATTATGGATGTGATATGGAACTGCAGACCAAGGGAGAGAGCAAAAGTATGAAATTGTCTTAGCAAGTAATGACAATCTCAAGTACATCCTAAAGTGAGGAAGAATAAAACATCAACTACTGGACCCAAAGGAACAGGGAAAAGGTAAGCATAATACTACGAAAAGGAGTAGAAACCAAGAAGCATGCACATGACTATTTTAACTGCACTGATGTTATTTTTCTTTTCTGTAAAACTTTCATGGGGACTAATAATGATTTAATACTTAAGACTCTGATTACACTAACAGTTCTTGGGTTTACATACATACACACACACAGAGCGTGTTGCCTCTTTCCCCATAAGATTTCATGCACCCAAAACTCCTGTTTTAACATTCTTGTGACTTCAGGTTTACAATCCACCAACTCCACACAGGTGTGCCTTGTCTTGTTAAACAAGCATAAGAAAGGCACAGATCTAAAAGTAAAGGAGATTGTCTGACCTTCCATGCCTCCTACAGCCCTTTTCAGGTCAATCCAATAAGCCAGCTTCAAAGAACCTTAAGGCAAGATTTCTTAGAAGCATACCATGCATGAATAGTTCAATAAATTTATTAGGAAGTCTTTCAATATATGCAAGATGAAAGATTACAAGTGTTGTAAGTTAGAGTTAAAGGATGCAAATACAAAATACAGAGTTAACAAGTACTCAAGGTGGTTCTGGAGACTCATTTATAGCCACATGTATATCTAATGAAGTTAATGGATTACGTGGCTGAATAAACAGTATTTAGGTAGGCAATACACAAAGTGGTCCAAGAGTATTGTATGAAAACAAGGAATTCTAACATACACAAGGTGAAGATTATGTGATAGATTTTAACAAATCTCAAAAGTTTCAGTTAAAACACAGTGCCTACATTACGTGTACTACAGTCAACCTATTCCCTTTCTTCACAATTAATAGGTGACATATCAGCTACTTTATTCATTACTGAAGATCAGTGCCTTAGTCAAAATTTAGACATGTTTGTTTTGATGAGTATATTTTGTTGCGAAGTCCTAGACATCTGCCTTATTATCTCAATTACAGAAAAAAAAACATGAAAGGTTATGCAAATGAAACCCTCAATATATGGGAAGGATATGAATAACAAAGTAATTCAAAGTACAATCATTAATGGTTTAAAGTTACACAAGAGAAGATGAAAAGCAAGGTATGTGACTATTTATATGCTAACTATCCATCTAGCATAGCAAATTATACGACCTTCAATTAATCAGGATAACAGCTGCTGGCTACAGTAACATAGCAAACCCAAAGTTCTGTTTTCTGGCCCACTAACCCACAGGTCTTATTCTGGAAATACTGATTCCACCACACAACAGTCCACCCTTTGCCAGTTTAAAGGAGTAAAAATCTGCAGACGATGAGTCCAGATGGAAGAGATTTTTCCATTTTCTTTTATTTTTGCAACAAAAGACATAAAAGCCCTAAGCCATCTTTGCCGTTGCAAGCAGATTTGTAATAAATACAAAGCAGTTAGCAACAGTAACTCTTAGTAGGCTGCAGAGCCTTTTTTAAAGGCAGAAATACAGTTTTCATAATAAAAAGTGATACTACTTTAAACTAAGGAAAATAGCTAAAATAGCACCATAAAAACTGCTACAAACCAGAAATCAGACTGGTACAGCTGAAAATGCACTTTTATTATCTGAAAAATGAAAAGCCCAATACAACTTTCCCTACTTCTACTGGCCAAAGAAATAAATAACTTCCTTTACAAATGAGACCAGAAATCAAGCAAGCCATAGTATCAGACTTTTTCAGATTCATTAAAATGAATGCTAGATAAGCATCAGTTGCATTTCATCTGGGACCATCTCATTAATGGGGACCATTCTAAAGGTAAGGAAACACTACTGAATATATCTGATAATTAGAAAAGGAAGTAGGATTTAACTCTTCAGCCACATAGAAGCCTGGGGATAAATGCATCAAGAAACTCCCCTGAGTAGTTTGGCAATGCACACTAAACACTGGCAATATTTGTATTTCCACATTAGTAAAGAGAAAGGGACCATGTCCAGAACAGAAAGTTCAGACAAAATGAAGTTTGAACAGAATACACCGTTACTTTAACTATCGGCATCCTGGTATTTGGCAGCAATTGCTGTTTAAAATAAATTTAGCATGGGGACTGGGAAGGACAGAGGCTGCTTAACTGAAATCTTATCTCCAGTAAATCTGTAAGGCAGAAAAAGTTATTCCCCCAAATTCCAGTTGGCTGTAAAATGGAACAAGTAAAAATGCCAGCTCTGTTGAGTCACATTGCATGGCTTGTTTCAGAAAAGCACTTGGAGAAAAAGATGCGTTCCATATATTCCTTATGTGGCTGAATTAAAAAAACAAATCCAACACAACTCCAGAATTACGGGATTTTTTACCTTGTTCGTTCCTCAGACAGTTGCTGCATTAAGAGAATATAATTTAACTTTGAAAATTAAAGTCCAAGCAGAAGAACTAAGCATTCTGAAGAGAAGAAAAGCTGGCCTTTTTCTATTCAATGTGCTTTTTTGCTTTTTTTAAAGCTGCCTACAACACACTGACTTGCAAGATTTTTAGGTAATGCTGCACATCTGTACTGGTTTCAGCTGCGATAGAGTTAAATTTCTTCATAGTAGCTAGTATGGGGCTACATTTTGAATTTGTGATAAAAAGCGTTCATAACAAAGGGATGTTTTAGCAATTGCTGAGCAGTGATCACACAGCATCAAGGCATTTTCTGTCCTGCCAGTGAGGAGGCTGGGGGTGCACAAGGAGCTGGGAGGGGACACAGCCAGGACAGCTGACCCAAGGGATATTCCAGACCATATGGCGTCATGCTCAGCAGTAAAACTGAGGGGGATGGAGTTTGGCCAGGGCTGCCATTGCTCAGGGATGTTCTGACCGATAGTGTTTGTCTTCCCAAGTAACGGTTATACATCATGGAGCCCGGCTTTCCTGGAGATATCTGAACACCTGCCTGCCCATGGGAAGCAGTGAATGAGTTCCTTATTTCGCTTTGCTTGCCTGTGCAGCTTTTGCTTTACCTATTAAACTGTCTTAATCTCAACCCAAGAGTTTTCTCACTTTTACTCTTCCAATTCTCCCCCCCATCCCACCGGAGGGGGGAAGTGAGTGAGCAGCTGTGTGGTACTTACTTGCCAGCTGGGGTTAAACCACAACATCTTAATACTGATTCAGTTCAGGCAATGACTACACTAAAGGAATTTTGACATTTTGAAAAAAATCTTTAAAGTATTTTTCACAAGTTAGTATTAGTCATACAAACACATACTAATGATGACAGATAAGAACGAACATGAAGTGGGGTATTAGTATCAGCACAGTTGGGATGATGATCTGTTAGAATGTAGATTAGATTCTCCAGAATCTCAATACTCAATAGCACAGAAATGAAACAACTGTATTAAGTTATTTAGCCTGCAAAGAAAGGGAGAAACAATCCTGGTATGACTTGGACTTTCCACTTCTCTTTTCCATACTAGAATGTTCCAAATTAGAACTGGCACAACATAGTAGCAGAGGAGCAACTCCTTAATCTTTTCCTCTAGGAAGCCCACTTTTACCAAATCTTTCTCCTATTGGGTTTGTGATCCAAACAGAAGCACAATTAAGAGTTCTGTGGGAGGAGGGTTACAAGCCCACTAAATGACTACAAGGTATGAACCACTGACATTGTGTTTGTTACTGGTTCATGCACCAGGGACAACGAACACAGTTCGTTTATGGATCAGAAAGTCACTAGAAGGCACAAAATAATTCCTTACTTCCAGAACCAAAGGCAGTCAAAAAGTTCCAAAAAACCGTATCTTAAAACACGTAATTCCCTTTCTAAGGGCTACTAGCCATACAAAGACTGTCTTTGCATGAGGGACTGAGCTACTCAGAGTGAGAGCTAGAAAGCAGAAAACAGCTGACAACTTTCATTACGGTGTCTTTTTTCTAGGAAAAAATTTCTTAGACCTTCCAATTGCAAAGTTTCTGCCTTTGGGCAGTTTTAGGAAATAACATTCCAGTTTTCTGACTCCTGGTCCTTCAAATATTGCTGAAATGCAACATTTAAGTGCTTTACTGCTGAAAGGAATTTCACTTTTTTAACCAGTGAAGTTATCCACCATAAGTTCTCATAACTAAGAAAGCTCTGGAGTACACTAGTTTTAAATACAGTTATCACTTCTTCTATGCACAATTTCTTCATATATGAAAGACAGGAAACGAAAGGCATACAAGAGAGCAGTCATTGCCTGCTTCTACCGACCAAATTCACTTCCCCATAAATTTAGCATTTAGAGCATGTTTTAAATCTATTCACACACTTCAGAGCACAAGCAGACTATTTTATCTTTCTCTCCTGACAAAATAACCTCCATTTTCTTTTTCATAGGTTTTCTGCATATACGTAGGCTTGAAAATATTTTTTTTAGCTGTTATTGTTATAGTGAACTCTTTTTGACACCTAAATCATTAATATTCTAAATTAACTATCAGAGGTCCCACAGAACAGTTCCACAGCACTGCAAGACCTCTTCTGCCCTGAGATTTTGCTGCTACACATTATGACATGTTTGGACACACAAAATACCAATTTTATTTTTAAATGCATTATGATTTCTTTCCTGTATGTCATCATTAACAGTCATTCAGATTCCATCATTCCAAAAAGATGTTATTTTTAAGAAAATTTGCTAAAGAAAAGTATTGTTTGTTTTTAAGGACTTCAGTTGACAAAGGAAATCTATACCCAAATTTATTCTCAGAAAACAGTTACTTCCCCTACAAAGAGGTGCAACTACAAATTTCAGCCTAAAAAGATCCCATTTCAGTCTGTGCTTTCACTATTTAAAGCTTTTGGTTTACTCGGTCATGTGTATACACACACACAGACCACTTAAAGCTTTAACAAACATCTCAGTTTGAAAAGAACAGACTACCAAAGTAGTAAGCAAGAAGTATTTAACGAAAAATAGAAAAAAAAAAAAAATCTGTCTATTAACAGATGCTATGGCCAATTACACTAACAGTCAATGGTAAGATTGCTAGTTAAGACGCATAGCTGCCAAGATTACATTTACAAGAATACCAGCATTTACTATCGTATGAACGATAGTTTTGTTTTCTTACCAAAGAAATGCTCAAAAAAGGCAGTTTGTGCCTTTAACATTTAAAAGTATTAAACTCAGATTAAAATTTACACTGCTGCTTTCTCCAAACATCACAGTAGAGGAGGGAACAGTTATAGATTTGGGAGCAAACTGATTCCTCCCAAAAACTACGCAACAGAATATAGGAAGAACTGCATAGGTGTCCATGTCATCATTAGCTATTCATTATCATCTTTTGGACCTCTTCAGAGCTGGATATCCACTGAGGTTCGGGAGTCATATTCAAAGTCTCAGATCATTGGAACAATCAGAATGAAATATTATCTAATAGATAAAACAGCACCTATGACTAAACCAGAGAGACTAACTGGTGATGGCTGAAGATTCAGGAGACTACTTGTCTCACACTGCGTAGCAGGGGATTGTTATGCATACGAGTTGCATAAAAGTTGATATTTTCTTGCCAACTCAGCGTCCTGTTCTCAACTTCAAATTTTGCCTTAGATTATTCAGTTTGTTTTGAACATGCCCATTCCCAGGGAATAACTACTCTTATCACTGTGTCACAGTTTGTTGGGAGAACTACACAGCCATTAACTAATACAGTTAAGACTCATCGACAACAAGAAGGAAGCACTGTGAAGTGCTGACCCAGTGAAAAGCAGATTTTTACTCTTAAGAGTGCAGGAATGATATTTCGGTACTTGAGGGAAACAAAAAACCAGGAAACGTTAGCTTGAGCTCAGAGGTCTGTTACCTTCACTGGGTCCATGTTGACTGGAAAATGACAGTCTTGGGAAAATTATCTTGGTAAACTCATGGCATCAATACAAGAGATTAAAGTTTCCAGGCTGGTTGGGGAAGCATTCCATTTTTTTTTTGTTGTTTTTTTTAAACACTTTAAAGTATTAAACCATAAAATAAAAATAAAAAGGAAAAACACACCAAATAATGGATTCTCAGGGAGAACAGGAGCAGCAAGAGGAAAAAAAAGAATATTTCTTCAAAGACTTTACACTATGGAAGTGTATCACTACTTTCTGCTCTTGATCCTGAAAGAGATTTAAAAAGCTTCAGGGAAGATGCACAAGGCAGGATGAGGTGACTGCCAATATAAACGTTAATGTTGGGTGTGAACAGAAAACTTTGACAATTCAAAGAACAAAAGAAAAAAGGAAGTATGCCCTGAAGGCAGGTAGGAGAGAGAGACATGCAAAAGCTCTTCCTTTGACAAAGAAAACCTGCTGCTGTAGAACAGAGGTCAATGAAAGGTACTAACACACATCAAGTCCGGTATATCTGCCTTATTTTTTAAACACCGTCCACCAATTCTACATCACAAAGTGTGGTTATAAACAAAAACAACCACACAAAAAAACCCTCCAAGACAGCTTAAAGTGAACCAAGGATTGTTAACCTTTGAGGGCAGTTTCGTGTGTAGTGGCAGACACCAGCGTAGCAAAATAAAAGCTACAAACCATGACATTTCATTTTACACTGATGACTAACAATGTATTTTGAATTAAGCTTTTCTACTTTTACTGAATTTTCTGCACTTCACAACTGGATTCTCTGAATAGCAGGACACACTAGTTTAGTAGAAGAAAGACCATATAAAAATTGTAGCATGCATTACTCAAATTAAGTATGTGTGTGTATTAACACTTCAGCTATTGCTGTCATTTAAAGAGTATTTTTCTGTATTTCCAACCATATGCAAGTGTTCTGTATGGGAAGAATACTTCTGACATTCCAAAGAAAATTACTACAATGATATAGCAATGCTGCATTTTTACTTCTGTTTGTAGCTCTCAAAGCACCTTTTTTAAAACAGTTTGTTAGTCTCTTTCTGGAAAATAGGAATTAAACTGATTTTAACAGGGAATTAAAGAAAACTGCACAAATCACAAGTACTTTGTTATTCTCCCCATACACCCCCTGCAAAGCCTAAACATGTTTTATATGATGTAAAGCACTATCAATTAAAAAAAAAAGACCCAAACAAGCACGCATTACAGAAACATAACCTATCCCTCAACTCCCCAATTCCATTGCTTAAAACTTACATTTAATTATTACCCAATAGTGATGATAATGGTCAATAAATCATTTAGCAGATTCAGTTGACAAATTCTATAAACCAAACCACTACTCCTGAAATTTATAGTTCTTTTCACTGATACAATCATGTATTTGAAAATTCCACTGGTAATTTTATTTCCAGAAAATAAGAATAATTCAAGCTTCCATCTGTACCAAAAGCTTAGAGTGCTGATTTGATCACTGAGGAAGATGGAATTATTACCAATTAAAAACATTAGAGATTCTCAGAAATGGACATATAAATCTGATGAAGTAATGATATAGTAAAGATACCTACATTCCAGCCCAAGAACTCGGCAACTGCCCAACTACATCAGTGTCTTGTTAAAACTAGATGGCTCTCCCTGATCTACTGCCACAAAAATCAGATTTAGTTAAGTATTAATATTCCCATGGCATATGGGTGACAGCCGGCTAAGTCAGATAGGTACAAATAATCTTCAAGGGCTTAGAGCTCCGGAATGTGGTTTCACTAGCTTCATTGTTAACCTATTTATATATTGTAAAAACACAAATTATCTGATTAAGTCATTGCTGCACAGGAAGTGAGACCATAAATCAAGAATATACTCAATAAAAGGCATAGATCAGAATCTCAGCCCAGGGAATGGGATGTAGTGTTCTCTCTCTGCTAGGGGTACCAGTAAGGGTGTCATTTCAGAGGCTGTTCAGTAGGTCTTGAAGTGGTTCATCTGCCTTCTTTCCTGGTTCAGTGCCCTACCCTCATTCACCAGTTAAAAAGAGCACCCTGCAGACAGCACCTGGGAAACTTCCCAACAGCAACCCCCTTGCTCTGCAAAGCAGAAGCTCAGCACAGCAGCAAAGCTAGCCAAGCATTAAGCCTTTTGAGAACTAAGAGTCATTGTTGTCAAAACACTTTTTCCCCTACATGATCACATTTAAAATACTTTCAATACCAGAGCTAACTGTGAAGACACTAATCAATTTTTTTTTTTAACTGCATGAAGGTAACAATCCTAATTAGATTAAATCTTCCTGTTCAGAAGAAGCTGTCCTGTCACATGAATTTAAAAAAAAAAAAAAAAAGCCTAAAACACTAGTTTTGCAGCCTCCCAGAATACGGTAAGTTTATGTAAATTAGTTCCTTCATTAGTCCTAATATTTGAGTTTTTCAGACCTACTTCATCTGCTACTGTGAGACAAGTGCAATTCCAGAATGATTCTTTTGCATGCCTTTGCATAGTGACACAAAGCTTTTTTTTTTTCCCTGCTCCCAGTCTGTTAGATTCCTTAACTTTTGAATGTTGTGGACGTTCCTACTTCCATACAGAAATTTGTTACAGATTACTCCCCCAAGTATCACTGGGGGAAAAAAAAAACTTTTTTTTTTTTAAAACATACTGCGCCAGCTGACATACATCTGAAACTTCTCTCCAATTAACATGTTTAAAACAGTGTTTCTCAAACTCTGCATTACGACCCCATACTGTCCCAAACTCTTAGATGGCAGCAGTCAGTACCACTTCAATGCTCCCCACACTTCCAACTAAGCAGTAATTCACTTACTCAAGGGAAGAATGAAAGAGCTGGCTAAACCCAGGGGGAAGTAGACACTTTTAGTAAAAGCAAACTAGCTTAGGGATGGGTGGCTGGCAGAGTAATTATAAAGACTTCCAGTGACTGGTGACATCTTGTCTGTATTCCCCTGTCCCAGAGGAACTGATCACCTGCCTACTCACAAACTCACATATGGCACAGGAGCCAGAGGGGGTCACTATTTAAAACAAGTAGTTTAGGGAACAGTTACAGGAGTTCTTACACTGTAGTGCTTCAGTTACTCAACCAGCCATTGCAGCAGAAATCACCCCCAGCCTTCAGAAACAAAACACCTAACCCCTCACCGCTACAAATCCTTCCCGAACCACTGGTCCCCACTGCCTGTCTGTATGCTGAGACGCTGTCACTTCAGCGACGTTTACCATTTCTTCAGGAGTGGGATGTCCTATTTTGAAGTCCATGTAAAGCTCATGGCCAATGCTAGGTTTACAGCACTAAACCTGAAAGGGGGCAGTGCTGTTTAACCAGAGCAGTGCTATCTGTCAACATTAATTACAGCTCTTCCTGCTGGGTTTTTTACAAGAAAGTAGGCCAGCAGGAAGTGTCATTATATTACAGCCTGTGGCTCTGTGCATGTGTTCCTAAGTTGACAGTCAAGAGACATCCTTTAGCATTCTTCACTGTCTTTTTCAATATGAAAAAACAAACTGCTCAGATTGCATGAAAGGATGAAAAATGCTATCATATGCATCTGCTAGAAGAGAAAGATACAGGTATGTAGAAAGCAACTTCCTATTAAGGAAACAAAAACAGTGTGTTTGTGATGTCTGATATTTCTTTTCAACTTAGCTAATGAAGCTTATAAAGACTATTAAAATGAAACTTTTCTAGCCTTTCCTCACAGCCCTTATCTCAGTTAAAAAAAAGACTGATCAGCTGACTTCCCAGGTGTCGTGGTTTAACCCCAGCCAGCAACACAGCACCACGCAGCCGCTCACTCGCTCCCCCCCCACCCAGTGGG
>JAVKLA010000017.1:5634901-5664692 GCA_034782735.1 Sagittarius serpentarius | reverse complement strand
CTGAACTGAAAACACAGCGCTGTACCAGCTGCTAGGAAGACAATTAACTCTATCCCAGCCGAAACCAGGACACCAGGCGATAAGGCTTTAAGGGACAAAGGAAGGGAGGAATAGCTACCAAGGAAAGACATACTGCTGAACTACCCATCCCAAACAGGAAAAGCTCAAAACAAAAAAGTCTGAGTTACTCATGACACCTCTTATGCCTCTGTCTTTCACACCTAGATAACGCACTCAATGAGGATACTGAATTCAAAAAATACTTTAAAAAACCACTATCATTTCAAAACATTAATCAAGTAAGAAACAAGAGATATGCGTCAATATGGAGTAGACAGGTATTTTCAAGAAAGGAAGGTAAAGTTTCAAGGGACTATGAACAGAAGTGTGATCAAAATTTAACAAGCATTAAGATATCTGTGGTTTCTAAGTTACTTTTTGTAAAGTGGTGACCAATGTAATGGATTTACACACTTGCAAATGCCAGTCATAGTAAATAGCCACAATTGAACTGTACAGCTTTCTAGATTCAGAGTTCCTACGTCAACGCCATCAATAAAAATATTTTTCTTTTAAATTCTATCACTTAACTGGCTGTAGGCAGCTCTTCCTGAATAAACACTTTCAACAAAGGATTAGACCTATGAAACCACAGAAAAAATGGCTTTGCATTTGAGAAGTAGTCTGAAACTAAGCTTTCTGCAACCTCTAGTACTCAAAGCCCTGCATTTTCCATGAATAAAAAAAGTAGTTTAAAAAAAAAAAGGCACTAACACTCCCCCCAAACCACCACACACTCAGTTTGAAAGCAACCCTGAAGTTACACTCAAAACACCCTCATTATCCAACACCACTAAGCAACTGACTTAATACCACTGTATCTGGTAACTTTCCCAAACAAAGGTTGCAGATCTCATAAAGCTTTCTGTACAACTGAAAGTATTAAGGAAATTGTATCAGTCCAGTTTTAGGAGCTTAATTCTTAGTAGACACTAGAAGACATGAAATGCTTGGCCTTACTTTTTCCCAGAACTGTGCAGTCATTGCTGTAGTCAAACATTTTCCATAGAGTCAGTTTTCAACTGCTTTGGTTTTCTTGGTTTTGGTTTTAAATTTATATATACATATATTTTTGTTGTCATTGTTCTTGTTTTAATTTTCCACAAGGAGAAGATTAGTGATTGATTTTCAAGATGAATCAATATCCATATCTCCTCTCATTTTTATCATGATACCCCTTAAGTTAGGCATTGCCTAAAGAAGTTGTCAAAAGAAGTAATTTAGGAAATAATAAGAAAACCATTTAAATGTGAGCATTTATGAATCCAGCTTTGGAAACCTGACAAATTTGATTAAAAATTCCAGCAGAATTTAAATTACTAGTTCAAATTTAATTTCAAAATCAAGACTATGACCATGGTGTAGTAACATTTAAGTACGCTATAAAAAAAGCTTATGCAATATTCACAGATGATTCAAACCCCACCAATTAAAATTGAAACATCACATTTCAACATGAAAAACATGTATCAAGTAGAATAAAGACCTGGTAGGAAATGAGTTCTTACCTTCATAGATAGCTTTGAAGCCTTGAGCACTGACAGCAAAATCTGTGGTGAAGCAGAGGGTCAGGATAGATCCTGTGCTCACAATAGACGATGGAAGCTGAAATCCAGATAACCTGTGCAATAAAAAGGCACAAATTATTAAAGTTTTTAAAATAAACCACATCAGTAGGCGTGATGAGCATTATGATAAGCATCATATTTCTACATCCGAACTGCCAATGCAGTATGCTTTTTATCCTGATGCAATCTAAACACTTACTGCAAAATTTCAAACATGTTCTTGAGCTTTTTAATCCTCCTATTTCAAAACATCTGTGCACTGAAAGACAGACCTGTTTGTATCTACTGAAGGCAAAGAATTTTTTTTATAAAACTCATTTCAAGATGAAGACAGGTAAATTTAGGACACCTAGAAGGAGCTATCCAGGCCTTGGCTCACACAGAGATATCTAGTGCAATTTGAGATAGCGTGGACTATCCTGTCTGTCCTCCAGCTGCTGCTTCAAAAAAACATGGATCTCTCACGTTCAATATCAAATATATTAACTTACCAGAAAAAAAAAAGCAGCAAACCCCACACTTCCATTTAACAGCTTCAGAAAAATTACCTTTCATTTCCCATCTTATTAGCAGTCTTACCTTTACATACAAAACAGAATTTTGGATAAGCTATAATTACATTGCAATACTGATTTTAAGATAATTTCCCCAAGTACATGTTTTGATTCATTTTGAGGATAAAACAGATGGAAAAATGTTTACATCCTTTACTGAAAGATCACTAAAGACAATTTGTTAGACCTGGCTGATACTAGTAAGATGCTGGTTTCTTAACGATTAAAGTAATTTCACATAAGCAAGACGTAAGACACCATTACTGTCCCACAAACCCAAAACTATACTGTCAGCTTACATCACTAGCTAATTCCTGTATTTTGCAATAGAGGTACGTGATCCACTGGGTACAGGACAATGCACCAGAAGGCTACCTTTTGTTCAGATTTCACCCTGAAAGTTTCTTGAATTCAGACATTAAAACAGCTCATAAAAAAAGACCACACCCACACCACCACACCAAAAATGCTTTGATATATTTTTAATCTAGATGGTTAAGACAACCCATGCCTTTAAAAATCTTGCCTTTTAAATTTATTGTACAATGATGCTGTAGTTCATTAATTGGCACCGGAACTGAGGAACATAAATAACATACTAGTACAGCAGTACAACTGAACTAGAAGTTCTTTGCAAAATCAGGCTTAAGACCACTGTCATATATGGAAAAAATAAGAGGAACTCCATGCTTGAATTACACCAGTCAGGTGGTTCCCCACCTCTTTCCCATTTTCAGCTTTGGAAAACAGACTTGCATGAGTCAGACCAAAGCAAGGAGAGCTTTAAATACAGATGAAGGCATACAGGCAAGGCAACATAAGTCAGCAAAAAAAGCTTTCTGCAATTTCTTCCTTTCTTTTTAAACAACATTGCCTCCCATGTGCTAACTAGCTGTTTGCTCTTATCTTTTCACTTTCTGCGTACTTGTCAACCTATTACTCCTTTTCTACCTCATTTACTCCAGTTCCAGAAATAACCAGGTTAATTTTTCCCTCAATCCTCAAACTGCAGAACTACTACGAGGGTTGCCACATCTTCTGTTCAGACTTTTGTATGTTCTCTCACCTACACTAGATGTTGCAGTTTTTAGGGAAATGTGCCTCTTGTTCTATTTAATAAATTAGAGCAGTTATCACTACTGCCCTACATCTGAAGTGTACTGTATGACAGTTCATTATTAATTTAGGGTATGTATTTTCTGATCTTACTTACATGTCTCTTCATTCTTTGAGAAGAGATTCAACGAGTTCTGCTTTTAAGGGCTTTTTTTTGGATAGCACTACAATATTTCCTGGATCTAATATTTTTTGCTGAAATACAGGAAACCAGCATGCATTGTAGGGGAAGGAAGGAAAATCAGTTTGAGACACACAGAAAGACAGAAGCAGCTAGACTCAACACTTCACACTACATAGGAGACCTAATAAAAAAATAAAATCAATAAAAAGAAAAAAAAGTTCTGACAATGTAGAACTATACAGCCTTAGCTACCTCATTCCTGATGAGTGTTTGCTCCACTTGGTATGGATTTGGTTCATGTAAATGAACTTATCTGAGCAGTGACTGGACATCCTGAGCCCTAGTTATAATTTCTAGACCTACCTGCTTTCATTCTGTTATGATAATAAGTATCACTCCTACAATATGCATTCTTTATAGAAATAATTTTATTTATTGCACAGATATGATCCCCCTTGAAATACTAGAAGATCATTCTTTCAGCTAACTGACATTGCAGCTCACATTAAAGGAATACAAATAAATTCTTCTATACCTTAAATCAGCACACTTAAAGGTTTTACAGACATATGAAAAGGCAAGTATGTGGTAAACTTCAAGGAATTAGTACATCCACTTGAAATCTATTTTTTCAGGTTCTTTACATTACAGTAATCCTAAAAAAGATTACGGAAAAGTCTCAAATAGAAAAATTCTGTATTTCAGTCATTCAACAGGACTACCTGGGTGCCTCTACAATAGCCTCATTGCCTGAAATATTTCTGAAAGCATCTTTTCATAGTATTCTAATAAATTCAGTGAGATCAAATACCACGAGATCGAGTGCAAACAAAAACTAGACAGCAGACGAAAATCTAGAGTGTTATTCTTCCAACATTCTCAGAATTAAAACTCTGCCAACCTACCAAGTCATTCCCCCCCTCTTACTAACATTTTTGCTAGGTAGTTATAGCTCATGAATCATAATGTGTTTTGCACATTCATTTCATCATGCAGAAAAATCACACACCTTCACGTGTTGCTTTACTTTGGAAATTTATCTTGGCAATTAACTTGTAGGCCTTTACTGCAACCAGAATGGGAACTGTTTAGACAGACAAGTGTGTGTGCTAGGAAAGCAGAATCATTTCAAGTCCCTCTACTAATGAAACTGTCATTTGATAAACTTGCACTACTTCATACTCAGCATATGGCAATACTTTAACCTTAAAATATTGGTACTTCCTGTGCTTTCGGCAGCATTAATCTGCACAAAATGCACACACAAATACTTTTTAGCCACAGATGGAATATATTTGGCTTGTCTATAAAGAAACAGAACTTGTAATAGAAAACACAGTGGTACACCAGCAATGAGTTCAGCCTCTGGTTTGGGGGGGGGGGGGGGGGGGGTGGCAGGGAACACCACAACAAGCCACCACACATTTCGTTCTTCATTGTCATTTCATAGATCTGATATTCAGCCATTTCTAGTGATAAGGTCTATAAATATATCTTGGTTTGGTTTTGTTCGGGTTTTTTTTTTTTTCCCCAATAGCACAGCAATAGGTCCAGCCGGCTCTGCTCAGAACTTCTCCACTCCTCACTTGTTAGGCCATATGTTGGGACTTCCTGGTACTAAACAGTGCACCAAGTCCTCTGGGCGGTTGGCAATATAGTTACTGGTCTGTAACAAATGACGTACAAGAAGAGGCTGAAGGAATAGATTTGTTGAGCCCTTAAAAGATGACAACTAAAGAGTGAACCTTACTGCTGTCTTCAGTGACATATCAGAGCCACCTATCTGGTTCCTTTTGGAAGTGCAGAAAGGATGGGAAGCAACAGGCAAGGTGCAACATAAGAAATTCCAGTTTTGTATTAGAAAAAAACTCCACCATGGTGGTGATCCATTGGAACTGATGCCCAGAAAGGATCTGGTATCTCCACCCTTGGAGATATTGGAAACTTGATAGTGCCTTGAACAGCATGATCTATCTTCAGACTTGGCTCCAACGTCAGCAGGAGATAAGA
The DNA here is from genome assembly GCA_034782735.1 of Sagittarius serpentarius. Classification (NCBI taxonomy): domain Eukaryota; kingdom Metazoa; phylum Chordata; class Aves; order Accipitriformes; family Sagittariidae; genus Sagittarius; species Sagittarius serpentarius. The sequence goes on along the minus strand of JAVKLA010000017.1, from coordinate 5,659,260 downwards.
TCAAACAACCATAGTCTCTCGTAACCCAAGTTATTCAATGAATCTATGACCTGTAAGGAATGCATGGGCACAGTGCCTATCACAAGCAGCTGCTGTTATTAAAACGAGAACACTCAACAGTTTGAGGAAATATGGAAGTACAATCAGATCAGCCTAAGAAGTTTTAGGTTCTTTGCATAAGTTTATTAGGGATTGAACTTTTGCTGACTGTAGTTATGAAATTTTAGCAAGTCCCAGCTGTTCCTGTAGAAACTGACAGGCCTTCAAGCATGGTTAAAGCTGAAGTGATCTTTGCAGGTGTTTTCATGACATCCTTGACACAAAAATAGCTTCGTTCCTCTTCCCTCCTATGAGAACTGTTACATTCTTGCTCCCAGAGTCACTCGATTTTTTTTTTAATAAACATTTTGCACCACCCTCATGGCTGAAACGGTCAAATGAAGCTTTCCAGAACAGCTCTATCAGAAACAGCTACCCAGCATGAAGAGTCTCTCATGATCAGATCACTTTAACAAGAGTATGTACTGAGTTCACAATTGCCAAAAAACAATAAGCAGTTGCAAAGGGAAAACAGAAAATTGTCATTTGATGTAGAGAAGATCCATAAACTCATTCCGTATCCAACTTACCATACCACATAAAAAGACAAAGTTATTGGCAGGTGCTACCTCACAGATTATGCTCATCAACCACAGATCAGAAAAGCAAGGCAAGTCAAAGGGTACCTTTCAGGACTAAAGCTTTAAGCTATCTATTGTAGTTTTCTCCAGAAATACCTCACTGCATCAGAGAAGTTGAATACTAAGTACAACACACCAAAAATGTTCAAAAGGTGGCATCTCATATTTGGCTTAACTGGACGTTATCCTAGAACTATACTGTCAATAAAAAGCAGGCAAACCCCTTCCCGTGTTTTAGGCATCCAACATCACCAGTAGTCAATTATATCTGTACGCTATTAGGCATCCAAAGAAAAAGCAATCAAGATAGGACCCTATGGATTCCTAGCATTTATTCCCGATTTTATTAATTTATTTATTAATGCCTTTGTGGTGGGCTGACCTTGGCCAGCTGCCAGACCCCCAGCCAGCCACTCTCTCACTGACCCCCTTCAACAGGACAGGGGGAAGAAAATAAGGTGGAAATGCTCCTGGGTGGAGATAAAGACAGGGAGATTACTCACTAATTACTGTCACCGGCAAAACAGACTTGACTTGGGGAAAATTAGTTTAATTTAATGCCAATTAAAGTATGTTTGGATTGTAAGAAACAAAGAGAAATTAAATCAAAACCCTCCCCCCACTCCCCTTCTTCCCAGGCTCAACTTCACTCCTTCATTCCCAACTCCTCTACCTCTCCCCTCAGGCGGTGCAGGGGGCTGGGGTCAGTCCATAACACCTCCTCCCTCCTCACACTTTTACCCTCCTCCAGGGTGGGCTGCTCGCCGGCGGCGTTTCTCCAGGAAACACGACCGGCTCCACCGTGGTCTCCTCCACGGGCTGCAGGGGAATCTCCGCGCCGGTGCGTGCAGCACCTCCTCCCCGTCCTTCTCTCACCTCGGTGCTCCCAGAGCTGTCTCTCTCGCTTTTAGTTCCCTCCTGGGCTCCACCCTCTGTGGCGTTTTCTCGCCTCTCTCACATGGGCTTCCCCCGAGGCAGCCCCACCGTGGCGGCGGCCCTCAGCCCGCCCGCGGTGGGTGGGTTGGAACCGGCTGGAACCGCCTCCTCTCGGAGGCCGCCGGCCCCCACAGCCCGCGCTGCCCGCCTGCCGCGGTACAGCCTTCGTGATCCGAGCAGAGGGCACTTCGAAAGCATAATGTGCTCAAGTGCACCTCAGGTTTATATATTAAAAAGCCAAATCATTAACGTGTTATCTTAGTAATTAGTACTTTGAAGCAGTTTAAACTACCTGAACACATCTGGACAGGAAAGAAGCTACTGCAGTGATTTAGAAGAAGGTGGCGACTCCAGTTACTCCACAGAAAACAGGAGCAATGCTATGAGAACAAATGTGAGTATAGGATACATAACCATAATGTGGCCTTTTATGAAGCCACACAAGCTCTGAAATTCCCTTCTACAAATAAAGGGGAGACTGAGAGGTGCTATTTTAAAGCTCTGCCAGGTGCCAAAAATAAAAAAATAAACACTCTCATCTTCCTGGTTTTGAATCTGGAAGGCTGAATAGGTGCACCTCTAACCAAAGGCAACAGTTACACAACATGGTGACTTTCCAAACAGGTGGTACTAGCCAACCGAAATTAGCTAGGAGAACAACGCAGTTAAGATCAAAGCAGTCTCAGCTGTGTATGAGCGCGTGCAGTACTTCTGTCATGTAGCTAAAGTCCTCTCCACACAGAGCGTTTTTGCATTGAGGTCAGAGTTGGAAGTTAACAGCAAGGAGAAAAAAGTACAGCTGATCTATATAAAAAAGTTTTTTTACGAAAAGAAAAAATATATAAGGACCAATTATTTAAAAATTAAGCTTCTCTCAAACCCTTTAAAAAGCTAACAGAAGAGTTGTAAGGGTTTAGTTCAGAGTTTCTCATATGGATAAATTCTGGTTCAAACCAGAGACTGATAATTCAGAACAGTCCAATAAGTATTTATTTGTATAATTAGATGCATACAAAGGCAGCCTCAAGACTCAAATACTTTCATAGCATTAATTTCTAGCCTATGATTGATTGGGTATTCCCCCCCAACTTATTTTGGAGGTAGAATTGCATCTCCCATAGTAGAGAGATACTTTTTAAGTTTAATAACTAGTAAGTTTTACGGTGAAATTTCATACACCAAAATAAAAATATGATGTTATATAAATACTCTTACATGAGTTTTTAGTCCTGCAAATGGTAGCCACCGATAAGGTACAATCATAAAGAAACAAATGTGAAGTGATTTTTGCAGTATTATTTCGCAAATCTTGAAGAAGTCTCATCTCCCCTGTTCACTGCCATAAGCTGCTGTTCTGGAGCAAAGCTCAACTCTTGCAAATGCCAGAGATGATAAAAACGCTTAAAAAAAAAAAAAACACACAGAAAGCTGGCCACAGCCACTCCTATGGGTCACGCTCTCACAGGCTTATCTGCCTCATTACACAACCTGCAGGAGCTGGAAGAGCACACTGTTAAAAATTCTATAGGGATTTCCCCTGTTTTGTTCATCATTATAAGATGCCATCCCTGGGGGTCAACTCCTGTCCGTATTTGTTATCAGCAATGAGAAGAGTTACCCACAGGTTAAGACACCTAATGGTACATAAAGCCAGGAGACCAGTGCATCCATTCCGGCAAACCAGGCTGTTACCTGCCACATGTGAAACCACAGAAGCCTTAATAATTTACATCCATGCTGTTGCCAAGAGAAAGTGAAGATTTAAAACCTGACTCAGATACCATTTCATACGTAAAGGAGCTGCTACAAGATTAGTACAAGATCTATAATTTATAACTGATTTTCTATCACAGAAGATAGGCTAACTATATATATATTTAATCCCACTACCCCCAGCCTCAAATTTTTTAAGTCACAGAAAAAGGGAACGCATACAGAACAAATTCTTCAAGGTCAAGTTTTTCATTCAGAGGCTCTAATTTGGTGGCTTTTCTCAAGCTTAAGGTAACACTGACTGTTCCCTTGAAAAAACTGTACAAGAAACACTGCGACAGGCAGAGCCCCAGCTCAGAGAAGACACCTAGTCCTCCGCACAGGAATTACCCTTTGCTTCCCCACCTCTCCAGCATAAAGAAAACACACACCAGCACCTCCTTACATTGGTAAGTGTTATTCAGCCTCCCCCCCCCCCAAGAAAAAAACAAAACACAAAACCATGAATTAAAACCCCTTAGCTCTCACATTTCTCACTCCAGCAGTGTCAAGTCTTCCTCAGTGCTGCTTTCTCCAGGTTCAGACTCCTCCATCTTCAGGTTCGCTCAGGTTAGAGACACACAGCAACACTCCAGCAGTACTCTTCCAGTACCCCAGTGCCCCACTTCCCACTCTCCCTAGGACACTAATTTCAAAGCCCTCCCCTCAGATGACCACAAGACTTCTTCCACCAGCTGCCCCCCCTGCACCCCAGGGAACCCCTGCAAATCCCTCAGCTGTTCCCTGATCCCTCATTTGATTAACATCAGGTCTCCTCCATCCTGCTGACTAGAGGCAGTTAAGGTATGCGTACTCTTTAGAGGGGTACTAGTACTAGCAGTACACAAAAGGCTTCTCTCTTACCTGGGTGCTCTTCTGCAATTTAAGATGTATAATCTCAAATTAATAATCAGTTCTGAATAGACAAGAAATAGGTTTTTTTAATGGAAGCCTTTCATACAGCTAAATACCTGTACATTTTTTGCATGGTACGGTCATGTGAAAACTTCCTGATGTTTCCTGTGACTTTAGCTTAACTAGGAATTAATTGCAGGAATTATAAAATTAATATTTTGCTAGCAAGGGAAGGACAGAAGTAATCAAAGATAAAAGTTCGCTCAGTAAAGTCCAGAAGGTCCCTTACACCCAAAACTCACTGGGTTCAGTCACTAAGCTGAAAGAATCTGCAAGCTTAATGCTTTTGACACACTTAGCAGCTGGTTTCTCTAGCCAGCTCCAAACAGCCACGGTAGCAAGGCTCGCGTCTGCTGCAGGAAGCCCTGATGCTGCAAAGCAGGACCCTGCAACCGCAGTTACCGGGCTTCACTAAGGGAGCAGGAAAACATGAGACAAGTTGGCCAGTGTCAAACCAATACACGGTGGTGAAGGGGACCGAAGCGGAGGGAGGTCCCAGGAAAGCGGTGGGGCTGAGGGCTTCGAGGGGCTCGCAGCTGCTGGCCAAGGCCTGGCAGGTGCGGGCAGCCGGCGGGCTCCGGCAGCGCCAGCACGGTGGAATTGCACGGCAGATCGGAGAGAGGGCAACTCCCAGAGCGCTCGCTGCCGGTGGATGGGCCTAGTGGGGTTTGTCATTCTCACGCTGAGAAGAAAAGGGCTTGCCTAACGGGAAATCACAGTATTTCCCTACACTCCCAGGCTCCAATGTAGTGCAAGCTACAGAAGAAAAAAGCCAGTTTATGTCTGAAATGCATGGCAGACACTAAGACTGGCAGCTGCCGACTAAATGAACCGGTAGGTCACGGCACTGCGCTATGGCTACGCAGAATTGCCTTCTTTTCCTGGCAGACCTTATCATTAACCATGTATTTTCTTACGATTTCTACCCATTGTACACAAAATGCAGCCACAGAAATGGTTTCATATGCCTCTGTGCTAAATGACATTGAAAGAAAACATCAGCTAATAGTTGATAAAACTGGACAAAAATAATGTAGTACCATAAACCATTATTGCCAGAGGGATAAAACCGGTGTTTTACCTTTAGGAGAAAGAAGTTATTTCAGTTACTATAAAGCTAATGACTCTCTGTGCTTGAGAAAAAGCAACTGAAACTTACTTTAAGTAAGATCATTATGTTCCAGGTTAACAATTACATGAGCAGGCTACATTTCTGCCTTCTAACAGAACACAGCTATTTAGACCAAAGGTACCTCTCAGGTGTACTAGTATGAGCCCTGATGGACCTAGTAGAAGTAAAATTAGACAGATGTAAATTAAAAAGTGATTTGATTCAATTAATAATTATATTTAAAAAATCCTATTTTTAGAAAATTATGGAACCAGGTTTCATAGGCTGAATTATTTCTTCAGGCCTGTTACCAATATCCCTGTATCTGCTAGCTCACTAATAACAGTATGATGAGTTTCGTAATAAAAAATATAGTAGTAAGACCATTGTTAAGATTACAGGCAAGATTTAACATTTTTGAATTTAAAAAAAAAACAGGAATTGAGTCAGCTAAAATCTCTCAGTGATTTTGCCACCTGTACCTTGTCAAACAGTTTAAGATACAATCTTAGAAAACATTTACATTAGTCAGTTTAAGCTTCATTATGTGAGTGTTGTCTGTTTACTCTCAGATATGGATGTAACATCACATTCAATCATCTTTTCGGTAGGTATGTTGCATTAATCCACAACTGTGTGTATATAGCTATCTGTTATTTTACGTAACTCCAGTTGTGAAGCTAGCTTACCTTTCCTATGTCATAAGGCTTTAGAGAGAGATCTGCATCAGGTTGGGAACAACATTACAGCAATGAGCAGTTGATTCAACTTCAGAATAAATGAAGATGAATTTTATTTGAAACTTTGTTTTACGAATCCATTATAAATCATCCATAATGCAGTAGGTGATATTCACGCTCCCACTTGTGAGTTGTTTGGAAATGAAAAAAGGTACAGAAATCTTCATATGAAAAAAAAAAAAAAAAAGAAACCAAACCAAAATACCCCAAACCTTAAAACCCTATCATAGGAACACAAATGGTATTTTATGGTTCTACTAAATGGAATTTAGAGAGGAAAAAGTCTGTGAAGAGGACTCTTCTTTTCTTCACAGGCCAGCCACTAATAACTGAAAAATCACCTACGTTTCCACCTCCCTAGGTTTTACAGGCTCACCTTTTATTACAGTATCAGAGCACCTCCACAAAAACCAGTGAAATGAAGCTAGTGTAAATGGAAATGGAATGATAACAAGTGGCTTAGAAGCCCTGCAACACACAAAAATTGCCTGAGGGGGGAAATAAATCAATGTCTGAAGCTTTCTTTTAATGTTTTTACAAATTGGATTACAGTAGTATTGCCAGCTGAAAAAAAATACCTGCTCTAGCCTTCTTGGTGGCACCACTTTAAGGAAAGGCCTCGAGGTAAAAGAAAACATGGTAGCAAATATTTGAATAGATCAGATTTTAGTACAAACAGCATGTTTGTCCTTTGCAGCAATAGGGAGGTATCTAAAAAAATACATTACTGTCCAAACATGAGTGTATTTAACAAACAGTTTATATAGTGCTCACCATTCCATCTGTAAGGAAGACTAAAGATTTGTGCCTAGAACTTTATGCTGGGAATGTGTGAAGCTTCAAATGTGGCTTGTGGTACACAGCAAAATTTTGAATACTTACATGGCTTTGCGGATTTCCATTATCTGTTTTGCATGGGCTAGTCTGTCTGGCTTTTTTTTATTGCTCAATTCAAAATACATACTAACATACTAATGATTGAAGTCATTCCCATTAGTGATCTGGAATCTGACTGTTCGTCGTATTTTTTATTGAGTGATATACCCTTTTGGATTACTGAAATAAAATAGGCCATCCAATTAAATATTTACATGTTTCTAAAGAGTAAAATATTCTATTTTAGTATTTTCTAGTCATTATTTTTCAACTGCTCTTGCCAAAATGGCATTTTTTCCATGTTACTGATCAGAATTTTTTCTTTAAAAAGAAGTGATACGAGGTTATAAACAACCTAAGTTTAAAAAACCCCACCTTTTTTATACATCTGTCATTTCATAAGCCAAACTTTAAAGCTGACTTTTATATGGTTCTGCAAGATAAGAGCTTAATTTTGTTTACCTAAATTTATGTTCTCAGTAAATCAATCAGACCCAAAATATTAGAAGTTAGATGCCTTAATTTTTCCGTATCTTAGTTTTCCATTTGCAAAATAAGGATAAAATTACAAACTGAACAGATTCTTTTGAATTCAGAGGGCTGGAACACCTCTCCTATGAGGACAGGCTGAGAGAGTTGGGGCTGTTCAGCCTGGAGAAGAGAAGGCTCCGGGGAGACTCTGTAGCAGCCTTCCAGTACCTAAAGGGGGCTTAGTTTTTAGTAGGGCCTGTTGTGATAGGACAAGGGGTAATGGTTTTAAACTAACAGAGGGTGGATTTAGACTAGATATAAGAAAGGCATTTTTTACAATGAGGCTGGTGAGGCATTAGCACAGGTTGCCCAGAGAGGTGGTGGTAGCCCCATGCCTGGAAACATTCAAGGCCAGGCTGGACGGGGCTTTGAGCAGCCTGATCTGGTTGAAGCTGTCCCTGCTCATTGCAGGGGGGTTGGAACTAGATGACCCTTAAAAGTCCCTTCCAACCCAAACTATTCTGTGATTCTATGATTCTATGAATTCAAGTACATTGCAAATTGTAGACAGATCCAGAGTTAGGGGAATAGGGTGGGTATATTTAAATACTTCAGATCAAAAGAAAATTAAAACAATGTGCTATTGTCTCATTTTAAGCAATTCATTTTGGCAGATGAAACGTAGGGGATCTGGAGATTGTTTGGAATTTGACTGGAAGTGTTAGCTGGAGCTGTAAGACAAAAAAATCTGTACTTAAGGAAGAACAACCGATGAAGTAGTTCCAAAACCGCTTTTGGAGCAATCGAGTGAAACCTTTCCTTCACCTTCTGTGTCTTTCCAAACCATGTACATTTTCAGTTTAAAGAATGTTCTCAGAGTGTTATTATATGTTATACATATTATAAATATGCCCTTAGGAGTCTTTTCACTTGATAATGTACCCTGTTTCAGAACTGAGGAAAGGATTTTCCTTCACTGTCACCTCATTATGACTTTGCTTTTTTTCCCTGAAGTTAATTGTTCTGACAACTCTATTTTAAAGGGGTCAGGCTTTGACAGTTTTAGACTATCTGCACAAAGCTCACTATATTAACTTTCTGCTCCTGTGTTTTACTCCCAAGAGCTACGACATTCTCTTTTTCTATGCAAACCTTTGAAGTCTGTCTATTATTTCTATCCATCATACTTGAAGTTTAGTACAGTATATATCATTTAGTACTTGGATACCTCCTGTCAGAATTGCTGCCTGGCTTGTTTGTCCTTTATAAGAAAGAAATCTTGTGGGTATTTCAGTGGGTCATAAAGTTCACTTTATCTAAATTTAAGTTTTTTAAAAAGTCTTTTGCAGATAACTAGTTTTGATAGTTTCAAATGGCACTTAAAAGAAGTGGCTTCTGCTACTTATATGAAATAAAGGCCAGTTCTGGAAATGTTTGAGAATTACGTGAGTGCTTTGGGCTAACTCTACACTTATTGTATTAAGTATCATACACTCATATTTTCCCTAATTATATCACTTGTCATCTCCTTTGTACATATTTTGCAATATTCAAAACCTTCTGGAAGATAAGTCGTCTGTGTAGTTCAGTGATTCAATTGAAATATCATTCCTACGTAGAGCAGGAATGGGCTGTAAAAGGAAGGGGGGAGGCACAGCACATACAACAATATCTGACATAAGCAATCAAGACACAGAGACATGGATTTTCACAAATGGATCCATTTACAGTGCAGATAGGTGGGACTGAAGGGCAAAAGAGTGGTGCATTTTCTTTCTTATGCTGTAATAAGGAGCATATACCATGGCAAAGGTCCAGAATCCTTAAGAAAGCTGCACACTTAGTATGTACGTATGAAAACTGGCGCTGGTTATTAGTGTGTGCTGAAGCCCTTAATTTTATATCTTTGCTGATACCGTTACCCGTGCTAACAATATTTAACTACCACATTTTTAATATCTTTATTTTGCCACACTAGCATTCACCATTGTATTTTTTTGGTATAGCAGTTAATGAATCTCAGAGTGCATTGACTTTTATAACCAGATTTTTTTTCTTAACTTTTAGAGCAAAAATCATTATGTTGAGATGTCAGCTTATCATTATTTTCAGAATATCCTTGCCTCATACATATCTTGTTGCAGTATATGGTGTAGTTTACTGTACTGAATTCCCATTGTGCTCTACCTCAAGCTGCTAGTATGCATACAGATTTAAATGATTACCCTCAAAGTGCTCTCTTTATGATGCCATCTTATCAATGTGCCCTCCGATCAGTAGATCTTCAACAAATTCACAAGTAATGAAGCAGAACAATCTCCTGTTATATTTAATTGTGAACAAATTTTGGCAGCTTCAGCCTAAAATATCACATCCCAAAAGTAAGTTTAGAAATATGTCTTAATTGAGAGATATTTCATCTTTCTTTCTGAGCATTTTCTGTGCTTATATTTTAAGTCACCTCAGTAGAGGTTTGCCGTAGGGTACATAATTTGATGCTTGAGCTCCTATCAGAACATTCTATCTTGTTCTCCTGTCCTTTAATCCTTACATATATAATATATCATTTCAGGGCTTATGATCATCATTGAGATTATCTACAGTAATATCATTTTTAGTTTGGAACAAATTGTTTCTTATGGATGACTTGCCCTAACAACTGTGTTTAGGTGAGTCATATTTTGCTAGTTTAAAATGTTGTCATTCAAAATGCTTCTTCCAAAGGAAGGATGTATGCAAAGTCTTTTTTGTGCATACTTTTAATTTCAGCAATCTTTCTCCTAAAATTGTATGGTAATATTTGTACATTAGCCCCAAGCAATGGGTGTTGCCTAGTTACCTGAATCACGGTACATATTAGGCAAATTCTGCCGTTAAATGTGTCAGATCCCTGCAGGAAAGTGGTGATGCTCTGCATTATCTGTTAGGCTATTGCGTCTCGCTTACTCCTGCAGATGATCTTGAGAGAGCTGCCTGAAGCTGCCCTAGTTACCCATGTGTGTCCAGATGATGCAGGATCTTGAATATCTGAACACAGGTCATAGTTTTAGCTTTGTTTACCTTTAACACAATATTTGTTACCACCAGCACACTCAGGTGGTCTGCAGGGTTCACACAACCATTTCTACTCACAGCCTGTAGGCTGCCCGTCAGTACCTGTGAGAAGAGAAGGAGGGGGCAGACATATCGTTGTTTATATGGAGGAGGTCAATACTGCAGGAATTGCTATTGCAGGAGACTTTTTAGTTTTATGTTTTCTATCCTAACCCATTCAGAGCCTGACTCATTGCCAATTTTTCTCATTAATTGGAACAGAAATTTTAGTTAAATCCATTGCTCACATTTTCTTTGTATTTGGGTATATTTTTATTGTCTCTGGCTCACATTTATGTAGAGCAGTTAGTAAAGCTTAGCTTTTTCTCATGAAATTGCCAGCTTCTTCATATTGTTGTTATTTCAGTATGGAATAAGATGTCTTTAGTGAAATAGCTTCCCAAGTCTCTGATGACCTTTGTGGCCAGAGAGAGGTTTTGACCAAACCGTTGTGGAAGATTCCACATGCCTGTGGAACAGTCATGCCATGGGCTACAGTAGTGCTTAGCTATTCCCTGGAAAAGTTGTTAGTCTGGGGATTACCTACCTCTCCACGTAATTGGTGGTACTGAAATGAGTAAGAGAAGTATGAAATACCTAAGAAGCAATAACTACTATTCAGATGGATGACAGAACAAATACAAAAAGCAAGAGAACCACTCAGACCAAAACAGTAATGGGCTTCAGGGGAGCCATCTATGCAACTCAGAAAGAAAAGCAGAAGATGCAAGTGAAGACTGATTGTTCAAAAGAGATGAAGAAGAAAGAAGCTGTGGGAAGGAATGCCATCTTTTATGGGAAAAGAAGTTAGCCTTAGTTATTTAGCCTTAGTTAACACTAAGAGAATTTGGCTGACCTGACAAAGACTCTCCCACCAATTCTCAGTAAAGAGGTTATAGGGGACATTAGTAGAGACTATGGAATACTGAACTGAATGTAAAGAATCCATATTTGATGGAAAATTTTTTTAGTTCTATTTTATGTTCCAGCTTCTATTAAGCTGCTTGTAGCAAATGGAGTAAATCATGCTCCAACAGTCAGCTCCTACACTGAATCAATGTTTAAACAGCCTATTTCTTTCCAGTGACTATGAAAGAAGCCTAGACAAATCAGCCTCCATGACTAAAGGTTGCCTTTTTTGAAATACCCCTCACAAAAAAAGCTGCCTGGACTGAGAGACGAGATGAGGGTGAGAAAGGCAATTGAGAAAACTGTGTAAGATTAATGGCAATTCTGTCTGCTAGTGAATTAGAATAAAAAGGCGAAGCTAGCCAAGAAGATGGAACACAAACCAACTGTGAATGCTGCCTTTCTTGCCATTGCCATTAACAAAACCATCATGGTTTATAGAAGTAAGGTTTGCTCAGAGGTCTATTATCAGTGTGAATGCAGAGTCCCTTTTTCAAACAAATAAACAAAAATGAGCCCTGATGTTCCAAATGCAAGTTCATAAGGAAAGAGAAAGCAAAAGAGGAAAAGAGGGGATACTTTGAGAAGTATTGCCCTAAAAATGGGAAAAAAAGAAGAAAAATATCAACTGAGAGAATCAAGAGGAATGCAAAGGAAAAGGAGCGCTATTTGTTCTCTCTCATCATACTTTTTAAAGCTCCTTTCTCTTCTATTTTCTTTTGATTTATGGTTCTTTATGCTTTTTATACATCTTCTAAAAAAACCCAAACAACCAAACTTCAAACTTCTTTGGTGTGTTTTTTGTTTTTTCCTGCCAATCACTCTGTAATTGCCATAATTCCATACTGCAATGAAAAGATCCGATTTCCCTTCTCTCTCTGTTCTTTTTCTCTTCAGTTAGCTATGACTTATTTTAATGCTGGGGGGGGGCGGGGCGAGGCAGGGGGGGCGTGTTATTACACTTCCTTATGAGCGGGTTGCAGTGCTTGCAATCTGTCATTATTCACCCTCTTTTCCTTACAAACCTGTATTTGATCATGGTATGAAAGAGGCATATGGACTAAATAACCTAATGAAGTTGTTTCAGCCTTACCTGCTACAGATCTGTAGCTGCAGTTTTATTGTTACCTGTTGGCCAAACACAAAACCTACCTTTTATTGATTTGTTGATGGATCAGTGTTATTCAATACTGCAGAATGAGAGCACTTTCATCTTTTAATTTCCATATGTTTGGTAGCATTAAAAGCTTTTATGTTGTCTGTGTCGTTTGATCTGGGATGTATCATTTAATGATGAAACTCCACCAATCAAAATAAGCACTTTTCCTTCCACGTGAGTATCTAGTCTGCAAGTGGTTTTGGTTTTGTTACCATATTAAAAACAAGAACAACTGGTGTGAGAATACAGGTGCTCATGGAACATTTATTCTATTTAGGATATCTAAAGCAATTTTAATGTATTCTTTATGGCTACATTTCATTTTTGGCTGCTCCTTCTTGACTCTTTGGTAAGAGAGAGAGAGATTGTGATTCCTTTCTGGGTATGTGTACCTGGGAAATGTTTTTTTTTTCTGTTCTATGAAAATGCTCATATTTTTAAAAAAAGTCCTTTTTTTTACTTCTTGACAATAACAGAAATTTGTGGGATGTAATCTTTTCCCTGTGATTGGGGGTTTTGAGACTTCAAGGAATAATGAATAAGAATTGGACAGATTTGACTCTCCTACATTTCAAGAGGTAATTCCTGAAAAATTGCCTATTCTGATACAGGTGGTAGCAGCTGCAACAGTAGTGTCTTTTTTACTTTAAGAAAAAAAATAATCCTGAAGTTGTGAGCTGTTTCCTTTTCTACGTTTTACTGAATTAAGTACAAGCTTATAAAATGTTGATAAATAGTACCTTTTCCATTGAAAAAGACCTCTCAGTGGAAGATTCCAGAGTAATTCTAACCATATCCTTCATCTCGGAGACAAATTCAGTTATGACTGAACAGAATAATACATATAATTTTGCAAATCACAGCATCTTAGATTTACATTAACTGTGTGATGGTTGAGAGGTAAAGAATTTAAAGACAGCGAGTACACTGACAAAATTTGGAAGTCAGCAGATCTAAGTTCCCTAATGATTTGACTGCATGAAAAAGGAAGTGTCAGACAGGAGGGAACTACTAGCAGTGTGTTCAAGTCCAGGTTTTGGACTAGTCTTACCAGAAATTTTTATTAATGGCTGAACAAAATAATAGGAGCATGATAGTGAAACAAAATTAGACAAAAATGTTGACAAGAAGGAGGATTAGAGTAGATTATAAAATGCAGATACAATGATTTAAGTGATGAGATAGCATTGAGGGCTGGATTAAAAAAATAGATTGTAAAGTCAGATAGACCTCTCTTCAGCTAGCATGAATCCTTCTTTCATTGATTCTGAAGGAAGCTGGCCTACACCTCTTGCCTAATTTTAAATAGATGAAATTAGTTGAGAGGAATAATACTTCCAGAGACTAACAAAAAGGAATTTGCCAAAAAAGCCCTAAAACAAAACAACCACAAGTACTGACAAACTTGAATGAGTGACTCCAGCAAAAGGGCATTAAGATGCTTGGGGGCAGAAAGACATGACCCATGTGAGGAAGAAGAGGAGGAAACTGGAAAAAAGGTGGCAAAAAGATAACCTAAAGCAGTGGTTTATGACCTGGGAGGAAGAGGTTAATACAGAAGATGGAGACATACTCTTCTCTGAGGTGCGCAGTGAAAGGATGAGACACAACAGTCTGGCGTTGCAACAAGGAAAATTTTGCACTGAATATAAGAAATAAATTATGAGAAAATATTGGACTTTTCAGTACCATGTTACTATTCAAATGGAATTTGCTTTTAGGAAAATAATAAAGTTTACTACACAGTACTACACAATGCTACCCAAGTCAAACTTAAGCCATGGGTTGTATAGTTTGCTGCTACTGCCACAAGCTGCCAGAAACAGCTTTTTCTGCTTGAATTACAGTGATCGTTTTAGGGCCATTGCCTCAATTCATCCTTCCTGAACACCTGTGATCACCCTCGTTTTTTTCTGAGAGGTATCAACCCCTCTATTTTAGGCTAATGATATTGGTATTGTGGAGTATTTGCATAGTAAACACATGCTTTTTGAGTAAACACTGTTCTTATAACACTGGAAATTTAGCAGAAAAAATAGCCGCTGAAAATGCCATGCTGAATATCATATCAGTCTGACAAGTTTGGTCAAACTATTAACCTAAGCCACTACAACAGGCTGAAAAAGAAATCTCTTTGGCAGCTGCCTTGTCAAGAGAGGAATACAGCAAACCTCATATACTCATGCTTAGAGGAATAATTGGCTAATTAGATTTAAAAAATACTAATATTGAAATGAATTAGTTCTTTCCAGTAAAATCTTTCAGATATTGTTATAAATATCATGCTTAATAGCTGATATATTTCTGAACAACAACATATATACTATTAATATGTAATAAATGCAATCGACTGACCTCTCACTTGTACCAAAGGTCTTTAAATATGTACTGGTAGTATCCAGCATGTATCACCATAGTTGGAAAAAATCTCGCCCAAACGAAAATAAAGTTCTAAATAAATGTGAAGCATTAGTATTCAAGTCTAGCTTGCCAAAAGCACAAGCAAAACAAACCACAAATTGAAAGTTATAAAAAAGAACAATTAAGATCACTGTTTCAGCAATGCCTCTCACCAAGAAGCAGATAACCCAAACTAGACACTCCATTCACACCAGCCATCACCACAGCCAATGACAGCGAGGAGAAAAAAAAGGATAATTTTTTTCCAGTCATATATTTTGCACAGTTTCTTACTTTACCATCACATTCTTCTATAGACAAGGATTAGTGTTAGCAAATATGGGATATGAAAATTAAATCCCATCAAGCAAAACTTTTCTGGTTTTATTTTTTCTGTTTTTTTTTACAACATCACTTCATTCTGTTTTCCATATAGGCCTTGAATATTTAATCGAAGATCAGTCTTTTTTTTTTTTTTTAAACTGGCTTGCCTCCAGCTACTACATATTGAGTTTGAGGTACGGTATCCAAAACTGGATACCATAAATCAGCTAAGGTCTTTCCAGTGCTAAATAGAAAGGAAGGTTTATTTTACATTGCTTATAGAAGTCTATTTTCCTGTTCATGCATCCCAGTATAGAGAATGGTCGTCTTTTATCCTGTGCAGCAATTTGACAGTTGTTGATATGAATTGAAACTGTAAACCTCAAGAATCCTGTAAGTCTTTTTCCGGAACGTCTACCTTATTCCTTCTGAACTTTAAGCATTTTGATAAGTCTGGTGAGACTACCATGTCATATTCTTTTTATTAGCCTGCTCTTGTTCGCAAGATATAAAAGGAGCAGCAGTAAATATCAGCCAACCAATAGATTCCTTAATTGTTCATTCTTCAAGAAATTAAAATCTCTTATGTGGCCTTAATTTGTTAGGGTAGTCAGTATCACTACTCATTCTGAGACATCCTTTTACATAATGGTGCAATATTCTCTGTCAATAAATGGAAAATCACAAATATTTCTTTAGTGTATTGCTAAAATCCTACTCTATTTTACAATCCAGATAAATTGCTCACTTTATCCCACTAATCCTTTCATGTGTTCTGAATAACTCCCAGGGATGCACTCCAGGAGGCAGAGAGACAAAAGTGACTAGTTTTGCAAAGTAACAGTATAGAAGACATATTTTTTGTAAATTGTGATGTGAATTGAGAACCCCAGCCTAGCGTGCGCACACTTTAGTAGTATGTGAAAGATTCAGTGTTTCTTCTAGCTCTGTAACTGAAGTGTCTGACTAAGGTATTTCATTCATAGATTCAGCTGTCATTACTATTGTGGGGTCTTATTGTAGGCAGGGCTTTGGAAGGCTTCCTGATTGTTTACTGTAAAACACACTGCTAATACTGCTGGCCCTACTGATTTTTTTATTAGAAAATGCTTTACCACCAAAACTGAATAGTTTTTGTCTGCCAATAAAGCAATGCACCAAGGTTTATCTAATCTTTCCAAGTTTCTAGCATCAATCATTCCTCTATACATTTAGGCATAATTTGCAGGAAGGCTGTAATTTTCACAACTGATAATGATCTCTTCATTTAGTTTGCTTTGCAGCTTTGTTAAATATTAATGCTCTGTCTTTGGTTTTCCCTTTCTAACCTTTTGACTATTAAGGCCTTCACACTATTTTGTGTAGGTGGCTGAGCCAATGAATCTTAATTCATAATTAATTTTCAGGCGAATTACTGTTTCTTTGTTTTCCCCTTGTGATCTTCCTGATCTATGTTTTAGAATATTGCTATTTTATTATTTACATGGACTTACAGTGAAAGAATCTGCTGCTACTTGATAACCAGTACTGATTTCAGTGAGAGGTGTATTAAAAAAAATCAGAGATTAGCACTTTTACAACTGAACCCTGACATCTTATCTCCACTGAAAATAAGCTCTGAGTAAATTTAAACAAATGTATATATATTTTTTAAATCAAAATGACATAATCTTTTCAGTCAAAAAGTGACACTCTCCCGCATGACATCTTTGTCTCGAAGTTGGAGAGACATGGATTTGATGGATGGACCACTCGGTCGATAAGGAATTGGCTGGATGGTCGCACTCAAGAGAGTTGCGGTCAACAGCTCAATGCCCAAGTGGAGACCAGTGACAAGTGGCTTTCCTCAGGGGTCAGTACTGGGGCCAGCACTGTTTAACATCTTTGTCGGTGACATGGACAGTGGGATAGAGCGCACCCTCAGCAAGTTTGCCGACGACACCAAGCTGTGTGGTGCAGTTGACATGCTGGAGGGAAGGGATGCCATCCAGAGGGACCTTGACAGGCTTGAGAGGTGGGCCCGTATGAACCTCATGAAGTTCAACAAGGCCAAGTGCAAGGCCCTGCACCTGCGTCGGGGCAATCCCAAGCACAAATACAGGCTAGGCAGAGAATGGATTAAGAGCAGCCCTGTGGAGAAGGCCTTCCAGTACCTAGTGGGGGCCTACAAGAAAGATGGGGAGGGACTCTTTATCAGGGAGTGTAGTGATAGGATGAGGGGTAATGCCTTTAAACTAAAAGAGGGTAGATATAGATTAGAAAATAGGAAGAAATTATTTCCTCTTTGGGTGGTGAGGCACTGGCAGAGGTTGCCCAGAGAAGTTGTGGATGCCCCATCCCTGGCAGTGTTCAAGGCCAGGTTGGATGAGGCTTTGAGCAACCTGGTCTAGTGGAAGGTGTCCCTGCCCATGGCAGGGGGGTTGGAACTAGATGATCTTTAAAGGTCCCTTCCAACCCAAACCGTTCTGTCATTCTATGAAAACTGTAATAATGTGAGATGCCTTGGAGTGAAACATTATGGATGTTGACATATCTGTGACTAGTTGTACTATATAGCTCTTATATAAAAAATTTGTAACAAATACGCGATAGAACAACAACCTGTGTGGATGGTATACAATCCACAAGCAGAGATAACGGTCACCTGTTTAACTTTTCAGTGTGAACAGATTTCCCTGAAGATTATAAAGAACTCTTTCCCAGTAACTTTCTACGTATTTTGTGGCACTGTGTATTTCACTTTTCTTTTATGCATCAGCACCCCCATGATGAAGATTTAAAAGCAAATGTAACAGCATTTAGTGAGGAATGTCATGCTGCCTGGCCGTGTTTTATGTCACTGGCTGTATTAGCAAATTGGGTCAGCGAAAGAGTGTAATTTTGCAGTGAGCCTGTCATTGGCTCTACTGACCATGTGCAGGTTTGGATCTCTGAGCAGTTTTGATGTACCTGAACTAGATATTCCCAGTGCTTCAAGGGGGCATTAGGTTAAAAACCAGCCTGTTAGCTACACCACCACTGAGTCATCCAGTGTGCACATAACACTTTTTGTCTTCAGTGAACTTTGCGTCATATTTAGTGGAAGCTTTCTGCCCAGGAGCCAGACTAAATCTAACCTGAAGCAAAGCCCCTGACCCTATACGATGCAGAGGTTCAGGACTCTGAGCATCAGCCACTTCTGTCTAGTGGTCTGCCCCTATTGCACCTAATTATTTGCTAATGCAGGAGTAGTCTTTTAGTGCCCTCAGTTTACTGAGACATTCACAACAGCTAAACATTTTTATAGGCATAAAGAAGCGGAGTGTACTAAGGAATTTTTAGGTAAAACATGAAATCACCTAATGAGCATAAGTTAGCTTGGACTACATTTGTTACTTCAACATTTTTAGAACTAACTTTTAGTTCCTTTATATATAGATGTATAAAGCATTTTCCAATAGGTTTGTGATAAGTATTTTTTTCTTTACGAATATGATTTTTTCAAAATTATTCTGTTTTAGAATATTTAGCTGCTGGGCCACATACAGTAGAGACATAGGTACCAATTTCTTAGCTTTGCAGGTCCTGGTTTTGCTGTCTGATCCCTAAGCCAAAGTTCAGCTGCATTAGGCATCTAAGGTTCTTAAGCACTCAAGTAACTTACTGCAGACTGATACAGCTTTCTACTAAGGATTCACAGTCCAAAACCTTCTCATAACCTAGGATCCCTGCAATGTCATTTGGTAAGAATGGGTACATTTGAGTCACACAAAAAGGTTATCTTTCTACTTAAATAACTAAATTAGATGCCAAAATCTCCTGTAGAGAATAGTTTCTCCAGGAGCCTAGTGATGAACCCAGTAACTCAATGCATTAATCTTGGTGTGAGACTTGTTCTTCTCTTTCTTTTGTGTTTGGTGTTTTAAACCCAGTTCTTCTATTTCCTAGGTGAGAACCTCATCAACGAAGTTCTGAACTAGTCAGAAATACGTTTTATTGCTTCCAGATAAAACTGTACCGCTGCTCAGAATGGATCTGAAGATGCATGGATTTGTATGCCAGTAACCACTGGAGCAGGCCAGCTAACTGAAGGGATTCTGGCCTCCATCCTTTCCTCCAGACAAATATCTCCGTTACACAGCTACTGTGTCATTAAGTTTCATCAGCATTCCTCAACACAGTAACCCAGAAATCCCTACTCCCTGTGAGCATTACACAGAATTAACCAGAAAATTAATGCCTGTCTTTTCTGCAGTAGCCCTGAGGCTAGTACCCCATCTGGCAGTGAGTGCCTTACATTCACAGCTCGAAGAGTTCCTCCTGTATATCTTTATATGAAAAGAAATTGGATACAAAAAAGTTTGGATAAAAATTGACGGAAATCCTGAAGTAAGGACTGGAGTCCCAGATTCCCAGTTCACAGAGTTTATTGATAATAAGGACTGTTCAGTTCAGTAAACAATAGCTGTTTAATTTACAAATGGCTATAGACCCACAAACACTGCATTCCTTGCTGTGTAATGATAGAGCTTCAACATGTAAAGGGAGGGGGGATGGATGCCTATGTATTTTGCAGAGAAAGTAAGCAACGGAAAAAACAAGAGAGCATTCCTGCAGGTCTAAATTCAGGTAGAGATGATCACACTCTGAAGGCTTTCGCAAGCAATTGACTCACTCCCATTGGCTGTAAATAGAATACAGGCTCTCGATTTAGGAAAACGGCATCTCAAATTATAAAAAGATCAGACCAGATTATGTGGGCTAATTTGAACCATAGCTGTATGAGAAATTTTCAGGTCAGACAAGAAGATTGAAATTTTGTTTGTTGGGTTCAGGCAGCAGTCGGGTAGGCATTTTTGCAACTCTGGCATTTAATGTTCCACTAAATCCTGCTTTTAGGCACCTACAGTCTTCCCTGGCATGCACCACCTGAGCCCACTACATAACTGAATGTTCTTCAGTCCTTTTCAGATAGAAAAGCTGCCACAGTCTGCAGTGAACCAGTGTTGAAAATCTGCTGCAGCCTGTATTTTTTGCCTATATCAAAGTTAATATGGTATTTTCTTTGGTTCAGTAGGTTTGAATTAGAACATTAAGTTCTTAGACACATTCTAAGTTCTGGATATATTGCAGATTTATAGATAAGCCTTCTAAGCAATTTTTCAAAACTCTGTGCATTGTAACAAAGTCCCATGAAATACCTGAAAAGTTAGTAAGATGTATGCCTGGCTCTTACGGTTTCTGAAAAGTTCTATATTTGATGCATCACAGCAATAATGTAACTGATTCTTCAGGTAAGAGATGATTAAATTTATTTTACTATTTAAAGAAGCAAGAGTGAATTTCTATGAAGTCATTGTTATCTTGATCACTGGAAGATGTCTTCCGCTAGGAGAGTTGATAGCATTCAGTAGTGTCAGAACTGGCTCTCGTTTATGTGATAGTGAATAATGATTTTTAAGGTGTGGGTTGGGGGGGGGGTCCCCATGAAAAGAGAGAAGGAGCAAGGGGAGAGGACAGAGAGAGGGAGAGATGATGAGAAAGAGAGAAGAATTTTTTTACTATCTTGTTTGATTACTCTTTTATCTATTCCATAGAGAGGCTATTTCTTTTCTGTTTAACTTCAATAAGTTAAAGATAACTCAGCCAGAAAACAGATTTTCAAAATAACTCATCTTATAGTTTACAAAATACCTGACAATTTAAGCTGTACAGAGAGGTATTTAAATGTTATGTAATGTAATGAAATCTCCTGTGTGACCTCTCAGAAAAGCAATATTTCACCAGAGGGGAACATTTCATTAAAACAAACCACAGTGCAGACTACTGCTGGAAGACTAACTGTGTGTTCCACAGCTGCCTTTGCCAGTGAAAAGAGAGATCTGTGTTTCTTTCAGCCTCTTGACCTTGTCAGCCCTTTGAATTTCTGTTTAACAACATAAGTCATATATACCATACCACTAATTAGATTGCAGCACTTAAGAAATTACTATCCTAGTCTTTTGCTTGTGTATTTTACAATTTAATTCTAAAACTTAATGATGTACATAATACTTTTTATTCTCCTTTGAAATATTATACTTGATTTCAACATCAAATGTGATACTGTTCTGTTCTACTTTTCTCCTGACTACTGCATTTTTAAAAGTACTAGCATAACACTAACGATATTGTTCAGTGATGAATTTTCTAGTTCATATGAAAGACATGATTATTTCACTGAAGATACATATATATGTTGCACTTGTAGAATTCAAAGGCAAGCACCTAGAAATTAAACTGTAAGACAGACTTTGTTATATTATGGCAACTATGCTACAGAAGTATGCAATATTGGTTGTGCAGCATTTTCCACAAGACCTCCGGAATATAAACTTTCGAATGCAACAGCTATCTTCCTGATTGCACATGCTAAAGTCCTTCCTGTCATTCACTGTTAGATCTGTTGTGACTAGCTAGACCGGCGAAGTGCACTCCCGTTGTGAGATGATGGTCCTAGTAAGCGTAAGGATGTAAGTTTGTCCCTTTTGTCAACGAGCTCTGTATGTGCAGCAAAACAATTCACAAAAACCAAAGACATGTTAAGCATGCTGTAGGATCAAAAAGTAAATACAGCCAATAAGATTAAAATACTTATCATTAGCTGCGATAACTGAAACATTCCAACACCAGATTTAGTGAAAATTAGAAATGCAAAGGTGATGATGAATAAAACACTTCAGGCTTTTAAATACTGCCCATTATTTTCTGTCCATGCTTCACTGAATGAAATTAAAGAGCTCCAGAAGCATAATAAGGAAGTCCATTTTACATCTTTCAGTAAGGTTTAATTTTCCTACTATATACACACTGAGGCTTTTTTAATCACAGCAGAACTAGATCCAACATGAAACCACACCTTGAAGAAATCTTTCTTTTAAATAGATTTCAAAACTCTTATGTAACCTAGATCATGCTAAACTTATTCAAATAATGTTGATAACAAAGAAAAATGTGTTGCTGTTATACAGAGTTTGATTATAGTAGGTTTCTTTCTAACTAAGCTTAGCAGAACTTGAATCTAGCATAAAGAAATTATTGTCTTAAGTGGAAATACACAGATTAAAATGAGCCTTATTCATTGATTTGACTGCTGTGATTATACAGTTTTTGACTGGTAATAGGGAAGACAGAAGGCTCCTTCATTTTAATATATCTGGTATAAAGGACGTTCTTCAGAGCAGATTACTTCCAAGGGAAAAAATGGCAGCCACAAAGATGTCAGTGAACCTGCATTGTTTAACAACCAAAAGAAATATGTTACTGATTGACGTTACAGCTTTTGCTTTGGGAAAGGCTTATTGCAACATCGGTGATCTTCAGCAAGATGCTAGTGGGCAATGATGTACCTTTATACGTTTCAGGGCTAAAAAGAAAAAAGCTTAGAAGACCTTAGAAGATGTAGATAAAAAAAAGATTTAAGATTTTTTTTTTCCGTGAAAAAGTTAATTCTGTTTAGTAAAACTGTCTTCTTACAAGAAAGAATGGAAAATATTGGAAGACATCAGTGTATACAGTACTGGAACAAAACAAATCTCCCTAAAAGGTGGACTATTTAGTAATTAGTTGTTTGACATTTTATAGTAACTCGGTGTATGTACCCCATAGCATGATCTAGGGAATCTGTAGACAATGTGTCACTAACAGGGAGACAAAGGCTGACGTACAGACTGTTTCACCAGAGGCAGCAGTGCAGCCTCTGGCAGCACTCTATCAGTGTTCGTCTTCTGGGTCCTGAGGGTATTTCCAGGGGGCTGTGAGTGCGGTCTTCTGCAATATAGATGGATTATCCTTGGGCATTCAACAGTGCCTTTCAGGCCCCCTGGCAAGGAAGGCGCTTCTAGCAATTGCCCCATCCCTATGCTGTCTGTAAAAACGTTCTGATCAGTGTTAATACTTCCCATAAGAAAACTTCATGACATGTATCATGCAGGAAGGAATCAGGCTTGAACTGCTGGGCTCACAAACTTTGTCATCACTCTTCCAAGATCGGTTTCTACCTTGAGACAGCAGCCAACACTGCCAGAAAACAACAGTGTTTGCTTCTGCAAGCTTGGTCTGTTTGACTGAGCCCTTCTCTTGCCTCCCAAGACTCTCACCCTGTGTGCTCTGTTGCCTTTTCATTTTGGTGCTCCACCAAGGAATTTATGTCTCACCTAGAGAGACACTATTTTGGAATGGTTTTCTTTGATTTTTTGTATATATGGGATAATGTAAGAGTAAACTAAAGCAGGGAACAAAAAGAGTTTCTTCAGAGAAGCCAGTCAGGATAAGACTATTGTCTCAAAACCCATACATTTTCTTTCCTCTCCAAAAACCTTTAATTTGTCCAGAATTGAAAGAGTTTGTTCTTATCCCTTGCAATTATAAAGAGAACAGACTTCTGAGCCAGTTTCCATGCTTCACTGCCTCTCACTCATCTACTGATTGTCCTGAAGATTTAACAGAGAGGACACTGTCTGGACTATGCTGGAATGCTCTAAAATCACACACCCACTGAGAAAGCAGACTTAAGCTACTTGAATCGAAGAGTCAAGTCAGTCAACATCAAGAAAAGCATCTCTATACATAGCTCTCTACAAAGTCCTTTCAGTTAATTAGCTATGCTACATGTAACAGCAACATCCAGCTTAAACCAATACTGAATTTCACTAAGAAGGCAACAACCCACTTTGATTTTTAAATAAGGGCTGGATATTGTTCCTTTGGGCACTCAAGCAACTGGTTAGAGAAAACAACATAGCCCACCTCGCACAAAGACACTGGTTCACTAGCTTTACAATGATTCCTGCAAGCAGATTTTGTAAGGACACGGACATACATGGAAATCAAGAGAGAGCAGATATCACACAGAAAACCTCACAGATGGTTTGACTTGTGGCAGAGTGTGTGAGAGACAATCATAGAATGATAGAATGGCTTGGGCTGGAAGGGACCATCAAAGGTCATCGAGTCCAACCCCCCTGCGGTGAGCA
>JAVKLA010000017.1:5613710-5629222 GCA_034782735.1 Sagittarius serpentarius | reverse complement strand
CAGGGTGTTATCAACATTCTTCTCATACTAAACCCAAAACCCAGCACTGTACCAGCTACTAGGAAGACAATTAACTCCATCCCAGCCAAAACCAGGAAAACCAGACAGAGCATTCCAGTAACAGGGCCCCAGGTAAAAATCCCCTAAATCCACTGTCTTTAATCCTCAGAATTCTGCTGTAAAAAACTAACACAGCTGATCTCAGAAGTGCCATCTATACCGAAGGTGCCATACAGGACAATTAATGGGAGCAGTTGTTTTCTGGATTGAAAAAAACACACTTTATCGAGGTGGGATTATCATGGGTTTGAGGATTGTCACTGAACACCACTTGCAGTCAGCTATGAAAATGGAACCCGAGTGGTAAGAGTATCCTGCGCTAGAGGCTAGTTAAGGATGAGGTAAGCCCTTGAAACAAATGGGTAGTGGTTGAGTCTTTGAAAGTTTTAGGAACTCTTCATGGACTAATTTCAACTGAGTTTGTTGTAATGGCAAAAAAAGGGACCCCCATCACCAGAAAGCAAAGCATACACTTTCATCACAAGCTGTAGATGAAAAAAAAGTTTTTTATGCTGTTCATCTTGCATAGAAAAACAGGGACAATTTGTCCACTTAGAAAAAATGGGGTCAAACACCTTCCAAATCCCTGGAACTTCTTTGATTTATTTGTCCAAAAGCTTCACATCTGCAAAAGTATTACTTCTTCTTAAAGATTAGGTAACAGCAAATATTATTAAAATCTATGTGTTTCCATTAACCGCTTCACAAATGTGGGGATGATAATGAAATAGTAAAATACAGGCCTTGTAAAAAGAAGTACCAGAATATAAGCTCTATATGAATGATAGTGCAACACAAAAATAACTCAGAGCAGCTTTGCATAGCATGTGAACAAGGCAAATGGTAAGCTGAAACTTTATGGGATCTTACACGTAAGTACCCTCATAAAGAATTAGCAGTTCCACAGCACAATCCTCTGAAGTGTCTTTTAGAGGAAACCAAAGGGTTTTGAAGCAAAGACATATACATATAACTCATGTTTCTCACAGAGAAAAAAAATAAAAAAAATAATTTGGGATTGTAAGATGAAGAAATTATGCCTAATTATTACCTAAAACATCCCACGGGAGAACATTTATTTAAATACATTTTGCAATTTAAATATAATTAGCATGATATTAGCTAAACACATAAACACATAAACAGGCAATTCAAAATGCTGACATGATTTCATTTTTGTTCAGCGTAAATGCACAACTTTGAAATATTTCTCTCATTTTGTTTAACAAATTGCTATATTATAATAGGGACCAATTGTAACATATTAGACATGCTCGAATGGAAGTCAAAACAGGAAGCTGAAGGTGCCAAATACTTCTCCAAAGGTATTTAGCACTTTGCAATAGTCAATCCTTAAAATTTAGCTACAACTGTTACTTGTTTGGTAGTGAGGGAAATGACGTATCGTAACTTCTCTCGATGGCCCTTTTTGGGACTGGCTTCATGGGACATACCTCACGCTGAAGACCAGAGCCCCAGGACTGCCCCAATCTTATATCTCTGTTTCTGGGCCATTTCTCAAAATGGAGCATCTGTTGTTCCTTATTTCCCTGTTCTACTCTTCCGATAGCCCATGTGCGTCTGCTAACGCCTGGACTTGGCGCACGTGGCTTGCTGCAGCGTCACAAGCTGCTTCATCACCCCGGGAGCACCAGCTAGTCCTGGCACCTCTCCATCATTGCCCTCTCCACGTGCTAGTTACTCGTGAGGAGCCTGGACTTGGTGGTCCAGGTTTTGCAGGAGAGGCAACACAGGGAGCGCACACGTTGCCATTGCAGACTAATAACTTCTCTGTTGTTTCCTGAGGGGGTCTTCCACATTTCTCCTGATAGCACTTAATTCCCAGGCTTTTCTAATTCCCAATTACTTGCTTACTTCCAATCCTCTTCAAGGTTTTTGACTTTTTATTAATTTGAGTAAAACCATTTCATATGCACACCGATGCACATTATGTTTATGTTTTTATATCTATATACATTTGGGAACTATTATAATATCGTCGTTTTGACTTTCATATCAAACTGAGTTTCTGCAGTTCCTGTTGACTCCAACTATAATAAGATAACTCTTTAAGTGGCCACTAAAATATGACTGTGGAATCATATAATTCTAAAATCAAATAATCTGTGGCCCAGTTTAGCTTATTTTTGTTAAACGTAATTTGTATGATTTGGTACATTTGCACTTGCTTTTTCATATGCGGATGAGGGGTTTTTCAAACAAATATGATGGATGTGAAAGTGTATTGAAATTATACAGACACTTTAAAAAGTAGTTATTTTTTTAACGTTTGAAAGCCATAGTAAAAATTACTAGAATAAAGCAAATAACTCAATAGAAAGTAATTACTCAACTTACATTGTTTGCTTCCTCAGCTGCTAATGGATTGTTCATATATATTAAAATAAGCAAATGCTTAAACTTTAAAATCACCCTTTGGATTGATCACAGTGTTCTATGTATATTACGCAGTCACTCTTTGAGTTGTGAATGAGGAGTTGTAATTAGCTAAATTAACCATCCATTCATGTGGCTGATGGAGGGAAGCCTTCTGATAGGAATAATTGCAAATACATCTGAAGTTTGTATTTGCATGTCCCAATATAAAATTCAAGTTCTGAAACTGGAAATAAAATCTATGGTGACTGTATGTCACCAGCATGACAAGTTAACATTTTCGGGAATGTGATACAAAAAAAAGTATGACCATATCAATTCATATAATGGCCTGAATTATTCTTTTCCATGTTTTTCTTAAGAGAAAAATAAAACCAAAGGATGCCCAAACTCTTCACCAAGTACCTACCAAGATGCAATGGCTGGTAGCTCTGTTTTAGTTAGTCACTTCAAGTTCATTTTTAGAGGTTTCAAAAGGCTGAGGAAACAGGTATGACAAAGCATTGCTTTGTATGTATTAAAAGACATCCAGATTCCCTTCGTTCCTCTAAACTTCTCCTCAGATGTGATTCTGGGAAAGTGTGGTTTGACATTGTTTTGTTATGACAATTTTTTATGTGAGAAGCCCAACAAATTTCTTTGGTGTTGAACAAGCTCAGGTACTTTAAATTACGAAAAAAAGCAATTAGATATGAAGTATTAGGAAAAATTCTGTTGATTTACAACTAGTAATATCTTTTCCTTAATTAAGCCTTAATTAAACACGACCTTAATTAAAAGCATTTCTTCCATCAACAGAGAAATCGCAGCTTCATAGAAATATGAACAACAGTGCTCAGTGGTGTCACTTCAAACGCCTGAGTGCTACATAAAAGCTCTTAATATTGTCAGAGAAGAGATTGACATAATAGCCTGTGTCAGAGCACCTTTTGCTAATGCCACTGAACAACACACAGCGACATGATCCGCAGAGTTGAGTGACACAATGGCTCGTGTCAAAGAACCAGATGTAGCACTTTGAGGATGTCAAGGTACATCGAGCTTTTGTGAACGTCAACATACCTAGAAGCAATATCAGATCATAACAGCATGAAGTGAAAAGCAGTGGACCGTAACAGTCAAGACAAAATCTAGTTTCACATAATGTAAATAACTATAGCTTATGTTTATGCTACATTGTGAAGAAACTTCTGTTACAGTTCTTTCTTGATTAATTTACTGCATTCCTATATATTATCAAGACCTGAAACGCTAAGTGGATGCTAAGCAGTATGTACAAATATTCAAGACAAAACTACACAGATGAAGAAAAAGAGATGGCTTGTTGAGATAATAATTATATCCTCTGATACACTGCAGCATCATAAAAAAACAGTTCACTGGGCAAAAAAACCCTAATAGTGTAGCATGCAGCCCACGTCTCATGATTATGGGACAGTTTTGGAACATTTAAAATTTTTTCTTGAAAGTAAAATATTGTCACTTTTTTGCTTCATAATGCCTGCAGGCATATGCTGTCTTTATACCATCATCCTAATTAAGAGAATTCAGTAACAGGTAAAACACTAAAATTGTTCTTCTGCTCATTTTACTGCAGGTGTTAAATATAGCTTGATTCGCAAGGCTAGAAAATTCTCCCCTTGTATTCAACAGGATTAAATATGTGCTGCTTTAAGCTAGGCATGCCTCTAGAGAAGTGGTCCCTGCCTCTCCCGGTGTCTTTTGGGAAGCAAAAAGATGTATTTGCAAGATCACTTGCGAATCTTTGTCTGTGAGGGGGTCCAAAGGCTGCAAAAAGTTAATGCTGGTGAAGAGGGTTATAGAAATATGAGGGGGTGTCACTAGATGTCACTATCGCAAATGGGCTTGTGCTGCAGTTTAGCCCAAAAAGCAGGGCAGGCACCTTGGGGACGTGCTTTTTCAAAAGTGCTCGCTGGCAGGTGGCTGTCTTCTTTTGCATTTGGAAAATGCATTGCATATTTTGATGTTCACGACACCAGTAAAGTGATAAACGGTTCATGAAAAAGGCAGTATTTAGTTCTGTGCTGTGTTTGGTTTTTACGTATTGTGGGTGACGTGAAGTGTAAAGGTTGGACCACCTGAATGACAGCCATTCCTATGCTGGACTATTGTTTAGGACTATTTAATGCTGCCAGATAACAATGTGGTCAGGGAAAGAAAAAGGAAGGTGTATTTATGAGATGGAAGATTTTGAAAAGTTTTGAACAATATCTGACTGAACTGTGCCTTTATGATTTCAGCATGAATTTGAAGTTGCCTTTCCCTGGCAGGGAATAAAAGTTCAGCACTGTTCTTCTGAGAGGTCACAGCCCTTCTTTTGGTGAGGAGATCGAACTCTCTGATATCAAATTCAGTGCTATGTGTTATTTGTGGTTTAATACTTGAGGGTCAGGACTAAGCAGCAGGCCTTGGAGATTTATATCTTGATTTTGCAATCAACCCTTTTTGTGAACTTCAACAAGTCACTTATCTCTCTGTTTCAATTTCCTCATCCTCAGAGAAACAGAATTAAGGGAAAGAGACATAACAGGATGTGAATAAAGAGAGGCTGAAAAGGAAAAGTCTTTGTTTCCTGATTTTTTTTTTTTTTGCAGAAGAGCATTGTTTGTTGTTCTGCTTCTTTCAGAAGGTCGTATGTTTAATGCAATCATCATTTAAAATGTACAAGGTGAAAAATAATAACTTTAGGGTGTTTCCTATTAGCAATCTGTGAGAGATACTAGCTGGCAAACATTTGAATCATTAAAACATGAGAACAATTCTGTAATTCTTGTTGCATAATTCAGAAATCAACACAGCAGAGTGTTAATAAACAATAGATTTACCCCAAGGAGATCTGTAACAGTCAGTACTGTCAGTCACTGCTCTAGGAATTATGACTAAATTTACTGAAGAATAGAGTTTTCCTCAAAACTGTGTCATGAAAAGTTTTGCATGTTCAGCTTTCCTAAAGCAAAGATATTCTTATTAGTTTGAACAGGGATCAGCCACACTATAGAGATTGTTGTACTGCATACATCCTGGAGATTATTTTCATCATGTTTAGAATCAAATTTGATTTTGAAAATGATGCTAATGGAAGAAATTCTACAGCAAAAAATTAAGCATACCTATTCACTAAGTAAAAAGACAATACAAAAGACATAAGATAGCTACTGATTCTATTTGTCCTTTTCTATTCTTTCTCTCTGTTAGAACACGCAATTTCTTCGGGCCAAGATCCAGCCTCAGTATCAAGGATAAAAAGCCCTCTGCTTCCCATTAACAACAATGAACCTTCTATGCTAATACAATACAACATATGCACAATAGCTAAACAACAAAGTGTCTTCCAAGGCAAGACAATGATCAGTTAGTAAAAAAAAAAAGTCAGAAAAGTGTTAATGCTGTCTGATATTATCAACACATAATTATAAAGCTATTTCAGGAAGCACATGAACTATGAAATATCTGGGCCAAAAAAAATGCAGTGCAACTGAAAAGAGGCCAAAGGATGAAATGTGGTTGTTTTTTTTTTTTTCTTTTGCTGGAGTAATTTAAAATGCGTGAAGTTGTTGCTACTAATTATGAAATAATCTCACCAGTTCACTCCTAAAAACTTCAGAGTCAGTCTAGAGGGAGAACTTGATATTATTTAATTAACGTACTCCAAATAGTCAAGCTTAAATTGTGGCTCATTAAAAAGCCTCTCCCACTGTTGCTGCTGGCTTCTGGAAATTCAGTGTTTCCACTTACAAGTCCAGGGCTAGAGCTAAAATAAGAGGTAATTAGGGGAACATTAACCTATTGTTTACATCAAATTAAAGAAGTTTTATAATGCAGAAACTACAGAACAGTGATTCTGCATATAACACAACGAATGGAGTTAAGCGGAGCACCACTACAGCATCAGCTTCCTATGAGATGTACAGCAGAATAATATTAATTTGCTGATTCTGTTATCTGGCTTAGGCAGATGAGTTTGCCTTTCTTAATTCCAGTTGTTTCAAATAGTAAACACATACGATGATTCCTGTACTGTGTTAATGACTGATGTGATGCCAACCTGGACTATACAGGGATGTAAATATCAGTGAGGATGTCAAGTAAGGGATTGCTTTATAGAGCTCCTCAGATTTGGGTGATGCCTAACAGAAGCAGGTTGCTTTTAATTCCCATTTTTAATCTTGGATAATCTGGGCAAATTTCAGAGGAAGCATATATGAACATATGGTGTTTTAAATCACAGCAGAAGGTCCTGTTAGGAGTAGGTGTACCACAACTGAAGGAATGTGTTCTGTTTAAAATGTTTTTTGTGGAATTTCTAATGAGAAGACATAAGAGATCCCAATTATTTCCCACATGGAAGGCACTGAATACTAGACACCTCTGCCTCCTGCTTTATCATCAGAACTAGATCAGGGAAAGGTGACATCTTCCTGCACATCTGGAGCTTCAAATTAAGCAGTAAATCTTCAAGACTACAATCTTTCCTCAACACTGTTCAACCAAGAGCTTTGTCACAGCAGTTTGCTGGAAAACAAAGACTTCACATATGTGAGCAGCAATAAATAAAACCAATATATACATATGCATATATTCAAGAACTACAGAGGTAATGAGAAAATAAAAGATGTGACTGTCTTTCAAACAGCCATGAGAAACCTAGGCTGAAACACCCCAGTAAGGAGAATCACTTGATTTTTCAAACCACTCTGATTATAACCCCGTAACAATTCATCTGTTCCACCAGCTCCGGAAGTACAAACTGCAAAGCTGTGACAGGCACAGCTGGCTGGGAATACGAGGTAACATTTTACTTAGCTCTTTCTGTCCACCAAAACAAAACGAAATACTGTATGTATTCCCTACCTATTAGAATAAGTGCACTAGCACTGATACAGCTTTTTAAAAACAATGCCTAGTATAGGTTGTTAGTTTGATTTTTAAAATCTTCTTTCCCAAATAGCCTTTATTTCATAAAAGCTTTTTTTTTTCCTGGGAATAATATAACTAGCCAAAGTTTCCGTTGCAGAACCGCAGGAAGATGTTCCCACAGTAGCTGTCTGTAAAGCAGAGCTTTCATGCTCACTCTGAACCTTGCAATAGTTGGGGTTGGTCCTGCCAGTTCTACAGCCTATTTGCCAACCTCAAACTTCTTTTTCAAGAATACCCCATCTCCCTGAAAGCAAAGCAAAGTGAAGACTAGGGCCAAACAACATAAAAAATATAACCTTTCAGATGTTTTCCCCATTCCAATAAATAAATATACATTAAACCCACATAAACTAACAAAACTGAACTACAGTTTTAGTCTCAAGGTCAAATGTCAGAACAGGACCTGAAAAGTACTTAGATCAAGATCAGGTATCTGAGATCTGAAGTTAATGTTCACTGATACCAACATAGTAAACCCTTTACTACATAAAAGAAAATCAACAAACTATCGTAACATTAACTATTTTAATACTGCATACAAGGAGATACATCCAATTTAAATCTCACAAGCATGAAGGACATGCAACTGCATTTAGCTATAAACACAGTCAAACTTTGCTTCTGTTTACTCCATTTACTTTAACTTTTAGTACAGTGAAGCAGGAAAACTTAGTAGTTCAATACACATTAGTTGCAAGACTAACTTCTCTGTTTTTAAACACCAAAGATCTAGTGTAACAGCTTCTGTATTCAGCAGAAAGGCATTGGCACACTTCAGGATTCTTCCCCAAAAATCATTAATGAGGGAAAGGCCTTTCATACACACATACAAGTGAAGGAAAGGGTATTTCATATGAGGCAGGTCTTACAGCCCGGGAAGTCCTGAGCAGTCCATGGAGTATATTCACTTGCGCTTTGCACCTTGTTTCTAAGGAATGCAGCATACACATTAAATAAAGGGTCAGCTGGGTATTATACTCTCTTAAGTCAGTAACATTCCTTTTACTCACAGTGATGAACTTCAAGCAACCACCCAGCTATGTACAAAGACCACGTAACCATGAAATGCTACAGAGGTAAATTCTTTGGGTTGTAGTTCTTTGGGTGACACATTTAACCGCTCAGCATGCTTATATCAAACACCTGTGTTACGAAGTTTTATCCAGGTGCCTTCACAATTGTATTTTCCTTCCTTTAGTTGTTGAACTGACTTAACAGAGACACCTACCACCAGTTAAACACTTGGGTCTACCCTGGAATTTGCAACATGCAATAATTGTCCCAAATTTGTCTTTTCATTCCAAGGTTTTATACGTGATGCATAGTGATACTTAACCATGAATGTATTTAGGCATCTATGAATGGAGTTAAATTGCTAAAATGAAAATATTTTGCATCTGTGTAGAGTTTCTTCTCTATCACTACAGTAATGGGTTAATTTCCCTCACAAAAGCAAAGACTTCCCTAAATTTTTTTCCCAAAGTCTATTAAATTTTAAAATATTCACATGAACAAAATACAGTTGTCACTTTCGAGTAGGAAACACTACTTCATGTTTATATGGGATAGATTCAATCTCTGGCATTAGTTGCACTTGCATACTGGTTTTACCATAACATTTTAATTGTCAGAATTTGAAACCAAAATACAGTTACTATAAGCAAGCGTTTGGGGATGTCTCAGCTAGAAACTGATCTTGGTAAACTTTATAAAGGGACCTTACATGGATACTCAGGACAGATGGCCATCCTAAATTCCCTTAAGTTAGATACTTCTGAAAATTATCACCCAAAGACACAGTTGGGAACTTTATTCATGAGCATTGAAACTACCTGAAATTATTATAATTCTTCAAGCAGTGGTAGAGAAGCCTGAACATGGTCTCTTTTATTTCTTCTTTCAGCTGACTAGTAAGTAGTTCTGTCCAGCATTCAGTAAAATGCATTAATGCTGCATAAAAGCAAAAGCTACACTGATAAAAACAAAATGAGATATTTAAATGAACTCTACTGAATTATTCTGGACTTCTAGCAACAGAAGTTGGAAGAGATGATAATAAGTATTTCCTTCTTCAGATGCATTTCTGTACAGTAACGAAACTTCTGAGGAAGCTCTAGAAGACTTTGCCATGAAAATGGTGATTCCTGCATGCAAAAGGGGACTCCTCAGCACATAACACCTATTGACTGTATGAGTGCTAACTGGAAATTATTCTCTGCTTGATGGGAGTGGGAGGAATTGACTGTCAGAAGACAGTGCGCAGAAAGTAATTTTATCAGAACCCTCCTGGCTTTGGGGGCCTTTTGTGAATTGAAAACTACAGCAAGATTGGCACTTTCATCATTATTTAATATCAAACTTATAAATGAAAATCCTCTTCCTCGTTCACTTGACAGTGGGTTCCATGACAATGATTCAAAATATAAAAAACCCCCTTGCAGTTCGTTATAGGTCACGTGTTTGACAGAATACAACTCTTGAGGACTTATGTCCTGAGTCTCCTACTTTAAAGGTCTTTCAGAAGTTGATCATAAAAATGATCTAGCAGATTAAAATCCATTCTAAATGCATACATAATGCACAGTGTTTTCAATAACCTTTGAATATGCATTATCAAGATCGTAAACTCTCTAGAAAATTCTTAAAGAATATCACAGCATTTCTTTGTTTCCAAAGGCCAAAAGGCAAAGCACTGGATTTTCTCTGGTAAATCTCAACATAGTTCAATTGAAGTGCTTGAAATCAGTCTTATGTTTGTCAAAAATCAATTTAAAAGTACGTGTGTTACCATTTTTTTATTTAATATTAAAAAACTGATATGATTTCCAGCTTGACTAATTCAAAGCACATGTGCTAGACTTTGGCAGCTCACATGAAGAAATGTTTTTCAGTGAATAATTTTTAAAGTAGTCCCCTCCATTATCTACTCATTTATGTGGGAAAGATCAAGAGCAGTAACATTTAGAAATCAGCATCTACACAGTAGTTTTGTTATAATGTTTAACATGAATAACCACATGATTATGTATAAGAGATATATGTAGCAACCTGTAACTGTTCATGTCAAAGTTCTGTGCAATGGCTTGAGAGGAACCATTAAGTTGAAAATGGGCAATTTTATTCTTTTTTTTTTTAATCTAAATATATACTTCTCAATAGAAGTTTATGGTCCTTTGGTGCTACTCTGGTCCATTAGGTAAATAACAGCCATGTACTTACATACATATA
This sequence comes from Sagittarius serpentarius, assembly GCA_034782735.1. Lineage (NCBI taxonomy): Eukaryota > Metazoa > Chordata > Aves > Accipitriformes > Sagittariidae > Sagittarius > Sagittarius serpentarius. The sequence continues at coordinate 5,618,599 of JAVKLA010000017.1, read as the reverse complement.
CACAGCTGTGTGTGGTTTTAAAATATATATACACATATATACAGATATACACGCAAGAGACCATAATAAGTGTTTCCTAGCTCATCACTTCTCTCGGAAGATACATGCTTTATCCCTTTTGTATTCATCTCCTTCATATGATAAACATATTAATTTAGCAAGAATTTCTAGTCTTGGCCTATTAAGTTTTTAAAAATTGTCTGGAAAGTGTGTTGGCATTGAGGCAGAAAATTAACCTAAATTCTAAGTGAAGTAGGAACATTTGCAAAAGATTGCACCTGATTTCAGATCTTTGTGGTTTATATTAATCACATGGTACTTGACCTCTGATCAATAAGATGTGATCAAAAAGATTGTAAAGAATGAATACAACCACAGTACAACACTGACCCAAAAAGAGACAATTGCAAGTTTGCCTGAAGAGTTCTGACACCCAATGAAACAAAAAAAGAGCTGTGTTAATAGTGAATTTCAGTTTCTGTCAGGCATTTTTCTTGTTAATAATCCTTAGCACTCTAACTGGATGGCATTTTGCAAAGCTCACAAACAAATGACCTGCTCCAGACTAGTTGGGCATAACAAAAACAATTATGTATCCATAATTCATGTTTTATTTGTTCTATTTTTTCCTCTGTTATATGTTAACTACCGTAAACAAAGCAAATTCTGGGTTTGCCTATGCTGGCATGTCAAGTTACAACCTTACCGGGAGCCTCAAGTCTAGCAAGAGCTTGAATGAAGATTTGACTTTTTGTGTTTACGCCAGAGTTGTAGAATTTGCTGTAACATGGGAGCTCACATTCTACAGCAGTATGTCTTTTGTCTTAAAGAAAACAAGTTTACGGTCAACTGGAAGTGATTTTTTGGCAATGGCCTTTATGGCCAAATCAAGCATGGTCTACTAGAGGAAGAGGAAAGCCAGATAGCTAATCCCAGGTAACGTGCCATGTACATGCTAAACTAGGGAGAGCAGATGTAGAGGCTAACACTTGGCTAAGCTCTCATCCCACTGGTAAATCTAGTTCCATTCTAAAGGCCAATGTAGGGCTATTTAAACTTATTTATGTCTCTCTCTCTGCCTATAAATCAGTATTTTAAACCAGTTTAATGATCTCTAATGCGCTTATTCATGATTTTAAAACACCTGGGACTGAGGCGTCTGCAGTCGCCTAAGGGATAATGAGGTATGAGTCGGATCAGGCAGAGACAGTGTAAGTCCATTACAGTAAGAAGTAAGTGAAGTGAAAAAAAGTGAGTTTAAAGACAGAGAGTGCTTGACACACAGGAAGGAGGCTGCCATTCCTACATTGTGGAGTGGGACTATCAAAGGCAGAGTAGAAAGAGGGTTGGGGGTGAAGAGAACAAACGGAGCACAGAGGAAAGAAGACTGGGCAGAGCAAAGGCCCTTTAACAGAAATTAGATGCACTGAGGAACAGCATCTGGCTTTAAAGATGAGAACGAAGGTTCACATTTCACATATAAGAACAAAGGTGAAGTCGGTGAAGAGTTTCGAGGGGGAGCGGCGACACACTAGAAAAAGAGTGGAAGATTTTATAAGGGGGGAAGAACGGAGGAGGAGAAGGTTAGTTACATCACCTGTGGAAACTCTAGGCCAGGACTGTAGCCCTTTCCAAACTTCTGAAATCTAAAGTACTTTGTCTAGGGAAGAGATTTTCAGGATTTAAAGAGAAGGATGTAGTCCTGATTTTTACACATAGGGCTATGCACCCGTTTGAGAACTACCCATGTTCAGGCGGTGCAGGAAAGAGATCTTAGCCTACCAGTGGAAAGAAGGAATCATAAACTGTCAAGAAATGGAGTAGATACTGTGGGTTGTATGGAGGTGCAACAGAAAACAGTGCCACTAAGACAGGTATCTATTTCTTTTCAGAAAAACAGGTCCTCAACAGTACCATAAACCAAAATCAGTGGTCATGTCAGAACCACCCTTAGAAGACAATGAATTTTAGTATTTTGTTTATTTTTTTCTCAGAAAAATGTAAATATTCATCATAGAGGTACACCTAGAGATCTTCAAAGGCCTGTGCTCAAGAATGAAGATTTTTCTTTGTACACCAACGTGAAGCAACTATCATTTGCAAGAAGAATCACTTTGCACAATTACTCCTATGATTAAAACTTGGAGTGCTCCCAAAAGGTCCAAGCAAGATACTTGGTATGCCCATTGCTAAACAGAACGTGTTACCATTAACACAAGCAGTATCCGTGCAGAGCGGGGGGGGGGCAACACCGCGGAAACTGTAGAAATTGTGAAATTGTGATGTTAACACCAAGTCATCTTAGTGCCAGGTAATGCAAAGGTGATACTTATATAATGCTTTGCAAAGTCACTTGAAGTGGAAGTTACCCAACTACGGTTTCCCATTCCTGGATGCCCTATGCCACCTGCTTACAGTCTTTTTTGAATGTCAGCGTTTGGCCACAAAGCGAATGCTTTAGGGGATTTCACAACGCTCCTGAGGGGCTGATGGGGGCACTGAAAGGATTCTAGTAAGTGGCAAACACTGAAAAATAAGGACTCTTGACATTAGGTGAAGGACACATAGCCTGTTTCCTGAAACAACCATAAAATGAATTGAAATATTAACGATGTGTTTGCCCTCCGATACATGCATGATGGAACTGTTACAAGCTTTGTCCAATGCAGTTAAACAGGCTCATATAAAGGCACATTATTAATAAAAAGAAAGGTATGCATTTCTAAAGGGAGGACATCTCCCTAAGCTGGATACTAAACGTCACATGAAAAAAAAAATCTGTTTTCCAATTAGTAACATTCCTATGGTTGCAAATAGAAAAAAGTTCTGCTAATCATCCTCTCATGTGCCCCATTTGAAATTATTCCTCTACACATTTGGACTTTTTTTTTCTCTTTCACAGCTCGTGTTTATAACTCCACATCACATCTCCAATTCTTAATACAGTCATTTATATGCAGTGAAAAGCTGGAAGTGGCTGATAGCCACTAAACAGAATCTCGTTTGGGACTAACAGCTTTGGGTGATGGCATCTGAGGCGGTGGGCCAGAAAGGAAAAAAAAAAGGTGGGGGAGACGGGGGGGGGTGTGTGAACATGACCATTCATCTAACATAAAAGGCAATCGATTGCCATGCAACTCAATAGAACTGCTGATTTGGAATTCATTCAAATACAGAGCCCTGAACAGAATCCTTGAATGAGTAAACGATTTGCTTTTATTAAAGACACATGAGTTCTCTCATCATCTGACATTAAAAAACAATGCACAGTAAATATTCTGAGCTCAGGTTAATTACAAAAGAAACTTCTCATTCAGTTTTAGAAATGACTCTAAAAAAAAGTATAATTTAATATTGAATGAAAAAATGTGCTCATGTATTAGACATGTTCAAAAGTTTATGAATAATTCCTTTTATAGATGGTTGACTCCAAAATTTAAGGGCAGGTATGGACACCTGAAAAACAACAAAAAATAGTATCAACAGACAGATTTTTTTTCTTTAAATTACACATATTTAATAACTATATGGGCCTTTGTTTATATTCCAGCAACTAATGGCCATCAAGAAAAAGGGGCTTTGCACTGTTTATAATGAGAATAACCCAACCAAAGAGTATACATTGCTCCAAATAGAACTCATTTGAACATGCAAGGGAGGTTTAAATTGCTTTTTCAAGATAAGCAGATAGAAATACCCTGAAAGACCATTTGACAAAAACATACAGAAAACAATAAAATATATTTCTATCTATCAAAAGAATGAAAGAAAACCAAGTTATGAGACAAAAGCAAGTCACTTTTTTCTGCAAGACATTGGTTACTTAAACTCAATTTCCTATTTATGGATAAAATTTTGTTCAAGAAAGGAACCAAGTCTATGATTTATCCAAATAATGGCAACAAAGACCAGTGCTAAGTCTGATGTCTAAAATAGAAAACAGGGAAGCTGAGATTTTAAGAATGTTATGCTGAAGGTACTGGACTCTGAAAGAGAAACAAATGGTTGGGAAAATTACACACTGCATGTAATAGGTTGCTAATATTCACATAAGATCTTGGTTTTTGAGTTAATTTTTTTGTGAATACTACCTTCATTTTCTAATATGGAAACTTTGTTTCTGAACTGTGAATTTTGGAACTAAAATTGAGGCAACTTTTTGAGATGCTTAGCTTAGAGCTCTGGTTCTGGATTATTACTGGTAACTGGGAAAAAATTACCAAGCTTGACATTGATTCTATGTAAGCCTTTCATCAATGAGTACATGTTTAATATAAGAAGAAATGTGACAAAATAATATGCAAGAGAATCTGAGGGTTTAATGTATTGGTAAACCTAAGTTGGTGTTTAGAAAAATTGCCAATCAGTTTTATAGTAGATGTAATAATAAAATATTATGCCTTATCTGAAGTAACTTTTGAATCTTACAAAAAATACAGTAAAATATTTCAAAATCACCTCTCAGTCTGAGAAGTCTCCATCCCATTAAATACATGAAGAAAATGGAAATATCATTTTTATAATGCCTGTTGCCCACCTTGTATAGATCTTAGCTAAACATTTGGCAGACAACCTGTGGCTGGGGCAAAGGCTGCTTTAGTTGGTTTTTAATGCTTGTTTTTCAGTGGTTCTTGTAAGAAGCAACTGTCTATAAAAGCCAAATCAGCAGGAAGAGAGGACTTACTTAGTCAAGTTTTTTTCTTTTTTTATAGTTAAAAATACCAGATTGCAAAATACAGTGTTGAAATACAATGTATATCTAGCTGTTTTTATAGCAGAATGCTGATCTGTATTTCTTTAAAAGTTTATTACTGCCTGTCGTGGTTTAACCCCAGCCAGCAACACAGCACCACGCAGCCGCTCACTCGCTCCCCCCCCACCCAGTGGGA
>JAVKLA010000017.1:5582676-5613610 GCA_034782735.1 Sagittarius serpentarius | reverse complement strand
TACTGAACTGAAAACACAGCGCTGTACCAGCTGCTAGGAAGACAATTAACTCTATCCCAGCCGAAACCAGGACACTGCCTAAAGGACCTGCAAAAGCTGTGTTATGGCTATGGAAAGCTAAAGTTTCCTCTTTAAAAGTTGAAGTAGGCAGGTAAAATGAACAGATAAAGGAATACAGCAAAACAAAGCTCCCAGCCTAATATTTTTTTTTTTCTCCAACAAACCTTCAGTTATTTTCAGTAACAGTGACCAAGTGAAACAAGACAATGTATGACATGTTTTGCCTGGCAAGATACAACTTGGTGATGTGTAAGCGTAACACTCGTTCAGTTCCATGATATCAAGCAATATGCTTGATATATCACTGAAGGAGACTTCCATTGATGTTGGTGACTATTTGAGCTGGAAACAGAGGAGAAGTCCTAGTGTTTCATATCATTACTGGCTAAGACATTAGGCCTTGTTGAATTGCAGCTGCTGAAAGCCAGTAACACCTGCACTTAATTGCAATATTAGTTTTGCTCAGGCTCAGTAGAGAGAAAAACGTCCAATGATTTCTTTACAGGGCCTTATAGACCACTGTTACCACCACAGGTCTTCCAGACGGATCAGGCTTTCTGTGGCCTAGTCCTGGCTTGCCTAGAGATTTTTTTTTTGGCTTTTGCTTAGCTTAGTACAATTGTGTGGTGTCACACCTGCTCTTGCGTGTATTTTGTACCCAATAGATAGTTACAACATGTAGCTACTCTACCTCAGTTTAACCATCTATAAGCCTACCAAAAAATACATGATGGAGTAAGGTCTAAATTTGTCCTCCACATTGGAGAATGCTTTTCTCACACATATGAATTTCCTCCTATGACCTCTTTCATACTGATACCTTAATTAATACCATGTTTAGATGAGGATGCCTCATCTTCTGTTGTCCTCAGAACTCCAGTCATAAATTCAAATAAGCCACATGCTGGATTGATTAATTGTTCTTAGTTAAGATTACAAGTGAGGAAAAAAAAATTATGACTGTGCATAAGAAGAAACAATTTCCCTTTGGCACAAAACACAGTTTTTCAAAATGTGTATATATATTTCTGATAAACATAATCAAATAATTAGAGTCAACACAATAACATGGTGGTTTGATTGAACAAAATAAGAAAATGGATTTTTTTATCTTACTGATAAGAGGAAACCTACATTATTATACAACTTTTAAATTAATTCAGACTTTACAGAGTTGTTTATGTCTTTAGTTGTGACAGGTTCTCACCTAAAAAATATAATCTTTGACTGGTTTGGTATGTGCAAGATTTGAAGCAAATCCCGAAGCAGAATGAAATGCAGCCATTTGAAAGGCTGTCTTTGAATGTGCCAGTCCTGAAGAGTAAATCTTGGCCAAGCCTTCAATAACTGAAAAATCCTGGGAACTGCAATTGCCAGATAACTTGGTTTGTTCTGGTCCTTAGATGGGCTGGAACTGAATGACCTGTATGACCTATTTGTGATGTATGTTTTTGACTGCGTCCTTGTATCTCAAAATGAGTATGTAGGACTAGTCCATTTGTTGTGCTTCACACGTCAAAAATCTGGGCTACCAGCTGTTAAAAAAAATTTTCAGTGAATATTTCTAACTTCATTAATCTAAAGAAATCCTAGTGATTAATATGTTTATCTTTTATTTACAGTTTATATTGGTTTTGTACAGCTGTGTAACCTGATAAACTCCTTTTTTTACATCATGTGTTAAACGTTAGCGTCTCATTTAATGTTACTTGGCTGCAAACATAAACATCATCATTTCCACTTTCAAGCGCTGGAAAACTGTCACCTTTTGATAGCACGAGTAGGTGAACTGGGGCTGAAATGTTGATTCTTAGGGACTCTCAGAAAGAACTAAATACTCCTTCCTCATTTTGTGCTAAATCAAAGTCTACAGAAACAAAACCAGATGATTTCATTTACCAAATAAAATACTTCTACATCTAATGCCGACTGAAGTAATTCTAAGTTTCTAAACTAAATTTGCGGCTATAAACGTTCTTATTAATTTTTCCAAGGCTCAGATTTCAGCTGAGGAGCCCACGAGAGTAAAGAATGAAGACCCTGTCTCCTTTTACGTACCGGGGAGAAAGGCTGAGAAATTTCCTTCAGCAAAGCACTGAAGTGGTTCGTGTAAGCTCTCGCTATACTAACTCTCCTGTTTTTCTAAAAGACATCTAGTTATTAGCCATCCTTGAAATATTCTTCCCAGAACTGACCTGCTGAACTGTTAGCTCCTTGGAGTGAGGAGGAGGAAAAGGGGGTATATTTTCTGAAAGTTGGTTTACATAATCTTAGAAAAGCAAAGAAGCAAAGAAAGGATTTGCCTGCTCTCCAGCTGACCTTGAAGTCTGTAGGGCAAACCACAAAAGTTATATAACAATTAAAACAGACAAGAGGAAAGGAGGCAAATCCTCTAGAATCCTCAAATATAGAAATGCTATATATGATTAAGCCACCATTGTTTTAAATCTGCCTAGTGCATTTTGTGAGCCCAATCTTGGTTTAATTACTGTGGTTAAAAAAAAAAAACAACTTCACCATTAATTTCTAACACAATACAATATAAAATAAATGAGAACATACTATTTCCAACACAGCTGTTGGAAAATTGAATGGCAATAAAATTAATTCCTCAAATTTTAGCCTTCTCAAGTTACACAGAAGTTTGAGTTTGGTATTAAATTTTAGAAAATAATTCTGTCTTCCAATCACATTTTCATTTTTTTCGATGTGTAATGGTTGTGTCCTAGTACGACAATAATCAGTAATGAAAAACAGACAGTAGGATGTTACAGTCTTCATAATTTTGGATCATCTTGAAGTTATTTGAATATTAAGCTGAGATCATTCTACAAAAATGCTGATCTGGCACAGGATATAAATGGTGATTTGAAGAGACTATCACTATGTTGTAGAAAGTAAGGGGAGAGCAGAGCCAGCTCTTGTAAGTTCTATCCAACAATTTAGCTATAATAAGAAACCCCAAACCTAATGTTTTTGTCTTTTCATAATTCCAGATTGCATTGTTCTCCACACTAATCCAACCTGAGCAGGCTGAGGCAGATATTAGTAGAGAACTTCCATAGAAGTGGTCTAAGACAACAGTGGTTTCTTTCATAGTAGCCTCTACACATTCCTCCTCTGTTCCTAAAAAGGCAATTCAGAAAAGCGGCCTTAACAGATCATTGTTCATTTATCATTAATTTATACCTCCTATGGCAATAACTGCATTGGGGGCAGTCTCTTTAAAGAGAGAGGGAGTCGAACTGAGGGTTGACAAAATCAGCCAAATAAGTTAAAAGATTAAAGGGTGGCTGTTAGCGTAAGATAAAAAAGTAGATAGTTGATGGATAGGAAGATACTTACCTGAATATAAAATGTCGTGTGAATTACCTAGACTTTTGAACTACTAGATTTTAAAGGAGCAAAAGGGAACATAAGTAAAGCTAGGTGGCGACATGCTACAGCTGTAAACCAGATTATTTTCTAACTTACAACTTCAGAATGATTTACCTGTCAGGCATCACATCTCCAGTGATGTGACCTTGACCTGTTAGCCTGGATGCATTAAAATACTCTGTCTGGCCTCTAACACTAATAATGATCACAGGGTATGGCATAAAAAATTCTTCAGAATGCTCTAAAGAGCAAGGGTAAAAGAGGAAGAATGACACAAAATGCTTCACATCACAGTTATAGCCCTGAACTTTTTGTCTGACAAAAAGGTCAGAGGGAGTAAAGAAGACAGATATTCAGGAAATAAAGGTGTTGCTTGTTTTCTTCCAACCATATAAAAGGACTCAATATAAAAAAGAATCATTGCTGGCATAAAGGACATAAACTAAGCACTCCACCTCCTTTCTTAACGCTCTTAGAGGGGTACAACTTCGTAAGCAAAAAATTGTAATGACTGTGGTCAAAAGCAGAACGGAAGAAGTTTAATGAGACGATTGTAAGCGAAATTTGGACATTCGGTATTCAAGCTGTGCCGCATATATTTTGGCACATAAGACCCATATAATGCCTATGACATGGTATCTTCCTTCCCACAAAAAGAGAGAGAGGAAAGAAAAAAATTAACCCCCCACCAACATACATCTCTTGCAGGAACTGGAACACTGCTGTTAGAAAAATACCTAGGAATGCATTTTAAAACTGAAATACTGCTGTTAGAAAAAACCTAGCAATGCATTTTAAAACAATTCCATTATGAAAGCATATTTGAGAGCAATTACAGTAGGCAAAATCATTAGCTTGGTATTTTGTGGATTGACACCTTTGCACATGTTTTGTCCAAGACTGTCATACCTTCTCAGTACCACTTCTGGGTAAGATACAGACGGATTTCTTAACTGATCCAGCTTTCTGTGTACAGGAGCCCCACAGAGCAATGAGTCACGTGGCGTGGAAAAAATCCATGGCACAAGGTCCTGCGACCCTGTTAGCAGATACAGCTGCTGTTGAAAGGCACAGCTCGTTCTCACTCTGTGCAGAGTGCGCAGACATGCAGGCCAGACACAGCACTCTACTGTCAATGTCCAAAATACATGTGTTCCAGTGAAGGAACTATCAGGGTAGGCTAATTAGGAGATCCTCAGCTAGGTGCCCTTTAGAGCTAGGCAACAGTTTTCAGCCATAACGCTCTCAGGAACGATGAAGATTTAACCCACTTTGGGAATGTCTTGCAATTTTTCTGAACTGTTAATGGAAAAACAGAAGGAGAGAAACTACAGGAAGTTGCAATGTGTATTTTTATCCTTTCCAAATATAAAGTTTTAATTTTAAACTGAAACCCATCAGATGTGCTACAAAACAATCCTCCCCTCCAAAAACCCAGAGCTGCTTCTCCCTCTCCTCTCTCCCCTCATTCTTTCTCTCGTATTCGTATGTACCCTCACTCACTAGTATTTCTCACCCCTTCAGAACCCCATTGTATTTACTTTCCTCAGAGGATTACTCAGTTTGGAGGTTCTAAGAGTCTCCGTTTTACAGGTGGCAGAACAGGTCACTAAGGAGCACTTTCAGTAAGGTCATCCACAGTGGGATCTAGCTGGAAGGCGGGAGGAAGGCAGTTGACAGAGTAAGCAGCATCTCAGGGCAGCCAACTGCCTCCTCAGCCAACATCATGGGAGAGAGGGGTAAGTTATTCCAGCCTGAAAAGCCAGTCTGTGTCTCAAGTTGACACACCTCTCGGCTTTTGGTCCCTAAGCGGAGGCTCAGCACATCACAGACTGTGCTTCCCTGATCCCACCCCCCCTAACAGGTGGCAGAAGAAAAGTTCAAGAAACTGGTCAGGGGTGCAGGCAGAGCAGGGCTGCTCCTGCTCCTTCTTCCTCCAGCTTTTCCCTCCTCCTGGCACTCAAAAGTAAATTTCCTACACCCATCTGAATTCTCTGATCTTTCCCACAACCTTTTCTTCACAAACCCTTAGGAAACCCATGTGTCCCTCTAGACGCCTTGCTCTTTCAGCACCTCCTTGCAAGATTCTGGTCACTGTCTCCACTGCTGAGTGTTCCTGTACTATCCTCGTTTAAGCAGAAGCAAGAAAAATTGAAACCCTACCTCTGCAGCAGCTACCTGCCAGAGAAAGAAGTATCTACATTACAGCATTGCTTTCTATTTCACAATCAGAGTAATCAGTGTATATAAGAAAGGACAGGGCTCCTTGCTGATACGGAATAGCAACTGCTTTCTTTAAAATCAAGCTGTAAGAGGTTCTCTTTACTTTCAAGGAGCTTGAAGGCAGTGCACTCACGTTATTATAATAACCTATTGTATTGACCACGATTGAAACCAATCTCTCCCATCATCTAGAGGAACACATTATCTCAAGCTCTAAGATCAGGCAAGTGTTAGAAACAAACTATTCATGTTTTTGTTAACTATGAGCTTTGTGCAACAACATGCAAATTTACAGGGCTAGACAGAATACGTGCATGGATGTCATGGTTTAACCCTAGCCGGCAACTCAGCCCCACGCAGCCGCTCACTCACTTCCCCCCCCCCCCAGTGGGAGGGGGGAGAGAACTGGAAAATAAAGCTCAGCTCGTGGGTTGAGATAAGAACAGTTTAACAGAACAGAAAGGAAGAAACTCGCAATGACACTAATAACAACAATAAAGTGACAATGATAATAAAGGGATTGGAATACACAGAACAAGTGATGCACAATGCAGTTGCTCACCACTCGCCGACCGATGCCCAAGCAGCGCTTCTGCCCCGGCCCACTCTCCCCAGTGTATATACTGGGCATGATGTCCCATGGTAGGGAATACCCCTTTGGCCAGTTTGGGTCAGCTGTCCCGGCTGTCTCCCCTCCCACCTTCCCTGTGCCCCTCCAGCCTTCTTGCTGGCTGGGCAGGAGAAGCTGAAAAGTCCTTGACTGAGTCTAAACACGACTTGGGAACAACTGAAACCATCAGGGTGTTATCGACATTCTCCTCATACTCAACCCAAAACCCAGCACTGTAGCAGCTACTAGGAAGACAATTAACTCTATCCCAGCCAAAACCAGGACAATGGACAAATGTAAGTAGATTTTGTAGCCCAGTTGGAGCTGAGCTGGAAGGCACAGCTCTGTTCCTGCTTTGAAGATTGTTCATTTTTTGATGACTATTTCAGGTACAATGCAGAAGCGACTTCCAGAGGGGGAACTGGAATTCAGGTTTCTCCCACCAAGTCTAAAGTATCCAAACCCACGTAACATAGTTATACTTCCTTCCCTGCCTTATGAATCTTACTTTTTAAAAAAGTAAGCCAGTTCAGTGACGAGCTTGTCACTGAAGCCAGTGACAAGGCTTCGGCAGTGTTTTCTCTAAGTCCTCCCATCCACCGTACAGGATGGCCTCACATCTGTCTCAAAATTCTGGTCTCAGCCTGTGTGCTGGAAAAATTAGGTACTGCATTGCCTAAATGCAGGATCCTAAATCTTTGTCTAGATCTAGCTTCAAGGGACTGTCCTTAGATCATAAACTCATAGCAAATAGGAAACTGAAGGTCTGAGTTTTAGAGAAGCACCAAATCACCAAACGTCTTTCATTGTCCGCTTGCTAATAAGGAATGGTTTATAAATTGGAAGCTGAAATTGGAACTAGACTGAAAAGATTTACCTCTTAGAACATGCTTTGTCTTCCAAAATTGCATTGAACCCTCAGACATACTGAAATAAGGCTGGATACTATCACATCTAAGAACTTGTGAGTTAGAGCACAGGGGATGTTCTTCGATGCAATGCTGCTCTTTCAGGTATCAGAGTGATCTGGTTCTCTTCACACCCTATTCCAAAACTTCCACAGCAGACAAATTCAGTCCCAAGAGTACCCTCGCTTTCACCACTGCGGTACAGCACAAAGAAGAAAACTGCAACCTATAGCTACACTGACAAACATCGGGGCAGACACTAAGTAAGCGCAGGAGGATATGAATATCCAAATGGTAAATTATCTTGAGACTGTGATAGTCTCTGTTTATTTTATTAACTTCAAGTAGAAGGCAAATTTCAGAATTACCACTTTTGAAAAGAGAATGAAGAGGTAAAATGCAAAACCTATACTTACAAATTAAGAGCAACATGGCACCCTGGAAAGTTGTAATGGCCTATTCCAAGGTACCAATGCTTCTCAGAAGATGAGTTTCTAAGAAATAACTGAACAGCTACACCTCAGGCTCCAAATGTTTCCTGAAAAAAAGGAAACTCCCCCTTTTTCAAAATGCACTTTTATATTATCACTGAGGTATTGTGAAGTTTTCCACTCTTGGTATTTCTTTTGTTTATAGTAATGACTGTTACTTTTGTTCATTGCTTTCTTCATCTACACGTAAGAAGACCAGGTGAAATACTATGTGTTGAAAAATCAATGTGACAGAAAAGCCATTCAGTGTAACTTTAAGATATATATTTGAAGTATGCATAGATGGCTAAATTACTTGGGTATAAATATGCTTAACTCACAACTCAGAAATAAATATTAACTGAAGATGTGGAGATTAGAACAGTTGTTTTACTATGTTCATGCTTAAGTGCTCAGCTGCAGCGCAACCAGGAACCACAAGTAAGTGGTCTGAAGCTGTGATTACTTTTACAAAATCAGTTTTCAAAATAAAAGGATATATTATGAAGTGAAACTACAGAACAGCATAGAAGGGGCATTGCTTTCAGCAAGCCTGGCTGCACCAAGGATCAGTCCTCAAAGACAGGTGGATATCCTGTATACTGAAATCCCCTAAAGCCTTTTCACTTTTGAATTGACTGCTACCTTCTTTCTTCATTATCTCTTAATCAACGCAAAACCCTAGGAAATGCCGGAATAATTTCATCAACAAACTATTGGATGAACACTCTGAAGATCAAAAGTTAATGAGAATTAGTCCATGAAAATTGCTATAGGATAGAGTAGCCTGCAATTTCCCAAAGTATTCAGATGATCTGGCAATATTTGGTCAATTGCTCTTGTGCATATTGCAAGTTCTGTACCAAAACGCAAGTAGACACAGCTTTAGTTATTTCTGTTATGCTTGAAGAAAATTAGACATTTTAAAATGCTGATGAAGCCCTAGAAGATGAGAGACTGCTAAAATTAGGAACTCAAAAACATTCTATGAGGTTATTCTGAAACTTCTTGTGTAAAACTTTATTTCTTAAGTAACAGAACACTAAAAATGCAACAAATCGTGAACCTATCTACTCTGAATCAATGGTTGTATTATTATTATTATTATTATTATTATTATTATTAAAGGAAATACTGAATTAGAGCTCACTGAAAAGGGGAAATTGTATCCCATAAGGGATTTTATCGGCATTATTCTTCCAGTCCTGAAGAGAATGGATGAAAAAGTCAAAAGAGCAAACTTTTCATTGAAAAGTAGAAAACGTCAGTCCAGAATGTCAAAACATATCCCTTTGATGTTTTCTGATTTAAAGAAAAAAGATTTAAATATTCCTAGTCTGAATATTTAGCACTGGCTTATCTAGGATGTTTATTCTCAGACGATTCAACAGCAAACTTTAAAATCCTTGCTGCAATATCCCTTGGGTCCTTTGATTTTGTCTCCTGTGGAGCTGTGAGATCCAAGAGGAGTTGCACCTTCTTGTATTGCTACGTATGTGTAGTGTTGGACAATGGATGCCAGTGAGATGCAGTTTCCACCTTGTAGTGCTGCCGTTTTATATGAGGGAGTAACCCCAAGATTACATCATTCCTTTGGGACACAGAGGATCAAGAACCTATTCTGAGTACCCCAGTTACCAGGTGACTAGAACTTGTTGGCTGGATACTTTTATATTTCTAGCTAGATTCTACCGTAAAGTTCAACATGGATCTGCATATTTTCCTAAAAAAGCGGTGGGCAGATTTTTGGGACTGACAAATCTACATACCTTTACAAACCAAACAAACAGTCAAGAAAACTCTGACTTGTTTTTCATGCATATGGTTTCAACGTTAATAATGCATGGAAAACAATTTCCATTACACTCGTACATACCCTTGAATAGTAGTCTTCATTCTTTAGCACTCACTGCAGATCTTATTAGGATTTTGGAAAAAAAAAGAATGAAATCATGCAAGATTCAAATCAAAAATATTCTGAATTACACTATTATGTTTTTGCTGAAAACATAACTTGGCAAAAGACAAGAAGGCAGAGTATGACATTAATGATATTCATGTGAGTAAAATCAATGCATCATGTTGTCATAAAACTGGCATTTTCATTTCTCACTCCCACAGACATAAAATAGCAGCATCCAATATGCTGTCAAGGCACTGCATACCAGTGGTAAAATGCATTCAGACTTTCAGATGTGTAAAACAGATGACTGTTTGAGAGTGTCTTAGGAATGCTCTAAACGTGGCCAGAAAGATTTAAACTATATTAGATAAATTAGGCTTGAAGAAAATACACTGATGTGTATTGGTAAACAATACTAAGTAGCAAAGAAATCTGATTTTGCACTTGCTCTCCCTAGGCTAAGCTTGAGATGCAAATGAAGAAAACCAATAAGCCTTATACAGCTGTTATAAAACAGTTTACTTATTTTATTCTCTCAAGTGCATGATAAAACATTGAACTATAAGGTGGAAATCTTGGTCTTTAAGAACCACTATACTGAAGAAGTCAGAAACCTAACTAGCAAATCTCAATAGGTCATAATAGTTTTTCATTATAATTTTTCATTTATTAGCAAAAGCTGTTTAATTTTTTCACTGGAGCAGAGAAAATGGTGTTGAGAAACTGGGCCTAACTAAAGATCCAGAAAGGAGAAAAAGCACAGGAAAAATGGCTAGTTCAGTTTTACTTTTTAGCTATTCATTTTGTACACTGGGCAGGAAATAGTGATTCATATCCACTGGCATAATGAGCTCACGAAGAGAAGAAAATAGGCAATAAAATATCTAAAGATGTCAAAAATTTCTAAATGTCGATCAACAATTTTATCTCATATCGATTTTTTTATATAGATGAAAACCCACTTATTAAAACTGAGCCATATAGTTTCCCTTCATCTTCGACCTCAGTCAACAGATTCAGAACATACTAATGTAATTTATGGCATAAAATGTGGCCAACTCCACAGTTTGTGTGATGCTACAATTACATCATTCATAACTATATCCTTCTGTTAGGACAAGTTCAAAATCCTTGTTCTTGGCATTCGGTGACCCAAATTACTCAGCCTTAACCTATAACTTTGATCTTGTCTTCTTCTGTGTGCTAAGGACATGAGTTCAGCACTGCTTTAATTTCCTTCTACCATTTTATCTTCATGCTCTCTTTCCAGCTGTCTCACATTCATGGAATGTCTTCTAAATCCCTATTTACAGACCTTATTCTTTTGTCTCTCAAATTACTTACTTATAAAACCTTTCCCCTAAAATCTTCCATTAAAGGAAGAGTCTAATGCACATGGCAATCAAAAAAGCATGCATGTCTGACAGCTAAGTGCATAATCCTTTATAAAAATTACAGTCACATTTCTATATTTTTTGTTTATTTCCTCCTCTTTTTGTGTCACATCTGAGTTTAAAGTGTAACCTCTTCATGGTGGGGACCTTTCCATTAGGAAATGCTTCATTGTTATTTTTCTCCACTCAAAAGCAAAATAATTTATGTTTGCCCATGACACTCCAATATTTAGTCATTCCAAAGTAAGACAGAAAACAAGGAGGATGATAAGATACTAGAAGCTTGGAAAAGCAGTAATTTTCTTACAGTGGAGACCTGAACATCTCAATCCTTAGACAATATAAGGGGGTGTAACTTTGACACCCCCTCAAACAGTGCTTATCCATAAAATATACCCTTTCAACTCCTGAAAAACACCAATAATTCACTTTTACAAAAAAACCTAAAAATTAAAAACTGTGGCATTTCACAGTGAGAATCATGCTATATAACATCCCCATCTGAACAGGGTTTCTGATTAAAGATGAATGTCTGAGATCCATCCATATTCAGCATTAAAAGAAAGGCGCTTCCCTGGCAACAATTTACCCCACCCTAAAACAGATGCCTTAGAGAGGCAAAATGAATCACAGTCTGAAGGATGAATGTATTTTGAATATTTAATATGTGATTTTCCGTTTTATTAAAATGGGCTCAGAGATGCTGTTTGATACTACAGGACTCAAGCAGAAAACTGTAGCTGTTTCAGGGTCAAAGTCTAAACGGTTTATATCAAAACAAACCAACCCAACAACAGGGCAATATTCATATTCTAGTATGTATTTATGTAAGTTATCTGAAATCCTTGCCTCTTCAAAGAAGTATGTGCTTTTTTTTTTAAATAGAAATGTTATGAGATTTTTTCCAACTGTAAAAATGGAGTGAAGGGTTAAGATATTTTATGTTTAATCCATCATTCTGAATATTTGAATTTTAAAATAACTTCCATGTAGCATAAAAGCAGAAGAACCAACTAAAATACTTTCAGTTTAAATTTTAGAAAAGGAAGTTCACATCAAGAATGCATCACAACATTACTGCATAGATTATACAGAGAAATTACTCCTATCTACACATTTAACAAAAATACAAGGAATTCCATACTGTTGTAGTTAGACTATTCCAGGAAGGTTTTTTCCCCACAGTCTTTAGGGGAATTTTAGAGTGAATTTTGTTTACTCTGGTCTGTTTATTCCATGCTACCTAATCAAAAAAACTTTTGAACTTCAAAAGATTTTTTTCAAAAGTTCTCATTTTCTCCTGTCTATAAAAGTAGTATAAATCACAATTTTCTCCACTTTGCAACCACAATATTCAATTTCTAAAAAACAGATCTCATTATTACGGTGTAGTACATAAGGTAGGATACCATATAAAAATTAATTAGTTCATTAGTCAGCTTATGTATTATTGCTTTGACTCAATTGTTTACTTGGTACATTTATGGTTTTGTTTTAGAAATATGTTTATGGATAAAAAGAAAATGAGGTAGATATTTTCCAAAGTATTTAACTATTTTATGGTATTCTTGCATGGATAATCATGGTATTTAAATTCTGGAGAAATCTGTTTTACAAAAATTATATTCTATCTTGTTTTATAAATGTAGAATAAGCAATACTTCTGAGGCAAACTCCTAATGAAATTTTGCAATATTTATTTTTTCTCTTTTTTGATGACTTCAGATGTTTAATGTTTAGAATTTACTGTTAGTTACCTGTATGCAATATAATCACACAACAATCTGTTGATTTTTCGTATGTGCCATAAGGTGCAAAAGACACATTTGATTTGCTCAGATTTTTAATGAAAGATGAAATTATAAGAATTACTCTCTGCAAGGCAAGCAAAGATGGTTTTGGTATTCCTTGAAACCCTGGCTGGTTGTTCTCTGATTTAGGATAGCTAAAGCATAATTTATAGACATAGAAGTGATATAGCCACTTTTTGTTATGTTTTATGTATCTGAATGAGCAAAGGAAAATTACGAGCTACACAGTATTTCTGTTTTGTGAAAACCTGTGGCACGTGGATTCCGTATGTGAACATCTCAATCATATTCTTTTTTTCAGAAGTGTTTCCTCTGAAACCAGTGAAAAAACACATGCCAACCACTGTACTAGACACCATACAGAAATGGCATTGGTAGCACAGGGAATTAATTTTTGGCTGGCTTTGTTTCAACGAAGAGGAGATGAAAACAAATCTACAGCTTTTATGATTTGAAACGGAAATTCTCCTGACTGGTATTTATACTAGGAGAAATGCTAGCTATTCGCCAGAGAAGGCAGAGATCAGGAAGTATATCCCATACCTCCTGGAGGAGGCAACCCTAGGACATGCCAGCATGAGGGTAGAGAGTTGGATGGATGAGAAATTCTTAGGTTCCACAAATGAAATTTGTTTGACTAGGAACTCTGAATCATTTTAAAATTTAAAACCCAAGCACCATCAGTGTGCTTCTGCCCTAAATACATTGCAGACAAAGAATCCTTATTCTGAAAGCTGAGATGGCAAAATAAAGATGTGTGTACTAGACTCTTACATATGTACCTCCAACTACTGTGAGGTATGCTAGTAGTACTGTAAATACCAGGATAACTCTGCTTAACTCATGATAAATTCTGCCACCAAAATTACATTCTAAAGTTTTTTAATTTTCCATTAATTTCAAAAGTATAAAAAGCCGAACTGAAACAGGATATTCTTCTCCTTGTAGTTTAGTTGCTCCCACTGCTACTATTCACCTTGAAATCTGGTAGCACATTTTAAACAGCACATACCTGACTGCCTTCTGCACTCTGGCTCTTGTGTGTCCCAGTGGAGTGTTCTTAATTTGATTTTATTGCAATTAAGGTTGTCTGCATTCTGGTTTAAAACACATAGTTTGTCAAGTCGACATCCTGCTCCAACTGACCTTGATTTATTTGCCCTATTTATTTGTTTGCACTGTCTACGATTTTGGAACCAAACCTACAACAACTATCTGAGATAGCAGCCTGTTCTGCGAGCGAGTGCTGCTCAGGTCTTCCTTCCTATATTCCTTCCTTCTTTTCCTCTCTTCCCTCCTTCTTGCCTCCTTCCCTCTCCCTTCCCCCTCTCTTCCCTTTGTCTCCCCCTCCCAAAACCTGGGGACTCTTTGGCCTTACAAAGGGAACCACAGAAAATCAGCGGCTTCCCTACAGTTCCCAAGTCCATTTAGTGCCACCTAAAAACTGGGAGGGCTTAACAATGCAGAAAATGATGAAATTCACAGACTGAACTATAAAACGTCTCTTTACAAGCTCTTGTACTTATCAAGGATAAACCCAGATGATAAACATTATGTTACTGATGTACCAATTGGAGTAACATATATCCAGTCTCTTTCAAAACTAATTACTCCTTTTATGTTGTTTTCAATTTTTTGGATTTCCACAACTAAAGCAGTTTGCCCTGCATATATGCAGCAAAGCATTACAGAACAAGGCTTGTCTTCTCCTTCTCTTTTCTCATCTCCATTATTTTCAGTTCTTTTGAATGTCTGTTTTAAAATTTCTGGGTTTGACAGATGCCTCAGCCCCTACAGCAGAATTTTACATTGTTTAGGTAACCATCTGAAGTCAATGACAGCAAATCCAAATCATGTCCCATTTTCAAAATGTTTTCTCATCCTGACTATTACTGCTTTCTGCCAGCTTGTATCCTTCAGCACATTGATCACTGTTTTAGCAAAGTGCTATAATTTTGTACATTGTACTTTTGGAAATCATGTTAATCAGCACTTGGCCCAAGAATAACTGAGTCAGATGGGAAGAGGAAAGAAAAGCAATTGAAAATTACATGCTGTGTGGCTATTTATGTGATCCTTAAAAAATTCAGATGGGTTATATACCACTCTTTTTTCTGCAGTTCATAGGAATTATCAGTCTGGTATTACATTGCAGTAAATGCATTATATTAGTATAAAATGTAACTGGATCCTTAAGGAAAACATCGAACATTCTTCCATTTTGTATACAGCACACTAATAATGATTTTCAGTTTTAAAATATTTTTAGTGATTATTACAGACACATTCTTGAATTCTTACTCTAAAATTAATTTTCATCACCTCTTCAGGAAAAGGAATCAAAATAACAATAAAATTAAACCAAGTTAATAAAAGAACCAGAAACAAACAAACAAAAAATACTTTAATGCCTTAAGTTGGACTCGATGATCATTGTAGGTCCCTTCCAACTGGAACTATTCAATTTTAAAATTAATATGGATAATCTAAAGTCAATAGAATCAGCATGCAATATAACAGACACAAGGTATTTTCTCGAACACAACTTAAAGAAAACAGAGGCTGTCAAAGTGTCTTTCTTTTAAATACATTTCATATTGTTATCAGAAAAATCCCAGCATTAAGGTATATATAGTGCTAATCCAATGAATAACCTCTGGGTTTTTTTCAGACCAAAATAATTTCATTGTAGAAGCTTAATGCTTTTTTTGCAATAGTCATCTTCAACCTGTCTTAACCTTCAGTACTTTCATTTTACTGGAGTGCTTCTCCTCACTGGGAGGTCAGCACAAGTTCAGGCAAAAGCCGAGTGGACTCAAGTCTTGGGATCTTAACTCAAAAGGAGTCCTGCAGCATTGCACGTGCTGGAGCAAGGACACCGAGTGTGCCTGTGCTGCCCAGGAGTAATCTACACCGTTTGTCCAATTTGTCGTAAGACAGCAGACTCGCTGCCACGCCGTACAGACACATGTCGGCACACAGTGCCAAGGGCCACACTCACCCCCATGTCAGGCATTCATCTTTTCTGTTTGAATAAATTCAGTTTCAGCTAGGTTTTTTTCCATCTTCTTTTCCTAATGAGAGGTGTGGACTGAAGAGGAAATGCCACGCTCAGACTACCCACGAGGGCAAATAATTCTTCAGTTTACCAGCAGTAATCAGACATTTGGTGTGTCTGCAAGGATAGTTTAGAAATGTCTGTGTGATTGCTGTTGAAACTGCAAGAGAAGACAGGTGATGTAAAGACCATAAAAATGATAAGATAATTCTTTAAGGTAACGTAAAAAAACATGCAAAGTTTTCACAGAAGCTAGATTTTGGATCGGACAAAATGACAGTTGTTGAAAATTGCCCTTGTCAAGGAGTCAAAACAGCGATCAGTTTGAAGCTCATCTTGAAAAGTGTTCAGGAAAGGAATGTTTCTTTGAAAACAGAGAATGTCACACCAGACAATGAGAGAAGGAGAAAGAAAATGAGTTTCACTAAACTAAGTCTCTTACAAAGGTGAAATGTTCTGGGATTTCTTTGTAGATAGAATTTCCTTGAATTTAGTACTACTTTCACCACCGTAATGAAGGACACAGCAATCTGTTTCAGCTAGAATGCTTTGGGAAAGGGAGTTCCTAAGTTCATCTGTAAGTTGGTGCCTAAGTATAAATATAGATAAATGTAGGTATAAAGATAAATAATAAAAATAAATATGTGCGTATATGCACATATGTATTTATGCATACATATATGCAGAGTATAAAGCATTTGAAATTTTGTCATAAATATTCTGTAGTATAACCACAGAGATTAACAACCAAATTTAATTTGTAACATTCTACAGTATTTCAAATAACAGAGCATAAAAACCCCATTGGACTAGGAGTTTGTCTTCTTGCAGACAGCATCTGTTTCTATGTACATTTCATAAAATTTGGGAAAATAAAATTAATTTAATTCTGTCAATTAATTATGCAAAAGAGCTATTTCTGAATATCAAATCTGTTGCCTCTTTCTTCTTACTTTACTGACCAAAATAACATATCATAGTTCTCAATTTTTTGCACTAAAAAGGCTAAAGAGATTTCTAAATTTTATTCTGTCTAATGCACTATCAACAGAATTGCTTCCTAAATTATAGTCACTTACATGACAAAATGCTCTGAAGTCAAAGTACTTTTCAAGTGTCACCAACAGCATAATTTGAAGTTAATGTGGTTGTCCAGACATAATTCACTGACTAAATTTAACTTACAAGACCTTTAGTAACTACCATTCATGGGAAGAATCAAATTTGACTCTGATAGCCAGGGCTGACATTGCAGGATATTATTTAAAATAATGTCATATTTTACTTGTTACAGTATCCTTTAGATACACAAACCATTGTGAAACAAGATAAATGTACACTTTTTATAGCACAGCAATGCTCTAAACATTGAAACAGTGCAGAAGAC
Source organism: Sagittarius serpentarius (assembly GCA_034782735.1). Lineage (NCBI taxonomy): Eukaryota > Metazoa > Chordata > Aves > Accipitriformes > Sagittariidae > Sagittarius > Sagittarius serpentarius. Next base: position 5,596,408 of record JAVKLA010000017.1, on the reverse strand, counting down.
TACAACTCTGACAAATATTTATTGATGTCTAACATGCAAATACAGCTCAATGTGTTTATGTTGAAAACATTAATATGCATATATGTATATTAATGGTAAATGTGACAGCTGAAGAAGAGCTATTGGAAATTGGCATTTGTCGTATTGGAATAAGTATACATCTTCTTTATGTCCTTACAAACTGGCTAATGTACAACAGAAATAGGCTACCAATCTGTCAAAAATGCTATTGCATTCTAATTTTAATAAGGACAGATTTAATTCTCATCTTCAGCAGTGTTAGAATACATTGCCAAATTACCTTTGTAAAACACATTAGTTTGTAAGTGATCATCATGTTAGTGTCAGTAAAACTTAACTCATTAGGAAATGTTGGAATGACTAATTACCAGATACCACTCTGACAGATAAATACTAAGATTTTCCTTCCTTTATTTGAGATTACTGTGTTGCTTTTTTTCACTTTAATTTAAAGGAGGCAAGGATGTGTTCTTTTTTGCAGATTTATTATGTGTTGTTTGCTTCTTTATAAAACAGAAGAAATCTTTTGGGGATTTATACTCTTCTTCCCTGTATTTTCTATGAAAAATACAAGATTAATCTTTCTAATTAGGAGTGCTGGCTGGTATCTCACTTGGTGGCTAGTTCACTTGAATTTTGAACATTGTATAGAGACCTTTAGATCTGTGTAGTTAGGAGAAATAATTCTAATTTCTTGGAGGAAGAGTTTTACTTTCATCCAGTCTATCTAAAACTTTCAGATCAGTCACAGTTCTAAGGATAGGTATCCACTGTCTCTAAAAAATGGTACCTGTAAAATCCCAATACTTACACTTAAGCATATTTCCTGTTACTCAGTGCCACAAGCAAGCACAGAGAGATTCTTCTTTGGCTTCCCTGCATATTTGAAATGAAGAGTCACTGCTTCTGCTCCTTAAGACAGTCATTTAACCTCAGAAGGTTACAGCCAAAAGTGGTTTGGTTTTTAACCAACAATGAAGGAATTAGTAAATATTTCATGTCTGTCTCATATTCTCAAAGCAAGATAAAAAAGAAGCTTCAAAAAATAAAAAGAAGCCAAGCTAAATTCCAGCCAAAATCACAGTGATAAACCTAGAGGAGCTATACAGCTTTTCATTCAGCTAGCATTGATTTTGACAAGTGATCAAAACAAGGGTTATTGGAAGAAAAAATATAAGGAGTTTTTCTTAAATGAATAACAAAAACCACCAACAAGATAATTTGCTAAATAAACTCTAAACACATAGTACAGCAATGTGAAACACGAGTTCATTGCCATCAAGGCTTGTAATAGAAGAAATATCTTCTATCTTCTTCCACTTTGGGAATCAGTGGAAAAATTTGAGAGAGGTGATAAACAGATTAAGATGGATTTGGAAGACTAGTCAGGTTTTTTCCCCCAAGGTATGAGCTCTCTGCTACAAAATAAAAAATCCAAAACAAACATCAAATAAATATTTTTGTAATAATATAAATAAATGCTATTTATCAAAAAATCCACTGAACTTCTGACTGCATGTATTGTTCGCAGTGTAATACACGGTACATACGACATACTATATACGGGATAGAACTCTGAGATCTTCTAACGAAACTGCAAGGAGAACAAGCCTGTACACAGCAGGGCTTGCTGTTGTACTATTATTGTATTATTGAGAAGAATATAATGCTTCTCCCACAATCTACAAACTATTTCATTGTCAGTGCTGACAGTTAGACTGTAACTAACATAAACGAATGCGTCTTATTTTCCTGCATAAATGGCTTAATAATATATTAAAGGACATTTTTAGACCTCCATGTGTATGTGTAAATTCAAGGACTCAAGATCAGGGAGGTGACTGGCTTCATACATACATCCAGGTTTATCTTATCTGTACTTTCATCAGGAAAGTCCTGAACAAAAGACAAAAACACGCACCTTTTTCAGAACGAAACATTTCCAGCCGGGACTGCAGTGTTCAAATGGTGTGGGCACACCACCTTGGATCCAGAATGCTCATTTTCTCATTAGCTATTCCATCTTTGTAAGAAAGGTCCTAAATTCAATAACTCTCACTGGCAGGCCAATTTGTTTTTAACAGCTACACTCTTTGCAAGACACCTTGTACTGCAGGCATGGGGTTTTATTCATTTGAATCATATGGCTAAATATAATTATAGCCGTCAATTACTTTGTACTTTCAAAAACACAGAAAATGTCTTACATTGTATATCAGGCACCATTAGTGGAATTGTTTCCTTCTTAATTGGCAGTGGATGGAAGTGTTCTTCAGGCTTTTTGGATTTCTCCTATGCTTGCCCTCCCCCCTCACTTTTCTTCAGAAAAAGAGTAGATGAATTTTATCCAATGACTTTTATAGGTAAATATTTAAAGGAGCTGGGAGTGCCGACCAGAATATGGACTAATAATCTGAGATAAGGCATTTAACCTCCAGAAAACATTACTTACATATGCATCCTTTGACCCGGTTAACCTTAAAATCTTTGCTATCTGAACGACAGCTTCAACAGGAAAGGTAAACCACCTCCTCATGGGGACTAACCTACAGCTACCTGGGTAGGGTATTCTCCTGAAATGCCCCCATCAGTTAAATGAGGCGAATGCGGAACTCCTGTGCCTTCGCTCCGGGCTACAGTGAAGAGCATGGCGGGGAGGCGAGTGGGACTGCCTGGACAGCCCACCTTTTCCTCTACACCTCAAAGAGATAAATGAGCCCTGAGTAATGCTTGGAAAGCAAAAGTCGACCCAACCATCCCTTAATGAAGCAGTCCTCCTACAGCTACTGCCTAATTACCTTAATTCTCTTAACTTAGACAGAATCTCACTCCAGGGGCCTTTAAAATACAGTCTCTCCCTTTGTTCCTCGAGCTGGTAGGTAACAAACGTATTTAGCATTTATTAAACGCTAGAAACAAGGGGTGAGCTCGTCGTTGCAGCTAGCTGACATGCATTCTGCTCCAGCACAAAAGTCTGCGCTCTCTTCCCGAGCCCAGAGAAGCACCTCCCGGCACTGTGTGTTGCACCTTACAGGCAGGCTTAGAGCTCACCCTTGTTCTCGGCATCTCCCTGGCTTGCTTCGCAAGCGTACTGACAGAAGGCACCTCCCAGTGAATGAACGGGGGGGTTTCAACTTTGCTCTGATTTGTCTGCACACTCGATTGTCATCTCACCCAGCGTTTAGGTGCGTGTAGCTTATTACTGAAATTCTCTCCTCTCTCTTCGTGCAGAATGGCTGAATTCCTATTCCGTTTCAAGCAGCAAGGAATTATCAGCTGGCTGGGGTTTGGGGTGGGGGGTGTAATATGCATTTTCTTTCCCCCCACCACCACTTTTTTATGTCTGAGAGCAGATTTGAGACATTTCTATGAATTTCCAACATTTGCCATGTTAGCTCTCACCAGAACTGTGTCACCGAGCACATATAATTTCAATGATTATTAAGTGTTCCCAACATATTCATAGGAAACAATATCCTTGGAGAATATGTTAGAACAAACTGAACTTCAGATTTCTTTCATATAACCTATGATTCAATAACAATGATTTTATAGCTCACCTCCGTAGCGGTAATTTTATTTACTAGATATTTTTAATATACTTCCTAGAAACTCACCTGGCAGACATTGCAAAATTGCATTAAAAATTATAAACAGATGGTTTTCCCAACTTGCTGGCTATCAAATTCACATGTCATCACCTTCTCAGAGGTGGTTAACATAAACCAGAAATGTTCAGCAGCCTTTAATAATCATTGGCTCCACAAACTAGATTAATTATATGAAGACAGCTTTCAGCAACTCATATCATTACCTTGCAATGAAAAGCAGCAAACTATTTGCAAGCATATTCTATGTCTCCAGAGTAAGAGCCTCAACTATTTGCAGTGAATTTAATTAGATTCACAAAATTTTAAGGCAGTCAAAATGCTAAATGAAAACACCTTACCTAAAGAAGAATGACCTCGCAATAAAGGATAATATTTGTTATTCTTATTATTTAATTGTTTGTAAGGTATTACTGTAGAATCAGAGACTTCACACAGCAGTTCGTGCACCTCTTGACTAATTCCTCAGATTTCAGAAAGAACTTTCAAGAATGTATTCACAGGTTGCATATAAATCCCCTTAACTACTACAAATTTTTAATCACTTAAAATAAGACACCTGAACTATGCAATTTAGAAGTTAAATATTGCAACATGACAGTTTTCTATAATTACGGAAAATACTGAATTATATTGTCAAACTCCATTTAAAAAGAGAGAGACATTTCTTTAAAAACTGGATTCTAATTTAAGAGTATTTCCATTAAAGTAGACACCATTTTCTAAGCACAAATATAACGTGCATCACAGCCATTCCAACTTGAAAAATACATCATACACTAGCAGGTCACTGTTTAAGCCCATGAATTACAGATATGATATGACAAATCTATAGGAAATGTAAATTGCACCAGCTCTATTGCAGAGTTGAGAAATGGCCTTGTTTCTTAGAGACAAAAAAAATCCTCTCAATTTTTAGGCCAGGTCAGATAACACAGCTGAAATGCATCCATCTTTTTTGAGAAATGCGATAGAAGTATTTTCACCAAGGTATATGACCTCTATAATGTGGCTAGCTACCCTGCACTGTACCAAAAATCTATTTTACACAGTAATTTCAGAAATAAAAATCTCTATAATCTTCTGATCCAGTGTCCCATATATGTGAGAGCCAGGCAACCTGAAAATATATAAGTATCTAATCTCTCTAAATGAAGATCAAAAAGATTTCAAATTAATCATTGTTGGATGAAAACTGAACTTCCATCAAGAACTACTTAGGTAAGTTTCTCAAATTAATCACATTTCAGGTAGCAAATCAGTACATCAAACATTAAAATTCATACAAAGAGAGAAAATCTAGTAATTGCCTGAAAGATCATGGGGAAGGGTCTATAAAAGTGCTAAAATTTACAAGTAAGCATCGTAAATTCTGCGTACTAACACAAACTAAACTATCTAGAGGCAAATGATTCACTGGTTTGCACATACAAAAGAAAGCAACATTTGACAGTTCCGCTTTAACACAGCATTCTATTCTCTCTAAGAACAGGGACAGATATAGTATTGCAACTCTAACACCTTCTGTCCACAAGAAAAATGTATCTGCAATTCCTAGTTCTAATACCTTTTCCTCCTGCATTCCAGTACTTCATCAATGCTTCATCAAAGAATCTAGAGAAGGCTGTAAAACATGGGATTCTTTGTTGCAGAAACAAAACAAAACAAAAATACTCTTGCACAGATAAGGATGTTATTTTCATATGTAATTTCACAGGGCTTTCTTCATTTCATTTCTTTATGCTTTGGCAATAATCCGATAAATAAGTGGAAAGAAGGGGCAACTTCACTGTGCCAGCCCTCAGAGGAACATTATTCAAAAACATTCACATGAGAAAAGCACATGTGCTTGACTCTTAAGAGTATTCGCTGTAGTGTGCAATTGTATTTGAAAATAAACTGTGTATAATGACTTCTGTGCTTCAAGACTCCCAGACTTCAAAGAACAGTAAGCACCATACAATAAAAAGGTATCTAGACATAGGGCAAGAATTGGCTGGAATAGGAGACATTGCCTGAGGCACCTGGAGCTGGAACAGCCTCAGTCATGTAGCGAAGCAGCCTTTGTTGGAACATTGCCTGCCCACCTGCAATTCAATCCAAGTTTTATGGAGTTGGTCAGTGGAAAAATCATCCATGTGTGCCAGGCTGATATCCTTTCGTTTTAAATTTCCCTTTTGATCGCTGGTCATCAGATGACTTGCACACAGATCTTTGGAGGAGAGGGGTATCTCGTCAGGGCTTGTAGGTCTCTCACCAAGAACGAAAATATCTTGATGCTTCTTTAGTGCCTTGAGCTATGAATGACCTGACATGGATTCCTTATTAAACTTCTTCCACTATGCTACTGGGATAATTGCTTTACTTGCTAAATAAACAAAGTGCTCTTTACCTTTCCGTAGGTAAATGAAAGGAACAGAAGTGAGAAGAAAGCTCAGCCTAAAGTATATGGGCACTTGTTGCAAAATAAGCACTGCTTCAGAAAATACCTAAACACGCACTTAGGTATCTTACTCAAACAGAAAACTTTTCTGTAAGCAGGAAAAAAATAAGATTTTCCTTATAAAGCGAACTGAGATTACATGAACATTTGTCTGATTAAATGACTTTAACGTATAAGAAGTGAGTCAATGAATTAGAAAAATCACAAAGCATATGAGATGCTAGCCTAAGAATTAAAACCTAATTCATAAAAAATAGAAAAATAATCTTCTTTACTGCTAAAGGGGAAAAAAAAAAGGAGGAATATATAAGGGTATTGGATCTAACATTTACAAATGTTTATGTGAAGACATGAAAATACAGAATTTTAAAGGCAGATTAAACAGTCATTTAAAAAGATTTAAGCTTTGGAATTAAAACACAAACTCAAATTTTCTTCCTAATGCCTGCATACAGGATAGTCTTGCATATACAAGAAGCCATAAGCAGAAGAGGGCAGTTCTTCACCAGGGCATGTGTTTGCGGAGTCAGGCACTATGCTGTAGTAGCTCTGTCCCTCCGCAGCTCCGTAAAGCTTTAGGATTGCACATTGAACTGGGAATTCCCCATCTCTCAAAACTCTGGGAAGACTCTGACTTGTCTCTGAAACAGGCTTAACAAAGGAATCTTCTTCCCATGTAGAACAGTGGGAAGGATGGGAAGAACATTTAGGATCTAATTTAGGGGTTCCTGAGGTTTGCCGGTGACTTGGTGCCATGGCAGCGGGATGCACCGAGCTCTGATCAGCTCCTGTCTCTCGAGCACTGATGCTCTTCCACTAGAATGTGATTAAGAACACTCATTACAGTGTTGGCAATTAGCTGGATCACTTGAGGCTGGCCATGAATAAAGAACCAGTCCTCCGCAGAACATGCAAACACTTCACGGATCTCTTGCAACCCATGAAACACATTTTGGGAATCCTTAAATGGAGCCTACACTGCTTGAAGGGGTGGAAAATAATATGAGGGGACAATAATATGACGTAAAGGTTCTCCAGAAAAACACAACTTGTGATACAACTGTTCCAAACCAGTAGATCAGGCAGAGTTGCAACTCTCAAACATTTCTATTTTTTTCATTTATGCTGAAAACCACTTTGCTAATTAAAACTTATGTCATGATTCCAGTACATCAAATAGTCATGGATGGAAAAAAAAAATCCTGAAACTATCTTATTCTAGTTATTTCAGATTAATTTCTTAACTCAAGGCATTAGGTAACTTTTTTGAACCTGAACACCCGGATTAATACTTCAGTGACAGTAAAGCAGATAGTATAAACATGCCCTAGAGCTTTTACCACAAATCAGACTTTGTTTTCTGATCTTACCAGTATGAACAGCTTGTAAATGTTGTTCCCAAAAGACTGTAGCTGTCTTACGGCTGGATAACATTCTGCCTGGAAGCCTCCGTCTGGAACTGCTGACAGGGTTTCTTGCCAGTACATTTCTTCAAGCTTCAATATCCATTTAACTGTGACTGACTAGTTGGGTTACAGAATGACCACCAAGATGCTTTCAGAGTACTCTTTTCCATTTTTCTTACTTTGCATAAATAAAATTCTTCCTGATGTTCTCCACAGAGAAATAAAAGGAACAAGTTCTGAGTTTTTAAGTTTAGCTTCTGTTTCTTTACCTTCCTTCAAGGTATCAACCTTTGAAAACATTACGGGAGGCATCCATTGAGGATAGACAGGAGTTAGAATGGTCTCTTCTCCCGTTCCAGTTTGATACAGGGCAGGCATCCTAGCACCTCCATGACACCCCCTGGTGAGACAGGCCATTTATGTTAAGTGAAAGTACTGGATAATAGAAGTGAATAAATCCTGCATTTCTGTAAACTGTTCAGGCATGGAAGCTGGCAAATGAGCCTAGCCATGGATGTCATAAAAGTGACTATTATATAATCAATAATCATGCAGAAGAAAAAGGAAAAATTACTGGAAAAGCAACAAAGTAGAATGTGTCTATTATTCTGGGTATGCTTAGATTAAATAAACAATAAATGAAAGGAAATGAAAGAGGATAGCCACAGCAGGCTGCCATTAGAAAGATGTAACAGCTTAGATAGAACACTCTGTTGAAAGATCACGAAATAAAACAGGAGGGTTGGTTGTTTTGGCTTGTTAATTTGCCCAGTTTTTAAAGAAGAATGCCAATCTCTGAGTAACAGATGGAAAAAATACCAGCAGGCCAAGGATTTAAGTGAAGCAATGGACTAAAGGATAATACCAAAAGCTGGTGATCAGCAGAAGAAACAAATAGCCAAGTGAAGTTCAACAGAAAAATCCTTTAAATGATTAAACAGCAACTGAGAGCAAGACTCACAGTCAGAGCCAGTAGTAATTCATGGTCAGGCACAAGCCAAAGAAAGGACAAATGCAAGCAAAACCTGGAAATATGGCGGGGAAAAAAAAAGAAAAAAATAAAAGGACATGATACTTATACTTGGGTAATAATTACCATAGAACAGAAAGTGGGGAACTAATTTAAAATATCCTTCCACTGCACAGGGACTTAAAGTTTAGCTATGCTATAATTACTATTAGTAGGATAAAAATCTATGCTAGAAAAATGTTGGTTTGATTGCAAAATCAAATACGCAAACTGAGGAAGTCTGATTTACACACAGTTGTCTCTTATGTGTCTATACTTCACTAAATGCATCAGGGACCATATTTTTGAAAAACCCAACATGGCAATTGATTGAACACTGTATCAAATCGATTCCCAAAAGTATTCGTGTGGGTGTGGGTTTGGGTTTGTGCAAGTATACAGTAATTCAGGCAGATTTATTTTCATAATTTAAATTTTTGCAAGGTTGATCTCACACATTCTTTCACCACAGTTTTTTTAGAAATTTCTTGTGATTTGGTTGTTCCATATGACTTCCTAGCATTTTGTTTTCAGGAAAAAAAAAATTATATCATATATGTGTATTTTCATTTATGTATAAGCACATACATGAGCCCTCACTGTCAGCACTGCAAAATAAAAGCATTCTACATAAGCCAGACGCTGGACTCTTTAATATTAGCAGACCACTGACCATATTAGATATGGAATTATTGAGGGGACAGGAGAAGTGGGTAATAAACAGTAGGAAATGGCCACTGGAACTACATACTGACTGAAGAGAGACAGTTAGGAGGATGTCTGGAAAATAAGTATTTTTTTATAGAACGACTATTCCTTTAATGATATTCCAACCACTGAGTTCAAAGAATATTGATATAATACAGTTAAAATTAGAGAAAATCTGCCCAGCCTGCGGAAATTTCTTCTATTACATGCAACAATCTTTGTATCTACAGTCTAACCTCCTTGATCCATGGAGTACTTGCATATTTCTCCCCTTTTTCCCTATTTCCTCCCAATTGATTCAGATATTTCTGGTACTGAGGTGCTTAGAACTGTACACAATAATAGATGTGTAGTCTAGCCAGTGAAATAGGGTCTGTCATCTCTGAACAGTGACGCGATGCCCTTTTTGTGCAGGGAACATTAATTATAAAATATTTTTGTGAACACTCTCATTCTGTCATACAGCTTAGTGGCAAGAAAGCTCATCCTGCCATTTCTGCGTCTCGCCCTGAATACCACTGCAATCAGTGCAGTGTAAAAGGAAGAGCATCCAACAAGAACTTGAAACATGGGGATATTTTAATATGTATTTATTAGTAAGCTGTTTATTATGCATGTAAGTGGATACAGATGTCAGTTTCTCTGTGCTACATAAATTTGGGTGATGAATATATTTAATTTTGCTTTTGAAAGCTTTTATTCACAGGATGCCAGAGCTTCCCTTTATATGGAAATATTAATTGATATTAGGAAATTGTGTAAAGATATCTTTGGTGTGCACAGTTAATATTTGTGTCATGATTAAGGCATGTCATTAAGAGTACAGTATTGGGTCAAAAAATGTGTGTAAATGTGTACTATGTGAATGACTGTCTGAGACCCATCCACAGCCTATAGAAATCAGTGCAAAGACTACTGTTGCCAACAGAATACTTACAATACTTGTACTTCATTTCATAGCATTTCACAGGTGCATTAGAAGGTAAGTGGTTTTTTACCATGTCTACTCAAATAATGGTACTGTTAAATCTCCATTCCTCTAATAATAAACAACTATTTGCCTTCACCCATCCATTCCCTCTCTCAAAAAAAAGAGGAGTTTAATATCAGTTTGAGAAATCTTTAAATGCAATATTTGGAATGCTGTTCTGAAATACTCTGGCATATTAAAATGCTTCAAGGTAAGCAACAAAAGATTTTTACCTCTTATTTCACTACAGAAATTCTCTATTCCTATTAAATTTATTATACAGTTCCTGTCTTATATTCCTTTTACTTAATGACAAGGAACACCCCCCCCCCTTTTTTTTTTTTTATTTTTAAATACTGTTTAGATGGCAATTCCAGGCAAATTGCTATCTTCACTGTACTTTGGAAGAAAACTGTGTGTGGAAGGTTGCTAATCTATAATTTGTGAAAGCTGACTCAGGAAGCAAGTTATGATCCAGTCTAGGTAAACACGATTCTGAGTCAGTTACCAGAGATTGCCCTCACAGCAATGAGAATCAACGTTAAGTGCCTCTACTGTTAAAAACCATTTTGAATCAATATACCTAAAGAAAAGTTCCTCTTGTCATGAAGAAGCATGTTTCAAACAAATATATTAAAATTTAGCGATACATTTTCATATGCAAATTCTAGTAGAGAAAGATACACCTATAAAATATGCAATTACAGACTTCTGTGGAGCTTTGCCAATATATCTCATCTGACTGTATGTCACCTTTAAAAGGCACTGATTCTGTCATAAACTATTTCAAAACCCAGTAAAACTCCGCAACTACTATGTCGGAGCATAAGATCTGTGAATGTATATATCTGTTACTTACCTGGTTTCATAGCTGGTTATACAGGAAGAAAAATTTTTTCACCCTCTCAATAATATATAATATTCATTTCTGGTCCTGAATTCACGAGTATTCTTCAACCATACTGCTGGGTTTTTTTCTTTTCTATTTTAAGCTATACTAACGAATGTTTTCCACAGGCTCTAAGAATTTTCTTGAGTATATTTAATTTAAAATTAAAATAAGGAAATAAAGTGGGTGCTGTTGGGAGTTGGCAATGCTTAAAAACAAAGTTTCCAAAACTTCCTAAATACGTTCTAATATAGAAAATCCTTGATTTTGGAAATCTTTCTTATAATGACATCATATCAGTTCTTGTCTGAGCACACGTCATTATGACTGAAAATGCATACTGGCCTTGGGGGAGGTAATTATCTAAACTGTATAATGAGAAAATCGATCAATTCTCTTTCAGCCTCACCCTGTTACATAGTACCTGTCTGCAGAGCTGATTAAGACCTGCACGAGTACAAACAAAGGTGTTCTTTATCGCTTACTTGAATAACATCTTTTATGGGTTTATCAAAAATGTTACCTACGCTGGATTAATACAAAGAAAGAAACATTTTATTTTAACACTATTATTAGGTGTCTAAGATGTTATTTACAACATGTGGTACCATAAAAAAAGCGCGGTATAACAGCAATATTGTAGCAGTTCTTATACGGACATTATATGAGTTTAGAATGTTATTCCATGGTTGGAAGAATGACCTCCGTGGCTTTCACCATATGCAATTTCAATTACAAAACATTAATGGCATTTTGTCTTAAATCTTAACATAATCATGAAAGGATTCTAGATTTGTCCCATGTATTTGATCCTTTCAAATTTGGAAGTAACTGCATCTGAAATATACCCACACACTTCGGCAGCTTTTTACATGCAAATTTATGGTCAGAAATATTTCTGAAAATTTCTCTTATTTAGAAATACTGTATTTTGCTTGTAAGCCTTTTTGTTTCAAAAGAGCTCCGCTAGTACTGAAACATGGAAGGGTCACACCTGTCTTCATTACCTTGTAATAAATGAGAAACTGCTCAAAAGGACTCCAGAGAAATCAGTCAAAATATTTTATATAGTTATACTCAACTTATTTTAATGTGTCTAAAGCAGTTATCATGTAATATGCTAGGTGCAGAAGCCAGGCAGAAGATTCTCTATAGAAAGTCAATAAATATTAAATAAGGTGTTTCTATCGCTTCTGCCAGCACCATCTACATCACAGAAGCCACTGTCTCGCTATTACAGATATTTCATTTTCTGCTCTGCAAAATAAGTCCAAACATCTTGAATAAAACTCGACAACTTCTGGTTTTGCAAGAAAAAGCTTAAATAGTAGCAAAAGTTAGTATGTCCTGTCTGTTTCCATGGAAAGTAATTAACCCTTGGAATAATTTTCTGCTTATATGTTCCCAAACATTATTGCAACACACAGATATACAATAATTTATTCTCTTTCTCTTAATTCCTTTGTCCACTTTTTTTCGTATTTTAAAAATTTAACGTTTCCAGATAGCATATTATCTCCTTAAATGATCTTGATGGTTTAAAAATATTTAACTCTCAGTACAGTATAGATGATTACCATTAAATCTGTTTTATTAATAATTATTCTAATTATAGATAATTGATTTAAAGGAACTTCTTGGGACATCCAAAAAGTAATTTTCAGTAAAACTTCCCATCTACATTAAATATTAATTATTCCATATTATTACAGACTTTTTTCTTAAAATTGCCCAACTGACCCTTAAATTGGACTGAACATGCTTCATTCTTATGCAAGTCTGGCCTATCCATAATGCACTCACTCTACTGCTGTGAGGATTTGTATGGATTTCCTGAGAAGAACAATTTTGCTTTTTTTGGTGCGTTTTTTTTTTCAAGTATAAGCATACTATTTGTAAGTTAATATCCATAGAGAGTAGTCTGAACTGCAGGATTTCCAAATAAATAAGCAAAAGACTGAATCCTATGGGAGGGAAGCAGTCTTTAGCATCAGCTGTTATTTACACTTTTATTGTCAGGTATTGTATGAGACCTAGACATTTACAAATCCAAATCCTACACGTTGCTGTTGAAACTTAAGAAGCAGAAGAGAGAACTGTGTTCCAGTGTCACAGAAATACTAAAGAATTAAATGCGGACTTTAATTACTGCTGTCTCCATTAACATACAGCAATATAAGTAAAGTTCTACACATAAAAATGCTGTATTTATTGCCTCTAAAAGACCACGGCCTGAACTACATTTATCCCTGTCTTCAAGCACCTGAGTTTCCAAGGCAGAAGCTTAGGCTCTGTAGCTCACCAGTGGACACGGACATTTATCTCCAAAGGACAAATTGAAAATAATGACTGAGCAAGTAATCTCTCTGGATGTTTCCAGACATCCGCTTACATATTGTGTGCTGTGTAAGATCATTACTGTGGGGTTAGTCAACATAAGGCTTTTTGTACTAGGTCACACCTTGCCCATTAGTTTCTGAGAGTGATCAATAGCAGGTAACTAGAAAATAGTGCAAGAACAGGACAAATTTAAAGTGGTATTTCTATGTTTAACTCTCCCAGTCATTTGTTTCTCCAGAACATTTGCAGCTAGAGGTTGTTCTGGTTTCGGCTGGGATGGAGTTAATGGTCTTCCTAGTAGCTGGTACAGTGCTGGGTTTTGGGTTTAGTATGAGAAG
>JAVKLA010000017.1:5542368-5582576 GCA_034782735.1 Sagittarius serpentarius | reverse complement strand
CCGGGACAGCTGACCCAAACTGGCCACAGGGGTATTCCATACCATGGGACGTCATGCCCAGTATATAAACTGGGGGGTGGGCTGGGGGAGGAGGGCTGCTCAGGCATCGGTTGGGAAGTGGTGAGCAGTTGCCTTGTGCATCACTTGCTTTGGTCTATTCCAATCTTTTTATTATTACTGTCACTTTATTGTTGTTATTAGTGCCGATGCTAGTTTCTTGCTTTCTGTTCTATTAAACTGTTCTTATCTCAACCCACGAGCTTCACTTTATTTTCCAATTCTGTCCCTCATCCCACTGGGTTGGGGGGAAGTGAGTGAGCGGCTGCGTGGGGCTGAGTTGCTGCCTGGGGTTAAACCACGACAGAGGTAAAGTCTTTATATTTAATTGTCTTGGATACATTTTTCTTCCATCAATTTATATGCAGAGATTTTGAACCCTGTAAGATTTTGGTATCCCTTATATCCTGTGACTGTGAGTGTCCTGGTTTCAGCTAAGATACAGTCAATCTTCCTCCTAGTAGCTGGTACAGTGTTGTGTTTTGGATTTAGTGTGAGAATAATGTTAATAACACACTGATGTTTTAGTTGTTGCTAAATATTGCTTATACTAAGACAAGGATTTTTAGTTTCCCATGCTGTGCCAGTGAGGAGGTGCACAAGAAGCTGGGAGGGAGCATGGCCAGGGCAGCCGACCCGAACCAGCCAAAGGGATACTCCATACCATAGAGTGTCATGCTCAACATATAACTGGGGGGGGGGGGGGTGTGTTGGCCGGGAGGTGCCGATTGCTGCTCGGGGACTGGCTGGGCATTGGTCAGTGGGTGGTGAGCAACTGCATTGTGCATCACTTGTCTTTCTTGGGGCATATTTCACTCTCTTTTTGTTATCTTCCTTATTACTACTACTATTATTATTATTATTATTATTATTATTATTATTATTATTATTATTATTATTTCAATTATGAAACCATTCTTGCCTCAAGCCACAAGTTTTACTTGTTTTTGATTCTCCTCCCCATCCCACTGGGGGGTGGGGGGTGAGCAGTGAGCGAGCGGCTGTGTGGTGCCAGTTGCTGGCTGGGCTTAAACCCCCACAATGGGTTAGATAGTTTAACTATGTGCACTTTGAAAAGTGACAGCTTTTTGCTGAATTGAACTTGCTATCCCATGTATTTCAGTGATATACAGGTGTGTGTCTACATTAATGTTTCAAACTTGGATCAGAAATGTGCTTCTGAAGCAAATCTGATCATCCCCACTTACCAGCTGTGGACTTGATATGGCAGGGAGGTCTCAGTGTCCTGCTGCTAGATTGCTTTTGGGCAAAACTGAACTGGAAGATGAGCCCCGTGAAGCCACCAAACACATTCCACCCACAAAGGGGCATTTCCGTCAGCTCACAGGACCAGGCTAGAGCTTGTCTGAAGTACCCCCTCTCAAGGAAATGCATGCAATAGGGGTCTTGAAAGCCGACTATCTCACTCCACAGACCTGCTCCCACTATGCCACATTACTTGCTAATTTAAACATGGCCTACTTTACCTCGGGAATTGTGGAACAGAACTATTTTCCATCCTGGTTTAGGAGGTCTTCCTCTATTTTGCAGTTAAATACAGCAATACTTTCATTACATCGCAGGCTACGACGATCTGTCTTTCTGTACACCGCTTCTGTTCCCTCCCTCAGAATTAAATAGCATTTCATACTGGGAGGAGCATCTGAAAGGGCCGTGGCTGCACAGAACAGAGGACATCAGACATTTACTTTCTCTTTTTCTTCCCTTAGCGAGGAAAAGAGAACAGTACTACTGTTGTACTGAAAGTGACAGCTGGATTGGTTTATAACTCAGGTGCCTGACTACACTAGCAGTTGCACTGCAATGACTATTTGGATATGATATTCAAGATATTTTGCCATCTATGACAGGCTCTGCTAGAGCTTTCTCTTTGTTTTTCTTTTTTCTTTTTTTTTTGTAATGTAACTTTGAAGATGAGACGGCAAATTCTAAGATTGCAAGACATCTCACTATAGGGATGCCAGTGATCCCTTAGAAATGGAACTAGCTACTGAATAGCTGAAAAATTCTTACAGGCGTACTACATACGTGGACAAGAGCATGTACATTTTCAAGAAAAAGAAATAAAACCAACAGTCTTCTACAATACTGCTTGAACATTTTGAACTCTTTCAACAAGAACCAAATAGCCATCTTCCTTCCTTTCAGTATTGACATCTCATGTCACAGAGTGCTGAGGACAGTGATAAACATTTTCACATGGATTGTATCATCCTCATTAATGTCGTTTAGAAATTTCCTCCTTCATTCAAGACTAGGGAAGATAAAATCATAAGAATTGTCAAATATATTAGGATGGCCTAGGTGAAACATTAGCAATGAATCCAACACGTCATTCACTTGACCGGTTCCCTAAGAATACATAGAAAAGACATCATATTTCATATTTCTTCTACTCTTTAGCAGTTTATCAGGAGTAGAAAGATAAAACAAAGGAAGAGATGCCAAAAGCTTATTTTGATGTTCAGCTTCCCATTGCTTGCAAAGGAAAATTAAGCCAGCAGATCATTTAATAGTAAAGTGATACTAGCCTAACTCTAAATATAACTTACAAGTGGGAATCTGTCCTCTGAATTCCCATGGGTTTTTTTGTTCTAGTATAAATACTTTTGACATTGCACAGGTCTTTTAGAGTTCCTTTTTATCCTGACATCAGGTGCAAAGGAGATTGCGTCCACGTCAAAGATTTTTTCTTTTACCATAACACATTATCCTATTTACTTGTTAATAACCACTTAACACCACCACATACCTGCAGACTGAGCTCCCTAATACTACCAGATCTTTTATTGCTGAGAAAGTTATGTCATCTATGTCATCTAGATGTACATGTCAGCTACATCATCTAGATGTACAGTCTAGAATAATTTTGAAATGCAGTAAGCATGTAATAGCTTGCTGTTGTTATCCAAGTTAAATTTAGTAAGCTGAAATAATGATCTCTTTTTCAAAAAGACTTGCATGATTTTTTTATATGTCCATATTATTGCTCATCTACAAGAAGCTTAAGAGATTTTCTGAAGGTTTTTTCTTAAGAGAAAAACAGCACAAGAAGATTTCATTTTAATTTCACCCATTCATTATACAATTCTTGTTAATCATTAAATGCATTAGTCTAAATGGAGATCACTGGTAGGCAATTTAGATCGGTACCTTGCCTGTTTCATGGAATACAGACCTTTTTTCATGTGTGAAAATTTCTCCTACATTATCATGCATCTTTCTAATCAGATTTTAATTGAAAATGAAAAAAAAATTAGTGTCCATCTGTTTGGAAGAGCATCTAAAAGCTCAAAATAAAAAAGTGTTACATAGCTTTGAAAACTGTTTGTTAGCACCTAGAAACTACTAACAATTCAGTTAATTATCAGCAGCAGCCTCTTATATTAAACCTTGATAGAATAACATATGAAGAAAGAGAACTCCCCACGGCCACATTCTGGAAACAGCTGTGTATAGCAGCTCGCTGGGTTTCACCCACAATACGCATATACGTAAAGGAAATTCTGTAATTTTGTGGCCTGTTGCAGGGTAGTCTAGCAGATAGGCAGAGATTTTACTCCAATATAAAATGACAAAATGCTTCCTGAAAGCAAACGTTAATACAAAAAATCTAATCTTCAAAGTGCAAGTTGTATCTCGAGAAACCCAAAGTCCCCTCTCTACCTCAGCGCATACTTTGAGTCTGTTTATTCCTACAGCATGGCCACGCATACAGACATCTTGATGGTAAGAATTGGGCTGATGTACCTAAACCACATATAAGTAACAGAACCCCCCTGAATTTAGGGCATTTGGGGCCACATGAACTAAAAAAGGAAATATCTGTGATATGTGGAAATGGCTGATGCTTAGTCTGTACATATGTAAAAGCAGAAAATGAATTGCTAAGACAACATATACACAAGTTCCACTCATCTTTGTTGAGGGAGTGGGAAATGGCAAATGGATGAGAAGAAAGTTAAGTTTGTGATTAAGGCTGACAGAGGCTATCAGAATATGAGACAAAGTGCCAAGAAGAAAAGAAGGAAGAAAATAAAAATTCAGGAGATGGCGGAGGAGAAAAGAGTTAGTATGAAGCAAGAAATTATGTACTAGCTGAGATGTCAAGTTACAATGAAAAAAAATAAATTACATCCCACACTTTGAAGTTAGTATCTCAAAATAGCTTACACAGAAGAAATGGGAGATGAGAAAAATATTCCAGTGACCAGACATTTCATAAGAATATTTTATGATAAGAACTAAGTTTAGAATCTTGACAAGATTTTTATACTTCATGATTGTTTGTTTTCCTTACTAAACTCTTGTTCTGGAAACTCTAAAGTAAATGGAGTATCTCTTCCTATTAGTTTCCAGAGGAATTAAAAAAGGCCAGAAAGATAATTGCCTTTAGAGGCTACGTATAAATTACACTCTTAATTGGTTTCCTAATATGGCAGTAGGATATATGGTTCTATAATGCTAAGGATCAACACTAGTGTCTTTACTGATGACAATTATTTGGTAGTTTTCTAACTGACAGTACCAGATATTGTCTCTGAGAATGCAGGACTTTTAAGTCTACACAATTTCACTATTAATATCCTTTTGATTACAGTTTTCATATATTTACATTTTACAGATTTTTGTTTGTTTCCTGTCCCCTGATAAAATGACATGATTTCTTTGAAGTTATAGACTGAAGTGCATACGGTAACATGACAGCGAGTGAGATGAACTCTTATGACAGCACTGAGGAATATAGCCCTTATTCTAATGTTCAGTATTACATTTTTTTGGAAGAGGTGACTGAATAATCAATTTTTTAGTTTTGTGGACAAACTGACAGATCATCTTTTTACTTTCATTATCCATTTTAAATATACGAAAAGCATTCTGATAATTTTATTTGAAAATAAATTTTTCAAATCTTAAGTTTTCATGCAAAAATCATTGAAGCTGTATTTCAGCTTTTTGAGAGTAAATCTCTTCACTTGAAAATCACAACTTAAATTTGCATTTTTAAGTGGTTTAATTTCAAGCACCATTTTTCAATGTTTACTCTTTCTCATAGAGATTTTTAAAGAGCAAGCTGATTAGATGAACCTTTCTCCTGTCTTGAATCTTTTCTCCTGTGTTACTAAATAGAAAGTGTCATATTCAATGCCATAAATATTTAGGGAAGATAACAGGTTTCATGATATTTCATTCCATATGATAATGCCGTTTACAGAATATTCCTCTGACAAATATGGGAACTATTTAAATACAAAGAGCAGACCAGCAGTCTTAATCTTTCAGGCAACTTTTAAGTTACTTTTTAAAATTACAGTCTGTTGATACCTGGATATTTTAATTTATATTCTTATTTTTAAAATTAAATGGCATGTTAAGAATTTATTTTAGGATCTTTCCACAGCTGTCTCGTACAATAAATTGTTCCGTGATCTACCAATCAACCAGACATCTAGAGAGCCTATTTAACAGTGTGTGTTCTAATCCAGGGAATCAAATATGTTGCTATCACTGTATTAAAACCTCATTTGCAGTACCTGTAATCTCTTTTCTGGTTCATTCTTTGCTAAGGGTGTGGAAAAAATTTACTGTAATTGAAAAAGTCAATTATATTGCTTGCAAAACTCTTAACATCAGGATTTGGCTCAAGTGGCCAAACATGTTTCTGAACTACAAGTAACTGATGAAAGAGATCTTGTTCTTACACCACAATCACATTCTACTGCCTTGTCATAGTCTAAATATTTGTAATCAGCTAAACTCCTCTCACAAAAAAAACATTCCCATGCATTCATTTTATTTTCTAAGCTTCTGGTTTTAACATAAAATGCATGGCAAATCTTAAGGATTGAGAGAGCAATTATGGAAGCCATGAACAAAGAGACAATGATGTCATGACAATAATCAGTCTTTTAGGAGTAAAAATATCAATGTCGTACTCGGTTATGTGCTAATCTCAGTCCACAATATATTCTGTACTTGATATGAAAGAGAAATAATCGGCTGAGTACACATATCTTTTATAGTCTCCTACGGAAACCTGTTTTAATCAGATGCAACATTTTTGCAGTTTTAAGTGGTCTTACCCATATTTGCCAAGAATGACTATACAGAAGAATCAGTGTGAACTCTGAACTTGGACGAATCCCACCATTTATAATACTTTAGTAAACAGAATACAAACGACTTTTTTTGTGTTTATACAGAAATTTTCTGTTTATTACAAGTGTAGCTCTATTAGAAAAAATGTTGGAAATAGACATGAAAATACAAGTGTTCTGCAAAATGAGAAATGGGAATATGCAGGTCAGGTTGTTCTTACATCTCTAAAATAAATTGTAAAGAAAAAAATCAACATAAGTACAATAACAGTTGATGAAGTGATTCAAGCGTTGTAAGACAGGAAATGTGAGGAACATAATTTAGTGGTTAAAATTAATTAGCTACATCATTTTGTACTTCTCATGCATTCACCAGTCCTTGAAATTGTGAGAAAAGAAGTTGACAACAATAACCCTGGTACCCGATTGTATATGCACAAGAAATATTTAGGATAAGCATTACCCAAACACAAAGGATTTGTGGGTTACTTTTTCTTTTTGTACTATTTTCATTTAGTCGATTAGACTTCCGGAACTGCAACAGTCTTGGGAAAGTTTAGACATTTCACTGATGTCTTCCTTTTACATCCACCTTTCCAATCTTACTCTCCAAGAAATAGTTGTTTCAAAGGACAGTCTGCTTTTTTTTAGACAGACAGGTTATTTTAACAACTTGGGTAAAGAACACAGCTGTTTTGAAATACATATTTCAATAAATACCTATTCATTTTAGATCCAAAAAGCAGCTGAGTCTTCAGTTTCTAGAAAAACAGAAACAGCACACAGGGTTCCAAAAAAATCCAAAATCTGGTTCCTTATTTTTTGGACTGCATATTGTTGTAGATGAAGTTCCTCTGCATGAAATGAATAAGCATGTATTGTTAAATGAATTTTTCCATACTCAGTCAAAAATACTGATTTTTAAAGCCTCATTTTCCTTTGATTTGAATATATATAGTATTTCTGACTAATTGTATCAATCAACATTTAGGACCCCATAATTTACTCTCTACTATGTGCTACTGTTTATCTATAAAGTGATATTTCATTGTATGTAATTAAGGGAGAGCATAAACAAAACATCAAAACACAGTAGTTTAAAGGTATACAACATTTTATGTTGTACAACACAAACAATATTCAATTTAGAGAGCAGGAGATAAAACCAGTAAACTGAAATCTTTGACTGTATGTGTCGTTCTGATAACAATTTACAACAATATTCTTCATCTGTAGAATGGAGGTAGTAATGCCTAACAAGCTTTGTTAAGGATATTGAGATTCAGGAATTAAAAAAATCTTATACGTAAGACTCACCGTTTTTAAAGTATACATCACCATAATCATGGAAGTGAGATAAGTTTAATAGTAAATTTGACTACTTCTCCTTGTATTTTCTCTCCCCATATTTTCAATAATCAAACCCATAACAACAAGAACAAACAAAAAAGGAGTTTTCTCTTAAATGAATAGGTTGAAGTGGTGCTTATTAGATTTGTATAGCTAAATACACAATAACTCTTTGGTTTTGAAGCTGACTTGATTCTTTAATTAAGCCTGAATTTAATTCTTGCTTCTAAATTGGACCAGGAAAAATGCATAATTTAATCTCCTATTACTTTATTTCTATTCAAAGCTGTTCTTCATTAACAGCTCAGCTACTGAATTAACCAGCATGGGACAACCCAAAAATATGCATACTGAATCTGTCATTTCAACCAAAATAATTCTCTTTGACCTCAGAATCAAGCCTGGAGTGCTGAAATCATGTTAGAAAATAATCCAATCCATAAAGTCTATGTATTTTATTCTTATGTATTTCCAATTAAGAAGTGATTTTATAACTCAGTTAAAAACAGGTTTGGACTGACTTAAGAAACAGTTTAGGAGATACAGTTATAAATAGCAGTCTCTTCATGCCCCAGTTGAAACATCCAGGTAAAATTAGGGACTGCTTCAGAAGAATTCTCATGCAACAGCTATTAATTTCTTTAATAGAGATATTAATTACTTCTTTGCAATTTCTCAAGGTAAGACGACATTCAAATAATACATGACTAATACATACCAAGGGAAGTATTGAAAGAATGAAACACCCATGTATTTAATTCTTCTCAGTTTTTAAACTATTTCTTAATGCTGTACATGAAAATAATTTTCATTCCAGGCTAAGGGCTTTAATTTTTTGTTCAGTCTGTGTGCATTTACTCATGTAAGGCTGATAAATTTTCCCTGTGCAGTAACTGAAAGAGGGTTCTTTACTTCAGCCCCTCTGGTACTTGTGATAAAGGAAGTATCATTTATAACAGTGATAAACCCATGTAATTTCTTTTTTTCCTTTTTTTTTTTTTTTTGAGTGGTTTTAGAAGAAGAGGGTTGCATTTGAAAACTACGTCAAGTGAGGTATTTTATGTTTTTCAGACCACACCACACTTCTTAACGTCTTATGCCTCAACCATAAATGAGTTCTGAGAGATCCACAGGGATCACAGTGAAGTGGTTAAGGAGCAGTCTGATGTGATGTTTTGTGGAAACAAAGATGCCTCCCAAAATTTGTACTTCAATCGTATCTTATGGGTATAATTGCAGTTTACAGTGTATATGAAGTAAGATTATACATTTGAAATATCAGTCCCTTTTAAGTAATTATAGAAGTAAAACTGATAAAATAATGTATTTTCTAAAGACAGCATTCAAGAACATATTTAAGCAGACATTCACCTTTCTGAAGAAACATCAGAGCAAAGTGAATGGAATATTATCCAAATGTTTGTATGCTTCAAGGTTGGCAAGCATCCGAAAAAGGTAATGTAAACTGGATGTTGCTTGTCCACAGGAATTACTGAGAAAGGACTGATAACTACGATCCACCAACTTGTATTGAAGGTATTTTTGAGACTAATTCTGAAATCAACTTTTTAAAAGTTTTATATTGACGGATCACCACAAGGCTTCCCCAATACAACAGAATAACGAGGGAACAGGAATGATCGCTTCCATTTTATGAGTAGTTAGAAATGTTTTAGGGTTTTGTTTGTCAAGAACTGTCACCAAAAGGTAAAGACGTTCAACACGAAACATGTTCTACAAAAGAGCTGAGGTGAAGAAGAATGAAGCATGGCTGAAATGAGACTTTACATACAAATCACAACATTAGCAAAAGTAAATGCTCTACATGTCAGTTATAAAGTCACAGTTACAATTACTGTTCAATTTTCGTTGTTGTCATTAGCCATATTAACATATCTAGGGTCTTTCTCCAAGCACAAATGTGTAAAATTTAAATACATTGATTTTTTGACTGGTTTTCCGTGAAAGAATGGTTTAGAAAACTGCTCCCTTCTTAATACCATCTGAAAATATTGGCTGGTTTCATTTAAATTTGACACAAAGCTAGAAGCTTTGAAAGATGAGTGCCCCAACTAAGAAGCAGCTGTACAGGCTACTAAAAAGAAGAGATTATGGCAAAAACATCATAAATCTACTGCTTAGTCAGCACATGCCTCCTTAGATACCAGAGGGTCCAAAGCTACCTCTGACTGCATGTCTGTGAGAAGCCCAGGATAGCCCTAAATCCCCAGAATCTCATCTTTGCCCTACTAACACAAGCCTGTAAGACTTGTCTAGATGAGAAATGTCATTTGAGTTCAGTCGGGTTTAGTCATCTGTTCCTCTAATTCGACTTCTAATGACTTTTGTCCTATGACCCTGAGCACCTCAAATACATTGTTTCTCCCAGAAAATTACCTGGCGTTGAATTATTTCTTTTTTAACTACTCATGTGTTTTCCTGTGGAACCAATGCTTATAGGAAATTCATTCAATACACATGACTCTGTACCTATGCTTGAATCTGCTGCTGAATTTCATATTAATCTGGCTATGGCAGATGGTTCAAGTTTCCTATGACATTGAGAGATAATATTAAAGCATTCAGATTTTCCAAGTAATTTTTGATAGCATGGGATATGATGTCTTCAAACAGAAATATGCAGGAAATATTTTCAGAATTCATTTCTCAAGTCACACAACGAAGCGATATACATCTGAAATTTCAGTGCATGCAGAACTAATTGGGTATTTTTATGATCTGCCCAGTTTCACTACTAGTGATATAAACACCTCTGCAAGCTCATTTTTTTTCCACAGAATTCAGCAAGTGATGCCATTAATAATGCACAATAATAGTAAAATCCAGCTCTTTTCATGGTTAATAATAAAGAGAAAAAAAGGGTCTCCATCCTAAAAATAAATATCCCATCCATGACAAAAACTGTTTAAAGATGCCACTTCAGAGCCAAATTTCACATTTGACATCTGATTTACTTGATTAAGCTGTGATCAAGAAGTACCATCACTGACCAAAACGGTTTAATAGGGTATTTCAAAGAAAGGCAATTACTGCAGTTGGGAGAGACATATTCACTGAAAATTTCCATCTTTCTATTATTTTATATTGCCTTGCCTTTAGTTTTCTTTCCTTTCTCTAAAAGCTATTAGACCATTTCTTGGAATTGTTTTTCTCCTTTCACAAAGACACCTTTAAGGAACAGTTCACACATTTTAAATGCTTTTTAAAGTCATTTATAAAAACAGTTTCTCAGGATCCCCCTAAAAGTTACTCGTCTTCCCTACTGAGGATTACCTCTGTTCCTTTTCTCCATAATAAATGTAATGCTTACTGAAAAAAATCCGAAAAAGTTTATAATGCTTAAAAGAAATTAGAGTATATCTATTTTGTTTCCTCAGAAATTAATGGAAAACCTCCCACAACTTTAGAAGTGATATACGGCTCCCTGTTTTGTTTTGAGCCAGCCAGCTCTGCTACAGGAGTAAACAAGGCCATTCCCAGTGCTCTGCTGTCATCAAATAGTGATGCATAAACAAGGAAAGAAATCAAAAGAAAGCTAATTTTAATGTCCATTAGAAAAATCTGTGGTGGAAAAAGAAATATTGTTTGCAACTTCCAAATCCTGTTAACTATCAGCAATCACAGAAAAATAAATAAACTTAAGAAACCCAGACATATTTCTAAAAATAGTACTACTGACAAAAAATTCTTGGTCTTTTTTTACATATAAATAGAAAAAAACGGGCAATTACAGCACTGAAAAGACTGCAGCTAGTTCACACACTTTTATTTTTAGGAACATGAAACACTGCTAAGTTTTAACATTGCTAAGTTTTAACACTCATAAATGCAAATTTGTTTCTTCACAGAGAACCTGCTGCGTGCACATACGGTTTGCAGACTTTCGCTATTCCATAAAATATTGGATAATGAAGCACCACAATCAGTTTGTAAGTTTTGTCAATTATCAGCCTGATGGTGTAAATTTGTGACTTAAGCAAAGCACAGAAAAGAATAATTGTCACAAATGATAACCTGCAATATTAAAATGCATAAATCTGAAAATGCTCTCTCCCTCCCAATGGATGGCAGTGGCTGTTGTTGATTAGGATGCGCTGGCAAAGAGAAGGATTTAAGCTCCATCTGCAATTTCATTAGGCTGACGTCCAGGAGGGGACACTGTGGAATGTGACAGGGGCCTCGTCCACCCTCATTTCCTTGACTCCCCAACCCAGGTGCCTTAGCGGACCTCGGACAGGCCTTTCACAGCACCCACCACCAAGCCAGACCTTCCCCAATGGTCTCCTCCACCAGGTCCCGCTTGGGCTCGCTCGTGTGTCCTCTTGTCCTCTGGAAGGCCGCCACAGAGAAGCCCTGTTCTGCAAAGTCTCTGGCGTGCCACGTTCCCCAGGCATTTGGTCCATATGCACAACATAAACCATAATGCTAATATATGTTCAGATGTGTCCTCAGAGCTTTATGGCTCCAACTTAGCATCCCTGAAAGCACCAAAATGGCCGTAGGGCTTGCTGTTCTAGAAAAACCCGCTTTACTCCCACAGCTACCTAGAGTATTATCCGTAACTTTAAACATCCTTATGAGAAGGTGAAATGTGTCTTTTTTTCCTGTTTTCTCCATTTCTAGACTACCCTTCACAGTGCCTGATTATTCAGAATCTTTTCCGATAAAATCATGAATCCTGTCAAGTCAAAAGGAAAGACTATTTAGGTAAAACAATATAATAGATGAGTTTAATCTACTTTTGCTGAAATCTGGCATGTATATCACCACTTCATTCATGTGTATAAATAAAAACCCCTGAAGATCTTCCCTGACTGCATATTTCTTTGACTCAGTAAACTGAGTGTTCTCAACCTGAATGTTCTTGCGGTAAATTATGGTCAAGTAATCTTAACGTGACGGGAGCCACAGTTCCAAAATTGGTGGGGAGGCATGCACAGCTCTCTTTCAGCAAATGTTCACACTCCCTAAACTTGTGTACTGGAAATGAGACAAGCCAGAAGCATGGACTGCATGGGAAAGGATGTTAAACAGAAGACAGTGGAATGCTCTGATCAGCCCCATTACCCGAGCGGATTTAGCAGACTCTCAATTTACAATGTGAATCACAGGCTGGTTGGCAAAAGCAAGCTAATAGTTTCTAAATTTCTCTCTGTTCATGTAGTGATTTTCAGCAATCTGCAGGAGAAGAATCCTCTGAAAAAGAAATGTCCCACAGCAAGCATTCCTGAAGAACCATAGCTGTATCTGGAGCTTTCACCACCAAGAATTGCATGGAAGAGGGCACTGGTCAGAAAACTGAATTAAAAATACATTGGCTTGCTCAGATAAGCAAGAAGGTAAATCCATCTGTGATTACAAATGACAAGATAAGCAAAGCCACTAGCAGAATTTTTGGGTAGTCTTTGCTCATGAATCCCACACTCACAGCCAGGGTGACAAGTTGGACTGCAGTTGTAACATCATCTAGCAGCCAGCTATATTTCGGTATTTGCTGATAAATAAACTATGACTGTGTAATGTCCAGTCTATTCAGCTCTGTGAAATGATCTAAGCTAAAATTGAGAGAGAGGATTCAGAGTAATACGTGATTGTTTACATAGTTTCGGTCAAACACAAGGTTGGCCTGAAAATAAATGCTTATGCATTTAGAATAGGAGCATGATTAATCCAGCCGGTATGAAGAGAGAGGAAGAAAACAGATTTTTAATAGCACAACTTGGTTTGGATGCCATGATCATATGTAGGGATGGTGAGACATAAGTATTATCACCCAGTTCAGAAATGGCAAAAAGAATGCCTTGTGTGCAAATCTTGGAGTTTCAGAGTCAGCACTCAGATCGGCAGGGCTGTATGAGGGCTGCAGTATGATGCAGGGGAAGGTAAAAAGGACCAGCACCTGCATGCAGAAAATAGCTGTGAGATTACTGGATGACCCTGAGAAACCAACACAAATTAAAACATGTTTGGCTCTATCTGCTTGTTGTGCGTTGGCAGATGAAGTGAAAAAACTGCCTGAACAAAAAGCTTAGACCAAGGAATATACAGTGTAACCTAAGAAGCTGATTAATTATTTCTAGCTCTGGACACATTTAAGTACCCAACATGTAAAAGGTGAGACTTGGAAAAGACTGGCAAAGCAGTGTAAACTCTTTAGCTTGGCACCCATGCCCATCACTGCTTCTGGTTTTACATGTCCTAATCAACATCACTCAAACATTTCATGACTTAGAAAGATGGCTAAGCGTTGAGAACCTCAAATAAAGCGGGGAATATGTGTCAAAGTAAAGAAGGTGTGCCCTTCACTTGAGGCAACTGGTTGGCAGAAGGAGATAGAAAACTGTTTAATCCTTTGCCCTCACCCCATCATCCAGCCATCTAGAATCTCATGCTTCCTATAACTGTCAGTACGAAGGCAAATTATTTGTCATTTCTTGTGACAAGTTGTAATATTTAAAGCTTATTCTGAAAAGCAGAAGTCTCGTTGAGGACAGGTGACAAAAACTATTCAGAAGACTAGAAGAAAGGTCATGTTGTGTGGCTGATGTTTCAGCGGGTGTGCTATGTGTTAAGGAATGATTTTTGCATTTCTAGCTTTTGTGGAGAGAGGTTTTAGCAGCTGAAACGAGAGAGACATAATGGTAGGGTGAGCAGCGCAGTGTTTAGGCTTCTCTTGAAAATTTTTTTGAACAACCTACTGTAGGGAACTTCTTTCAAACAAGCACAGCACACCGGTGTTTCCTCTCCCCGCTACATTAATATATTTAAGTTATTTTTAAATGTACCTTTTATCAAACTATACCTTTTTAAAAATATTTCAGGAAAAAATCTGCACACATAACATGTGCTTGCTTTTTTCAGAAATTAAGAAGCTATTCAATATGTGAAGATCTATAATGACACAAAACTATGCATTTTATGAAAAATGTTCAGAAGAAAATGCTACATTCTAGATTCCTGCTACAACACCATCTTGCATAAGATAAACTCATGTTTGCCATTTAACCTGACTAAACTAATAACAGCTTGAAATTACAAGCAATATAAGAGAAACAGTCATGGCTACTGAGAAAAAAGTGGGTAAAATGTAATATTTCATTTGGTTTGCACTAGAAGTAGCAAAAAGAATGTTTTTGTTTGGTTTGTTTAGCAGGTTATTTTATGAAAAAATTAGCAAAAGGCTTCCATAGGTTTCACCAGTTTGAATTATTAAATCTGTTCTGAAAATAGATTGTTTGAAATTCCCCAAAGCACATAGGTGTACATTATCTTTTAACAGGAAACAGGTGATTCAAGAACTATTTGCTGGGACAGCATTTTATGTGCAATCATGGTGCTACAAAGCTTATAAGGTAAACAAACATTAAGAAGAGAAGCATCAAGTAATACCCAAAGTCTAGCCCAGGTTTAGCTTTAATTCCAAGGCATATGTTAGATACGGTTGCCAAGGCGGCGGTAGTTCACCCCAGTTGTGATTCTGCAGGCTAAAGAAGAGAAATATTTCTTTTCTTGCTAGCTTGGGTCCTTAGTTAAGTCTGGGCTTATTAGTATTTATTTACTCAACTTCACTCTTACCCTGTATTAAAGAACAAACTCTTAATTGAAGTTTTCTCTTTCCACACATAACTCAAAGCCCTTCACAATGGCTTTTCCCATCTGTTCCCTGAGAGCATCTTCAGAACCACTGCAACATGCAGTTAAGATTCACTTACTGCAATTGCAGCTTACAAAATCCATGGGTTTCTAGATGTCCATCTACTACAACGTACCTAATCTGTGCCACCAAATGAAACTCGGTAGCTGTGGCTTGGTTTTTTTCACATAAGTAGCGGTGTGCTTAGCTCAAGAGTCAAACTAGTCTGTTCCCTTGTCTAGGAGGGATAAGAACTTGGCATATGCTTTTACAGCTCTGAGGCAAGGTTAATGGAGTCTCTGCAGGAGCCTGAATGTTAATATGATTTTGATGATCATTGTTGTATTAATATCCTTATTTTTAACTTGTACATAACAAATTAATTAAACACTGTGCACTGCTGAGTTTCTGTTCTTGTTACTGTG
Organism: Sagittarius serpentarius; assembly: GCA_034782735.1. Lineage (NCBI taxonomy): Eukaryota > Metazoa > Chordata > Aves > Accipitriformes > Sagittariidae > Sagittarius > Sagittarius serpentarius. Next base: position 5,566,971 of record JAVKLA010000017.1, on the reverse strand, counting down.
ATAAAAGACAGCATAATGACTTTTGTTGTAGGCTTTTTATAATTATTACAGCTCCTTATCTATACAGCTATACTTCTTTAGAACATGTACGATCAGATTGTCACTTTTACCAGGTCACCTTAATGGTGTAATGTAACATTACATTCAGATTAAAGCACCTTTATGCTTGCATTTAAGGACTGTGAAATTACCAAGAGAAAGGGGAAAAAAAATGAGAACCTGAACTATAGATCTTTTGTTAGTTTAAACTAGAACAGAACAGCTATGGCTGAAGTATATGCTTTATTAAAATATTATGTAGAAAATTACTGTTCTTCCAATCACTTGTACATAGGATAGGCTTCTTTAGAAAGTAAAAGAGTTTCCATGGACAGCTGCTGAACTGCACACTGACTTTAAGTAAATACATATATTATTTTAAATTAAGCTTATTACTTTAAAGTTATTATGTCCAATAAAACATGGTAACTTATCCCTAAAGTAATTTAAAGACCTCCATGAATCTTTTTACTTCTACCACTGTAGACAGCTGTCATTATTGGCATAGTTGAAAAACAAGCAGTCACTAATTAAGCTAGGCTGGCCACCTGTTAGAAACAAGCAGCATTCATTGCCACGGACTAAACCAAACAAGGTTTAGTTGAAAATCTACATTTTGTCTAGCTGGAGAATTCTCTCTTAGCAGTGAGTAAGTTCATGGACTATTCTTTTGAGTAAGTCAGATCATGTTTTGGAAATAGAGTTAAATTTCAAAACCTGAATTTTTTCATAACTTCAAAATATCATATCCATAACATAAGGTGGTCCTGAAAGGTGCTATTTTATCTCTTCCATCACTTGCAGCCTCTCTAAGTGGAGAAATGTATAATGCTGCTAACATTCATACGAGACTTACATGAATTGACACATTCCTTCCATTACTTTCACAAGCTTACCTAGAAAAAGTTATTTTTTATTCTGAAATAAAATTCCTAAGAAGTATCTAGTCACCTAAATACAAAACAGGTGCTGCTGGAATTCAGAGAAAACACACTCTCCCTAAAAACACCTAGTTACCTGGTTGTTACAGGCACAGTTCCCTCTGTGAATGTGCAGAGCTGCCGAACTCTTGCTTCAACGCGCAATGCCGCAAAACTGGAATTCTGCAACTGGATAGCTCACTTAATCTTGGAGGCTTAAGCTAAGTACAAACAGTAGTGCCTGGGAGACCTGCCACTCTAGGCAGCTAGCCACTTTGCTTCTCTTGAAAATCGATCCTGTGGTGTTATAAGAGAAAGCCAGATACTTTAGCTCTGTGTACAAAGTGTTTGTCCCAAAGAATTTTGACACTAGATGAGATTACCCACGTCACGAATGAATTCTGATTACTGTAACAGAACTGTGACATTTCTGCCAGCTATACAGCGAACAGTGTTACTAAATACCATATTCATTACTCATTAACTGATTCTAAAGCACATTCATCAACTCAGTCTAATATACAGAATGAGTCATAACAATTAGAAATTAACGGCAATGCAATGAACGCTATCTCTGAATCAATGCTGTATTGTCTATGCTGGATTTCCTCTCTTCTTTGCACTCATCATCAAAACAAAAACACTTCTCCATCTCTATTCATTGATTCCAGATCAGCACTGCAGACTGCAACCATTTGCAAAGCAGTCCATTCACAGATAGAGGCTGCAGGAGGAATAACATCCTCCTTAATACAGCTTGCTATTAGTAAATCTCGGTGCAGGCAGCACCATGTGGTCTTCTTGAAAACTGGGCAGCCCTGTTATTATCACTGGGAATTCTGGACAGTGATTAATGAAGAATACAATTTCCATAAAGAATAAAAATAACTGAGTATTTCTTGAGAAAATTGCCAATTTTCTAAAGTTCTACAGCTGAAGTAGGAAGACATTTTATAGTGGAGGAGTATTTTGCTTTGGCTCAAAAGGGGTTTGAAAGTAAAAATTTTCCCATGACCTTCTAAAACAGTCTTGCACTTGAATGTAAACTGGCAGCACAAAGGGCAAACAAAAAGAAAAGCAAGACACAAACCTCTCCAGCTGGACATGGTCATCTCTTTTTCAGGTCTGGCTCTAGGCACAGACAATGCCTCTGCTAACAGATTAGTACATGGCAAAATGGTCCCTTTCCTGCTGTCACCCAGGAGCTCGTTATCACTACTGGGTATGACAAAATGGAAAACCACTTCTAGTGCTGACACCATCTTTGTGAGAAACCTTCATCGACACGCAGTCAGTGCCTCCCAGTGCACTGGACAAAGTGGAGGCAGTTTGTGGAAAGTCAAGGAGTATCAGACTTCCCTGGTCGGTTTACCAGGGGATGCAAGGCTTTGGCTACATTCCAGCACACATGGATGAAGCATCTTCTCCGGCTCACATGGCAGAAAAGGAAGCTGCTACACAGCTCCGTCCAAACCCATACATCAGCTCTCACAGCTCCTACTAAACCTCAAGATAAATGCATAAATCACATAGGTTTTATTTTGGGAAAGAGCAAGATTACAATTAGGCAGTGATCTAACATTGCTTCCCACACTGGAAACCTAAACTCATGAGCTGAGAGCTAATTTTAGTGTCATAAATTCTTTAGAGATCTGTATAATCTTTTTTCTTTGTGGAAAAGGTACTTGTAAAAAAGATGGGTTTATGTAGGCTTTTTTTACTTTAGCTGTAAAAGGTCTAAAACTGGAACAAAAGCCACAAAACTTAAACTCCTATTGGAACTAGATAACATAGAAACTCATTATTGTCCTCTTAGATCACCTTTTGATCCAATAAGTGTATACGTACTGAACTATCAGCAAAAGGTGTTCTTCGTTTTCTTCTTTCATCCTGGTAATAAGCAATCAAATAAAATTTTACAAATATTTTTATTTTTATCTAAGAATGGAAAACTCAGTTCAAGCCAGAACCTATCTTGGCTTCTGCAGAACTCAGAAGAAGTGATGGATGATATGCTACATGGACCCCTTGATAATCAGTAGTGCTGGCTTGTACTTCAGAAATCTTAAGAAAGGAAACTGGTAACATTCTTCTTTATTGCAACACTTGTACTTCTCTCTCTCTCAAGTGCAAGGATGACTGCTACTTATGGGGAAGAAAATTACACCTTCCTCTAACAGGTTCAAAACATTTGGCTGAGTTGCTCTTCACCCAGACTTTGTGTCCTCCATTACAGAAATATTTGAGATATGAAAAATGCAGTTTTGGAGGTGGATAACCTAAGTGCAGAGAATGTAAAATTAAAATATTGTCTAAAGTGTCTTGTGCATGGAACTGCTTAAATATTTTCTGTGGGTTTAGTATCGTTAAATAATTTTAAAAGAACAAGAAATCTGTCTCGGGATCCCACACTGCTCCAAATAGTAGATTTGAATATTAAACTTACATTTCAAGCTACTGTTCTTTCCTTCAGTGTTCATTTTGGTGAGATTCATCTTACCTAACTTTAGCTGTTTAAATCAGACACATAATAAAAGATTGCCACTAAGATTTCCTCTTTAATCAGTGGAGTTAAGCAATTTCAGAGAGCAGTTTCTCCTATACAAAATGTGTACAGTTAAGGTGAGATGAATCCATATTGCTCTGTTGCAGAGTACACTAAGGATAGCTAAATACTTAATATTTAATCATATAAATTTAGTAGACATGACACTATCATCCCTAAAAGTTTCCAACAGACATGAAGACATTTACAGTAGAACACAGAATTGAAACCTGGTCTCTTAATTGCTGTCAGAATCCAAAATCATGTGCAGAAGTTACAACAGTATTTAAAACTCATCTCAAGGTGTACATGAACCCACTGAAACACACCTGAAGTCTACACCTGGTAAAAGAATTACGTCTCAAGAAATCGGAAGTCTAAAATTTCCCATAAAATCCTTTCTCAATTGATGTATTCTATGTTCTCATAAAACAGGATATATTGATGTCTTAAATCAAAACTCATTACTTATACATCTCATGAATGATTTTATGCGTTATGGCACTGATATCTTTAAATAGGCTTCTTGTTCATTAAGCCAACATGGGAACACTCTACTCCAGGATAGATACTCCTGAATGATTTCCTGGCTGGCTTTTCAGAGTGGTATAGATTAAGTAACAGTAATGAAAAGCCATATTTTAAAGAATATTTTTGTTTTTATAAATCAATGACTATTTTGTGTTCCATAAACTTCCTCTCTCTTTCCACAAGTAATTAACTTCTTAGTATACCCTTGGGAGAACTGCAGAGGAACAAACAGTGCAGGAAAAAAAATTAATTTTGATTCAGAGGAATGTTGGTGGTATTTCAGCACTTCTCTGGATGCCCCTCTTTTGTTGCTGTCACTTACCTTCTCTCACTTTCTTGAGTTAAACTGTGAGTAAGCATCAGATTTTTCAAAGTGATCCTTGCCCATGTAGAGCCTTTACATACTTGTGCTACGCTGAAACTGTATAGACATATTGAAAAGACTATATGACAGCTATGCTATGTATCTGTGTCTTTTGATTCTCTACGGTATTTTACAAAAACCTAATCAATGTTTTAAACACCAAAAGTATCTTGAGAAAGCACTTTTTCATACTGGAAAAAAAGAGAAAGTTTTGCAATACCTTTCCATTCACACAAGATTTTAGAGAAGGACTGAGAAATAAAACTCAACTTTCCTGGTTCCTCGTTTCTGTCTTTACACACTCCTCTCTTTTCTGCCATTTTTTACTCTCCTTTCAGTCATTCTTCACAGATAACGAAAGCAGTAAGCTTTCAGGTATCTTTGAAGATAAAAGATATTCAGTTACAAGTCATTTTCTTCAAATTTGTCTTCCAAAGTCCAATGATCCACAAATAGACTATTACATTGATGATACTTACTCTAGGTCTCCACAGCTGATGTGGGAGCGAAGACTGCGAGATGGCAGTCCTGTAAATCTAATGCTAACTATGACTGAACAAAACAATTGTATTTAATATTTTTAAACTAAGAATAGTTGCCAAAGTTCAATACAAAAGTAAATGAAAACCAGTCTGAAAAAAACCACCACATAAACCCACTTGAAGTACAATACAGAAGAATGCTGACACACACACATACACGGGTTCCCAGATATTCTTCCTCTCTATGATGACATTTTGTGGAAGTTAATGGTGTCATGAAAGACTGATATGCTAAATGGAAGAGTAGGCTTGTAAAAAAATTATATCTGTCAGGCAAAGAAACTACTATCAGACATGAAAGATACCAGTCTGACTTAACTTCAATGTGGTCATGAAATAAAAAAGGGCATTAGGTGTGTGAAACACTGCAAACCTTACATCAGTGAGATCTGATAATCTCTTCTATATTACTAATAAGGAAAACCAAAGCTTGGGGGATCTACCTATTTTTAAGAGGTAGATTTTAGCATTTACTTCAAAGTAGCTTTTGTTTACACTTCAAAGATTTGAAGCAAAACCAGAGGCTGAGGAAGAAGGTGCTTCTTTTACTCTTTTTTCCACACATGAAGAGAGTGAAGAACAAAAGTTTCCATGTCATATACCAGAAAATGAGAATGTAAAGATGGTTAGCAATTCATTTCTGTTCAAAGCACTTCACAGCGATGGATCTGGGACTTCTGAGAGAACTCAGACAGGTCCCTCCACAAAAAAGAATAATTATTCGGAAATGGGGACTAAAGGTAATGGAGAGAGCCTCACATTATGTACTATCAGGTACAGCTTGTGCGTTTCCCCCTCTCTCACTATAGCAAGATCTTTCAGTTTTGAGGTAGTCTACTTGTCATATTTTATTTGACCATTCCATTTACAATTAACATTAACTTTTCAGAAATTTATGAAGTGAGTTGATAAAAACTTTCACAGTAAAGAAATTAAACATAAAAAGGAAAGATCATTAAAATGGCAAGTTAAGACATTTTTGTTAAGTATGTGATCTGCATCTCTCAGCACTGCAAACCAATTATCACTAATATTTCTGAGCAAGACCAGTGGAATTTTTTGTGTAAGACCAACTGAAATAAACCTGCAAAAGAAGTGAAAGTACTTCTGGTCTGCATGGAACTTTAAATTATTCAATTAGCTAAAAAATTTCTGCAGAAAGGAAAATGCAAAAGAAGTTTCGTCTTCATTTTGTGTGCAAATGCAAAAGTTTTTTCTAAACCAAAGAAGCCTCTCAGGTAAGGAGACAATTCAAGCTTTTTTTTCCCAATTACAATATGTAGGGAGGGAAGCTTGTATGGAAGGGATTTCCTGGATATGAGAGTTTATTTCTTTTGCTTCTGGCTACTGCTTATTACCAGTACTCTTGTTTTCAAGCTTTGATTATCTTCTAAACAGCAGAAACTCTACCTATTTTCTAAAAGCTCTCCATCTCACAAGAAAAAAACACCAAACAAGCAGCAACACCCTCTCTCTCCCCTCAGTGAGGTTATTGGTGGGAACTAGATTTCCAATACCAATTTACCCACTTTTTTACTCACTAATTTCATTGGGTAGGAGCTGAAGTATGATATTTGCCTCAGGTTGTCCTAAACCAGTATCTTCAAAGGTTCCCCTCTGTTATTTTTTCTACTAAGTTTATTTAACAGTCCAAATAACATATTGTTCAGTATTTTCCAATGAGAATCTGTTTGTCAGATAATTTCTGATACTTCTGTTCTTTATCCTAATGCCACTTTCTCTGAATTTATGAGAATGCTAAACATGAAAACTGATATTACTCAAGATGGAGGATATGGACTACAATACGATTGAGCCAGCTAGAATGCTCCTGACAGGGATGGTCTCATATCTCTAATTTCAACCTACCACATGACGTACTCCTTCCTACCTTACACTGGTAACCGGCGCTCTGCTCAATCCATTATAAATTGGTTGAAGTATTTAAACAAAGACAAAAGAATCACTAAGGGGTTTTTGCCAGTGTAGGGAATTACACGGGTTTGCTAGATGCATCACTGTGCTGGCGCAAGGCAGCGTGGCAAAGCATTCATGTGGGAACTGAGGGCAGAGGATGACCAGGACCTCTTTTTCCAGTCTAAGCATAGAGTTATATCAGCTGAACCATACTATGGAACTGTATACTAAAGACTTATCTACCTGCTGATAAATGTTAACAGACAATAAAAATAAGCACAGCAGCTATTCCTCACTGGTTTCTCACTCTTACTAGAAACCAAATGCTAGATACTCTTTTTTTTTCAAGTAGAATGAGTTCCTTTGCTTAAGGGCACTCTGTGGTTCTGCCTATGAAGGTACTTTGCAGAGAGATAAGAGCTGTAGTCTGCCCACACTCTGAAGCAGCAGGAAGCTTTGTAGTAACACACAGTGCCATGCTGAGCACAACCTAATTGCCCGTGCTGACAAGCCGGGTAGAGCAGACTGGACTCTACTCATCACATGGGGATGTGATGCTGCCAGTGCTCAATGTGGGCAGAATGAAGTAATACCTTCGATCTCCTGTGAGTAAACCAAGCGTTCTTACCCATCTAGTTAGTACAGACTAGTGAATGCTCTAAATTCACACTGTGATTTACCATACCTTAATTCCTCTGAGCGGATGAGCCCTAATACAATCAATCTCTACTTCTTTTGTGTTCTACTTCGCGGTCATCAAGGGAGATTGATTGTTTGACTCAGTAAAGTCTGAAATTTGCCCCATGTATGAGGAAGCCAAGTGTAAAGGGGACAAATAAATGCTCACTATGTACTTGGGGCTTTAGTGTAGACTCATGTTACTTAAAAAGCAATTCATATATAAGAATAAAAGAACCTAATTACAGTAGAGAGAGCAACAAGCAGAGGAATGAAAGAATGATCAAGATTAAGGTAAAGTGGATGAAGATGGGAAAGGGGGATTTGCTTTATTCAACAAGTGCACTTTGTTTTCCTGCATGTAATTTTGCATTGGACACTTTAAATGTAATTTACTTCATTATTTATCTTACACATGGATTTCACTAAAAAAATGAGATGATGATGTAAACTGTCTTATTTCCTGCCTCATCCAGGAAATGATTAGACAGTAAAATCCTTGCAGAAATGCTTGTCATTCCAATTAAAGATAAATCTATTAGTATGGTTATTCAATTCAGAAACCCTTTGTATTACCTCTGTCACCCTGTTTGTGTACCTGGTAGTGTTTATCCAATTCAGGTAAGAGGCTAACATCTTAAACTTTTACTGATTTTTGTCTACTAAAAAAAGATATTAAGTACTTACAAGAAAATAATTTAAGCACGATGATTTGAAAAGAATCAGATGCTAACTTTTAGGAACCACCCCCCCATGAATCAATAGATCACTTATTTGTCACTGCTGTAGTGTTAGAGGAAAGCAACTTGAATCCCAAAATCTGAATACTTATGCATCCTGCTTATTAAATTCCTCCAAGAGTACCCAAAGACACAACAAGTCTCAGGAGTCCATCTGTCCATTTGGGTTATTTCTTGTGCTACTATAACTGAGCTAAATTACTTCCCTTAGTCCACAGTTTAGAGGACACTAGTGAATTTGGTTTTGTAACCAGTAAATAAGTTTTAAATAGTAAATTTTTTGTGGAACCGGTATTTTCTTCCCCAATTTGATGGAGAATTTGAAAGGGTTTCATGACAGGTGATTAGCAGTAATCAGGTAAATCAAGCGAGGCTAACTGGTGTTGCTAGGAGTTCACCAACACTGTGCTGTAGACCTAATCCTATATTTTCTCTTTATTCCTGCCTTATCCCTTGGACTGCCTTTCCCCTACCCACAATGAAAGAATGCCAGGAGATAACCTTGATCTACACGAAACGTAAGGCTCCCCTGTCTCCTTGCTGACAGAAAGTCCACACAGAGAATACCAAATGTTTATTTCTCTGAGAAGGTTTTTGGCTTTGTGTTGTTGATTTCTTATTTTATTTGGGTTGAGGGGAGCATTCTGCTTTCTCTAAGTATCTATCCACAAAAATTTTTAAATTAGAATGTTACGGTTTTAATCACCATGGACAGCAGAAATTTGGTTGATGAAACTACCTTATATCTTGAACTTATTTCAGTCTTTACAACAATGCAGTCTGAAAATTAATCCCTGAATCCGATGTGCTTATTGCATAAGACTGAGAACCTTGGTAGCATTGTACCATACGCTTTGCATGCAGTTGTTTTCTTCCCAGCCTTACGCTCCCAGAAGCTGATCTGACAGCTTCTTACCAAGTTTCCCTCAAAACTGTTTCAAACAAATCCACATTGTCTTCAGTTGTATCAGTTGACTTTGCAGTTCTGCTCTGAACTTGGCTCTGAAATTCACTCCAGCATAAACCTGATGTAATTAACTAAAACATAAGGATTTTACCGTTCTGGGATTACAGAAAACATACAGGCAATCCCACGGCAGTGGGGTGACGTCCAGCATGTCTGAGGGCTCGTTCAGTCTCCCAGCGTCTCTATTTCTAATCAGCCATCTTCAGCAAGATGTAAGAAGCACAAACGTTTGAAGTAGTTGTGGTGGAGGAAAAGAGAAACATGAGATCCAAATATTCACCTGTTTTCTTAATGGTCTCAGAAAATCTGAGAGAAGCTTTGGCTCTGCTATGAAGTCTTTCCTCTTGTAGTATTGGGACACTGCTAACGCTCGGAGGTAGCGGGACAGAGCAACATTTCCATGACTCACTGAGGCAATGGGAAGGTATTTTCCAGTGACACGCTTGTCTCTTCATCATCCTACACACAAGTACACATTGTAGCCTGCCCCAACGCCTCTGCTGTATGTAGTCGTTTGCTGTGAGGTGGTATACTTACTGCTCTATACCCACTTTATTTCCTCCGTTCAAAGATCCAGGAGGTGTTACGTCAAACGTGTGTCTTTTATTGCCCATAAATGTCACTTTAGCGTTAGTACAGCTGCCTTCATTGGATCTGTCTTTACAATTACAAACAAAAGACTTGATTTAGCACATACTAGACTGCCTTACTGCCGAACTGTGGAAGCTCCACATGTGCTGGCAGCTTGCTTCCCTTGGACTATGGTCCCAAGGCTCTAAAAACCTTTAAGCATAAATAAAGTTAAAAGATGCTCAGAAAATACAGATTTGCAGACCTAGCATTTTGACAAGAGTTTTCTGAAAACAACGAAGGAATGTGAACAGTCTGGAAACAGGATCTCAGAGCACTTTCTCCAAAGGAAAACGACTTCATCTTATCAATATGGAAATCCTGATACAGGAACAGTAAAATTAGTTTACTTACCTCTACTAACAATATTTTATACTTCTACAGCTTCCACTCAAAGACCCCTGACAATCTTACAAACATTAAAGCATTTCACAAGAGAACACCTATTAATGAAAACATTATTTTTCACAAACAATAACGCAGAGATTAAGTGATATTTTAAAAAGTAGAAAAAACTCTTATGAAGTCTCCTGCTTCTAAGAGCTGGCTGTCATACTGAGGTTTTTACTTCAACTCAATCACACTGAATTATGATAGGATGAATGTGAAATTTCCATTCTTTGAACAAAACAATGAGTTAAATTGAGTTAAAATGACCCCAACCAAGTATATTTCAGGCAACTTAGATTTGGATTTCTGATACATGTGGCTTTTTAGGTGCATTCATTAAGTAGTGTAGCATACCCTGCGTGGTGTAATGGAGTTATTCTCACCACAGTTTTTTTTTTTTCTCAAATTAAATACTGTTTTATGAACTACTGAAATGCTTGACCAAGTAAGCGATTACAAATATAAAATTTGAAAGTTGTAATACAACAACATGTGAAGTCTTTTTAATTCAATTCTGCAATGAATAAACTTTATTAAACCTTCATGCTAATCAATACAGCATGTAAACACAGCCAGTAAGGACTATTAAAACAGGCAAAGATGTTTAATTGGATTCATCTTTATAGCTGTCCACTTGAAAAATCAAGCATAAGGTCATTATGTAAATTTCTTACGATAATTAAACCTCAAATTGTATATCAAATAATTCAAACTCTGTCTGCTTATATCAATATTGTACCAGTTTACATCATAATTCGCTTCTACAATGTGATGTCAAATGCCTCTAGCTATACTAAATATGCAAAATAAGCAAAAGAAGCAATTTTGAAGTCATAAATTGATTCCTGAACTATCATTGTCATGACACACGATAGTTTTAGCCAAAGCTTTAGCTAAGCATATTCACCCTTCTTTTTAGGCAGTCTTCCTACATATGAGCAACATCTCTGAGCAGAGGAAATTAAAGCTTACAGGCAAGAATGTGTTAATGCAGTCCTCTTGAGAAGTAGATACTATCAGCTCTATCTTGTGCTTATAAGCTTGCAAAGACTTATTCAGACTGGGTGCAGAAAAAATCCTCTCTCTCCATCAGTGACAAGACAGAGGATTAGAAACACAGACAAAGAGAAAATAGTCGAACAGTACTAATAACTAAAGAATGTAAAATATTAAAATAACTTTTCCTTTCGGTGCTCTATATCTGAAATGCTAAAGTTGACAAGCTTTTCTTTTGGCAAAGGCTTTATGAAAAGAATGAGAGAACCTATGATTAATGGTTGCAGCAACAAAAAATAAATGAGGACAAGACTATACTGTGAAAGCAAGCTTGAACAGTTGCCAAATATGCTGAATAGCTTTGAAAACTGGCTTTTATAAAACAAATCACTGTGCTCCTTATTATAATGTCAGAAATTAGTACTTTATTTTAACATTTAAAATATATAATTTAATAAATGTACAAATTATTTATTTACCAAAATCCATAGGAACTGCATCTCCTCTTTCTAGTTCCTTTGGCACTGTGTATTTTTGGTGATCTGTGGTATAATGTAGCCCTATGAGAACTATAACATACCGTTCCTCTGCCTCTCTGCTCTTTCTCACCTTAGGAGTGGGAGAACTGCAGCATTTGAAAATGAGGATTTCAGAAGCAGAGTTTTAAGGGGGATTCTGAATTCCTGGTTGTGGCTTTCTATTTTTCTCATGGAAGCCTTCTATTATGATTTTTTTTAATGTAGAAAAAATGTTCTTTAAATGCTTTGTATACTTTAAAGTAGACCTTCCCTAAGATCCACATCAACATATATTTGAATTCTTGTTAGTTAATTAACTGTCCCTTTCATATGTGTTTTGTGCTTTTCCATTTCCTCCCAAGTGTCATAATTGAGTAAATATTCGAAGAAACATAGATTCTGAAAGCCTAGTTTGTGAATAGACTACTTTTTTCTCCTCTAAGTCTTTGCAAGACAAATCCTGCGTGTCTTTGGAGTTTGTTTGCTTTTTGGTTGTTGAATCCTAGGCTTCTTGGAATTAAAAAAAGAACATAGCTGTCTACAATTTTCAGAGTTTCACAGACCTAGTTTGTGTCCACTCAAATGCATTATCTTTCAGGTTTCCTCCACGTTTACGTCTTCTCAATTGCTGACTCACAATACTTGTGTTTAAAAGGTGCTCTCTCTTAAAAAAATGACAAATCAGTATAAGTGCATGAGGCAAGTTTTACTTTGGCAGAAGTGGGAATACCACAGGTGGGAAATCTGAAATAAGACCAGGAAAAAAGATAGGTAAAACATAAAAAGGGCCATCTAAGCTCCAAGTTGAGACAAATGTAGTTTCTTCAGGTAGATGGAGACAAAAGCTTCAAGAAACCTTGGATTTAAAAAAAGTCCAGACAGAGACCAACTGTGGAGCCTCTGGATGATGGGCAGGCAGTGGCACTATCAGTCACACTGCTCTCTGGGCCTTTCCGACTTCTGTCACTGCTGTCCAGCCACTAGCGCAATCCAAAACTGGAGCTGGGAACATTTCCTTGAAGCCACAGTTTCTACTCGTTAACATGGTCTTATTTACACCCCTCCTAAAATGGCACTGAATATCCACTATCTTAGTCTTTATTAATAAGATGTTTAACTGATATCATGTTTAAAATTCAATTTGCTAGACAATTGCATAATTTTGTTTCTATTCACAGATGTCAATGTATGCACTGCTAGGTCACTACACACTGAATGCTGCCATCAACTGCCGTCATTATAAGTAAGGGATTCACATGCAAACTCGCCATGCATGAGCCTAAAATTGGCCCTTTCTCAATCTGCTATTAGATACTCATTCACTGCTGGAGTGTAATTTTTTTTTTATTTTATATGTAAATAACTTGCTTTTCTTTCCTCACTAGAGAGCGTTGAGTTATTCATGCTAATGTATTCTTTCATCTTTTTTTTTTTCTTAGTGGCAACCTCTTCCAAACTTGGAACATCTCACAGCAAGCAGAGAAACGAACATCTTTTTCACACAGCACGACATTAGAGTATTTGGCTAAAGGCCCCAAAACATTAAAAAGAAACAAACAAACAAACAAAAAATCTTATTCATGATCCTTGTGTTTACTTGTTATGCTCAATTTGCTCTTTCATGCTTATAGCACACAACGGAAATGTTGATGTCTTAGTGTTTTGCCTTTATAAAGAAATGGAGCCTTTTCTTTGTTTCATGCATTTTCCATTATTACTCCAGGGAAAAAAAGATGAAGCTATGGCTGAGGGAGAAGAGGTTTTCTTCTCAGATGCCAGGCAGAGCCTCACGTTTTTTGTGAACATTTGCTGAAGGACTCCACACTGTAATTTTTAACCTCCAAACAATATATTCTTCTTTTACTGTACAGAGAGATGCTAACCTTATTCAGTGACTGTGTTTGAAATGTTAATGTCTCTTTGCAATTTTTTTAAAACTTTTTCAGTACTTTACCTCTTTCAAAAAAAAGCAAAGCTAGGAAAAATGTATACTTATTTTATTAACTTTCCTATTATAATTAGTAAATAAAATGATGTGCAGCATAAAAGTGATCGGTGCAGTGTTTGATATATGCACAATAGCACCACTATTTGGTTTCATAGTTTCATGGAAATACCTTTTCAAACAGAAGTTAGCAATCTAATTCATTTACTATGTTATTTGTTGGCTGACATCAGCCATTGAAAGACATGACATATAAAACCAAATGTGACAAATATGGACTGAAATGTTAATTTCCCAACACGGTGGTCTGGCTAACTTACATGAAATGATGATTGCTTTACCATTTCTCTTGACATTTTCTAACCTGGCTGCACGTGTTTGTCTCACATATCTAGTATCACACATGAATTGTACTCTACCGTAACCAAAACCCTGTGGAATGAATTCCTCAAAGTAGTAATGCCTTGGACTTTATTTAAAACGTGTTCATTTAATATCACTGTTTTCTTTAGTCAGTGCTTCTGTCATAATAAATAGAAGGAATATTTACTTTTGAAAACAATTTTCTGTTTTATAAATTTTAACTATGATTGCTTTCCATATCACCCCTATAACTCTTCATCTCTTGCTACATGAAGTTATGCTACTAATCAATGATTTCCACAGTATTCCCCCTCCACCGTAAGGTAAATAATTTTTCTAATTTCTGTTGTTAGCTAATGCCTAACCATCTTCCAATTAGTGAAAAAACTAAGGCAGATTTTTAAAAAAACTATACAAATGATTGCATTCCTTGTCACAACAGAATTTGATTTAATTTTCTGACGTATGGCAGCTTAAATGTAAAGAAAAAACCCTGTATTTTTAATTGGAAAGTTTAATCAATTTTATGATGGCTAATTCATAAACTATGAGACAAGAGGATGTCTCTCCTCTTTACCTCAAATCTGCAAACACATGGTCCACGGAAATCCCTGCATCTTTCTCTTGGGAATCCCTACCTCATCACTTCATCACCATGGACGAAGCAAGGATCTTGTCTCACTTTCCTTTCTGAGAAAAGTTCTGAAGGAAGCTCTCAAAATTATATCAGCAAACTGTTACAATTTTTAAATATGGTAAAGGATAGTACAGATCCGAAATACTCGGTATCTCCCTCAGATTTTTCTCCTTAACAAGGTGTGCGTTAATAGGCCACCAGACACAGAACTTGCATGTGCATCTATTAAGAACACTCTTTTATCATACAGGAACCCACCAAAAATAAGAACAGTGGTCTCACATTAAACCAACCATCCTCTGTTTCTTCTTCATTAAACACATTACAACATACTGGAAGTGGATGTAACATTTAACAAAGATGTCAGAAGACAAGATTCTTGCCCTAAGAAGCTCATCTAATTTTGACTGCACCAATGGATCTAGTATGAAAAGAGGGGCAAACATTCCTGGAAAGGGTATAACTGACTTTTACACGATTTTCTCATAAAATGAAATAAAATTTGATGGAACTTAGGAAGATGATTCAGCTAACTGAAGTAATAATGAATGTAATGCAGTAAGCGTGAGATGCAGAAGAAGAAAGCAGCTGCCTAGGTTATGTTGCCACCTGCTTTCTGTTTCTGTAAGAGATTTTTAAAAAAGAAAGGTATCACAAAAGTAAAACAAACAGTAATAAAGCCAGCTCTTTATGTAAAATATATATAAATGTCTATACTGTCTAGAGATTGTGTTTGTTCAGACCTCTCTTGGTGAAGGTGGAAAACGGCTCCAGGAAGTGAAATAGAGAATAAAAACACCATATACAGCTTTGTATTTGACTATTAACTGCAAAACTCATCTTCTTTGGTTGGATCTGATGGTAACATTTTCTTGGAAGCCTATAATAAATCCAGAATATGCCACAGAAATTACCTTTTCCTTTAAGGCTATACAAATGTCCTACTACCTGTTTTTGTGGAGGTCCCCTTAGGAGTACCGCAGAGTGCCCACAGTGTGTAGACTTGTACTTCATTCCAACACACATTACGTCTGCCTGTTCTGCTCAGGGCTATGACCTACCACAAATAAGCTAATTCCTGCATGGTAAATAAGGTACATTTATGAGTATGTATTTTTTAGCATGAAAAGAAATACATGGTTTGTAAAATATTATAAATACCTCAAGATAGACTGGACATAGCAACCTGTTTATATGAAAAAACTCCTTCCCACCTGTGCCTACACAGTGACCAGCATATCAGTCAGATACAGTCCTTCATGATGATTAAGGAGAACGGAGTGTGAGGAAGGAGAAAGAAGAAAAAGCAGCTTCTAATATGCTTAGAAGTGTTTACCGGATTTTCTTAGTACGTATAATCTAGTTTAGAGCCGCAATACAATGCGGTTCCTTAGATTAAAGACTGAGACAGGAGGTATCTCCAAGGTATACTCCAAGGTATCTTTTCTATAGTGCACCTGGCTCTTCAAAATAAGGAGCTGCAAGGAAAGCGTGAGCTATGCCCATTTGGGCTCCATGCTGACAGGAAGAATATTTTTAGAATTTACTCAGGATCAAATCTTTATGGCCTATGAAAAGAATAAGCATTTCTACAGTATAATTCATCTCAACCTAAAATTGATGTGTAGCGTAAATTAGAGAAATGACTTAAAATTGCTTGTTTCTCTGTATTGACTCTAAGGGAAGCTGAGAGTGATTAGGTAAAATGCTCACTAAGGGCAGATTAAATTAATTGTCTGTTTCTGTGGGAAAAGCAGATCAATACACAGAACAGAAAGGTAAACTCATGCAGGGCCTACTACTCTAAATGTTTGGTGAGATTCTTGGGATACATGCTTCCCAAATTCCTAAGCTCATTTGGTGACTAGTAAGGGGAAGTGTTCACAGTGCCTTTGGCAGCATTAGACTTGACCCTTCAGCAAGCAACAGGAAGGTTGTAACTCAAGAGACCCTTTGCACTTCTCAACTTAGAAAAATGCAATACATCTTGGGCACAAAGGATTTTTAAAGTTAGGAGTTTTTGCAGGTAATTACACAAAGCGAAAAAGAAAAAAAAAAGGCAGTATTTCAGTATTTAAGTCTATTTTACCATTACACATCAGGTCTTGTACAGTCTTTCTTAAAAAACAAAGGCAAATCCAACCATAAAGTAGTCTATAGCTTGGTGGCCAGGGCACCCACTCTGGTCAAGCCTCCATTTTACCTGAAAAAGGCATAGGAGCAATCAGTCTCACCCACATTCCCAGAGAATCCTTAGCCAGTGGAACACAGTACCAAACTGCTGCTTCTTTCTGATGCCATAAATGATTAATTACTTGGATAAAGCAGAACAGCTCCAAAAGGAGACAGTGAGACTCAGACAGACTTTACGATCAAATTCCTTCATTTCAACTAGGCAACTCAGGAGATTAAATGTGGATTTCGGTATCTCTCAAGCGAATTCCTTAACCTAGCTGTTGTTGGCTGTTTCGGTTGAAAGAGGCATCAAAGTTAAGTAAGTAGCCGTGAACAATTTTACATAAAAAAAGTTTTACCTGTCATTGATAATACATCTGCTCTACTACAAATGGGGACTTCTTAACCAGATTTCCCATGCTTATACAGTTTATATCAAAATTAATAGCTCAGCCATATATTCTGCAACGACATAGGACAAAACCAGTCCTGAGCTACTGGACACACACAGTAGGCATGGTGGAGAGGCAATTTATATACTAAATTACAGTCTTTCAGTGCAGGAGTTAAATTAGGTATGTATACCTAAATGCACAGTTTAGCATATCTATAATCTTTTTAACATAATGCATCCAGTGTCCCCCATTTTTCTCTTCCCTTCTGCCATTATTCCTCGGTTCTCACATCCTCACCGCATGCACCCCACAATGTTCTTGCTATTCTGTCTGTAAGCCCCATGACTATGAAATGTTTTCCTTGCCCAAACAGTAAATAACATAGCTCAGTTCCAGGAGTGAGGGAAGGGTGACTGAGAAAATCCTAATGTCTTTCTGTCATTGTGGAAAATGAGAGATAAAATTTACTTTCAACAAAATAACACAATGGAAGCCACAGAAAGTGCTGAAAGTTGCTTTAAAAATCCATGGAAAAAATAAAAGAAATTCAACTCTCACTGTACTATTTTGAGAGAGGTATGATCAGCTGAAAGTTGTGTCGAAAGGTAAACACGGACACGCACACATACTTTAAGGACATTTTTGTGGGCATTATTTAGGAGGCTATGTTTTCAGTAATGGAAACTTTAATACCTATAGGTATATTTCAAAGAACCCTTATCAATAACAATTGTTCTGGATCAATGGGATTATTGCATCCTCTGTTTTTCAGTATTTTAATTATCAATTTAAATGGTGCTTTGCTGTTCTGTAATTCAATACGCTGAACAAAATCTGCTAAAATTAGTTGGGTTTTTTTAAAAAATTATACCTATGGGACAGTTAACTTCAGCATTCAAATGTAACTTAAAAATAACATGGTTTAAGAACAGCTTTTGTACAGATTTTATTAGACTTGACTTTAATGTACTCACCAACCAGTCCTATAAAATACTTTTTTCTCTAATGCATGAATTAAAGAATTATCTCAATAAATTAAAAATAGTAAATGGATTTTTAAATAGTGTCTATGAATTTGTATTAAAATTTATCATAATTTTGTTACTTACGGCCTTATTATGCCTATTCAACTTCAGAAGCCTAGAGAACTAGCCTGTCAGCAAATAAGGCAAACATGCATCTGTTCTGTTCTTTTCTTTTCTTTGCCATTTTACTTTTCTTTCATGACACCGGTCACAGCAGATTCTGCACAGAAAACCACGGTGCATAGGTGTCTGTTGGGGGCTGGGAGATAAGCAAATAATTATTGGTTTTAAACCACTCTTTCTTCTGAAAGATAGCAACATATAAATGAGGTCTGCAGATGGAAGAGAACATTGATAAATCAATGAAAAGAGCAGACAGTCAACAGGAAGAAGTCTTCTAAGGGTGCTGTTCCCTGCCAAGTTGGTATTGAGCCTATCATCAAAATTTGCCTTCACTTCCCTTGGATCAGTGTCACTCTCATTATACGCGCTTCTACTCAGCCACTGACTAGTTAGTTTTCTTAATATATTCATTGAGTCGAATGGAGACAAGCATACATAGTTTTCACTCAAATGAGCACAGAAATAACCTGGGACTTCAGCAGAAGTA
The DNA here is from genome assembly GCA_034782735.1 of Sagittarius serpentarius. Taxonomy (NCBI): domain Eukaryota; kingdom Metazoa; phylum Chordata; class Aves; order Accipitriformes; family Sagittariidae; genus Sagittarius; species Sagittarius serpentarius. The sequence continues at coordinate 5,548,044 of JAVKLA010000017.1, read as the reverse complement.
TATTTTAGTCTCCATTAAGCAGCAAAAACATCACTGTCAATACCCAAGGCCCCTAATCAGATGTCAGCAGATGCTCTTGTGAATACAAACAGGACAAAAACTGAGGGAATTCTCTAAGTAATATCGAGAGCTGCAAGATTATGAGAATGCTCGGCTTCAAAATTTGTTTTACAAGTGGAATTGATTGTGTGTGACTGGCTCACAGAGGAGAGGATGCTGAGTTTCCACTGCAGCAATTCAGAGCAGAGAGGCTGCAGGGTTCCTTTCAAATGCCTGAACATTTATGATGCTGTATCTGTCCCATGATCACTACTACATCCTGGTCCAGCACAGGGTGACCCAAAACCAAACTATGATCTGACAGTCAATAATCACAAGACTCAGTTAAGACAGGCAGGTAATTGCCAGATGACAATAAGAGAACATGATTCACAGTTTAACCTAATGACATGCATCAGAAATACGACGAATCAGTTATTATGTTTTATAAAGCTTTTTTCCCTTTAATTTGCCTGTTAACAGATAAAATATGTTTTTCTGCTCTAAAATAAACAAGCAGTCAAAACTTCTTCATAGCGTACAGGTTATGTACTAATTTAAAAGGTATCTATCACAGTTATATAGAAACTCTGAAAAATCCCACAATAAGGACGTACAGTAAAAAATCTCAAAAGGGGCCAGATTTTGACAACTGACTTTCTTCTCATTGAGGAGTCCAGCTGCAAATTTTCTGAAGGCTGGAATTTAATTACTAGCTTTCAGTCAGAATATAAGCAAAGGGAACTGACTGATCTCTGACCAAGAGCTGCTGTAGTAGTCACTGTATACACAGCATTTAGGACGCTGTTCAGCAGGCCTTCTGTACATAATTACATCAGTTCAACATGTGTCATCTCAAATAAAAAGGAGTCTCTTTTTGAACGAGATGGGAGATGCAGAAAGACTGATATAAAACTGCTTTATGTACACTGTATGTGTAATATATATTTAGGTGACAGATAATAAAGGTAAGCAATTACCCTCACTCTGAAAAATTAATGTATTTAAGAGTAAAAATTCCTTACACAACCAGCAATCAAGTTAATGTTAACGCCTTTTCAGTCAGAAAGTAGTCTGAAATTTTTGGTGTCAACTGTATCACTAAGCTACACCAAAAGACTTTTTAAGGTGCACCTAAGTTTTAAAAGCTCTAATTCCCCAAACTGTGTTTATCTGCATTCTTAATGGATTCTAGTATCCTATTCCTAAGGAATTTTGATAATATAATGAATGTGAGATACTACGGGAATTTACCATATTTAAGTAAGTGTCAAAATGTGTATATATTCTTACTATTCCAAATCCTGGGGTTTTTAGGAGCTTCAGAAACAATCACAAATGAAGGGAAAATGAAAAAATAAAAACCTCTCCAAAAAGCACACAACACCAAATTGTGTGCTGAGCAGTGTTCCAGAAAATCTTAAAAGTATTTGTACTTCTGCAGATTACAAACTCATCAGCCTGACAGAATCAGAGACTTTCCATAAAGTATTGTAGATATGGGAGTTCCCTGTGCACATGAAGGAGACATTATACCAATGAAGACAATTTTCTTATACTTAGCCAATACTGAGGTAACATTTAAACCCTATTCTAAGATTTTAGGTAAAGCAAAGATGTAAACTGAGCTCTTCAAAACTCAGGTGCATATACATCCATACCCACACTGACAACTTGCAGTTTTCTGTGATTTTGCAGCTAAAATGCTGGATAAAGGATACCCAAGGTGTTCTATTTTGTAAAATAACTAATGAAGGAATGTATGGGTGTTTGGCTTAGTATGATCATAAATAGGATTCTTTCAAGCTGAGTAACTGATTATTTGTAATATATCCATATGCAATAACAAATAACAAGGGAGGTAAATGTGCATCTCATCTGAAATCAAAGATCTACTCTAAAACATTGTCATGTGGAACACATAGAAGCTATTCATAAAGAACAACCTATCTTTCTCAGCAGGCTGCTATGAGGTATCTTTAAATACTGAGTAATGCCTCTCTACTTTATTAGAAAGGTGTTTATATACCGATTTTTTTATTATCCCCTTAAATCGCTTGTATAGCTATGAAACAGTAAGATTACCTAACATATGCTAAAGTTTCTAAAACTATAGAAATTAAAATTTTATGGAGCCACATCCCGACTCTCCGCTTTCTGAGCCCCTTACTAGTAATACTTTTGATGGTGAAACACCAGAAACAAATGCACCAAATCACTGCTGTCACTTATATAGGTCCAGTTGGAAAAGAATGAAAGAGGCAAAGAAGCCACACCCATATATTCCCTGAAGGTGTACTACGGCCAGTTTCAGATGAAAAAAAGAGATCTACCTCCACAGAGACAGAAGGAGGTAGGACAAAGGACAGAGGACAAAGGAGCTGAGCACAGTTACGTTTTCATTATGGCGAGTGTCACATTTGTTTTTTAAAGAAAAACGTGCTGACTTAAGCAACTACATTACAAAAGCTTTAAGCAACTGATGCAGAATGTTGCAGTATAAATTCATATATTGATTTGACTTGTTAAATGAATCTCATTTTTTTTTTCAAGAAATCATAGTTCCTTAAATGTGAAATGGATTTTCTTAGGTGGGAGTTCAAACAATACTCCATGGTTTTTAGAAAAAAGTATTATATTCTTTTATAGTTGACCATCATTTAGTATCAGCCTAAACCATAAAATTAATATGACCTATAATTCTTGGTGAAGTAGCTTGTTGTTAGTAGCAGCCTCCTTACTTGACTTTATATTTAATAATTTTTTCATTAAACCTTTTTTGTACGTAGGCTTGCCAATAAAATTAGCAAGCTTAAGATTCTGAGTTGGGAAGCTAACCATTTTGGGTATAGGATTTTTGCCTTTTATCCACCTGTGAAAAAAAATTGCCATATATGAGCTTGAACTTGCCAGTATTGTACAGATAAATTATCTTCCCTTCCATTGCATGCTCTTTTTGCTGTTAGCAGAAAATATCTGTCAGCATTTAGCTGATCAGGTCATAGTTTCCTTTCTTTCCTAAAATAGCTATGTGATATATAATGAATCACATTTTAGCCCTCTGCTATAAATGATTCCTTCTTTCTAACACTTTATTAGGTGAAAAAAGCCAAGAAAAATCTGTCTTAACATAAAAAGGGGAACGATAGTCATTGACAGGCATCTCTAGTGGCAGGAACTCAGTAATCAATTTGCATAATCATACAATAATTGTCTTCATTTTCTTACAGATGTACAAAATCCCAGAATATCCTGCTGAAATTATTCAATAATCTTGTTTTACTAATTTGAACACTAGCTCAGTTTCTGTTACTTTGTGCTATGCTCTAAGTAAGCTTCAGCTGGAAAAAAGATGACTACTATGCTCATTCCTATGCTGTTTTCTTCACTAAATCACCAGCTCACATACGCACAAAAATCCTATATGTTGAAATCAACTTGTAGAAAATGATGTGCAATGAAAAGGTAAAAAAAAGACATATGACATTTTTACGGGGAAGGCAAAAAAAAAAAGAATGAACTGTAAACTGCACAAAGCTCTTGTGCAGTGTCAGCAGTTCTGTAGAAAAGACAATCACAGCCTCATTGCTTCACTGTTCTCTTGATCTTGGAGAGAAGGAAGATAGAAATTGTTTCCCGAAGAAACAAACAAATAATAACTAAAAAAACCAACCAACAAACAAAAATAAAATTTTAAAACATGATGAATACATGATAAATCTTGGTTTGTTAAGATAAAAGAGATTTAATAGTAAACAGGAGCTCAAACTTTATCTTCAGTGAACACTTTTTATCGCCATACTTGGATTATGAAGTGCAGAATATACATATGATTTATTGCTTGCTGGAGACAGGAAAAAGTGTATACTGTGAAGAATTCATATTGCATTCCTATTATTTCTACATGATTCAAGAAAGCAGAGGGAACTTGTTGCTATTTAACATACATGGTATGTATGCTGGTCAGAAAATTTTTGGTAAGCTTTATGTTATTATATGCTCTGTTGGCAACTTCCATCATTTGCGTTACTGCTCCATTAAAACAAAAATGTTTATTTCAACTAATATAAGTAATAACAAGCAGCAGCTATTATATTATTATCTAGGCTGCAGTAAACTAAACAACGCTTAGAAGGCCTGAGAAACCACAAAGGCAAGCAGAGATTTTAAAATCACTTTCCAAATAATATACATTATGTATGTCCAAAATAACTGACAGCTGTGTATAGACACAACAAAAAATATTCTTGTCTGTGCATTTGCGTCTTCCCATCAGTATATATAATTTAATTAGCAGCTTTTCTGTGTAAGAAAAAAGAAAATTGCTTGGAATCCATTTTCAAGAGTTTTTCAGGACTGTCTGAAAGATTGAATTGATTATTTGAAAAAGATTATTCCAGAGTATATTGCACAGATCTTCCATAACTAACTCTTAAATAAACTAAGTGTGTGATACTAAAAAAGTAACTTTTACCCACAGATACTGTAACACAGAGATTACAGCATTCATCTGTATTTGACATATAAAAAACCGTGGAATCTCAAGCCATAGACTGAGATGAAGGCAACTGCACATATGAAGTTCACCGTGTTTGTAACATTCGCAGTTCGAGGTCTCAACACTCCACTTACACCCCACCTCACCCCTTCAGCAACAGAGGTTTTGATACAGGCACTTACTTCTGTTTACCTAGTCCTGTTATGGTTTCCCTAAACCTCTCTATGAAACCCCTCTTCAGGAATTCTGCATATAGGAAAAATATACTGTAACAAGATTTATGCTAAGATTAATGAGCATTTTTCTCTTTTCAGCTGTGGAAGACAGGTATGTAGTACAACCGGACTTGAAATGACTTTTGAAGTCCATAAACTCTTGAAATGTCTGGTTTGAATTCACTTGCTTGTGGCAGGCAATGTATCTATCGGCAGTACACCAGTCAATAGGTCAATATTGCCAGTTCACATCTGCCTATACACTGAGCCTCTTCAGAGCTGGCCTATGTCCCTACTCCCTATCTTCTGTTGATACGTTTCTCATTTCCATTTAAAAATATTACCATTTACTACTACATCTGATCCACACAACACAGAAAAAAGTCAAAATAAATATTTGCTAGCATCTGAACTACACTGAACTACTGAATACAACTCTCGCTCAGGGAAACAATCCAATGTGCTGAATGGTTCTGCGTGCTGATGGTTAACTGCGTATAGCAAATGACAACCCCTTTACAATTTAAAATGCAAATAAAAAAATACATCTAACATTTTTCCCAGCTTAATTAGAATTTGGTTGTATTTTGAAATCTTTCCCCGTCAACTGATAATGCAATACTTAATCTTTACAATAAGTTTTTTTCAATAATGTAGAACATCTGTTTTGGTTATAATACACTGTGAAATTAATTATCTAACTTTGTTTGTTTATACAACTAAGACTACAGTACCCTACAAACCGTTATCATAATAGGTGGCATTAGACTTAAAATGTCACTTTTCCTTTGTTATATATATCATAGAATCATACAATTCCAGGTTGGAAGGAACCCCAAGGATCATTGGGTGCAACCTTTCTTGGCAAAAGCACAGTCTAGACAAGATGGCCCAGCACCCTGCCCAGCCGAATCTTAAGTGTCC
>JAVKLA010000017.1:5531529-5541917 GCA_034782735.1 Sagittarius serpentarius | reverse complement strand
TGTTGATGCAACCCAGCGTCCTGTCGGCTTGCTTTGCCGCCCCAGCGCGCTGCTCGCTCACACTGAGCTGCTTGTCCACCGGCACCCCCAGGTCCCTTTCCACAGAGCTGCTCCCCAGCCGGGTAGATCCCAGCCTGTGCTGTGCGCGCGCACGCGCGCACACACACACACACATCAAATCCTGTTTTGTGTTCTATGAACTTCACAGTGATAAAAATAAAGCAGCTGTAGCAATCTTTTTAAGGACAATTTTGGACCACAGATCTTGGTAATTACACAGAATGACAGAATGCTAGTTGGGTTTTATCTAGAAAAATAGGACGATGTAAAATAGCGCTTTTTAGTGCCTTATCTTTTGTTTACATTGTTCTTCCTGCTACTATCTTAAAATTCTCAACTTCCTCATAATATAGCTTACAACAACCTATGATTGCTACCATGTGTAATTTATCCCTTAAATCAGTATATGCTTTAATAATGCACTAACTGAAGAAGTTCATATACATCTTACAACTACCTGTTTCTCTTTTCTTCCTCTGCACCAACAGCTTAAACCAATTTATTCTTTCCCTTCTTATTTCAATATGTTTTATATAATGTTTCTATTTTATTGGTGGTTACAACCAATATGTAGTGAAACTACCTTGGTGCATATTTAGCATACAAAAAGGTCCTTCAGGCAGCACAGTAAACTAGTTGAAGGTACTATTCATTTTTATCCAATTTTGCTTTAGCAACTGAAAAATACTATACTAAATATGGGATGGATATTACTTAATTATTATAGTTTGTAAGAGCTATATAGTTAGACAGCTATTTTTAAGGAAGACCTCCAGATTTTGCATAAAGGCTAAAGAAATATAATTACCCAAAGTCTAGTAGAGTATTTTTATCTATGAAAAAAAAGCATACCCTGAAGCAGAAGTTCCAAGATGCTCTCTTGCATTTGCATTCTGTCAGCTAAAACACCAAGAGTGTAATTTTCCAATATCTGCTGAGTGAATTGTCTTGAATTGTGCAATTGTAGACGGGTACACCTGTGAATGTGCTTTGTGCAACAAAGGGTATGTCACAGGGTATGAGACATGTCAACAGAAACCTGTCATTGAATTTCTGCTTTTTTAACCTCTGCATGCTGCAAAGCTAACAAATGCTTTTCCCTTACAATACCATTTATGAAGGTAACTAACTGACAAATACAAGCAAGGATAAATAAAATATCTGCTTCACTGCTCAAAGCTGGAAATTAAATCCTTCTTTTACTGAAATCAGTGGCAACTACAATGACTTCAGTGGGATCAAGATCATACTTAGGTATTTCTGTCTTCTACGCTCATACCCACGGAACATTATTTGGTGCTTTTCCTTGAAACAATTTTCTACTAACAAAACAAGCAGGCATGTTGGCTCTTGATAATAAAAGTATTTGACTGAAAAAGAAATATTAATCCTTGTATAAAGGTGATACAAGCACTAAAGGTCAATTAAGTACAGTAAATGAAGCATATACACCGTGCAACTCGGGCATCGGTAGCTGTGTACTACCGTCCACAGTCTTCAAAACTTTTTGAACTGATTCAAAAATCAGTCAGAACATTCTTCTTGTCAAAAATACGTGATGATACCCACTAAAATGCAGAACAAATTGGTGATGTTCCCACATTTGTTTTAGCAGTATAATATAAATCAGCAGCATGTAAAAAAGTAATCAGACAACAGAACTGACAGCAGTGTTGCACAGTACTCCATAAATCTCCTGCCTGAACAGAAAAAGACAGAGCAGCACTGAAAGCAATGTTTGCTTTCCAGCTCTGCAGTCCAGATCCAGCAAATGACTGAAGGAACCCAAAACCCGACACCAATGAAACTGATGCACCAAAATTGGAAGTTGTGAAAAGCTTCAAGATCAAAAAGCTTCCATAAAGCCTTTTTGTAACCTCAGTGGTATTTGGACATACAAGGCACCCCAGTTTCTGACCTTTAAAGGTCCCTAATTGCATAATAATTGCATTTACTTAGAGACGGACAGGAGTTTCAATTTTTCGCAAAGTCAGACAATTTACAGCTCAACTCATGTGCAAGGCAGGCAGTAGTCACCTGAAGGATTTAAGCTGGCAAGCATTTCCAGAGGTTGCCTAACACTCACTCATGAGACTGTGCCTCTCACAAACTACTGTATCGCCCACCACTTCTTCTGTGCCACATTCGGTGAGAGACCCTGGGACACCGTTAGCACAAGCAGCATACCCCATCCTCTGATTCAAATATTGTAGGCATGGTAGAAAAGTACAGCGTGATCTCAGTAAGAGTTCTTTCAAAAAATGGGGACAGGTGCCTTGAGGAGAGGGTCCCTAGGCCAAATCTGGATTCCATTGGGTGACAGATAAATAAAAATAAGCTACTGCAATGTGGGATACTCTCGTGCTCAGGGCCTTTACCAAAACTGACCTTGAACTGTGCAAATTTTAAGTACAACTGATTCTACTGATACACAAGCTAGGGCCATAAAGATCTGAAACTTGGATTGATGTCTTTTACTGTGAGATCTTGGGGCACTGCTATCCCCTTGGCTGGGGAAGAACTAAGGAAACGCAATGTAGTTGTAACATACCATCAGAACATATATTCAAGAGAGAAAGAGAGAGGCAGTGAGAGAGAGAGAGAGGCGGAAAGAAATGAAGGGGGAAAGGTACCTTACCTCACTTTTAAATTGCCTTGCTGTGGCTGTCCATCGTAAATTGACAAAATATCAAAATCTTCCTCGAGGGCAAAGGTATGAAATGACAATTGTATCCTGTTACGTTCTCCTGTGATAATGATCCACGTGCAGTTGGCATAATTTGGATAACCGTGAGGAAATCCAGGGCTTTCTATAGTACCATTTGGTCCCTGTACTAAGCCTCCACAGTTCTGACCTGAAAAAGAAGAAAGGAAAATATGTATTTTGGTGTTTTTCCCCTCCCCCAATATATATTCTTACACGAGTAACCATATGTAAATTTAATTTTATAATATTTTTTCTAGATTACCAACACCACATAAAACTGCATTTATACCATTCTTCCCTCTGGATTCAAAACACCCATCGCTGGATTTTCTGAGACACCTACCATCTTTTTATGCAATGAATCATTACTTGAGGTTATGTAGTATTAACAATATATGACTTATTCATCCAAATGTGAAATTTAAGCATTAGCCTTGATGCCATAAATTCAACAGACTGACAGTTCTAATGCCAGTGTTCAGAACTTTTTGGTGAATACCATTTATGAAGTTTTTATATACATACTAAAGTATTAGAGTCTCTGCTGTTCTGAAACACACTTTCAACACGGAGAGCAAAATGTAGACACACGTTTATTACGCATTCTGTTGCCACCAACATCAAGATTTTTATACTTCAAAAACAGAGCAAAATTTCTGTGGTAAAACGTCTTTAGTGCCATGATTCTTAAAAAATAACACTAAGGGTTTACTCAGCAGGCATTTGTGTCTGGTTTGCACATCCTACAGACCTTGTGAGGGTATGGAAGCTCATTAATGGAAAGTGCTCAGCAAGAAACCTTGACTTACAGTGCATACTCTTGCTAATTTCCTACTTGATTTTGTTAATCCCACACACAACAGTTGTACTGGCTCAGAGCTGGAAAGACGAGTTAATGAAGTATTTGAACAGAGAGAAGTTTAAGGACATTCTGTGCACTGTAATGCTTGGATTATTACATGCATTTTAAGCACTTCAGAACAAGTATAATCCCAGCATTTTATTGTTATACCTAAACCAGAAAAGTATTTCAGGCGGCAATTTTATTTTTAACTTCCCAGCAGTAGGTCTCTGAGACCGAATCTTTCAGAGCAGTGCTGTCAAACGCTTGTGGGAGGTTTCTAAATCTTAGTAAAATGGATTTAATAAAATGGATTTGTTGCTAAAACTAAAGAACTAATAAGTAATCATTTTCGACTAAATTTCAAATGTAACAAACTCTAATGGGGAGATAAAAAGGCTATGGGGATTCAGGAGGCCTTTAAAGTGAAAATCTTCTCTAGTATATCTACCAATTGATTTACTTTAACAAAACATTGGTATTATTAACCATTCCTGAAGAAGGAACCTATGACACGATGAACATAGCATGAAAGTTTCAGCTATGTCCTGTTCACTGTAACTTGTCAGCATCCTTCCAGATGCTTTGCATTGTATTCCTCTTCCTACAACCACAGGGGAAATGTCTTACAAGTGTCACAAGCGATTTAAAATAATTTAATTACTACAAAAATAATGTTCTGAAAACAGAAAAGGAAAATTATAGTGACAGCCCACCACCCTAATACTCTAACGAGCTACTTCATGTCTCCAACATCCAGACATTGGTTTGTGTAAATCAAGTACCCCCTGCAAGCTGCGCTGCGCAACAGCTTTCCTACCACTCCAGTGAAAGGGTTGCTTTGAATGAGAAGAGCTATCAAGTGCAAATTAGCAATTCATCTAAAATCTATCACAGAACCACCTTTTAGCAGCAAAAATTTGTAATTCTGGTGTATAAAGAACATCATACACCATATGTAATTGCATATGTAAATGCAATATGTTAACTATGTTTCTGACTGCCAGGAAGACAAACAAATTACCTCTCCAAATCTCTTAGGGAACCCTACAGCTGGCTTAAGGTAAAACTGAATATTGCCGGGGTAGTAAGTGAGCCCTCCCACCCCCAAAACGGCCATTACTCAGCAGCTTCCTTACAGAAGTGCTTGCTACCTACTCACAGAAGTTTTTGCAGCTGTCAGCTATTGTTCCCAGTTTTACTCCAAAAGGTGTTTTGTACTCCTTACTGTAGATTCAAGTTATTGTGCATTATTCTCTCAGAAAATAAACAAACTCTAATGATAAACAAGGCAGCCAACGTTTTACCTCCATTTAACTTCAGCACTTCTTACCACCCATAGCCCTTTCTTCCTCCAGTCTGCTTTTGCTCTCCTGTATATACATCCCTGCAGTTTTGAAACTATTCGTAAACATGCTACCTATTCACTTTTGTACCCAAGAAACATGAGGCAAAGGAGAACCACAAAGGATTACTGCAAAATGCTGTTTAGGTTTGCTCTTAATTTTATATGCATATATATAAATACATACTTATTCACTTAGTGTTGTAAAAACCCCAATAAAAATCCTAGAAGAAATTTAATACTCAGTTAACTCCGAGCAACCTCATTGCTGCACACTAACAATTGCAAAGAGGGTCTCGCTTCTGAACTAAGCAATACTGGAAGAGACTTTAAGAGCTGTGCAGGCCCAGAAAACTGCCATCCTTCTAGGTCTGCCTCTGCTCGCTTAAGACATGAAGCACGTTAACAGAGTAGTATTTGGAAAAAAGGATCAGCTGCTATCTGTATAATACCTATTTTGTCAATACATGTAAGTCTAAAACCTTCAGAACTGTCAAATGTTACACCTCTGCCCAGGAGTAAATTCAGCATCAAATCACTTAAGAGAGATTCAGTAGGAGGATATACTTGAAGAGCTGGAATGAAGAGACTTACGGGTGACAGGTAGCAGCAAATTGGGTAGGAGTTGGCAATGCAATATCCCACCCAAAAAAGCAGTTTTTGACTGCAGAGATACCACAGACCAGTAAGAGGACACTGATGAGATTAATTAAGAATATTTTGTATTCTTACGGATGCCTTAATAGCAGAAAGTGTCAACAAAGTAAAGAAACTGAACATACCCACAAGAAAATATTAAAAGAATATTAATATCAGCAGAGTTTAAGTAGTTCTGCTGGGCTGAATGTAAGCACAGGAGAGAATGTGGGCTGAATATGACTGAATACACCCTAAAAAGATCTACCCATACAATTCACTTTCGCTCTGGCCCTTGTGTCAAATAAAAAAATAAACATAGCCATTTTTCACAAGACGTGCAGTCATTGATTGAGTACAATATCAGCACACTGAATTATTTTAATATTAAAGGTGTATTAGACTGCCAAAATTTTATTAGTATGACACCACATAGTTGTTTATATGAATATAAACTATGCTGTTAGCATTAATTTTCTGTCATATGTTGTTCGTAAGAAGATATTTCAGGACAGCTTTTTTAACTTTATGACATAAAAAGTGTAATTTAAGAAAACTGATGCTCTTGGCTTGTAGATGAAAATTATTTACACTGATTTCAGCCTTATTTTATCTTAGAAAGGTTCTTTGCATATCTTGTACCAGCCCTCTTTGCACCTGCTCAGGCTCAACATTTCTCAGTTGTGACCCCTAAGTGAGAGCTCCCCAAGAAAACGTAAAACACTGCAATTTTGCCTTAAACACTGAGGTCAAATGGGTGGTAGAATCACTGAGACTCAGTAGAATTTAAGTACTGCTTTGCCGTAAGATTTTCAATAAACCTCACAAAATACAAATTTACAAAATATTTCCTAAAAATTGGACTTTTATTTTCTTGGACCTTTATATTTATCATGACTATGTTTATCACCCTCACCCTCCATTTACCAGAATCTAAAAATTAGAACTAGCAAAGCACAGATTCATTGAGGGTTTTTTTTTCAAGTTTCAAATGCTTCTATAAGAAACAAGCAAAAAGACCACCATTTCTCTTTGTGGAAGACTGATATATTTATACATATATACAGATGTATATGTATACATATACATATTTACATAGAAAGCAATTTTTGCAAGACGCATGTATCTTGAACAAGCAAACTATAAAGTGTACCAAAACTAACTGTAGTAAAGTCAGTGACGCTAAAGATACTTTGAACAATCGTGATAACAAAAATGAAGTCACATTTATTCTTGTTGTGACTGTGAGTAGCATCTTCCACTCTGCAGCTACAGAGGAATGCAGAAACTAGTAGTGAGGCTGAGAAGAGATGTCTAGCAAGATCGTATCTCCCTCATTCTCTAAAGATGAATCTCATATGAGTTAGAGTTTTATTAGTAAGTTTAAAAAGTAAATAAGAACAGCTGTGCTCAGCCACATCAAAGGCTCATTCAGCTCAGCATCTTTTCTCCAACAGCAAGCCAAAGGAGGTACCTACGAAGGACTTTGCCAGAAAACTCCCCTCCCCTGCAAGATCTGCAACTCAGGGATTTCTTAAAAGGAACACATTCCAGTAGCCTCATTTTTCTGTTTAATAGCCCTTGATAGATTTCTTTTCCATGAACTCGACCAGTCAACCTCTGAGTCTATACTAACTTCTAGAATCTTTAACGTATTGTAGAGGGAATCCTAAAACCTGAAAAACCCTTCTTTGTGTTTGTTCAGCAGCTACCATCTGTTAGGTTCAAGTGATGCCCCACTAAGTTTTTGTATGAAAAGCGAACAGACATGATTCTTATTAACGCTGTCTACGTCACTTACCATCTTATTGACCTTTATCATGTCCCAGCTTCTTTTTTTTTTCCAAGTTCAAAAGTGATACTTTCTATACCTGTTCTTTGCACTAAAGCCATTTTATCACCTTTCTCTGAAGCTTTTGCAGCTTTGTTATACCCTTCATGAGACAGGGATACCAGAACTTCTTGTAATATTGAAAATGTGTACACATCATTTACACAGTGATATTTTTAATCCCTTTTCTGTTCTCCTACTAATTTGATCTGTTCTTTTGCTAAGGTAAGCATTAGCTTGACATTTCTATAGGACTATGTATTATAACCAAGATTCCTTTCCTCCAGAATTACAGCGAGGCTACAGCCTGTCATTTTACATGGAAAATTAGGATTTATTATAATGGATTTTCCCCCCTGTAGATTTCCCACAGGTTATAACTGTGTGCATCACATCACATTGACCTGCTCTGAATTTCATCACCTACTTCAACACCCCCCCTACTTGGTCACATAAGGCCTTTTATGTACTTCTTCACAATCGGTCCTCATCTTCATTAACTCATAACTTCCTATCATCATGGTCACTTGTAAAAACTGGCCATTTTCTCTTATCCCTGAGGCACAACTTTTAGCCAACCTTTTACCAATGTACAGACTTTCTTACGCCCTACCTGATTTGTTTCCTTTACAGTCTTTACTGGGGAGCCTTTTTCAAAGTCTTTTGGAATTCTGATCACCTTTATCCACATTCAGGCTGACTTGTTCAGAGAACTCCAATAGGTTTGAAAAGCATGTAATTTTAAAAGAAAGTCTTGATTCTTCTTCAATATATCATATTTAACTGTGTGTCAATCGATTATTTTCTTTAATATAGTTTCCTAACACAAGTTTCAGGTGTTACAGCTTTTATTTCCTTAACTCCCCTTGGTCCCTTTTAAATACGGGCATGTCAGGTGAATTGAAGCTGCAGATTACATTAGCAGTGCAGCAATTTTTTCCGTTATTGTCTTTTAAACTCTGAATAACACATGGTGCTTGTGACATTACTGTTTATTTTGCCTGTTTGTTCCATAACCTGTTCTACCAAATTTTCAACTTTAAACAGATGCATTGAGGAATTTTCCACAGAGAACAGTTCAGGCATGGGAATTACAAAACATATGTATTTTTTTGCTGTCTTCATTAATCTTCCCCTTATATTCTGAATATTTATTGGCCCAGCAAGGCTCTTTTGCAGGCTACTTGCTCCAGCTGTGTTCAAAAGAGGAAAAAATCTTTAGTTTTACAATGTTGGCCTGCAATGCTCTCGGGCACTGATGTTTTATTTCTAGGAAAGCCTTCAGAGAGGGCCCAGCAGCCCCTAAATCTTACTGGGATCTCACTGATACACATGCCTTCACCCACCTTGCCTTGGGATTAGCTCCCTCTGGCAGTCTGCACAAAACAGCATTAATCACTTTCTTTGCATGTGTAGCAGGATGAATCCCTGACTCCATCATTTCTCTTTTATCCTTATTTGTGAGGCCTCAATTCTAAGAGTTGATGGTTAGAGCCCTCACAGATTTTAAATTCTCTCTCCTGCACAGAAAATTCAAACGCACATCTCTCACATCCCCAGAGTACCTCACGCGTGCGCAATTATGACTCCTCTAACTCACCTACGTGCACACTTGCAGGAACTTCGGTACTGCAGTATTAGCCACGACTTAAATGACTTGGAGCAGCAAAGCTCATGACAGCAACAGTTTTGCAAATATGACTTCTAACAAGAAAGGTAAAAAACAAATGTTCCTGATAGCGCAAAGGTGTGTAGAACAAAATACGTAGCACAAACAAGATTTCCTCTTGAACTACAACAAATAACTACAGATTTAAATCATTGCAGCCATCGAGACAGTGAAGCAGTAGATAGCTGTAAGACATAAATAGGTGGTTGTACACCTTGTTGCAGCCACCCCTTTTTCTTTTCTTTTGTGTTTTCATATGCTACCTTCGTATCTTCTCCTTCGTTGATGTCCACTATAAGCTCCCAGCACCTCCTGGCTCCACCAAGGCCTGCAGGCCCACGCCAGCCCCTGCTCCCGACTAGCCATGCTCTGCCCTGGGCCTTTATCACTTCTTCCTCATTAGTAAAGTGCGAAGCATCTTCTGACAACGTTACTACACAATAAAATTGTTATTATCTAAATTAACTTTAATCAAGAACGGAAACATCAAATGGCCAGAGAGGCAAAGGCACTATTTTCTGAAGACTATTTTAAACAGCATTTGGCTACTTCAAGTATCTTTTAAAAATCAATTATTAGAGTAAACCTCACAATACCATTGTGAGGCACTTGCCAAGGAATTAATCAAATCAGAAAGTACCAACTTCCTTTTAATTTAGGTATCACCGAAGATTTATTCGTAACTGCAAGGCACCATCGCTGCTGGCAAAACTGAAGCACGCTCCAGCCGGCAGTGACAGCACAAAGATCCTTCAAAGTGGCTGCCTGCGCTGTGCCAGCATCGGCTTGCTGTCTCCGCCATCGCCTTTCGATGTCAGGGAGAACTGGTGCCTCAAAGCTTCAATACTACAGATATTTAAACATATTCAAGACAGTCCCAGCCTAATGTGAAATAAGAATATTGTAAATTTATGGTTTTTTGCAAGACCCGGGAAAAAATAGTTCATTTCAAGATAATTAGTGAGAAATTCTTTTAAAATTATTTGACCTGAAATAATTAATAACCATCTGTTAGGTTATATGATAAAAAGCTCATCTGTGCATCCACAAAGGAGCACAGAGAGACAATGGGAGACAGCGAGGCCCAAGCACCACCCTGTCCCAGCTCCTCCCAGGTCCATCCCAGGAACCATCAGCCCATCGCAGGCCCAGGGGGCTCCAGGGCAGGTGGGAACCCAAAGTAAGGACTCAGAGGAAGGGATGCCCTTGTCCGGGGCCTCCCAGGGCTGTCCCAGGAGAGCCTCAGCGCCGGCGTCCAGGTGTGATGCCCACCACGATGGACCAAGAGGAGCAGCTCCA
>JAVKLA010000017.1:5494454-5531429 GCA_034782735.1 Sagittarius serpentarius | reverse complement strand
GCTGAAAAGTCCTTGACTGAGTCTAAACACGACTGAGCAACAACTGAAACCATCAGGGTGTTATCAACGTTCTTCTCCTACTGAACTGAAAACCCAGCACTGTACCAGCTACTAGGAAGACAATTGACTCTATCCCAGCTGAAACCAGGACATAGGGGAAGAAAATCACTGATTAAAAGTGACTAAGTGGCAAATTAAAAAGGGAGACCAGCAGCCTTGCTAGTGGTATCATAGTTTTGTGCTCCGCCATGCAGCAAATACAAATTATTTATTCTGTGTATTTCTACAATAGATGACTGATCTCTTTCAAGAAAAAAAATGTTGATCTCTTCTCTCTTTGCCATTTTTTTATGATCACATTTGAACCTATCTTTTTTGGAACTGAAATGTTTCAATTCCAGCTCCTCTCCGTTTTTCCACCGCCCTGTTACTGCTACCACATACATTTTCCAAGGTCTATAGTGAAAGTCCCAAATGCCTCTTAAGAAAGCTTTTTAAATTGGTTGCAAGTTTAATAAATTCAGGGGTGTTCCATTTATTTCAGAAAAAAAAAAACAAACCACCAAAACACCTAAAACAGGGATTGTTTTTAAAAAAAGGGCTCAAAAGTTCATATTCCTCATCTTGGTACACAGAAGAAGAGTTTAAAGCTAAACCATTAGGTAATTATGACTGATTAACTCTGCAGTTCTGTGTATCCTCTATTACCACCCTTTTTTTCACAGTGTTTCTTGTCATCCAAATAAAAAGATGACAAAATTCTCTGATATTATATATGGAGGCTTAACATCAGAGGATCAGATCCCTCATAGTTTTGGAAAGGAGTCTGCTTAAGATCTTGAGAAGTATGATCATCCCCATGATACAGGAGAGGCTGAAAATTTCATTGAACACCTTTTTGTCTTTGGAAAGAAGTGGAGTAATGTATTCACATCTTCCAGAGAAAATTAAATATGTTCTCTTATATTAGTAGCTCGAGAGGATGATTAACAGCAACCGTTAAATAAGTTAAACATTTTTAAATCACAGGTCTGGATCATTGAGTAGAATTGGCTGTGAACTACTGATCTTGAATCAGAGCTACTAACCAGCCTCATTCATTTGAAATGACACAGAAGAAGAGGGGGCTGGGTGTGTTAGTCAATCACAGAATGCCTATGAACCAGAGATCCGGTGTGTCTTGGGAAGAAAAAAAAAAAAGAATAAACTTCAGCTTGTGTCATGTATTTCCAGTTAAAATAGGAAAAATACAAAACAGTTCACACATTATGAAATACTGAGTATAGCTTGGTCACACACAAGAAAATGTATTTCAAAGTGGAACAGGTGGAGAGAAAAGCTAATACTATGATCAGCAGAATGGGGAATTTGTCTTGATTAGACTATCAAATGATACCTTGCTGAGCCTAGCAAAAGAAAAGATGAAGGACGTAAGCCTGTGCTATTTAGAACAGTATAAATACTTCAGAGGAGGAGAGTAGGGTAAATACCTTGGGAAGGAGGTTGACCATTGACAGTAAATGATAATCCTGGCCTAAAGGTAAGTATATACAAGATGGCTATAGGGAAAATTTGGCACAAACATCTAATAAAAGTAATGAGGGGGAAAAAACAAACCAACAAATAGTTTTAAAGCTGGCGATCGATATGCGTACAGAAGCACCGCATAGTTTGATTGCCTTTGACAGCTGGAATTGGTCAAGGGTATTCCTTACAGTCCTCTGCTATTTACTTTTTAAAGTATTAGAACAACTGCTATTTTTTTTGTTGCACCAAAATTTAGGAAAGTTTAAGAATGTGAACTCAGAAAGCACTGACAGGCCAGCTTGGCTTTCATCTTAGGCACCGACAGAGAATAATATGGGATAAAATCAGTAAAGAGAGTGGCATAATTATCAACAATTCATATAGTTTTATATAAAGAGCTCTTATCAAACAAATGGTGTCTTTCTGATGAGATTATATTTGGCTTAGGACAGTAACCAGGACTTTATAATATAGCTAGAGACAGAACACAAAGGTATTTGTCTTAAGATGCCATAACAAACTATTATAAATAGGGCACTGTAAAAAATTCACAAAACCCATATTCAATATATTAAAAACTGATTAGTTGAGTGCTTATAGTTTACTGTAAGTACTTACAGAGTGCTTATAGTTTACAGCCTCTCCTGCTATGTGCATCCATCGGGGACCAGAGTTGTTCAGTGTCTTTATCAATGTTCTAGAAGAAAATATAAAATCAATACAGATAAATTTGCGGGTGACATGAACATTGGTAGAGCAGTAAATAATAGCAGAGGCAGGTTAGTAATAAAGATCGCTATGCGTCATTTGGTAAAGAGATGGTAAGGTTAATTTGAACATATACAAGGTCATATAACAAGAAAAAGGGAATGTACATCATATTTATGGAGTGGGGAATAGTTATGTGGAAAGCATTGACTTGGAAAAGGCCTTAGAGTAAAACTGAATGAAAATGGGTTTGTGAGTTTGTTAATTTTTTAGATACCTAACCTATATGTTGATATAAAATTATTTAATTTGTAATGTTTTCATTTTTAATTCATTCACAAGTTTGAAATAAAAGGGATTTTTAATTGATTAGAACATTTGGTTTCAAGGAAATAAAAGGTATTAAACATGTCAGAGGAAAGTTTAGAATGAAACATTATTTTTAAACTAAAAAATCAAAATTTTTTAGATTTTGTAAGTTTGAAACTCCAGGGGCTAAAGTTTAGACATTATGCTGCTCTGTTAGCTGCTCTTGAAAGTTTCTCTGAATTGCTCTGGACACACAGACACTGTGGACATACTTATGCTTGAAACCTTGCTGCAGGATCTTCCAGCATCATCGTGAAGTCTCTCTAAAATTCAGGTCATGCCCCGTGCATGACAACATGCTGCCTTGTGTGTTAGACCCTTACTGAGATTTATTAGCTGGCTTTGTAAATAACTACTATTTCAAAGAAAAACCCTCTACCTTCCAGGAGATACCCTCCATAAGCCTCGAGAATGTCGGATACCTTTCTTACCCTTTGCTGACTTAACGTACTCTGCCTGCTAAGCTAGGAAGATTAAAAGAGGAACAGCTGGTAACGACAGTCAGACCACGCAGCATAGGTTGTAGGTCCCGCGGTTGGACCGAAGCTGGTGGCAGTATCTGGGACTAGACATTTGTTAGCTGCCTTTTTCTCGCAATAACAGGTTTCGTGCATCTTCCATGCAGATCTCTCATGGGAGCACCTACCTACCTTCTGCTTATTTTACTTTTGGAATTAATTATAAATCTGTATAATACAATGCAAATTTATGATAACAATGGCCAAATAAAGCTGGTAGTTAAAAAAGGAAAATAGTGAGTATTCTGTATTTTTAAAATGGACCTTTTCGTTGTTACCTGTGTCACGGCACTGCAGTGTCCTCAAGGTTCCACCACTGATCTTGGCACAGAATGCAGATTACATTGCAGCAATGTCAAGGAAATGCATACTAGCAAATGAATGCACTTTTTAGTGTTTGAGCTATGTTATTTTAGTCCAAATATGTAACAGCCACTTTGCAAACCATCTTGCTAGGTGCAAACTTGCAGGCTATTTGAGCCATTTTCTTGTCAGTGACACAGGACTTTGCCAAGTGTTAAATCCCACAGCTGCAGTGGATGACTGCTCCTTCTTCTTAGCCTACTTGACCTCCGTGCGTCTTTCACTCCCTTGCCAGTGGTCCGTACTTCTGGACTGTCTCAAAGAAGGAGACACATTTTCTAGCTCTTTCCTTTCCCTATTTGAATTGCTATCTCATGCTGTACCAGTGGAGACTTTCTGTCCTCTCCTCTTTCTTGTTCTTGCAGTGTGTTTCAAGTCTTTCATTTTCTTCGCTTTTTTCTCTTCTCATTGCTTCAAATGTCTTATTGCTGGTTTCAAACTGGGATCTCGAAGTAAAGACTAGTGAACTCACAGCTAGCTCTCCCTCATCCCACCTGCTTGAGTCTTGTATCTTGTTTCCTTGTCCAGGCCGCTGTCCATGCCATATGTTATGCCCATGCTATAGCAATCCACTTCCAGGTTTAAAACTCATGGTCTTTGTTTCTGGTCTTGCCGGGGCTAAAAAATGAGTTTTTCATTCCTCCTCAACCACTTTTATTTAGCTTGGCTTGCACAACCACCATCTCCAGAAATTCTCTTTATTCTTGAGTGTGCTGCTACTGAAACCTTTATTCATGTTTCAGTTATGCTCAGGGCATTCTGAAATTTAAGCATGCAATTAAGTGTCTTCTAACATCAATATCTAAATCCATTTCCAAAGTATTTATTATCATTTTCCATTTGACAAAGAGAACAAAAAATAGTATCTAATTGCTTCAAGGAATAAAAACTATAAAGTGAAACAAAAGACAAACTCGAAAATGCAGTGAGCATAATTACAAGACAGCGTATTTTTCCTTATTTATTGTATCCCTAGCTTGAGAACACAGAATGCTGCAGCTTGCTACTTACTCACTCAGGCAGAGGACTAGATTTGTACAAACATCCCTTTGTTCTTTTTCTCCTCTGAGCTTGCTCCCTTTAGACTGTATGATCTTCTTTGGGCAGTGACCGTATGGTCTCGAGTATCTAAAAATGCTTCAGACCTTGCTGGCACTACAAACAATAAGATCCCAACAAGGTCTCAGAGACTTTCAGCCTACCCCATAACGAATGAATGAAGTTCACAGTTATGGACGGGGCCAGGACATACGTTAGATGCTATGTAAATCTCAGTTCAGCTCCAAATGCAGGGCATGAGGAGTATCTAGATCTTTATTGAGAAGCACATACAGAAAGGATTAAATATGTGTGAAAGTGGTTTGAACAGATTAAGAATCATTAGAGGTTCTATGGAAACAAAAATATGGAGTAATAAGGTATTTAGGAAACATAGATAAGAAATTCATTGACTCATACATTCTGTGATAGATGGCAGAATTAATTATTGATAAAATAGATTAGCAACTGAGTATAAAAATGGAAGAAGGGTTTGATTTTAAAATGAAAGACCTAGAGAAATAAAGATCATACCTGAAACTGCACAGAACACTTAAATTTCAGCCTTGCTGAGAGCCAGTATTATAATCGTACTGTACGATGCTGTTCTGTAGGTGAAAGTATTTTTTTTTGTCTTCATTTTTCTCTCTGGTTGGGTTGTTTGTTTGTTTGTTTGTTTGCTCGCCGTCTCTGGCCACGGGCTGGTGGTACCTCCCCGAAACACCAGCAGGCAAAACCAGGAAACCCGGCCCAGGCTCGCCGGGGCTCTCCAGGTGAGGTGAGGGTCAGGGTGAATGACGCTTGGCTGGCAGCGGGGGATGGCAGGATAACCCAGCTGCTCTTTCCAGTTGCTTTGGTATTTCTCTTTGTGGGGTGGGGGTGTCGGCAGGTCCATTAGTTCAGACCGGTTCGAATGAGTTTGGAAGTTGGGAGGAAGTTAACTGGAACAGCACTTTCTTCTAAAGGTTCTGGGTTTGTTTCTGTTTTGGTTTTTTTAATTAAATTTTCTTCCCTATTCCAGCATTACACTTGAGACCATCATACAAACTCTCCTCTTTACGCAGTTTTTGATGGTCTAATTAATTTCCTTCTTTTCTTCTCTTGTCTCCCATCCCTCCTCCCTTCTGAAACTGGATCAAATAATAGGGGCAGGATTCCAACTTTGTTGTTTGATGTGCTTTTATTACAAAATGAAGCAAAAATAAAAAGCATGACTTCCTTATTATGATACTGTTGGTTGCTAAAATGAGGTCTCTGTGAAAAAAAAAACGTGATTTTAAGATACGAATCAGCCATGTGATAAAACCTCTCACTCTCTAACACATGCCAAATCTTAGAAACACACCTGTCGTTGTTATATTAGTTTTAAGTACTCAAAGATGAAGGATATAAAGTATCTCAGTCACCAAGCAGACTGCAGGATAATCCACTAATCCAGATAGATGAAAGGAAATGCAGATTTTTACGCCCTCTTGAGAGTGGCAGCCTGTCAAAAAATAGATCCTTCTGTTCAGCTTGCCAGAAAGAGAGAAAGAAGAGAGAAAGAGAGCGAAAAGGTCTCTATCTCAATCAAGCAAACACACATACACGGACACAATGAGATTATCTGTGCTACAGTAGCACATTAATCATCACTCCTGGTGGAAATCAATGCCAAAACATGTATTGATAGATACCTCTATTTCTTTTACGATGAGAAAAAAGGGGGGGGGGGGGGAGTAATTCTGTTTGCACTTTAAAATACAATGACAAAAGAAATCCTTTAGGGTATCAAGCTGATGGAAATCAAGAGTAGTATTTTCTCTTATGCAAAACAAAGGTTTTGTTTGCAACATGCACTAAAAACTATAGTTGCAGAATACAATTGTTTTAGAAGAATCTTAAGACAGCCTCTTCAAATAACAATCATGGTCAATACACAAAATTTGCACGTCTCAGAGATTTTTTGGGTCAGATTCTGCTCCCCTTATGTGTGCTAAATGTCACCTTTAATTGCAGTTAGTATACCTCAGTCATAAGGGACTAAGTCAAAATGCGGACTTGCATTTTGTAATGTAATGATACACTTCCATTTGGAGCCCACATGTATATGAGAGATTCTCTTTACTGGCGAAACTGACAATATTACTTTGAGCACAGGAAAGCAAACCTGTGTGATAAGTTTCTTCAGCTCCCTTGCATTTAATCTATTTTTTATCTTTTATGTTCACAGGGTGCAGAAGGTGAAGGTGGGGATGGAAAAGCATATCAGGCAAAATGTGGATAGAGTCAGCAGTAAAAGAAAAAAACGCATGCTGTTCTCTACTGTGCAAAGCAAGCATAATCGCTGACATGAAGAAGTTTGCACTTCTGGGAGGAAAAAAATAACTAACAAAAATTCTTCACCAATGACAAGAAAAAGTCTACAAAAAAAGAGATTGCTTTCTATTTCACGGTGTAAATTAGAGCTTCCTGTGATTTGGACGCATTATGTCAAGACTTCTACATTTACCTGGACTGTAATCTTGTATCCACGGTATTTGCGTTCTGTAGGTCTTCATTTTCTATCTTAAACTAAGTACTGGCCGTTCTCTGAGATAATCTTCCTCACGTTCACAACCAAATGATAACATATAGTTAAACATGTAAGAATGTATTTCTTTAGTTCAAAAGCACAATAAATTAAAGAAATTCCTTTGAACTTTCAGCAAAGAATTAGTCATGTGTTAACATATATAGCACTGCTAGTGTTCCTGCATTCAATAGATGCAGCTATGAACCTTAATGTACATACTACATTTGCAAGATTTCTTTTCTTTTTATGAAATACATTGCCAATCTGACCAATCTACCTTTAATGGGAACTCTAACCTGCTGGGGAAGGAGATTCAGAACTCATGACATGGATACTGCTTGTAGCAGTTGTACGAGATGTTAGAAATTAGCTTCACAGTGTGTGGGGAAGAAAAGGAGCAGTAGGAATGGGAAAGCATTTGGGGGAGGGAGTTATTGCCACAGGGAGATACGTGAGGAGGCACCCAGCGCACACGTTATAGCCCGGTAGTAGAACCCATGAGGCTTTTACCCCGCCATTAAACCTTCCCTTGTGCTGCCTTGCCACAACATTGGTGCTCCTGAATGATCAAAGCGCCACAACTCCTTGCTGGCTCCTTATCCTGTGTGTAGCCTGATTGACCTCCACCTTCTGACACTGGTGGAAGCAGGAGAGGACAGGCCCAGGTAAGGGTACGCAGGGAGGAGCTCTGGCTTCTGTTTTGCTGGTCGAGGGTATTAATTAAACTCAGACACCAGAGTGGAAGGAATAGGCTTATTTTACTGGTGATAACCCAGTAATACAGGAAATAATAAGCAATAAGAATACAGGGTAATGCATCTAAGCATTACTACATAGGAAAGATCATAGTGATTAAGAGCAATACATCACCGATTGCCCTAATACTTTACCATCATCCCGATCCGCAGTCGCTGGGGACCCCCGGTCACAGCGAGGATTTGGAGAGCCTGTCCCGGCAACTGGGAGGTCCTACGCAGGGCGTCCACGTGTAGGTCAGGCGTCCAAAGTCGCTGCAAGAGGGTCCAGCTTTTATACAGTTGAATAAACATATTTCAAAGCTTCAGGTGCGGAACACCTGGTGTCGCCCTCCCTGTTGGATTCCACCCAAAGTCTGGCCAGGGCCTAAGGAGGAATCCAGGGGAGTTTCCCTATCTATTTGGATTTTGCCAAATGTCTGGTTTCACATGCCTCTAAATAAAGATATAAGGCCGCATGTCTGATTTCAGTGTCTTGTGATATACCTCTAAATAGAAAAAGACTATTCTGCTGGTCAGCGTTACACAATAAGTGTTGTAACAAAGCTTTCTGGATCAGCATCAAAACATATATTCATACTGAAGTAGATCAGTAGTACACTATATAGGGGATTAATACTATGCATGTTAGATATATTGTTGGGCTGTGAGATTGATCTAGAGGCCAACTTTGGTTTAGGGCCTATAGTTCTGGCCCCGGCACTTCAGCTTCACGTCAGGAAATGAGTGTGGCCACAGCTCCACTACCTGCCTACTGGTCACGGTGGGGCCAGTCTGCCACGGCCGAGCTGTGCTGGAAGAGGTTTGATGCTCTGAAAACCCTCTAGGCAAAACCTGTTTCCTTAAATTCTGTGTTAGATGAGAAGATTTGATACAATATAAAATACCCGCTCTAAGGATAATTACGAGAGTCCCATGAAAAACAGAGGTCACGGCACACTTAGTCATTTCCATGGGTTTTTTTAAGGCATTTCAGAAGAACAAAGTGTTAAGAAAAGATTTCAAACAGAGCAGTGAGATGGCTTTTCATATATTTATGAAGAGAAAAAGGCACAAGGTGGGGAAAGTATGAAGGGTCTACAATCCCAGAGTATTAGTATTTGATGTTAATATTCATCCTATTATGCAGAAATGCAAAATTAGACTTACCTTCTTAGTTAAGAATGATCTGAGGCTTCTACAGAGATAGTGAAATTAGAAATATTAAGATTAAAATGACATAACTGCAACATGTTTTAATGATCATTTATTAAAACAGCAGTGCAAGTACAATAATAATTGAATCAAATATAATTTCATAAAATACTAGTTATAGCATCCATAATGCATACGGACACAATGACTTAATTCGGTTGTTGTGTACCTCACTGGCATTCCTCCTGCCAGTGAGGTAGGTAAAATGATATGCTATAATATTTAGTTCCTTCTCATGCCTTCCTTGCCTTGAAATTGATGGCAATTATCAGAAAAAAATATTCCTGAACAAACTCAGTAGAGGTAAAAACATCACCTTCGCTTTGTTTTTTTTTACTTTAACATTCAAGCTACTGGGGAAAAAATTCCTTCTGTCACGTTGAAAAGCATATGCAAAAAGCAGAGGTGGAGCACGAGTTGCACGCAGCTGCAGAGAAGCAAGAAGCACCTCCCTTTTTGGAAAGTACCTATACAGAGGACTTGGATTCAAATGCTTTTCTGCTTAAGAGGCTTTGAGTCCACCTCCATTCTAGCAGTAAAGTGGTCGAGCCGTTAAATTATAGTCTGTACCTGAATTGGGGCATACCATTCTCTCCTATTGCTGATGGTATAAATTAAGTTTGAGGAGCCTAAACACCATTCCTGCAGGTATTCTGCAGTGGGTTGCTCTCAGTCTATGCCGTTGAAGATAATTCACCTTGTGTAGTATGCTTAAATATTTATTGAGAGTAATTCTGTGGCCTGGTTAGGACATTTAAAAAAAAAAAAAGAAAGAGAAAAGACCTACTTTCTGCTTGATTCATATGAACAACAAATGTTCTTGCATAATGAATATTTAATTTACCACCCTCACCTAAGAAGAGAATGAGTGATCTTAAATCCAGTCCCTGTTCCTGTGCATGTTTAATTAGATATGCAAAGTGAAATTATGCTGGTAAACAAGAATTAAAGCTTCTTCTCTTTGAACTAGTGGTTTGGACTCTCTTTTTGAAGGGGTCTAGCAGTTCAGATCGGGCAAAGGTCTGAACCGAATCAAGATGCCCTTCTTCTGGTGGGCTTCATCTTCTGCAGCATTAAGGGTACATTTGCATTAGGATTTTTTCTTTAGATCAGGAGTACATTTTTCAAGTGACTCTCCCAGTCACCTCCAGTTCCTGTGCATTGGTTCCCACTGGGAGCAATCCAGGATCACACAAACTGGGCTCCTTTTGCATAAGCGTACAGTGGCAGATACGCTCCAGAAACACAAAGCCTGTGATCCAGCTGCAAAGAGGAAGCCAGTTCACAGGGTCAGAACCACATTAGTCTGAAGTAGTAATCCCTGAAAGTCATACAGCATGAGCGCAAAGTCCCACGTGCTGTTTCTCTCTACAAATCTGCAGCTACTGGGCTGCACTTCTTCCTCATGCAGACATAACCTAACTTCACCTTTGCTGCAAGAGTCGGGTTTTTTTCAGTGACCTCACTCTACATACATGAGTCATTTAGGGAGGATCAAACCCACAATTTCTGGCATTTCCACTTTTCGTAAGAATGAAAAGACTCGCTTTGTTTAAACTATAACATGTAGGACCATGTTCTCTCTGCTATATCTGCAGGTTTGATTTGGCCCATAAAAGGTTCACTTGCATATTTGCAGCACCGTTTGTATTATAATTCTGTGCACAAACACTTGCACCTGTATGGCATTTTAGGAATAAAAATCGGGAAACTATCTGGATTGACACTCTAATTAATTTTCAATACAGAAGTGCCATAAAAGAGCATCATGTGCAGGACCAACCAGCTGTTTATGGTGAGGGGATAGGAAGGCTGACGATACAGCTTTTAAACTTCTTTAGGAAATGCAAAATCTTTGCTTTACCTTTCCTTCACAAATTCCTGGATATCATCTTCTGGGGTGATTGTGAGCTGTTGACTAATCAGAGCCTGCCAAAAATTTGGTTCAGGATTGTTTGCGCAATGCAATTTCTCAGATAATTCTCTTCCAATGTGGAGGCACTTTCTGTCTAGTTTTTTGATAAGAAGCACTAGCTGTTGAGTTTTCTATTACTAGGATTCCAACACACGGTATTACTTTCATTAACTGTACCACCATTACTATATTTTGGGGTTCGAGCCATGGACCGCAGCCATCTCCAAAAGGATGTGAAACGAAGCAAGCGAAGAATGAATGATTTACATCGGCCACAAATGCACCATGCACCCGAATGCTGCAAGGAATTCATTTCAAAAGCTATTCTAATGAATGTTATTCATACTTCTAAAATGAACCAATGTGCAACCTGCCAACTTCTTTCCAGAATAATCTTTGATATGAGACAACATTGAACATGCAGAGGCTTTGAACGAGCAAGTTCAGAAAATGACTGGGAATATTACAAGTAGTCTGAAATATGAATGTTCAGATTTGTCTGTATGGGATATTCATGAAAATTATTTCTAGATTTCTTGACTTCATTTTTTTCCCTAAGATATGAACTCTTTTAATATATACTTCTTGCTGAATTACAAATAGGACTCATTTTTGCTGATTAGTTATTTTTTGGCCTTTGTATCACAGCTGAGTTTTACTTTATTTTAAGCAATCTTTTTACTTCTCCTTCAGATCTCACACTCGGTGCGCTCTTCCATGTCATCTGTATGGACTTAATTGGACTTCACTGGGGCTGGGATTGAGTCAAATGAAAATGAAAAAAGAGGAAGGACTAGAGTAAAAGCTTTGCCAAATTACATCCTAAAGGCATATACTTGGTTAACAGAACGTATTTTCAGTTTTCACTTTCATTCATTCA
Source organism: Sagittarius serpentarius (assembly GCA_034782735.1). Lineage (NCBI taxonomy): Eukaryota > Metazoa > Chordata > Aves > Accipitriformes > Sagittariidae > Sagittarius > Sagittarius serpentarius. Next base: position 5,519,608 of record JAVKLA010000017.1, on the reverse strand, counting down.
CACTTGTGAAACTGTGAGAGAATCCCTGAAGCTTTCTACTTGCCAAATAGTGTACTACCACAGACTGATACATAAGGGGGCTGATTTTGATTACATAGATTGCATTTTGAATGCACATAAAAGAAATTAATTTTTAGTAGCCTATTCATAATGTTGAACATGATCAGTGTTAACAATGTGAGGATATGTCCTGATGGCTTAAAATACAACTCTGTGCTGCAGCATTTAAGTACTTTGCAACCTTTGCAGATAAACATCACACCTATCGAAACTTATATACTACTATAATATACTACTTAAATCCTTTCTACTGATCCAGGCAACTGTTTATGTGTAATAACATTGAAGGAGCTCCATGGGTTTTCATGTGAATTAAGTGACAGTAGTGTTGAAGAAAGCAATACTCCAGCTCTCAAGTGGCAATGAAGGTGAAGTCATGGGCCATCATAACCAGGGAACTGGATTACAGTCCCTTAAAACAACTTCTAGGAAAGAAAGACTTGGAAACAAACATTTAAGGTGCCAGGCATTCAGTATCTTGCAAAATCTGGGATGTACATATTTAAAAAAATAAACACTTAAAATTCTGGGATAAGTACAGGCAACCATGGCATAAGCAAACTTGTCCCATATGAGAGAAACTCATCTGTTATCCTCTCCTTTATCTTGTATTTATGCCTTTTTCAGAAACACCTCTCTATGTTGCCATTACTAATTCATGAATTTATAAGTCCTTTTATTCACGTGTGGTTGGATGAAAGTGTGTGCACAACTGTTTTGTTAGAAAAGAGCAGGCAGAGAAGACAGAATATTTGCCAGATTTCTCTGTTGATGCACCTGAAAACAGAGATTTTCCTACTAGCAGCATCCATTCTGTTTCATGCAAAGATGAAACATCTCCAGGAGGTTATTTTGCATTTCTGTTAGCAGTTAATGGTATATCAGTTCTGAGAGCATTTTTAGTATCAGTTGCAGATAAAGGAATATACCTAAGTTTAGCTGTCCTCAGTATCCATTTCTGTGAAGGAAAAAAAAAATAAATCAGGTGAGACAAAACTGAGCTCTACAAAAAAAAACCCCAACAACCAAACAACCAAAAGGAGAGATAAAAATAATAATGCCCCTCGCCCTCATTTTGTGTGAAGTCTTACAACAGTTCAGAAAATTATTTTAGTGGCTCTCAAAATGCCATCATAAGATTGATAGAAGGTTATAAGATGGCAATGAAAATAAACACAATTCAGCACCAGAGAGCAGGGATGTACTACCTGATGCTGGCCTCAAAGGAAAAGTACATCAAGGACAGACGGAAGCTTAGACAGAGAAGGCTGTTGAAGATTATGTTTTTGCTGGCTTCCCTGAAGAGCTCTCTAGAGAATCTCAGTAGATTTACTGGATTCGGTAACATGGCTTTCTGGTGGCTGATAGGAAAAAAAAATATTTTCAAAGAGATTCTGGTTTTATTGTGTCTGCAGCTAGGTGGACACATGGTGTTGCCCTCAGAGTTTTCATTGTGAGTGAAAAATCACACCTAAAAAAATTATGGATGCCTTTGAAAATCATTCCTTGCCTCTGTGACTGCTCTCTCTATGTATTTTGCCTTTCTCAACAGTTTTCTTCTGGGGTCATGCATGGCCACAGCTGTGCATCAGGCACAAAGAAGTTTTCCTACTGTTCGGGTGTTTTCAAGGGATCTTACTATGTTATAGCCCACTGTCTGCAGCTAGTTACTGGATTAACTTCAGCCATTTTAGCTGATATCCTTGAAATTAATAGGAATTTCCCTAATTCTCATCTCTGAACCACGCTGTCAAAACATCTTTTAAAAGTTGGCAGTATGAGACTCAGGGACACATATTTTCTGAAAGAAGTGGCATTAGTACTAAAGCGGCACAGGAAAACATTTGGGAATGCAGAGAACTGATTAAAACAGATTCTCTGTTTCGGATCTCAGTAGGCTCAATATAGGACATTCTATGGCTGAAGAGAATTACAGGATATTTGTGTGATTAAGTTTGCAATTTTCATATTAAATCAAAAAAATATCTTGACTGGTTTCTTCTTCAGGCTGACTTTCCTTTGAAGCTGTGTTTTGTCTAGCATTAATAAAAAAGATACTGAACGAAACAGGCTTTTGCTAAGTTGCATTTCTGCAAAATGTTTGGTTTCTAAATATAATATTTACTTTTCATAGATGTTTTAAATATCAAATATTGTATTGACTGTGTCATGTTATATGGTATAAAAACTTGTCTACGCATGCACAAAGGAGCACAGAGACAATGGCAGATGGGGCAGCTCAAAGAGCACCCTGCCCCAGCTCCTCCCAGGCCCATCCCAGGAGCCATCAGCCCACCAGAGTCCCACCTCCACAAGTCCCAGGGCAGGCGGGGACCCAAACTAAGGGCTGTCCCAGGAGAGCCTCAGCGCCGGCGTCCAGGTGTGATGCCCACCACGATGGACCAAGAGGAGCAGCTCCAGAGCCACTTCTGGACTGGCGGGGTTGCTGCCTGAGGCGTGGGACGTTTGATGGGATGCCGGGGAAGAGCGTTTTGGGATTGCACAAGGCTTGTTACGGGACGTTTAGGGAAGAAACGAGAGGCGGGGAAGGGGATGGATTTCCATGATTTAGGGAGGAACAACTGTGGGAAAACAGAGGTGTGAGGGGACAAACAGAGCTGGTCGCGTGCAAATAGTGGCCCGTCTGGCCGTGCCCCCACAGGGGTCGTAGGGGCCCGCGGGTGGGTGGTGCCAGCCTGGGGCGAGTGCGGGTCGGGGTGCCAGCGGCGGGGCCGGACCATGGGCTGGAGGGTGCGTGTGCCCGGGGGCCAGTGACCGGGGAGACCCCGGTGAGTGACAGCAAGTGCCAGGCCCAGGTGGGACCAGGGCCAGAGCCCGTGCGCCTGCAGTGCCGCAGCGGGAGCCAGCATGGGTGTGCGAGCGAGCGCGCGAGCGCTGGCAAAGGCCTGGCCGGATGAGGTGGTGAGCAGGTGATGAGGACAGGGAGCTGGGGGCAGGGGGTTTCTCCAAGGGTGAGACTATGGGGGGGTGTCTGCTGGGGACCAGGGGAGTCCCGGTCAGCTCTGTGTATGGGGGGGTGGACCTCCAACCTGCTCAGCCAGACAGGGGAAACAGGATGAGGCCGCTGGTGCTGCCCAAGTGCACGAGCGCTGAGTGTGTCTGCCTCTGTTAATCTGTGTAGCCGGCCGTATGTATCCATATGCATGCGGTGTATACATGTGCTGTGTGTGTGTGTGCGTGCGTCTGCTGGGAAAAGCTGCTCAGCCTTGCCACTGCCTGCGTCTGGGGCACGGAGATGGGGCAGCCTCACCTCTGTCAGCTGCCAGATTCAACCCTTCCTAACACAATCAATTGTCTCTGAATTGTTAAATATTCTGTAGCTTGGCAGCCAGAACTAAAAATAGAGAAAAAAATGGCAGTTAAATTGCAAAATTTAGATTGATTTCCTTTAAATACAGATCCATTCAAACCCTGCAATTTTTGTCTGTGACCAGTCTAGGACCTTCACTAGGTCCCTCTCGCATGAGATGAATGGTTGGTAAATGTCAGGATGCATGTAATAACCTTAAATTCTGATGCAGACATTCACAAAGTGACTGCAACTTCATCAGTCTATAAAACATTTTAAACTCAGACTTTACTTCCAGCCGCAGGACATATATTCATTGATTGTGTTGATGAAAGAGAAAAGCTAGTGTTTTTAAAGTCTCAGATTAGTACTCTGAGAGTTAGGCAATAGCTTTGTGTGTAATTTCCTATGTATGTTTAAGACTTTATGTAGCACCCAACTGAAACTAAATTGTCCTGAAGGTTAAAGATTAGTATTACTATTCAGCAAGAAGTTCTGAAGCAAATCCTGCCATAATGGTAGCTTTGCTGTGTACCGGAGCAAAACATCTTAATTGCTGGTATGTGAAATTTTTTTCTTTATTTTAATGAAGTTCTCAATGCTGAAATGCATATTATACATCAGCCCGATTACGTTGCCATTACAAATTGAGAAAAAGATATTTCATGCTCCCTTTTCAATAGTGGAATGTCCAAAAAGACCAATAAATCAGTATTCACACAAGTTAATGGGGAAATAAAAAGCAGCAAAATATGTTTCTCTACAGGAAAACATTTTTTTTAAAGGACTTTTAATGCTTTTTTAAAAATCCAGTCTACAACACCATCAATTCAGTGCCACTAGCTAGTAGAGACAAAAAAAAACCCCAAACCATAATCACTCTCTCAAGGCTACAGCTTGACAGTCCTTCCTTCTGACAAAGCAGTAAGTTCTTAGTTAAAAGCAACTAGATTATCTGAAGCTGTTTTATCCCTTTTCCTTCAAAAATAATGATTTTAGCCCAGTAAAGCAAAGTTCTCTGAATTCTCTCTGTTCTTCCTTTGCTTTTACTCCACTTGTTTTTAAGATTCATCAAAATGAAGGAAAGAAAATGCATTAAAAAGAGAGGAAAACAATGCAAGTTGTATACCAGATTTGAAATACGTAAGAGGTGGAGATGAAGAAAGTACATTTACAGGGGGTAAGATCCTATATTGGAAAACGCTGAGCTAAAGACAGATTTAGTGCCCTTTAAAACAAGACTATTCTTCATAGATGCAAACTCATTCTGCAGATGGAGATCACTGAGGACAGGGTGGATATTATTTGTTTACTTTTCTAAAATAAAGTAAAATAAATTGAGGCTTTAGGTGAACATCACTATTGCTGTTACAGTTGCTTAGCAACAGCTGGTAGAATGAGAGAGTATGGTATAGCTCAGGTATATAAAAGGAAAGTGCTGATTTCATTGTTTGTGAAATACTGAGACAATAATCCAAATTCTCTTCTGCGCTTCACTGGAATAGGAGCAACTCAACTGCAGGCAAGCTACTCTGAGAAGAGGACTTCTTTATTTCCCTTCTGCCAGACTCCTGCAACATACAGGATACCTGTCTGTACCAAATGTGATCACTTCACTATTGTCACTTTGACTTTCATTTTTTATCGATGCCACTCTCCCAGACCACTTCACTGACAGACTTGCTCACATATCAGGATCTTACAGCAGGGTTTTTTATTACCATCTTTGTCACTGGATGCCTACATCACGAGGCTGAGAAGTGTAACGCAGTTCAAGCAGTTTGGTTTTATACTATTACTAAAAGAGCATATTGTCAAAAAGCCCAGTTCTGAAAACTGAAAAAAATCCATTTATCTTATTGCAACTGCTCCATGAGCATTGTATACATTAACTACCTTTTCTTCCCTGACAATTACTTCGTGCATCACTTCTGTTATCCAGCAGGCTTTCCAGCGCATTTTGTCTGTGTGTGACCACAGAATCAGTCCAGAAAGGGCTTTGAATTTGTTCATCTCTGCTACTTTAATTCATGGTTTCTTTGCATTTAAAACAGAACCTTTTGGTTCAGTGTGCTTTAATTACCAGTGCAGAGTCAACTGACATCAACTGAGGACAAATACTTTCTTCCAAATTAGATTGCTAAATTATAAATTGAGAAAAGAGAACAAGTGGCAATAAATTCTTCAATAGTCATTAGAGAAGTTTCATTTTCAAAGACAGAAGAGTTATTTTTAGAATTGAATTTAGAAAGATCAGATGACATTACATTAGATTTTAGTGTTAAAACAATCACCTTTGTTAATACAAATGCATTTTGCAGGAAGAATTTTAGCTTTCACATTAAAAAAAAGATATTTTATGGATCTACTGCAAGAAATCATGAAACATTCCTCTTGACAGGTATATTATTGCCATACACATAATTGTGCTTCTTATTTAGATTTGTATTTTATATAAATCAGAATATGGGCACTAGTGTCCTATGCAGTGCACATATAAGAAAGAAGAATCCTCCTATGAGAAACTAACAGTATGTTATAGCAAACAATATTACAGCATTAGCAAAGTTAAATATAATCAAAATATAGGTAGCATGACAACACGTGCATGTGTAAAATACAAATCTTATTGCACCTTTGATGTTGATAAATTTACACATGCAAAACATATACAATCTATGACATTCATTAACATTACCAGGGCGGGAATGACGCAACAGACACATATTCCCTGGAGATTATAAATTCAAAGTACAGCTGCGTGAGACAGTCATGACTGGAACTGAAATGATGTGTTCTAATAATCTTAACCACAGGAAATTTAGTACCTTATGTTTTCTATCTTACTGATATGTTTGCACAGTATTAAAGTAATTACTGATTTTAATGGGGCAATGGCGTGGAATGGAGGGTGATGAAGCTCGTGGGCCTGAGTCATGATGTCAGTAGCTGACATTCATGCACAGCAATATTCGGAATGGAGTAGCTAACTGCCATCTTGCAGCATCAGTAACAAACACAATGGCGTGAGTAACTATAGGTGTGATTCAGCATTGTTCCAGATCCTTTGGCCTTACCTACAACAATTCAAATGGGTGCCAAAATGCTGTCAGTCTGATTTGGTGCACCCAGTTCATACTGGAGCAAATAACTAAAGAACAAGGTATTTTTCTGTATCAACGTAAGATCAAGTTTGATTTCTCCCATACTAAATACAATGTTTCAGTTTTATGTTTTCCATTGTGTATCTCCCAAGCAATTATTTAGATTTTTTATGTTTTCCATTGTGTATATCTCAAGCAATTATTTAGATTTGTAAATAATGGCAAGAAAGGTTGTGAACTGTGCCAAAAAAGCAATTAACATTTGCTTTAAGGTACAGCTGATTAGAATAATACTTTCTGAATCATGTATATATTATACCTATTTAATAATTAAACACATTCAGCCCATGCACATGATTCAGATAGGTTACAGAAATAAAAGTTTACACAATGAATTGAATTTAAATAAATAAATAAACTTAGATGATAGTACGAATTGGAACTGTAAAACACGCAAGTGGATATTTGTGGTATTACATGCTTAAAGAAATGATTTCTCCTAACAATGCAACACTTCATGAGATACTGTACTTCTCAGAGCTGGTTTGCCTCTACTACATAACTGTTTCTTACAGAATTATGGTGGATGCTGTTTTGAAATACCAAACTGAAAACCCACCCAAATATTAAACTATTTATGTGAGGTGAAGCACATGAAATTGCAGAAACTGAACTTAGGCTCCTTCAAGCCTTTTCATCCAGCCTCTGCCCTCACATACTGCCTGTATTTGACAACACACAAGCACTATCTCAGGGACTAGTTCTTAACAGGATTGCTCAAAGGGATTTTTAATCCTTGATTAAGGCATATTTGAAATAGGTAGAAGAGATCTACCCTTTGCAGGAATATTACAAGCAATATCCTGTTATGTTCATTTTACATGAAACGCTGTACAGAAGAAAAAAGCCATCTGCATCACTGACTCATCCTCAGGAGCCCGTATGACTGACAGGAAACAGAGAGCCAGAAGAAGCACAGCAAGAAGACACTATTCATGTTGGCACTGCTAAAGCTGGTTGTGCCAGGGTGGGTGAAATGTAGGCTGATCTGTCATGTCAGTGCCAGGTCTGTGGTGCAGAAGTGCCCTCAGACCTGCAAGCTATTCTGATGTTCATAGTCACTGCTTCGACAAAACGACATGGAGACGGGTTTCTCTAGAACGTTTTTAATTTACTGCTCACAGGATGTATCCTTACGGCTCTTCCTCAATAAGTATCCTAATGCCAATAATTTTCTGGGCAAGGTACAAATACAACATTGCCTGTTCTTTCTCGAGGCCTAAAATAAAACCTTTGATATTTGTGACAATCAAGGGATCTAACTTTAATTAAAATAGCTGAGGTATGGGGGTAATGCGTGGTGGAAGGGGTTGCTCCTGAGATCCTAACCTTTCGGAACAGTAACACAATGTATCTGACTATTGAAGTGTACAGGAGTGCAATCATACTCCCATTGAAGTCAATTAACTAGGATGCTATAGACTTCAGTGACAGAAGAATCAACTTTGTACATAGGGGCTCAGATTCGTTATATATCTGGCTTGCTTCCAAAAGGAGACAAAATCTGAGAGGGAAACGATTGGCATGGCTCAATAGAAGTGGACATGCCTTTGGGGGACTGTGCATGGCCATCAATAAGAGCAGGATAACACTGTAAATTCTTAGCTTTCACTCATGTTACATCAGACTGCATTATGTCATGCTGTCTTACATCTCATCTGACAGGCATATTTCTGTTACAGAACATAAAAAGACAGAGAAAACAGCAGTGATTTGAAAACAACGTGTTTATTTTAGTTGAGGTGACTAGGCTATTAGCAGTTACGATAAAACAAGCTTTAACTAGTTCAAAATTATTCTTGTCCCTAGAGTAAAAAATCTTGCCAACACCACACTTTTTATACAACCAACTACAAATTATTAATTCGATCCACATTCTACTAGTTATTAGACTACAGCTGCATGATTTACTCTTGAAATTCTGAAAGTGGTCACCTCACCCTTAGCCCACCTGACTCCCAGTTTACCTGGCTACCTACAACTTTCCTTATTCAAGGAGGAGCATGATCATATATATATGAAAAACACTGAAAATGTGGCTCTTGTGGCAGAAACTGTAAAATTAAATTTTCCACAGTGGCTTGCTGGACAGACAGCCAAATGCTGCTTCATGCTTCAGCTATAACACGGTAACTATAATATCTTCTTTATGTCATTGTAACCTGTACTTGAAGAAGCTGTATAATTCACAGTATGGTTGTCAGCTGGAGTCATCCAGTCCATACAAACAATGTCCTTACAATGTCACAGGAAAATCTGAAGTATTAGTGTACTTTGGAAACAAGCGTAAGGTTCACTGCATTGTATAGTTTATAATCACAATCTGGTGATGAATGACCATATTTATTATAAATAAAATTATCAAAAATTTAGGCGTATCTTGTTTGTGATTCTTGCCATTTGACATAACAGGTATTTTTCCATGTTTGCATTTACAAAGCATTGATTCTGTAGGCTATTAAAGCAACTAGAGCCAGGAAACAGAACATCAAAGGTCACATATAAAAGTATAACCACGTCACAATCACAGCACTTGGGGAACACGAGACACTCCCACACGCACTTCCCAAATCTCCTCTTGGTGCCATTTCTAAAAGAAAATGTCAGCAACAAAACAGGTTTATTATTAAATATCTTTAATTTATCTCAGCATTGCCCCCTTCAAGCCAACTGTCTTTGTGTCACACTTTGCAGATTTTCAGTTGATATAAGCCGGCCTGTCTTCACTAGCTACATCACATCTAGCTGAATTGCCAACACATACGCTGATTCTACCTTTCTTCCCTCCCTTCTTCCTTTCTTCCCTCCTCTCTTCCATTCTTTGGGTTTCAAATACTTATTTGGTAAAAGCATTGTATTCTTTACTCTTGAATCTGATCTTCTTAATGATACTCTATTAATTACTTTGATATTTCTATGTCTCTAAGGCAAAACACTGTATATGCAATTAGTAATCAAAGAAAGTGCAAGGAAAAGGTCTGTTTACTGTATTTGTTAAAACTTTTTCCAGATTCTTTGGCTGTTTAGTTGCATGAGGGATGCAATGGATACAGAATTTCAGCTGTCATTTCCCTTGCTTTGCTTTACAGAAAGCCTATGTGAGGAGCTGCAGAAAGACTTTATGATAGTGAGAAGTCCCATGTGGACACAGGTACAGTAACGCCGTGCCCAGGCAAAGCCCAATCTTGCACACATAGCAATGGGCTGTGAGCTGCCTATTAGGACTCCGGAGAACTATCGTGGAGTAGCTGGAGTGTTGAAGTGTTCATAAAACTGTAAGAGTCAAAAAAAGTGAACAGAATTTTTATAATTATTAGAGGAAACAAACAGAAAGTGTCATTAAGCCCTACATAAGCTCACTGTCTAATCTTGAGTTCTGCATGCAAGTTTAAACCCGCATCTTATCAGAAAAGGTGTAGATAACTACAAGGATGACTGAAGGTATGAAATAGCTTCTGTACAGGGAGACTAAATAAACTCAGATTTTCTAGCCTGCAGAAGAGACTGCTGAGGGGGAAAGTGGGAGAGGTTCACAGCATCACAAGGGTAAGAAAAAGTGTTGTTCTGTTTTGTTTTTCTTTCCTCCGTTTTCATTACTCAAAACTCTCCTTCTGCTGCTAAAGTCGAAACAAAAGGAGATATATCTTCACCTAGTGCATAACTAAACAGTGGAACTCATTTCAACAAGAAAGCAATTAGACTGTAGCAAAAGAGCAATTAGGAAAAAAAAAAAATCCATCAGAGCATTTAAAAAGGAAAGATAAACCTCTGGCTTAGAAAGTCTCCCAGGCGCACATATCTAGAAGAAAGGAGGTGTATCTTGGAGAGTACGCTTCTACTCTTCTTACAGTTTTTCTAGACATCTGCTATTAGCCAGTGATGTAAATATGATACCAGACTTGACAAACTTTAGTCAGACCCACTATGCTCTTCACATTACTCTCCTGGAGATATCACTGAAAAGGGAACACCCCGTAGGCACTATTAAAACTTTTAAGGTTACCCAAGTTGTATTTGGAATAACATCAAATGAATAGGTTTTATGCTTTAACGCTTTCACTCTCTTCTTCATTGAAAGACACTAACAAGTTGCACGTTATTAAGGAGAATATCAACCATTCTTAACCTTTGGGTATTATTGCCTTCACAGAAAATATTTACAGAGCTAACATACGTTGGTTTCCCTTTCTTTGTGAGACATTTCTTTGCCTTTTTTTGACAATTCAAACAAAAATTATTATTAATAGCCAGGCTGATCAACAGTCATAGTAGCTAATCAGTGTTAATAGTGATAGTAGTTATTACTGAATGTCTTGAAATGCACATTTATAATAAAGAGGGTTTTCAGACTTCCCATGAAGCATTCATACTATGTGAGTTTTGATAGAGCTAATATTTGCATAAAAGACTTTTATTACTGTTTGTCCCAATAAGAAACAAGTGAAAGGACTACATGCACATGAATTAGATCACCACCATGAAACTCTACACTAAGCAGTAATTTATTGTGAATAAACCCTTTCTGTTCAGTAAGAAACAATAGTTTCTAAGAGTATTACAGTCTGGTCCTTAATTTTGACGGACCCTGTGCACTAAACAGCATCTGTTAGTTTGCAACAGCATGCCTGATTTGTGTTGACTCTTCCAAATATGCCATTTTGATACACACAGACACTCTGAATTATAGAGTGACCTTGGAAACTTCATTTTGGATTTTGGCATTCATGTAAGAATGATGTGAACGAAGACTCCCTGACTGGACTAGCTAGACTTGTGGTAAGTTGCAGAAGGCCACAAAAATGTTTAGTAAAACACCACAGTAATTTTTCTGAAAGTCTGTCCCCACAAAGACAAAATGCTGTATGAGTAATAGAGAGAGAACACACATTTTTCTCACAAAGGAATGAAGTTTGGTAATACAGATCAGCTCTTCAATTAGTCAATGAAGACACAGCAAGTTATGAAATAATTGGATAATAGCCAACTGCACAGTGGCAGAAGGTGTCTGAAACCTTCAAATACTGAGTTTGCATGGTGGGAAGATATTCCCTAAAGCAAAACTTATATGAGACTGCTGTTTTCACATATAGCCTTCTTGGACATATTTATCTTTCAAAAAGGGTAGTGACTGAAATGGTTGAAAAAGTCCTTGAACAAAACTGGTTTTGATTCATAAAACACAGATATTCCTTAAGCTGTATAGAAGATGTGTGGTCAGAACTGTGAAACCAGTGTATGCCCAAAGTAGAGGCAGGAGCTCGCCTTTTACAAAGATACAAATATTTGCGCAGAACAGCAAACAAGTAGATGGGCACCTCCAGCAGATGTTTCATTTCCCAATCGTAAGAGTTTCTATAGTGTCTGTGCAATTAAGGAATCTGGCTGAATCAGTGTTTCTAAAATGAGCAGGCAGGTTATGGCGATATATTCCCGCAGGTTTAGCTTCTATGTAAGAGCTGATAATTTGTGTGTCATTTGTAACAAAACTGTTTAGATTTCAGACTGAAAATAAAGAAAACTTTAATAAATGTAGTATTTTGAGTTTCTTCAGTTTGAGTATTTTTTAATGTTTCAAGTGAGAATGTCCTGATTTCCTCTCTCGGATAACAGTGCGATTTTCTTACTAATCTGCTTGGTGAATTTTTCTGCTTGCATAGAGATGGGGTTTTTTTGATCCTCTTTGTTTAGCATTAAAACCAGTTGCCAATAAAAGCATTTCCAATGAAATTTCATACATACAAATATTTTTATTTGAGTTCATGTGGTATTCATCAATGACATTTTTTTTTGCACTTGTTGCTGTTACTCATGACTTTGTTGAATAGCACCTTTTCTTATGAGAGTGTTATGATATGTTTTAAGGCTGTTTTCTTCGAATTCCTAGACCAATATTAAAATTTATTATTTAACTTGAATACGCAACTATGATATACACTTCTTTATCTAGTTCCACTTCAGAAAAAATTCAAAACTAGAGGAAAAGGTTATCTTTTCTGTGTTAAAATGTTGGGAGATGGAGTCACTGTATGAGTCTGCTATCTGTATGGAAATATAGCTAAACCAGAGTCTGTTATGACAAAATATTTTGTGTTTGAAGTCTAATTTTAGAACAGACAGTATCTCCACTGACTCTTTCCTCAGCGAGCATGGTCAGGCTTCATGCGGTTTCTGGGACTGAACAGCGAGTGTGTGTACCTCATCCTCACACATTAATAGTACATATTCCAGCCCAGCCGTATGAAAGTCAGTGCCTTCTCTGTGCTGGCTGCTTCCAATCGCTTTGGACTGGAGTGGAGTATGGTATCATAAACAGAAAGAGAGCTTTTGCTTCTCCAAAAATCACCATAGTGTGCACGGGTACTATACATACACACACAAATTGAGGAATACAAAGAAACACTGACCTTTCACAAGGTGGGGGGACTCTCACAAGTAGGTGGAAGAACTAGAACCACAGAGGCAAAGGCAAAAGATTTGTCAGGGCTTTTTGTTTTCAAAAATCTGAGAAAAATCATAAATATGTGCCTTAAGTCCATTAAAAATTCAAAACGTAAAAGAATACACAAACTTAGATGATCTTCTTTAGTTATGCACTCTGACATATTCTTTAGTTATGTGACCACATATTCATATTTTTTAAAATTCTCTCCTTCACACCCGTTCTCCTTCCATTACTTAACCACTCCTCTTCCTTCACAACCATTCTCTAGTTCAGTGTCCATACAGTTCTCTTCTCAAAAACGTTTCTTCTTCTTCACACAAATAAACAACTTAAAAGAGTAGCAGATGATTGAAAATGAATTCTAGAATAGTTAGGTCATTGCAATTTTGCTGCTTCAGTTCCTCCGAATTCTAATCCTTACTACGACAGAAAATTCAGACAAGTAGATTTATTACACATTCAGGCTCCTCCAAAGAGGGACTGGAATTTCCACACAAAAGAAATCTGTCTGGAATTTAGCACTCAGTAAATACTATGGAAAAGGATGCAACAATTTCTGCTCCTCTCTAGACTTTAGGCAACTGCCTCAAAAAGCATGAGGGTTAGCTGACCAAAGCTGCATAACTAAGCAAACCTCATACTTTTTCAAAATACTGTACTAGAGGAAAACAACCATGGAACAATTACTCCAGTCACAATTAAGCACTAGTTTAAGTTCACAGAATGGTTTGGGTTGGAAGGGACCTTAAAGATTATTCAGTTCCAACCCCCCTGCCATGGGCAGGGACACCTTCCACCAGACCAGCTTGCTCAGAGCCCCATCCAGCCTGGCCTTGGGGACTGCCAGGGATGGGGCACCCACAGCTTCTCTGGGCAACCTGTCTCCCTCAGTGCCTCACCGCCCTCATCGTAAAAAATTTCTTTTGTCTAATCTAAACCTACCCTTTTTCAGTTTAAAACCATTACCGCTTGTCCTGTCACTACAGGCCCTGGTGAAAAGTCTTTTGCTTTCTTATAAGCCCCCTTTAAGGGGGCTTAAGGCTGCAATAAAGTCTGCCCGGAGCCTTCTCTCCTCCAGGCTGAACAGCCCCCCTCTCTCAGCCTGTCTCTACAGGAGAGGTGTTCCAGCCCCCGATCATTTTTGTGGCCTCCTCTGGACGTGCTCTAACAGGTCCATGTCTTGTGCTGGGGCCCCCAGAGCTGGACGCAGCACTGCAGGGGGGGTCTCACAAGGGCAGAGCAGAGGGGCAGAATCCCCTCCCTCGACCTGCTGGCCACCCTGCTTTGTGTGTAGCCCAGGATACGATTGGCTTTCTGGGCTGCAAGTGTACATTGCCGGCTCACGTCCGATTTTTCATTCACCGGTACCCCCAAGCTCTTCTCTGCAGGGCTGCTCTTTCATCACCTAGTCAGCAGATCTGGATTCAGGTCTAATTCTTGAATAATTTCTGAGTTTTAACTAATGACTATCCGACACAGAATGCAGAAGATCTGAGATCCAGGACTAAAATGTAGGCCTTTGCCCTACTAGCAGGGTTTCAGCTAAAGAAAGTTGGAAACATATCAGCAACTATGAAAATGTAAAATGCTCAGAACACCTCCACTGCTATAAGAAAAAGCACCTGTATTTCTGCAGGAGAACAGTGTGGTACACAACTAACATTTCCAGTATTAAAGGATTTCATAGAGCTACCCTTCATGTCTGTAACGTATATTCAGCCCAACATGAATTAATTCTCAATATGAAGTATACTTGTCCTTCACAAACATGCTTACGTGTTTAATGATGTCTTTTAAAAGACAATTTCAGTATATAACCTCCCTTTTTTCATAGCTGCCCAGACAAAAAGCTTTAGAAACAAACCCCAGATATGTATTACTAGTTCGCAAATTTTATTCTCTATTTTTTCTTTTTTGTACTTATCATCCATACTTTAGAGACTAAAATATGTCATGTTTTTGCTTTTGATTTGTTTTGGTTTTGTTTTCTAAAGAAAATAGATTGTGTGAAAATATGCAACACTGGAAAATATTAAAAGTCACATTTCAAACTTAACATCCCTGTTTTATTTCACAAAATTCAAACTCTCCCATGAGTAATGTTTTCTCTTTGTCACGTATCATTTAATCTGCAAACACCATTTCTTCATCATCTGCAACATAATTTAAAGACATTGCTTCAAAATTACTTCAATCTGCTTCAAGCTGAAAATTCTACAGCTACCAGACCAATTGACCACATCCTACAATACTTCCTTAGAGCCTTCCTCAATATACAGATCTGTTCTACTTATTTTCTTTTTCCCATTACAGCTTTGTAGAACATTCTTCAAACTTCACTGAATGAGCAGCGGCCATCTATATACATCAGTCTTTGATGCAGACTTGATTCTTCCTCTGAATTCAGTAGCACAGTTTTCTGGAAGTTTTAAGGATGTCAGATTATGCTTATATGTAAACCCGCTGTGGACGGGATTACTCTCACTTAACTTTAACCACCCAAGGTTTGTCACGCAATCTAAGCTAGTCATCAAGGCTCCCATTTTGGAGATGGACGAGTATTTTAGTAATGTGATTCACTCCATTTTACCTTAGATATAAACTTTACGAAGATATGAATCACCCATAAACGTCATTCTCCATTGCCTGTTTAGCAAACTGAGACTGGACTAGATGTCTAACTCTTACATGGCTACCTGAGGAGATGCTAAATACCACCCTAACTTTCCAACTCAGCAATACATTTAACTATGCATCAAACTTAGAAAATACAAGTCATTCCATTGCCCTGCCTGGGAAACCTCCTGTGCTTAATTTGGGCATGGGATTGATCCATTAGTGTTGAAAAATATTTTAATATTTCTCTGGGGTCTGTGAAATTGATACAATTAATTAATTTGATCTAATACACAAACCCTGATGAGAATTTTCTATAATTCATTTTCTTACCAGAAATGTTAAACATTCCAGCAAAAGATATTAACACCAAAAGATTAGGTATTATTTTCCTGAATTATGGAGACAAAAATGATTGCTAAGTACATTAAAATTGAAAGGGAAATCCTTACAAATCTTTATTTGCTGGGAAACCAGTAGTAATAGGTTTTAATTTAAAACAAAATAAATATTTTTAATTCTAACTTTAGAATTTTAAATTGCCTTCGTCTAAGTAAATAGACAAAACATTTATGAGAACTCCCTCTACAAAAATACACATGTAAATAAATATTCTTTAATGTTGAGAAAGAAGATTATTTGCTCACATATATAGCCTGATGGAAAGCCTAATGAACTAAGCAAGGAGTTCTCCCTTGATGGGAGAAGTTGAAAGTCTGTATTAACTGTATTTTAAAATACTGTTTTTTCTAGTCTATAGTCTTTAAAAGAAGCAGCAGCTTTGTCTCTTGGCTTCAGCTATGTGAAGGCATACCGCAGCTGCAGTCGTTATTCTCAGCAACCTAACTTTTTAATATTTTAAGTAGAAGCAGCAGTAGGCTTGCTAAAAATACATCTATTTTTATATATATTATATATATAAAAATACACACACACATTTTCAGGATTATGTTGAAAGCAAAAACTGAATTTATAAAATGGTTTTCACATGTAAAAGAGTTCTGTAGACTTTTCATGAGGGAAATTATTCCCAGTCTTCTCTCTTTATTTGTAGGAATACTTTCTAGTTGACTGCAAAAAAGAAATTCTTTATTAAATTTTATTGCCAGTACTATATACTACAGTTAGGCATTAAGATCACTTCAATTCTGGCAAAGCGTATTTATTTTGACAGTATGAGAAGTGTATCAATTTCCACAGCTGAGAAAACAGTATTAGCAAAAACAAAACCTCTGAAAGCCCAGGAAAAACCAGAACAGAAACAACTTGGCCATTTCTTCTGTCTGCATTAATGAAACTAAATAAAACTAAACAGGGACACAAGGACGAGGAAGCGATTAATCACTGTGCATCCTCTAGGGTTGCAAAAGTTACAAATCAGTCTTTATTTTAACAAAAGGGAACAATTAATTTTGAGTTGTAAGAGGATATAAAAGGCGATTCTTACATTAATTTTGATTTTATAAGTTCAATGCTGTTGTTCTGTATATCAACCACTTTTTGTACAGAGAGATTCTGATCAAGTTGTTTAAGTGACAGTTTTTTCCTCAACTGTACCTCAGTATTCTTGGCTTGAAAATTATTCCATGCCTCAGAAAAGCTGCATAAATATGTTATTTACAAAAACAGTAAGGTGAAAATCCCTTATGAATACTCAAGTCTTTAAAGCACTGAGGATTACAGGAAAGATTCTGAGTCCTGCTGTCCCCTCAGTGATAAAAGGGTGCAGGCATACTGTTCTTCTTCCAGATTTAGAAGAGCTTTCCAAGCTTTCCCCCCGCTCTCCAAACTCCATAAATATAGATGACACCATCTGGCCATTGTAACATACAGTGAAAAACAGAAGGTAAAGGTAATATATTCCATACCACTCTTTTCACAATAGATACAAGCTGTGGCTTTGCAGAGTACATGGAATTCTACATAACAGCAGCGTCCATGTAATATTGTGGTGTCTCAGCCCAAATGTTAACACTAAAATTATTATGCATGTAACGTTTTTGATATCTGAAGCAGCAGTGGGAGCTGTTCATCTATGAAGGAAAGGGGATTTGTCTCTAATTGTCTCCTTGCCAGTAGAACGTCAGAGTACATTCCCTTCCCCTTCTGATAACCAAATGCTGAAGATTATCAAGTAAGAACCTAAGAGATTGACACGCCTAGGCATGGGGGTTAGTCATGCTCCAGAAGATATGCAGGAATTCACAGTAATTTCATAGTTTTACACAGGATCATTTGAGTAGGACCATGTATTCTACTCTCCGAGGAGCTTGCACAGCTGGCGACAACTAACTACAGTTCCCTTTCACTGCTGAGGAGACAGAGGCTGTCCAGGTGCTTTCTGCTTGCAACAGGATCCATCACAGAAAGGACTGGCTCCTTTTACAAGTTTCAGGTCCTTTTTTTTCACTATCCTAAATAAAACGCATTGTTTCTACAGTATATTAGACTTACTATCAATACCTTGGAAGCTTTGAAGCTGTGACTTGGTAAGGAGAAACTATACCCTAAAACCCTCTACCCAAAACTGAACCCTCGGGATCTGGAAGCAACAAGGAAGGGGGAATCCAAAGCACTGAATCAGTTTCAGAGCTTCCAAAGACAAGCAGAGTTTTGGCAGACCCCTGGGCTTAATGTTTCAAGTTGATTAGCTGGCATGTTTCTGAATTTTCTTACATGTAGGGAAATTTTGTGTTTCCTTTATGTCTGAATAAATGCATACTTCTTTGTTTTGGCAATTACTTTTCTAGTCATTAAATGCGCTGGTTTCAGACGAAAGCACAAGGCCAAATAACCTAGGGTCACTTATGTGTTGAGTCATAAAGTATTTTTCTTATCTCTGAGCACAGACATGGCAGGCATAGGTATCTAGCCTAATACTTTTTCTGGAAGGCTGCAGGGTTTTTGTGGAGGTTACTACTAACTCTACAGTCTTTACTGTGAGCTCTTGCTTGCTGGGCAGATCATTTCTCATCAGCAAAACTACTCAGTTGAATAAGAGATGCAAGATTAAATAAATAGTTTATGACCCTTTATCAATATCAAGAGACAGGTCCAAAATCTGATGGAAGCAAGTATTAACAAAACCACTCTTACGAATGCGTTGCTATATCACATACATAGCCTTTGTCTTTTCTAAAATGTTGCTATCTTCTTCTCTTTACATTCGTAATTGTTCTTATCCCGTAACTACAAATATTTTTTAATCTCTTCTCAGACCCAAATACAGATATATGTAAAATGTCACAAGGTAATAAGAGATTTCCAATGTAAGAAAAGCAATTTTTGTAGGGAAAAGTAATACTGTTTATTATGTTTAGTTACAGCTGGAAAGTGCAGACAAGCTTTTGGACTATAGATCTCTTTAAGTGGGTCAGAATTTAAATTTTCCAAGAAATATGAAACTCCAAGCTAAATGCAGGTTGGAAATGATTGTTCTTCCCAGATGCAAATGTAATGTTTAATCTAGCGTAAGAAGAGACTGCTGGTAGAATGGCAGGCCTGTTTTCCTCCTTTCTTTCCTCAACCATCTCCTCGTGCTGTTTCTAGAGATCACACTGCCTTGTGGATCCAGAGAAAAGCTAACATTTTTCAGTCAACCAATTTCGTGTCAGGTCACGGAACTAATGAAATTCAATGCACGGCCTCATGATCAAGCACAGGAGAAGCAGCAGAAGCTGCTACAGTGTGGCTTGCACCAAGACAACTATTAAGCATAACGTGAAGTCGCATTTTCAGTTTAACCTATTTATAATAATTATTTAGAAAGTTGAGAGAAACAGGGTCATTATCTATGAAGCAGGTGGAAAACTCCTAAGACTATTCATTCCTCTAGACTGCAGCGGGGAGAGATGGGAAACAGAGGAAAAATTAGAAACAGGGCACAAAACCAACTTGGGTACTGAGATGGTGGACTTCAGTGTCCAACAGTTATGAATTTTGAGTTCCTACATTTTGAAATGCGCTTGGTAAGCTTCCCTCAAAGAAAAGGATTGACAGGATAGGGATTATTATTTTGTAAAATAGTAACAACCTCAAACTAGTAAATGTGTATTTCCATCTTCAGTCTGTTGGCCGTATAAACTCCTTTCGCTCACTATACTTCTCAAATTCACATATATCTGTTTCATTCTATGTATTTATAATACATCACTGGGTCCAAAACCCTCCTCTGGCGACTGAAGTCAGTTTCCATATGAAATGACAAGAACTACTTTAATCCAGAGCTACTTTTTGAAGCTTTTCCAAAATACATATATAAACAAATCTGTAAGAGGTCAGAAGAGAATGGAGATGGTGATTTGAAGAGTGGCACAGCAGAATCAGTTGGAAGAGTCTGAAGTAATAAAAAAAAAAAAAAAGAAAAAAAGAAAGTGAGACCTTCCTAAAAATGAGGCACTGCTTTTCATTTACAAATAAAGATCCAGTTTTCACCCAGAAAATCTGCCATTACATTTACACACCAGATAGCATGTAAATCCTGTATCGACATCCTGAAGTCTATTTCATATTAACAAAAATGAGAAAAAAGATATGCAAATTAAAAGGTGAAAAAATATTTTCAAGAACTTCATATTAAAACAGCTTCCTGATCACAGGTACAGAAAACAGAGTTTAGCTGAGTTGTCAGAATACAAGCATCACTGAAAGCATTTCCACACTATAACTCAGCCCAAGGAATTGCTGCATTTCCTGAGAATGTCCATTGCTTTTCATCAGTTCGGAACCTTGGATTCTCAAGCATTTCTCATAAAGGTGGTGCCGGTTTCAGTGCTCTCCACATATGCCTGTCCATATCAATACTGATTTTGTAACACTGTAATCTGAATTAATTCCTTAATTCTGATTATATAGAACTGAAGAAACAAATGCTAATTTTAATCCGATCAGTACTTCAAGTTAGCTCCCAGAGTAAATTCACAAACGCTTTTAGCAGCACAATGAAGGGGCTGGGAAGGAGAGGCTTATTACTCCCACAAAAGAAACACATGCAAGTATTCACCCTAAACTATCTTTCAATCAGACCTCTGTAGTTGTGCATGGAAAATCAACACTATCTATGAAAAAAGAAAAAAAACTTCCCAGGCTCTTATACCCAATAACACGACCTCTTTTCATTAATGGCTTCATATAGTATTGACTGGACAATGCACAGACTTTAAGCATTTAAATCAATAGTGCAATCATACTTCGAGCCATCTTGTGCTTGCAGCACAGTTAATGGGAGAAGATAAAACAAGACTTGCCTCCCTAGACTTTTTCTGTAGTCTGTTTATCACTGTTATGCAATCCTCCTATGTATTGAATTTCAGCTCAGTGAAACATTGTCCCCAAACTTCTCATATGAAGGCATATTACAGTTATTTTATGATCAGAATAAATAATCTATTTTTACCTTGTTCTCAAGATAATTTGTTAAATTGAATTAAATTCATAGTCTTAACATATCCTTATTGTGTTCTGTCAAAACATAATACTAATTAGCGGCATATTAATAGCATTACAGTAGTTCTACTTAGCAGTCCTTTAGAGCCATTATGAAAGGAAAGCTGGTGTATTTGTTTAACACAGAAGTGTGTAGCCTGTATTCAGCTGAATGTGCGGATGAATAAGTGCAGCATGCTGTGGACTACGCTACAAACCAGGACCAAGGCACCATGGTATTATAGGCCTGATTATAATGCTACTACAGAACCAAAGCTGGCAATACGCACTTCTTGTTTTTCAGCTGAAGAGGATAATTTTCCTGTAGCTTGTAACTCAGCACAAGAAAAGGATCAGTGTCCAGAATAACCTATAATAGCATATTATATTAAGCGTAACTGTATTCACATCTGGCCAGTGTTTCCGCTGTCAGCCTATACTTAAATATGTTGTTTGCTGTGTGTAACTGTTACAGAAGTGTTTTATCTATGTCAGAATAAATACTGATACAGAGTAAGTACTGATACATGCATTTCCAGAACAATATTGCTAAAACTGAACAAAACTACTCTTAAGTAGCAGCTTGCACTTCTTTTCCTGAGGAAAATTTAAAGGCCTCAAACCACAGAATTGACGGAAGTTAAAATTGGCTCATGGTGTTTTATTAATTTTAATAGCATATTATTAATGGTTATTAGGTAACACTATTGCCCAAGAAATCAGTCCAATCAGCCTGAAAGATCCGCTGCGATACGCCCTTAAAATAATGCCTTGCAGATGCTTATGACACATCTACAGTTAGACCATTGGATACAAACCCATGTTCCTGCACAAATCCATTATATGGGGGAAAAGAGAGAGAGAGAGATGTGCGTGTGTAATTTTCGTCTGCTTATCAAGCTCTTCTGTGGCTTTTTTTTTGTTGCGCTTAGTGAAATGCTACAGAATGTACAAAGTGCCATGCATTAAAAGCTGAGAAGTTGTTTTGTTAAACCCTGTGAAGCACTGTCTCCTCTATTACCAAACCGAAAGGAAGTACGGTAGAACTCGCAGGACTGAATTCTGCTCAGAGCAGCCTGGGCAATTTCAATAAATTAATATGCTTTTTTGGAAGATATGTCCACAAAATTATTTCCATAAATAATGGACCTGGAAGGTGCAGAATACATGTATTTCTTCATTTAATGACTGGGTGTTAACATGCATTGTAGAGACTCAGGTGCAAAAGTACCAGGCTTTTAACAACTGGAGACAATCTAGTTATTTTTCCTGGCACTCCCTTCCCAAGAATACACTAATTTTTGTATCTTTTAACTCCCTTTTTCCAATTGCATGCCCTATTCATGCCCTTCCAATTGCTTCCTGCACTCTCTCCTGTCTTAATGTTTGGGGAATGGTGGAATAACCCCATTTTGATCCAGTGGAAGTTGTATAGAGTCTATTAGATATTCATGGAAAGCTCAACATGCCATTCTGAAAGCAAATCAACAAAACATACAACAGGGTTCTGAAGGTTTCTCTGCTATAATTACAGGCTGTTTCAGTTTATCAATGAAAGTAATGAACTAATTATCACAAACTGACAGTTCTATGCAAGTTATGTCCAGCAATACCAAGCCTTATCAGGTACATGACACAAATATAATATTCTTTATGTAGTTCTGTTTTTTTCAGGCTCCCAGGACCTATCTAAGGTGGGGGAAAAAGAAAAGAAAAAAAGTATGCTCTTAAAGCTAATGTTCACTAGCCTAATTAGGTAGGCTAATTACTTAGGCTAAGTAAACCAGCACTGAAGACAAGGTAATTTGAGTAGCAGTTCACTTGGCAGCTCATGCAAGCCAACCCATTGTAGCAAATCCAGGTTAGAGTCTTCATTTCTCACCTCTACTGTTATTTTAAATTGAATTGGTTAAACTGATTTAGCCAACACAAGTTATATGCATTTATCAAGACTTAATTTAGGAAATCCATTAACATAACTTAAGCCTAACTAGAGCCACCTCTGTTTTACTGTTTCCACTATTTGGGGCCATTAGCAATCAAAAAGAGCCCACAGGAACACCAAAAAAACCCAGTCCTTTGCTGAAAAAAAGAAAAAAGAAAAAGAAAAAAAAAAAGGAAAAAGGGGAATGGGGAAGAGAAAAAAATGAATAAGGGTCAAATTTGTGACAACAAACCCAGGAAGGGCTATGAAACAAAAACATTTGACCTTTCAGATTGTTGTGAGGAGGACAGTATTCCAGGGAAAGGGTCATTCCCTACTTCCTTCCTTCCTGTACCATTTCCCCAGCAGGCCACCCTCACAGAGACCAGGAATCTTCACTCTGACTAGCACAACCATTCTTGCAAACAAATTGCCTGCAGCAGTAATAATCAACAGAAAATCAGCTTTTCTATTAGTCCTTTGCTTTAAGATGAAAACCTTTTGCTAAACTGTTAGGAACCACTGTGGCCCAAAAAAAGACTGAAGGAACCCAATGTAAAATCTAGGAAACTGAATTTAAGACATTAAAAAAAAATTCCTAACTATAATGCCTGTGAGTTCGTAGAGCGCTTAAATTTTCATCATATCTCTTCCCCTGACAGCAAAAGGTGCCTTAGTGTACATTCCCAGAAGATCAGTCACCTTCACTGAAGACAGCAGCTGAACAGCTAAGGTTTGGGGGGATTTACAAACAAAACGACACAGTTGGACCTGATTTGTCTACTTTGAACATGCCTCCCACACACTGGTAGCACTGAGCTCAGCACAAAGCACAGTAATCACAGTCACTTTATATCTCGGTGCCACTGGGTATTTGCGTAGTAGCCTGTTGCTTACAACACTCGGACTATGTGGGAGGCCTGGGTCCTATTCTTGCCTCAACTTGACAGGATTCAAATTCAGATTTTTCATTCCTCAGCCACTATCCTCTGAAATAACTATCCCATTTTTTTCGAAGAAGGACCACTGCTCACCCACCGCAGGTCACAGAACGAGAAATTCAAGCCAGCCACAGGGAACCTGACTCTGCAGCCGCAGGAAACCCGAGTCTCATCGTGGAGCATCACCCTTAGGGTGAGAAGCCTAGGTTTGATTTTTTGTCTTTGGGAATGTTTAAGATTTGCATATTTAAATGGATACTGAATAAAAATCAACATGAACTAAAACATTTCAACAGAAGAACAGGGTTTGGTACCCAAAGTCTGTCTCACCTTTGACAAGTCCTCTGCCACAGTTTTTAGTCTGCGGATGCATAAATTCCTTGGTATCAATGCATGAAAATGGTGGTATACCACCAATGTACTATATAGCTAATTTAAAATATTTTATCTTGTACTGCTCTTTATACAATGAACTGTCACTTACGTTATTCTTGACGTAGAGTATTATAACAAACCAGATACAAGAATCATATTTTTTTCAGGCAGTATAAAAGCCAATAATTTTAATGGATATGAAAGTTCTGGGGTTTGGTTTTTTAATTATTTTTGCTTCCTAAGTTCTCTCAGATGAATTTATATATAATATACATGACCATAAAGACTAAGAAAAGAACAAAAATGGGAAAAATGTTGTAATTAGCAAATATTGTGTTTTTTTCATTAGCGAGGAAATAATTTTTCAAGGGAGCATTGTGAAGAGAACACATTTGGCGCAGTTCATAAATGCTTTTAATGAACTCCACCATGGATCTTATGACTAATATGTGAAACATCTTTCAGGTGACCTTGATTTAACTGTATAATTCACTATTATTCATAAGTTACCATAAAGCAATATTCTTGGTGAGTCAGAAATTTCCTATATTAAATTCCAGGGTAAAATGCAGATCTGTAAATATTGAATCACTATTTATACGCAGTTTTTTTCCAGATCTGCAGTTTGTGAATAGTTATCTCATAAAATCCTCAACTTTTAAGTCATGGACTGATGTGTCTTTTTATAGTACCTTACTTTGTACAAGAGTAGAAACATCATAAGTTCCATAAAATCAGGTGCTTTGCTCCTCTTTTGTACCTTGTCTGAGTCAAACAGCACTGAAAAGCAGCTCTGTGGAAAGGGACCTGGGGGTGCCGGCGGACAAGCAGCTCAGTGTGAGCGAGCAGCGCGCTGGGGCGGCAAAGCAAGCCGACAGGACGCTGGGTTGCATCAACA
>JAVKLA010000017.1:5454670-5482483 GCA_034782735.1 Sagittarius serpentarius | reverse complement strand
AGCTGTCCCAGCTGTGTCCCCTTCCACCTTTCCTGTGCCCCTCCAGCCTTCTTGCTGGCTGGGCAGGAGAAGCTGAAAAGCCCTTGACTGAGTCTGAACCTGACTTAGCAACAACTGAAAACATCAGGGTGTTATCGACATTCTTCTCATACTAAACCCAAAACCCAGCGCTGTACCAGCTGCTAGGAAGACCATTAACTCCATCCCAGCTGAAACCAGGACTCCCACTTATGCCTCCAACAATAAAAGGTATTCTAGCTATAAATAAAAGATAACTTAGCTATAATTAAGGTAGAAACAGTTACTGCTGTTCTACATTTTAAGCTTCAGTCACATTTCCCATGCAATATATTAAATTTCAGCTAGAACAAATTTTAAGGGCAAATGCTGAAGCCATGATAGTCTCCCTCATTCTTCCATGGAGCCACCTTTCAGTATGTTAGGTTAAGGAATGCTAAAAATGACGTAACAAAGAAGTTGTGTTTTCAGCCACATACAATCCAGTTCAACTGAGGAAGTTATTAAAGACTTGGTTTAGACAAGACAACAGGCTTCCAATTACTGGAGCTATTCTGTCAGAAATAGCAGTATGGCTCCATGATGTTAGTACTCCAACTTGTGAAGAGGGTTTTTTTCAGGCAGCTTTTTTTATCACATTTAGTGTGAGAAGAAAAGCCATCTTCAAAGACATTTGACAGAGCAGCTGGTTTAGCAAATCCTTGCTGTTTGCTGGGAACTACTATTATAATTTATATAATGTTATTCTTTAAACGTGCGTAAGTTTTCTTGAAGAAGTGTTCTGTTGCAAGCTAGTAGTATGACTCTTCAATACCCAGCAGTGCATTGACCTGTGTAAGATGACGTAACATGACCCTGTATCTGGGCGTTTTTGCAGAATCGGCCACCTGACAAAGTGGTGTCACAGTCCTTTATTATGGTCAGTGATACTATCAGGAAAAGTGCAACTAAGTAATATCAAAACAAGAAATTAAATTATGAGGCTTTCAAAAAAAATTAGGAATCTGTGACACTGAGATTCACACAAGAAAATGTAATTTGCACATATGGAAGTGCTTACAGAAGATGGAATTCGTCTGTCTGAAACATGGCCTGCCATTCAATACGACATCAAGTTTTCATGGCATACTGCACAGTCAGGTAGATATGGACAGGCACCACACCATAAATATCACATCTTATTGTGGGATCAAATTTATGACACAGCCATTGGGCAGTTTCAGAAACAAAGTTTTGACTGACAAATATAAGGCAATGGGGGACACGTCAACCCCTGATCATGTTTTCCTCAACAAGGTTCTGAACTGGATTGTGCATATGCACTTGTCTACACGTGCTGTGGAAGTCATGCAACCACAGGATATCCCATAGAACTGCAACCATTTTTTAGTCTAGGCCTATACTTTATACATAACATTACAGAAAAGATCTTTTTGTGCATGGGAGATCTAATTGACTGAGACACCAAACCCTTCCAGCCTCACAGAATGTAGACAGCAGCAAATGAAATGGTGAGCCAAGTCTGTACAAGAGAAGCTCAGGTGAACTGAAGAACGGTGAATAATAAAGTCAAACAGTCTTCTCCCTTTCTGAAAAGCGTAGGCTCTCTTGAACTTGAAAGCTAGTCTGTTACCTCCACATTAGACTTTATTCAGTTCTGCGTGGTTGACTAAATTCACTGGTTGGGTTCATTAAAAAAAGGAAGATGCCACTCTGCATGAGCAGATGGACTATGTTCTTCCCCCCCCCGAGCCATGCTGTATATTCTATTCATAAATCGATAAGGAAAACTCATTTATTCCCACTGTGGAAGAAGTGGAGAAAGAAGTGGAGAAGTGGAGAAAAGACTAGCGAATTTAAATTTCAAATAAACAATGAATACAGTAGATTCACTTGTTGGAAATGAACTAGTTCCTTTGGTGGTGTTGTAAAAGTCCTGACTGTATGCAATTTCTTATTGTATAATCTATAAAAAAAGGAAGGAACTGGCAGAAGAATAACGTAAGACAGCCAATTGCTTATAGCAGTACCATGTCCTTGTCAGGAAAATAGTTATGTTTAAACCCTAACTATTCATTATACATCTAGCATTTTGAGTACTCATTTGTTCTGCACTTTTATTGTATGAACATACAGAACAAGGAGATTAATTATAAGATAGAAAGTTCTATTTTAACAAAAACATTAGGCAAAGTTCCAAATTAGTAAGCAAACCTCCCAAGTCATCAAAAATATACAGTAAAGTTCAAACACTGGCAGATTTAAATAAGGAAATTTTAATCTGAATGTTCTGGGGTTTCAGCAGCCCAACAGCTGTGGGGCTGCCAAGAACCTAAAGCACTAAAAATATATTTTATCTATTTATTATCAAAGGTATTGTTAATCTGACCAACTAACCTGAGAAATATGAGCTAAAATGTACACAACCAGAACTCAGTTTTCAGTCTCCCATTACTGCAAACACTTGCCCACAGCAAGTATGAACACTGCACACTCTTGCAGCACTGAACATACTGAAAACCAGTTTCAGTCTCCCCAAAACCCCTGACCCCCTAAAACAGGAAAAAAGAACCCAAACTGGTCTACTCTGCAGAGCTGCTATGAATTACTGGTATGGGATTTTTTCTGTTGCCTTCTCCGTTCCTCTGAAGGAAACTCATCTCCTCATCCCCCTAAATGTCTATTAGACATTTTTTGAAAAGTTTATTTTGTTTACTTGACAGTCTTGGGTTTTAGTATTCTAACTGATTATACTGGAAGCTATCACTTTCTTAAGCAAATGACATGAGACCACAAAAATCTTCTTTTACTTTAAAATGGCTTATAATTATAACTTCAAAATCTGCAATGAAATAAATCTAGATGAATCTTACATTGAAAATAACAATCCTCATATCTTTCAATGTTTTAATCTTATTGTAAATTAAAGATAGTCATAACTAGAATTCCTTAAAAATTAATTTTGATACATCTTTAGCCAATATATTAGTTGAAGTAACACAGACACACAGTAAAGAAGCAAGGAAACACGGAAAGGCTCTTGCTTTCCAGAGACCACAGTTAATTCAAGTTACAATGAATAAAAAGAAAGCTGTGTCCATCATTTCAATTCAAGGTCACCAGTACCTGAAGGAAATGAGTAATGAGGCCACAGGAAATCCTGGGAGAAGAAGCAGCTGGGAGAGAGTTACATGAATAAGTGGTGCAGGCTGATACACCAACACTTAGAAACAAGAAGTGTTGATGCGAATGGCTCATATCACTCATGTTTACTGTGCAAAGGCAAATCACATTACGCTTATGCCAAATGTTTCATAGCTCTTGTTTAAATGTGCAGTGTTGGAGAAGGGGAGAAGGAAGAGAGAAGAGGAGAATGTTGAGTGGACATTCTAAATCTTGGATGAGAAGTATTGGACGAGCATGACGATCACACCTCTGGCAGTGCCGTTATGAGGAAATAATGACAACCCACAGGAGGGCGGTGCGCTGTTCTAGTAATTAGGGCATATGGTGGTGTCATTACTCTTAATCATTGCAAAAGATGCTCAAGGCTGCATAAGCTCAGCAGCGCAATGTGATGCTGGTTTGCCACAGTGAGACCGAAAGAAGACAGGACTTTTGAATCTAAGAGAGTAATGCATATTCATGTCACTTCCAACAAGTGTTTTAGTTCACTGTGGGAATTCATTTGTATGGCAGTCTTGAGGCCGCGTTTGGGACAAAGTCCTAAACCTACTGAGGTCAAATAGTTTTAAATGCAAAAAAAAAAATTTGAAGCATAGAATATTTTTTAAAAATTTTTTTTTAATACTTGAAATGCTATGACAAGCAGCATTATGCAGGAAATAAAGATAATTCATCACGTCCTTTAATATGTTACATGATTAAAGTAATTTATAGACAAACTTCTTTTCTTTTTTTCAAAAAACTATGATTCTGGATAGCATCTAAAATAGATACATTCAGATAAAAATATTCAGTAAGGATTTATTTGTATTCTTTTACATCCTGAAGCAACGCTAAACCTCTAAGACTGTTCTGTGCTAAGACAGACACACATGGATCCTTTTTAATATTGATAGAAAGTATGGTTTCTGGTACTGGAAGTTGTCAAAACAGCATTCCTACGGAAATTTCAGACTTGTGGTATATCCCTATTTCATCTGTACCTGAAGAATATTGGTCTTTGAAATGTGTATATAGAACTCTGGGCCCAACAGGCTTAATTTAACCACTGAGGAATCACAGCCCACCATCCCCTACGGTTTTGCCTTTGACTAGTCATAACTACATTTACTGAGTATACTAAAATCCACAAGATGAACTTGAAGAGCAAAATGAAGAAGAAGAGTTACAATTTTCTTGGAGCTCACAGTAGCAACATTGGAGAAAAGAAAATTCAGTGCGAGCCAATTACATTTCCTATGCAGTGAAAAGGAACTACGCCGCACGTACAAATTCAGTTTCCTGGCTTTATTTAAATATCCCACAGGGACATAACTGTCTCTTATGTTCCCTTTAAAAGACTTACCTCTCTACATCTATCAGAAATAAAAATATTTATCTTGCCTAAGAGTTTCAGACATAGTTTTCATAAGGTCCTGCTTATAGAATTTTATAAAATGATACCATGGAATCAATACTGCCCTGCAGTTCTTCTAGAAAGAAAAGTACAAAATGTATACTTCTTTGTTTACAACATATGTAGCTTTCTAGAAAGAGTAAAAAATTATTTCTGGACACTATCTTTCTTGTTTGGCCACTGCTGAAAAGGACATTTTATGGATGATTTCACCCACTGTTCATTAGTAAGTTTTCAGATAGGTACTAATAAGCCAGGGACCACTTTCAGTATTATTTTTTTTATTATTATCTTTGGAACAGATTGTATCGAAATCAGTCTGTGCTAAAACTAGACTGCACCAAAATCAAGGTAACTCAGAAATACCACGAACAGCCAGACTCAAGATTTCCTAAGTGAAGCTGCAATACAGCGTGTTCAAACCTCAGCCAGCTGGAGGCAAGTGCTACATGTACCTATTTACTAAATGAGAAGTCAAGACCAAGAGCCTTGCAAAGGTACCAATTTCAGATTAATAAAGAAATAAAGCTATATGTATTATTTGTTAATGATTTCCCAAGAACAGACATTTCAGTGTTTCTCTGCAAATATGAGATCTACACCACTTGTTATGACGAAAGCTGACGGTGCAAGATAAATGCATCACTCAAAAAAGAGCTGGAGGTTACGGATAATAACCAGGAGTCAGAAGAGTTATATTAAAATTCTGAGAAATTCAAACACAGAATTTGTTTACAGCTGCACGTTTTTTTAAAAGAATAAATACGATACGCAGCTTTCTCACTCAGTATCTTGCTCCATAGCTTCTTCTCCAGCAAAGCATCTACTCGATATGTTCTAGGGCCCTGTCACACCTGGGTATGTGAAAACAGATACACTGGAGCCAGTTGGCAACTACGGGCTTTTGACATACAAGACCTCTTACCAGTTTGTAGGGATCAAGAGAGAAAGAACTTCTTTCTCTCCACACAGAACCTGCTCCTCTCTCCAAGGACAGCACAGGCTGGAAACTCAACCATGGCAGCACAACTTGTTTAATCCCCCACCTCCTCCACCTAAAAGACCCCCTATGCAAAAGCTAAGTATTAAAATTGTTTCCTGTTACATTTCATAAGTAATATGAGTTAATTGAATTCATCTGCTGCTGTAGCGAGGAAGTGAAATTGTTCTTGTCTGCTCTAAAAGAACCACCCTGCAGTAACTGCACACAGCCTATGACTATGGTAAAACCACCCGAATCCTAAATCACAAGAATCAGTGACAAACCCTCTCCTGAAAGGAAGGAAGGTGGACAATTCACTCGTTAAATTAAACACGATCGCCACTCAGTTTCAAATAACTATATGTAATAAATTAATATTTGGGCTGTTCCTTTTCCTTTACTGATGCCCCAAAGGCCCGTAAACAGCGTACAGCAAAACTACTGCAAACTTTAAAATAAAAGGTTTTCAGGAGGTCTGTGACATCTCAGCCATGTATCCCACAGCTGGCTCCTCCAGGCTTTCCTCTCATTTAATTTCTGGTCATAAGGAACACCCAATGCACACGGACAGTACACCTAAGCTATATATGCACTTCCATATTGCTTATAAAACTTCCACAAGTGCAGGAAGATCACCACAACGTTTTCATACAGAGGTCTGACCCAGAGATTCTTCATTGTGGACTCCACAACAACAGAGCTTAGCAAAATACATAAGCAAGCAAAGAAACCCCACATTTCGGCATGACAACAGCATGCCTTTTAGATACCTTATAAAACAGGTACGTGAAGAATAAAGGTAAGTAATTTGTTCAGGACCAGATCATTTATGACTCTTGGACTTCTATTAGATCTTGGAAAATAATGGAGAATAAATGTGTAGTCCACCATACCTTTTTCATTCACTCCGGCGCAGAAAAATACGTATATTTGTGGGACACCATTTCATTTCTGCCGTCCTTGTAAAAAATATTTTTAGTCACTGTGAAGAGCAACAGTAGCTATCCTGCAGAGTACAGATGACAAAACTTCCTGACACAGTTTCAAAAAAGATATGCTCAATCTCTTGCAAGAAGCATGGCAGAATGCTTAAGAAATCCAGGAGAACAGCTTTTAAAGCATTACTAATAGGTTTCTCCATATGCTGCAGTCCCACTTTTATGTGGGTCATATGTCTGAACTGCAGATAAACTGAATCATTGCTACCGGGAATATACAACTGGGCCTGACCTGGGCCAGCATGGGTCCAAAAGGATTTATTAGCAAGCCGTTCACTGTGTATATGTCACCTTACAAATCTGGGGCCAGGCTTGGAAGCAGCTCAGCACTCATTAGCAAGTCTGACAGATATCGGACAACCCCATGAAGGGCGGGTTCAGGGTTCTCAGCAGTCAGCAGTCAGAACTGGGAGAGCTGGAAAGCATAATACCCATACGCTTGCAGAGCTCTTGACAGAGACAGTTTGGCTCTACAAGTATCATTTTTTGTGGCTTAGCAGTGATTGTTCTGCACTGAGTATGGATCTCTAGAGATGTGTCTTTGCACCACAGGCCTCAGAACTCCATTTGTTACCTTGGGACGGATCCAAATGCAAGTGCACTTCCAAAGCACTACCTTTGAACATGACAAGTTGACACATAAGGGTAACCTGGAGTGCATTGAGAGCAGTACTAGGATATTTTTGCAGAACAAACTTGACCAAACTATGTGAAGCTATTCAGCTGCATTTATGTGACAAAACCCAGTGCTTCTGGGAAGGTAGTGACACCTGAGATGGACAAACTCAATCCTCAAGCTGATCCAAAATAAGGCTCGAAGGACTTGGCTTAATTCTGTTCCATGACACATCGGAGTCTCAAAGTCATGCTGTTTGTAAGTCAAAAATCTGTTAATACCTTTCATATCTGGGCTTTCTATTAGTCAGGCTACCCTAACCTTATAATGAAGGGTTAAGTGCACACGCAAGTGCAAGTGCCTGTGAGAAGCTATGTCTCCTGAAGAAATCATGCAAAACTGTAAGCATTATTCAAAACTGCAGGTAATTCACTGTCAAAGCTGACTCTCACGACTCTTCATTATCTTCTGCACTGAAGTAACTTGTAATTTAAAAGTTTCAATAAACAGTACTCGAGTCTAACTTGCACATTTGGATTAAAACTGGTAGCAGTTTCCACCACAGAACTGAACCCTGGAAGTTTTTCAGTTGAAGATCACACCAGCAACATGCACTTACACACTTGGGCAAGTTCCAGCCCTCCGTAAATTACCAAACTGCTGGTTATCGCTGAACCTCTGATTTCCAGTCTTTGCCATTTATTACAAACAAACTTGTTTTCAACCTAGTTTCCAAAGAAACCCCCAATAAATTTATTTGATAGACATCTGTGTACCAGATTTGTACCTGCAAACTCAACTGTATACAAGATTTGAGATAAAAGATTTGCAAAAGAATATATAGAAATTGTCTAAGAGAAAACTTACTAAAGAAATGGCTTCTATTAGGAAAAAGATTGTTATCAATTATGCAAATCATAGATAATACGTTACGGTAATAAAGAAGGCATACTATTTTCAAAGCCACAGCTACTGCTTTATCAATTTTTATCAAAATTTGTGTCCTTATGGGAAATTTATGAATCATGATTGGACTGTCTTTTATATTGGGCAGATTTCTTATCAGGAATACAGTTTCACAGTGTTGGTAAATAAATCTTACTTGCTTGTTTATTTTTTTCAACAGGAAGAGAGATGTGAATTGGTATCTTTGTTACTCTTTACTTCACAATCTAATGTCCATCTGCTTGACAGTTAAAATACTTGTATCTTAAACAGAAACAATGGGATTTTCATATTAAATATTATAAGCAAAAAACTAACCTCATTTCCTTACCTACCACAGTATGTGGAAAATTCACAGGAACGCTTGAAAACAATATTCTTGTAAGGCAAAAGTTAATAGTGCATTGTGGGACTTGTTATATCTTATGCAGTGGTGCAAATATTCATCTGAGGTAATCAATCCTCCTTCCATTAATTAATTGCAAAAATTGGTTTGAAGAGGAAAAAATAAAATAATTTTCAATTTGTGTCCAAAATTAAATACACACATAAATTGTAACAGTATTTCCAATTAAATGGAATTTGCATGAACAGATTTACATATACAGTCAAGAAGGAGGAAGATGTGGAATTGCAATCATCAGTTGCACGTAACAGTAACTTTGACGACCCAGATTTATTATCCATCTTCTATTTTGTTGGTTGGATTGTTTCTTCATTATATGGCTGCAGAGTGCATACAAACATATGATAAACCAAGATTTATTAAAGCACAATAGCTACCTGACAGCAGACACCTGAATGTTACTTTTATTTCCTTTTTTAATTATAGATTTGCTGTCCCATTTATATTCTCCTGCATCAGAATGACAATCATCTACAGTACTATCATATAAGGCAATGTTGTAAACGCTAGTCTGGATACACTGAGTAAGTCTGTCTGTGCTCTCCAACACCTGTTAGTCTCAACATAGACACAATGAGATAGAAAAACACTAACACAGTTAAAACCAGGAGGTTTTGCCTCTGCATGTAGGTAAAAGGAGAAATAGGGCAAGAAATTTCTGATCATATAAATCCATACCAAAACCAAATGTCCAACGTTTGACCAAGTTATGCACTTCTCGGTGCTCTGAAGCACACGGAAGTTGCAAAACTTGTGACCAATCAAAAAAAAACCCCACCAGGGTGTCACAGGAAAGGCAGTCCCCTCCGCCCCTTCCCCACGTAATTTGCTTATATTGATATACTGGAAAATCTTCTCCTGACCTTCGAACTCGCAATCACCAAACTCCAAGGTACAAGTCAGGCTAGAACTGAGTTGCTATTACAAACTCTTTGTTTTGTATCGTTACCTCTACTTTTCTGCCATCATCTGCTGGAGCAAAGGAATCCTTACATAGATTCCTGTATCTGTGACTAGAGTTACTGTACTACATGGACATCTCTTAAGCTCATTGACCAAGTAATTCCACTGAAACGAATGGAAATTAAACTGTATAGAGGTATTAGCATACGAACACATGCACACAAAACTGGATTTCCAAGAGGAATGGTGGAGGCCAGAAACTAGCTAATATTGATGTTGATCTTGGTTGTCTGATTAAAGGGATTATCAGACCTGGGAAAGCAATGAGCTGAACCTGGTATTTCATTAGACCACGCCATAAACCATGACAAGACAAAGCTAATTATTTAAAATTAATCTGTCATTAATCTTTCCTCACAAAACTGTAGAGGAGTTATGAAACAGAAGTAGCAATAAAAACTGCATACATATTTATTCATTTTAGAAGTCACAGACTGACTGTTATATCACTTAAAATAAATCTTTCATATTAGCTTTTAAAGGAAATATGTGCCAATAATTACATCTTTCAGCGCATAAGTCCCTCTTTCTTAACTCAGACGTTGGCATTTGAACAAAGAAGAATGATTTTCAAGATGCTGAATTTCTTTAAATTATGAGCTTAATCTCAGTTCTAGCCAATCACCCTTGAAATACTTAAATTTAGCAGACAAAACAAGTCTGAAAATCATTCTTGTCTTACACAACAAAAAGAGTTTTCGAACTCTAGAATCAATGTTTCAATGATACGGCTTCAGAGTCAATAAAAACTACCAGATTTAAAACCTGATTATTTCCATTAAATAAACATGTATCATGTTTACTGTCTTCTACAAACACTATGTTAACCTTACATTGCACTTTGTGGTTCTTTGTCCCCAGATAAAAATATAAATCCATATGTTGTTCATAAGCCTTGTTGTTACATAATATTAAAAGTACATATTCCCACTGCAGATGCTTCTACTGTATATAATATATTGTTACTGAGCAGTTGAACAGCTAGAGCTCTGTTAATTCATTTTCTGTGTTCATATGTGAATTGCACCCTTTCATTTATACGTTAAAGCTATCAACTTTATGACAGCCCCACAATTACTTGGAAACTATAGCTTACACTTAGAACATTTTAACATCAATTTTTGGTTTACCTCAAATCTTTGAAACATATTTACTATTTTTTAACATGTTGCCGCTTTTACTTTCCCAAAAGCAAGGGTCAAAAGATACGTTATTTTTGACTAAGCAAACTGTGCTTTAGGCAGCAAATTGACAGCATTGTAATATAAAACCACAGACAGAAGTTTTGGGTTTCAGTTGTCCTACGAGACAGGTGGTTTTCCCTATTCAGTTTGTCAGAGTTGATTACAAGATAGGAGCTTTTCCATCTTTTACAGTTGGATGAAGATTTTTCAGATTACAATACCCAAGGATAATCTCTTAATAGACAGCAGACAAGATTTTGCCTACAGTGTCACTTAACTTAGAAGAGTCCACCATTAAATATTTATTCATGTCAATCAAATAACATTTAACTTCTAGTTAAATGCACCTTCTTGATTCTGCTTTACTTAATTAGTTACAGAAATAACAAGTCTTCTGAAAAGTACCTGGGGACATTCTGCAAGACAAAATAAAACACAACCCCAACAATACTGGATTTTTCAGGTATGTTTTTTTTAATTTACATTATGTTTGTGTAAAGGAAGTTTTCACGCCAGCCACATACTCTCAAGTGCTAGTTAAAGCTTTATTGAGTTACAGCATTTCTCCATCAAGCACTGCAGCTCAAAAACTACAGCATGTCAAATAAGCTTTAAGAGTTCACACAGGAAGCTTACACTTTACCTGTTTCATTATTTCTACAAAATAAGTTACTTAAAGTAGCATGGCAATGACCTTTGTGCACCAAGAAACCTTCTTCAGAGCTCTGCCCAGCCCCAAAGATTTTAGCTACTTCCTTGAACCGCCCTCCTTGTCCTCCTCTCAGTCTCCTGCCCTACACACCCCTCCTGTCTTCCTCAATGACAATAGCACCCACTGCCAGCAAGCCTTGAACTTATTTTTTTTTCTTTTTAACCATTTAGTGTGGGGTTTTTTTACAGGGCAATCCAAACCTGAAACCCCTCTCGTTGTGCCTGTCCTACAGCTGTACTTGTTAATATTTATTTTTCATCATTTGAAGATGCTGTATGTTTTAATTTACTGATTTCAGCAGTATTTTCAAGAACATGCTCTGGAAGCCCTCCTGTAAAAATCACAGGTGATCTTACGCTTCTTTCCATCTTCTCTATGTTAAAAGCAAATGGCAACAGCTAATAAGGGAAATTCAGCTTTGCTATTTTAGAGCCACTCTTTTCTCCTTGGGACCTAATTCAGAGTATGTAAGCATCTTGCACTGACTCCAGTGAATCCCATACAATTCAGAATTAGGGCTAAGGTACAAGCACTACCTATGAATATAGAAAACCTCATCACTGACTATTACATTTGTAAGACTCTCCAAGTTTTGTTTGGTGTTTAAATAAATTTTTAAAAAAGCTGAAAATGAAGCAAGGCAGACTTCTGAATCCTTTGTTTAGGGAACATTTCCCGTATTTCACCTTAATATACACAGGTCCCTTCCCCATGGTTTCCAACTCCCATGTTTGGAGCATTTTAAGGGTGCCTTGCGTTCTGTACCACGTCAATGCAAATAAGATGTCAGAGACCTCTACAGGCCAAAGGACAAAATTGTGTCATGTGGATGCAGATGTTCCGGTAATGGTATATTCCAAAAGTGGAATGCGCTCTTTGTGTACATTCATTTCACAGTCGTTCTGTACTAGAAATAAACACATAAATAAATAAATACCTATAGACATGAAAGTCTATGGAGATTATTAATTTATCTGATTTATTTTGCAGTTTGCCTCCATTTCTTTTATTTCATTAATTCAGTGCTGAGATCCATATTGTAACAAGACATGTAAGTAGCTAGGCAATTTAAACCTTCTAAACTTTCAAGTAACTCAATTTTATTTCAAGTATTATTTTATGTGAATAAAAAAAAATCTGTATATACTCTTGAAAAAAATTAGGTTTCAGAAGGGTTTTTTGGCATATTCCATGACCTGTACTAAGAAAGATGCAGAGAAGGATGGAGTTTACTTAGACATCAAAATTGCTCCTAAATTTCAGGTGTGATGTAAGAGCTTTTCCTAAATTTATGCTGGCCTGACTTCTTTCTGGTTCCCTGCTCGCACCGTTGTCTAGTCAGAAAATTTAAGCACTTGCTTTAGAAGAAATGTTTCACCAGCTAGGTGAATGCTAAAGAAGGGTGGACAGAATCTTATCCCAGCATTTACTGTAAGTATTTCATATTAATTTCCTTCAGTTTCACATAAATTTCCTCACATTGTCCAAACATATTGTTTATTTCTTCAGAAAACACAATTCTAGTCAGCTCTTCTATTGCAGCTAGCACATAGACTTATAACCTAGACATAAGACATCAAGGTAGAAAAAAAAAATTACATAACCCACACATACCTAGTGCTGCTTTTTTTTTTTTTTTTTTTGCCTCAGGCTACCTTTGCTTTTTAATAGTGCATGTGCAGCAACAAAGGGCTTTAGTTTCTTTTCTCCTTTGAATTTTGCTTTTTAAACATCCGCCTGTATTGCCTGGAATACTTAAAGCCTCCTAACTGCTGGCTGGAAGAAAACCACACTTCTTCCTTTGTTTGTGCCATTCTAGAGGCCAAGAGTTGGTTTCCATGACTTCAGCACTTCTCCCATTTCTATATTCCTGTTACAGCTAGTGATAAAATCTGCACTGATTTCAGAGACAGATTTCAATCCAAACTGTATGCTTTTGAGAACGCCACTCTGGCTGCTTGAAGACATTACTCAGAATTTACATAGTCTCATTAGAGATGTGGGGATTCTGCTCTGAAATTAGCAGGTTAGACTGGCTGCTGACTAACAGT
Organism: Sagittarius serpentarius; assembly: GCA_034782735.1. Lineage (NCBI taxonomy): Eukaryota > Metazoa > Chordata > Aves > Accipitriformes > Sagittariidae > Sagittarius > Sagittarius serpentarius. Next base: position 5,469,026 of record JAVKLA010000017.1, on the reverse strand, counting down.
CAAATATATCCAAAGATACCTAACAGGATATACAAGGCAGAGAAGGTGGATAATTCTTCCAAAACCAATTTTTTTTTTCAGTTAAGGTCTTTCTTTGTGTTTCTCAAGTGCAAATGTAGTAAAACGTAATGTACAAATAAAAAAACCCACTGACTTTGCAGAGGGCAAGCAAAAATAGTGAGACATTTGAAATTTTGTTTTACTGATTTTTTTTGAGAATTTGTACTGCAAGAATCATTCCAAAGCAGTGGAAATTCACTGGGCTTATGTATAGGAATGCAAGACATTTACCTAAAATATATGATGATTCAACTTTGATTACATTATACAGATCAGAAAAACCATCGTAGCAGTTTCAAATAGAGTGCACTTGAGAGCTGGAGGTGTTCTGGGCAAAGCTGTGAGAATAAACCAGAAAGCTTTAGGGGGCAACAGTGCACACTGCCAGTCAAAGAGTAGAGTAGTATGGGAGTAGAAATAAAAGTTATAAACCCAAAAGCCTGTAGTAGTTAAAAACAAGCTGATTACTTGCCTTATCTCAAGGTCATCTATCCCTGTCTTGCATCTGTGAGATTATTATTGACTTATCAAAAGCCATGGTCTTGAACTGTTCTCAGCACAACTCAATATTGTACATGCTGCTGGGGAGGCTTAGATTTCTAGTCTGACTGCAGTTATGCTTTATACAGCGCTAGCCTTTTAACTTCAGACACCAGGTTCATGGATTTCTTCAGTTTTCAGGGTAACATGCGAAGCATTTTTATCTAAAATGAATGGAAAAAAAAATATTCTGGACTCGGCAGTTCTGTTTGGCTCTAGACAGCTTCACTGGTTCTGTGAGTTCCCAGGCTGGTACTTGCACAGTTCTCCTTTCCCAAGTAAAGTAATAACTGCTTCAGATTAAGGTGTTTCATGTGACAGGAGACATGCATATGAAACAGGAGGTCACATGAATGTCACTCACTGACTATTATTCTAGGCACTCGATCAGCTTACACGCTGCTTTCGGTATGTTTCAGAAGGGAATGAAAACACTTCTAAGTTTAACAGAAGCAGTGCTTATTCTCAGGATGAATAGGGTTGTTTTACAGAGAAAAATAATTCATTGGAAAGGATATCCTTTTTCTAATGCTCACAGGCTTTTTTCTTGATTGTCTACCATAACTGAATACAGGTACTTTGCACTTCTTTCTTCCATACACTTAGTTTACTGACTAATGTCCAAGCAAGAGTGCATTTTGAATGGTTTGCTCATTTAGAACTCTTATTCAGATACCTGAAAATTATTTTATCTGGAAATACGTCAGTCATGGGGGCCTTCACATAGGGCTAAGCCTGTGGGTAGGTCTTTTCCTACATGGAAAACTGTAGGTGTAAATAAGTCTTTGCACAGATTTGTTCCACAAGTATTTGTGAACAGATGGTAAACTGTTGGCATTGGTAGAGATCTGGACAGGCATTAATGACAACGATAATAAAGTGGTTTTCTAAAGAAAATTTTAGCATTTAGCACTGAAAAGGTCCAATGTTCCTGAGCGTGACTAAACAATATGGCAGAGGAAGTCTACTTCTCTCTAGAGGAAGGCAGTATAGCCTATTTTTACTTTAAAGAGATCTTACTTTCCCAAAAAAGCAACATGTATTTCTTCTTCTTTCCTCACCCTGTAAAAGAAGGTAAGAGACACTTTCGCATTCTACAAACCAGAGAGTGGATCTGCTTCGATGACACGGGGAGTACCTCGCTGAGCTCATCTTAAAGAGTTGTGTTACCGGTCTTCTGATCCCGAAATTCATTCACTTTGCTAATGCCAAACATTTGATCTGCATTCTCCTCATCATACTGAGGAAGTAACTTTCGGGCAGTTACCCTCTATTTTATATGTAATAAACAAAGGGCACTATAAGACAACGGTACTCTTCAAGTCTTAAGATAGTAAGAAAATGCAGAGTTAATTGCCCTATCCATCTATTTTTCATGCTTTGCTTTTGAAATGTCTAGGCTTTGATACATTATGTCATCATTTTATGCATGAACAGTCATAAGCTGTCAATGTATTCACCCTACACAGATCTTCCAAATGGAAAAGCACTCTCAAAAAATATCAGCATCACAAAACAGTCAAAACTCAGAACAAAAAAAAAATTAAGATAATTTTAGAGAAGAAATGGGCATGAGAAACACAGAAACGAAGCGTTGAAGCTTTCTTGCTAAAGTTAAAAATAATTTTATATCATAAATTTATCATTAAATTATACATTTAATACTTGTACAGGCCACAGGGGTTTTAAATAGCTTTTTAACAAAGAGGACTGGGACTTTAATAGAAAAGCAAAAATACGAACAGAAACAAAATAAAATGGAGACACATTGTTTTACAAGTCTTCACAGAACATTTCAGTTTCTGTTGTTAAGGCTCTTGCTTTCTCTTAAGAAAATGACTGAAATGAGAACAACTTAGCAAAAAAGAAAGAAAAATGATTCATAACAATGGTAGTTGACAGTAGCAGCAAACAACTCAAGCAGTGAAAAGTACAAAGCAAGGAACATGTCATGGCATTTACTGAAGATCATTATTGCTTTGCTGTAACAAAGGACATTTTTGGTAGAGACTGCAAGAGGGTTTAGTTTAATTCTGCAAGTCATTTGTGAACAATTTTCTGTGATACTGGTTCTATTAACTTCCTCAACTGGGAATACAAAACACTACTTTCTGCTAATATTACATTTAATTTGTCCACTTAATATTACTTAGTCTTCACAAGAGAAGCTGTTGCTTGTTCAGTCAGTCTTAAGTACAATTTAAAAAAGAAAAGCACTGCAGAATTTTAAATACTAATAACCATGAGAAGCTGTGTCGATTTTGCAAAGAGAAAAGTGCAGTAAGCTGAGGTTCACACCAACTTTGATTCCTAACAATGGTGGCACAATCTTCTCAAGATACTTTAAGCTCTAGTAAATTTTTGAGTTGGTAGGTACAATAAAATCAGTGTCATACACAAGCTATAGCACACCTGCATAAGGCTTCTTGGAATATATTATGGTCTAGAGAATCCATTATGAGTAAGGGCCTTTGAGCATAAGGTTATATTTAGCTGAATGCGTGCAGGAAACTGATACGCATCTGTTTTCAACTTGAACTAGTTCCACTTTACAGAAGTTAATTAACTTTTCTTTTACACGAAACACTAAAAGTCCCATTTCTATCACCACTGAGCACCCATTCAGCTACACCAGTCATAAGCTGTCAATGCATTCACCCTACCCACTCTGCATTATGAAACATAGCAGCTGATTATTTTTCCCCTGCTTGTTCTGACAGCAGGGCTTTCCTTTTCAATTTCCATTTGTGGCTTCACGTTGGAAGGATTAGAGTTCAACTGTAGTATTTTTGCCAGTCCTGTTCGTCACAAAAGACTCTGACAAATCTGACCCCAGAGAGATTCAGAGCAAACACAGCAAACACTAGCGCCACGTGGCCAAACAAGGCAACTTTGCGTTACCAAGGAATGTTTAATTTTTATAATTAAACAACTTGAGTGTCATCTCAAGCCTCAGCCATCAGCCCTCCATCACTGATTCACATTCTCGAACTGCAGTTAACTTGAAATTTGCTTTCCCCATGCCCCCATTTAATAGTACGCAACCTTTCAGGAGGCTGCTGAATATCACACTTGTTCTAATCATTCCTGCAGTCCGTCCATTAGTGGCAACTGAAAGGCTCTTGGGTTCTTTGAACGTGCTCCTGCCTAGCTCATTCATGACTGCTACTTTTACTCCTCCATGTAAAATTACTATTACGGGGCTATTACGGCTATTGTATGGGCTTTTTCAAATAAGCTGATGTTGTGATAAAAGGTAAAAACATTATTTGCATCCTTACAGTGCAGCTCAATCTATAACAAACTTCAAATTAATATTTGGTCAAGTACACACATGGGGAAAAAACCTAGTCTTCTAAATGGCAAGTTTAAGTTCCAAGAAAATCCTAACAGGTGGGCTTCACCTACCTTTACATTCATGAAGAGCATTTTCTCCTCTAAAAATCCAAATGCCACCAGAACCCTTGGTCCCTGGTGGACAGCTGTTTGAGTCACTTGAGTCAGACTAGCTCCAGAAATACATTTTTAGTGCCCAACTCACAAAACCTGGAAGAAAACTGATTTGGGGAAAATTCTGTGAGCATTTTTTTAGGACAACAAGAAATGTTAGTATCAAAAAACATAAGTCCTGGAATGTAAAGGGGGGGAGGGGGTGACAACTGGAATTTAAAGTTATGAAGAGGCTTTAAGAGGTTTATTATTACAGATTTAGCTGCCATTGACAGAGATATCACTGTGGTCAGCACATCACAGTCTAAATTTTTACATGGCTGTTTAGGTCAGGTCAAGAATATTTTCAACTGTAACCACTTTACCTCCATCTTTACTTGTCTTACAGCCTTTCATGACTTTGCTGCTGATGTTCATTATCTGTTCAGAGCAGGAAGTCTGACCGGGAGATGGCAAGAATAGCAGTATAAAAGTTGATTGTACAGAGAGCATAGAAATTAGAGAAAAGAAAATGAAAAACTTTGGGGAGTTTGCCACAAATGATGTGATACATATCCCTGGATAGCAGCACCAGATGTACGCAACAGTTGGAGTATCTCATTCTTCTACTTGAAGAAACACAACACAGATGTTTCTTATTTTATGAAAGCATATGAAGGAGGTATCGAAAAACACAATACTCCCCGATCTGTCTTAGGAAGACAGCAATAGCTTTCTGTGTCATTAGCAAGGTAGATTATTTAATTGCAGACCTACAGTCCCAAACCTTCCTTCCTTATATTTCTGGGTATCCATACTTATATACATATGGAATTAATGAAATTAAATACAGACATTTGCCAGTCATCAGAGAGAAAAATATCCAAAATAATGGAGGCTCACAGACGTTACGTTGAATGCAAGACTGATCATCACCTTTCTGAAGAGTTCTGATAAATGGTTAGAAATACAGGAGGAATATTTTGCTGGAACTGGGGTTATCAGAAACACCAATCATGCACGGAAAGCAATGAGAAAGTCGGCATAAAATACAAGTATTACTTGAGTAGAGTTCTTTGAGTTATTACAGTGACGGACAAGTAGACTTAGGAAAATCTCTGCTGCTACTTCTTACTACGTTCAGAAAAGTAAGACTATGCACATTTTCAGAAAGTCAAATGGTTTCTGTGACAAAAAAAAAAGTCAAACCAGTAACAAAGCACTTCTATCATTAAGTTTGTCTCCCAAAAGAGCAACAAGCTGGCAAGGTTTTCCTACTGGCAAACCACGTGGGCCAACAACAACAACAGTCCAATACTAACTTTGTCTTTATAAATACATTCTGGCTTTAGACGGACATTATAAAAATGAAGGATAGCACTCCCTGAAACACAAGCACCTTTCAGATCAAAAAAGAACACTCAGAAACCAAGTAAAAATGCACCAATGATAACTAAAATAATATTTATGAAAGCAGGAATATTAAATCCAATAATTATCCATGACCCAATAATTTGGGAAAGTCAGTGTCAGCTTTCACTTTTTTTTTGTTTTGTTTTTAAAGTCTTTTTTTCCAGTTTGACTGGATTATGCCTTTACTGGAAAGAAGTCGTAATGATGTCCACAGCACACAGACCAAATATTTCTTAAATTACAGACTGTGACAAGAATCAGAATATTTTAAGGAATGTCTGATGCCTAATGGTACATGTGGGTGTAGAAAGTGTATGTGGATGAAAAGAAAAACCTGTAAACTCTCCTATGAAAATGTTATTTAAAAAATGGGGAAAAAAAAATTTGTCTCAGTTTTAAATTTTTGCTAGAAATTTAAGTTCTGGAAAAAATGTCCTAAAATACCTTTTTGTTTTCCTACTTTATAAATATTGATGAAATTCCTCATGAAGGTCATTATGATTAACATTTCCTTTCTACCATGACAGGAAGTCTGATTTGATTGCATCACCCCATTTTGTGATGGAGACTTCATACCACCCTCGATATATTTTGTAGGGATTTAAGCTTGGCCCTACAGAGGGAAAGGCAGACATAGTGTAAGTGAACTACAATGGAGCAATATTTGTTAATCTCTCCTTTCCATGGCAGAGATCAGTAACTTCAGGGGGAATTAAAAATAAGAAAACTAAGCATTGCATGAAAACCAAGCATTGCATGAAAACCTTTAAATCAGATGCCTACATTTTCCATCAAAAGAGGACATTTTTTCAACAGTCCTATTGTAATTTGCATATATTTTAGCTGACTCCTCTTCCCTCCACCCCCCATGAAATGAGCTGCAGGTATCCAGTCAGGTATTTTGTAACCCCAAAAGCACATCTTTCTGAAGCGCAAGTAGTAACAAACAGACTGACAAATATTCAGACTTTTTCAGCTGCTCTCTCCAGTGCAACCCAAGGGATGTCTCAGCCACTCCTCTCTTTCCCAGAGGCTTAACCCTGCCCTGCAACCAAGCAATTTTGGTAGCGCTCCTGGTACAACTGCAAAAACCTGCAGGACCTCCCGTCCTCGCTGTGGTGGTTCCAAAGGTTGCCAGATGATAGTGGAGGTCAGCAATCCCTCTGCATGTCCTGCTCTTCTCAACAGGTGAGAGCAGCTACAAGCACTGCCCTGCTACATCCTTCTGTGGAAAATCTGCGTTCAAAGGACTGCACCGACAACTGCACCTCGCTGTGAGTAAGGATCACAAAGCATCCTTCCCTAGACCAATTTCACTCTCTCACCCGATTCTTCCAAGAGCACCGAAACTATTCGCTGCTATGTAAATATATGCCAAGCACCTGTAAGGTGAACAGATGCACCCCCAGATACAATAAAAATAAATGAATGTTTTCAGTGTTTTAGTCTTCCTTTATAGCCAATTCAGTTTCTATTGCATCGACACCGACTGTGTCCCTTCCCAGATTATTTATTGTTTTTTAAAAAGCTTTCATCTTCCTCTCAGCATCTATCTTGGCAGCGTATAATTATGGACATGTTTTTGAGAGACCTTGCCAAGTTTTCCTTCCTCAGAAAGTCCCACCGAGAAAGTACGCTCTGAGAAAGTAGAAAACTCTTGGAATACATGAGGTTTTATAGTTTTTAAAAAGAGAGAACATCCCTTAAAAATGGTAAAACCTCATCATTCAGCAAGAATAGAGCCGGAAAAACATTCCTTTCTTTAAGTTATTAATTAAGCAAAACCACCTTTAACTGAACTGCACTTGCAAACTTTCATACAGAGGATTTGCTTTTGCCTTGAAAGAGCTGAGCTATCAAAGCATTTTTTTCTGTCCCAGATGGTGGTATTAAATCAATATCTTCAACAGAGAAACCCCCAAAAGAATGCAAGCTACAGCATTCATTATCATTGCACTTTGCTAGGCAGTGTGATAGATGCTGAGAATAAACAGGGGTGTCAGTTTTCTCTGCCATATGTTAGCATCTGACAGGGAAATTTTGGTGCACTCTTCTCTGTTAATTCTGAAATGCATTGTATGCTTCCCAGGAAAAAAAATACTAAAATTTTACATCAGTTTTGAGTCTGGCATTATACATCTGAATTGGTGCTATCTAAAACTCAGTATCCAAACTACTTTTTTTCACTTGTGACTATTGAAATGTACTGAGTTTCAAAGATTTATTTCAGATATATATTTCAGACAAGTAAGTGTACGTAGTAAAATGTCATATTTGCTGAAGTGAACTTTGACCATAATGGTCAAAAGATTTTAAATTTATTATTTCAGTATATATATATATATATATATATATATCTCAACTACAGTAAATTTGTCATTGTGATCACGAATACCAGCCACTGAGGTTATGGCTACTAATAACCACATACAGCAATTAAAAATCATAGAAAGGTCTGCACTGTAAGATCAGGAGCTTATGATCCTATTCTCTTCTACACAGACAACAAGCATGTTCTTTCAACCTGATTGAAAGATTAATGCATTTAAGACAAACTTGATCTGTGTTTACCTCAAAATTTGCTTACATTAGACTGGAAAAAATACTTGTGCTCCTTACGTATATCTGGTTTTTCCCTGCTGTAATGACATGTAGCTGACTGCCTTACTCTGCAAGCTTTGCCCTTTTAAAACACTGACACTTCTTTGAATATGAAGTGAGATAAAGGCACATTGAAGAAAAGAGGGAAATAAGTGCAAGGGACTGGTTTTGGCTGGGAGAGAGTTGATTTCTTCATAGCAGCTCACGTGGTGCTGTGTTTTGGATTGGTGACCAAAACAGTGTTGGTAACACTGGGATGTTTTAGTTATCGCTGAGCAGTGCTTGCACAGTATCAAGGCTGCCGCTGTTTTTCACACTGCCCCACCAGCAAGGAGGCTGGGGGGGGCAAAAGGAGTTGGGAGGGGACACAGCTGGGACAGCTGACCCCAACTGACCCAGGGGATATCCCAGCCCATCATCCATGGTCACCAATAAAACCTGGGGGAAGAAGGCAGAAGGAGGGACACTCAGAGTTATGGCGTTTGTCTTCCCCAGTAACAGTTACGGGTGATGGAGCCCGGCTGTCCTGGAGATGGATGAGCACCTGCCTGCCCATGGGAAGGGGTGGATGAATTTCTTGTTTTGCTTTGCTTGTGGCACAGCATTTTCTTTACCTATTAAACTGTCTTTATCTCAACCCATGTGGCTTTGCACTTTCACCTTTTTGGCTCTCTCCCCCATGACGCTGGGAGGCGATTAGCTTCCTAGCAGGATTAAACTACAACATGCAAGAAGTAAGGCTAACGTGTACAGAGGAGACACCCAAGCTGGAACACCTGCACTGAAGTTGGACAAAAACACTGCACTTGGGAATGGCTCAGCAACATCTGCTGCTACCAGTGGGTTTCATTACCTGTTTCTTTTCCACAGTTTTGGAGGACAGGAACAGAGTTCACTGTAGTGGCACCTGTTCCCGGTGCAAATAACTAGAAGCTTCAAGGTCTGAGATACAGGAGGCTGCCCTCTGACACTGCTAGTTCCCATGCACGTGGTAGAAAAGAAGCTGTGAAGAAACATTACTTGGCTTTATCTCCAGATACTACTGAATGTACAGAATGTAAAATTAATCAAGAAGTCAAGTGTAACTGAGCATTGAAAAGAAAAAGGAGACGAAATGCTAAAAAACGTGAAGTTGTTCTTTGATAATGACTTGTCAACTGATCGTTTCCTTAAAAAGTAGGAAAAAAAATAGTTTCACAAGATAATGGTGTTAAAATAAAGAGCAACTTTCTTCAGAGGAGCTGCAGACATCTGGAATCAAATTGTCTTTCCTTTATGTGAAATGTCAAGCTGAACAGAAATAAAGGATGAGTTTTCCCATAAGCACAGTTGCTGACCATGACATATACTTTTCAGAACCACATATTGGGAGTAATAAGTACCTTGGTAGATTTCCGTTTTATTCATCCGTCATGGTTAAGATGCCATTGTTGATTCTGATGTTAAAAAGATGAGAAAAAAGGAATCCAGAGACAGAACGTAGTTTAACTTACAGCAGATAAATCACAACTTTGTGAAACTAAGCACAGGGCTACATATTAAAAGGCCACTCACATTTCTTTGCTCCTTCACAATTATCAAAATTAAAATAGATTAGATTATCCAACATTAATTGAAAAGGAAAGGATATAATATTCACATGAACTCCTGTGTCTAATGAAGATTCAGCCTGAGATGTACTGTTTCTGAGAAGTATGCAGTGAATATCCTTGTGATGATGCTTTTTCTTATTTATACGTTTATTTTGAATTTCAGAGAGATGTCTTTCAAAAAAGCTCAAGTTCAATGAACAGTGTTTGCAAGCATTCTCTCAAACAGCCTCCACATTAGTGCCTTGTTATCTTTGTAATACAGACAAGAAGCATCCAGTCTGCAGGAAAATACGGACTCGCTTTTTCTAATTACTTTATTCTCCTACCTTATTTGCACATGGTAATCACAGCCTGTTTTCTTTTTAAAATTACTTAGTAGTGATGTCTAGTAGTTAACATTTTAAAGTGTTTTGAAAAATATAGAACACGCATACTAAAGAAAATAGAGAATATATATGAAATATGATTAAAATACTGGAAATGGAAACACAGGTATGTACATAGATATATACATAGTAGATACAATTTTCTGTATATAAATTAATACTTTACCTGTAAGCTCAACAGCGAACAGCACTTTTTTGTTTAGGGACACTTTGTTTAAACAGTTTTAATGGCTACCCAACTCAAAAAGAGGGTTCCAATTGGTTCGGAAGGCTACTGCTGCCAAACACAATCACATCTACACTGCAACATCTCTTAGATTGTTTCTCAAACCTTTTTCACCACATTTGGTAAAGGTGAGAAACAGTTTAAAACAAAAGCAAAATGTGAAACCACAAAGTGTTAACTTATCCTGGGACAAACATGGCTGCCTCCGTACTACCTAAAATTTTCTTTGCATTCACTGTATTAAAACGTGAATGACGCTGGGCAAAAGGGAGCAGCAAGGCTGGTTTTTGTTTATTAAATAATTTCTTATTTTCCACTGATTCTGTCAGGACCTCGAGCACACTCAGGCGTCGCCTCAACTCTGTGCCCAGCCCTGCCTCGTGCTGCCAGGGCTTGGTCTCCCGGCCTAGAGTGCCCGGAGCCTATCTCCAGCCCAGCGCCTCCAACCCTCTCTGCGGTTGCTCCTCACCTGGCCTCTGCATGGACCCTGGACCCAGTTTGCAACTCATCTGGGTCTGTGGATGGTTGCTACTAGCCCTTGGCGCTGCTCGCCCAGCTTGCGTGCTGCAGCGTGACGCCTCGTCGGTGAGGGCGCAGCCGGTACTTTGGTCACCCTTGCCTCCCAGCGCATCCCCCCTCACGTAGCTGCTCCCTGACAGTTTCTATCCTGGCACGCAGATCCTGAAAGAGCCAAACCTTTTATAAGTTGCTGAAATCATGTTAACTGAATTCCAGTGCATGGGAAAAGGGCAACTGTTGCCTTGCAAGAGAAAGATACACGGCCTGTCTTTCACCAACAGCTAGGACATCCACAACTTAGGGGATCGCCTGTGTTTTGCTAAAGCTTCCACATAATTTCAATAGTGAGAGTTATAGTACTCCACTCACAGTGTCAAGGGAATTGCCAGGATAATATTGCATTATTACATTTATATGGTTTTTATTTTTTGCCTGCCAGTCTGTAGAAATTACTATAAATACAGCAATTCCTGAACTATATAAGCAGAAGTTCCTAAAGCTAGCTTTAGAAAAAAGTTTAAACGTTTAAACTTTCTGAAGAACAAAAAAATACCAGTAAGAATTCTGAAAAAGAGGATGAAAAAGTACTTTATAATCTAGAATTCTGAAGAAACAAATCTCTCAGTGGAGGAAAGCTTCAAAATAAATGTAAGGCCAGAGAAAACTGAATAAATAATGGAATGGAATAATTAAACATCTTTCTTTGGCTGGACAAGCACAATTAAACACGATCTTTAACCCTGCTCAATACTTACCAGATTTAGAAATGACAAGTTCAGCTTTAGGAGTACACACAAATGTTTTTCTCTTTTCAGACTACTGTATCATTTCTGACATTTTTATGAAGAACATAGCAGTGTTCTCATATATCCTCAAAATAAACAGAATTTGAAAAAAACAAATTCTATAATTTGATATATTTTCTGACAGAAGAATGTTAGATGGGGAAATCTGGGAATCTGTTGCCCTGCAACTCCCCAAGTACAAGTGTACATAACAGAAATACTCTGCAAAGGTCTAGGCCTGGAAAACCCATCCCCTTTGAAACACGCACAGCTGTTTCATGTGAAATGCGAGGAATGGTTCTCACGGTTCAAGTGGATGGGCTCTGCTGCACGGTAACAGAGATTTGGATCCATTACTTGGATCCATATCTGCTCTGGTGTCTCAGATCGGTCAGAAACACCACTTAAGTGCCTGAAGCCATGGATTACACCTCCCCACTCTGAACACAGTTCTCAGTCTTTGCAGGTCTGAGACAGGAACTAAGGACAAAAGACTTTCCAGAAAAAAAATCGTAAGCCAATTAGCATGCAAATTAAATTTTCTTGCCTCCTCAAAATTTTGAAAATAAGGCATGCCACTATGATTTTAGTGCTAGTTCTTCTAGAAATGAGGGAGTAGACTATTTGTTCACAAAATTTTATATGCAAACCCTATAAACTACAAACACGGAAGAAGCTCTACCTGAAACCAGTGGTAACCACAGCTATCCATTATCCCATATGAGACAGGGAAACCAATCTGCCCAGAGATGGCAGCTTGATATGGTTACAAGCATACGACAGTCAGACCTTCAGCATTACAGCTTAGCCTTGAACTAGAAGTTAGATTTCACTACCACATTGAGAGCAAACTGGTGTTTTTAGTTTTCAGTAGTATTGGCCTAGCTAAACAAGTTGCTAAATAAATAGTTAATATTTTTGATCATGTAAGGTGTCCAATAAATTCTCAGACCCTTTATTTTCAGTAAAACAAACTGCAACTGAAATGTTGAAAGTTACCAGTTTCCCACCAATCAAGGACACCAATACTGAAGAATAGAGTCCGAATGAAAACGTTTTTACTGAAAAATATATTCTTTTCTGAAAACCAGAATTTTATTAGTTTTGAGTAATTTTTTAGGTATGTACTATCATTTAGAAATGTTCTGTAAAAAAAAGCCCCAAACTGTGAATAAAAATATTTTTCTTCTACCCCTGAAGAGACATGTGTAATTTGGGTCTAACATGTTACTGAAATATTCCCTGAAATATGAATTAATATGTTCCCTACCCTGTGCACATACTTCAAAACTGAAACAAAACAGGTATATCAGGTTCCCTAAAGCTTTAAAAACATCTTCCCCCCCAGTACTCATCAGCTTCCAATATAATAGCCCTAAACCCCCAAAATCATATAGAAGCCGAGTAGTTTCCCTGCTTTTGATGTTAGTGGTCTTTTAGAGCCTTAGTATGATGCACATTCAGAATGTTCAATGGTATAATGTAAGTGAAGCACATCAAAATTGAATTCCATAAACTTTTATATACTGCAAAAACCTAGGATTTGGTGCCATTAGACTGAAAATATCACTTACTTGATTTAGACAAACCATGCAGTATATTGTGACTGATTAAAAACCCCTGCATATTATTGCCAATTACTTGTGTTATATCTCTCCCTCTGCCTTCTATAGCCAGAAGGCACATGGTACATCTCCACCCAGAAGCAAGCCTAAGAGAGTCAATAATTCAGAGTTTGATTAGTGCTGAAATTATTTCCTCTCCACCGTGCAATTTTAATTCACTTATTTTATGTCCAAGGACAAGACGACAAAGGATTGGAGAGGTTTTCCCTGCGTACTTGTCATTTTCACATTTCCTAAAGAGAAAGGCAAAGCCAAAACTCTTGAATTAGAAACTTGTCATATTGGCAGCCACTACATCATTTCTTAGTTGCAGGGTTCTCTCTTCCACAGCCTATAAGTATCTGCAGATTTTTATTTTCAGGGGCAGGCAGATTCAAAAGATTTCTACCAGGAAGCCTAAATTCACTCTCTTGCTGTTTTCAACATGAATCAGAGCAGAAACCCTCCTTTAGCACTCAAAGCCAAGCCAGCTAAAAATACATGCCTTTCCTACAACCCAGTCACCCAAATGCATCTCTATTTTCAAACCTACTTACTGTGGAACTGAAACAAAGCGTTGCTTTGTCTTATAAATACCAACAGTATAGTAAAGAAAAAGATGTCAGATATGTTTACTGTATGCTTGTACGTAACTGCAAGGAAACAGCTAACATGCCCTCTCCTTAACTCAGACAAAAATTCCTGGAGGCTAGGGAGAGGACGCAACATACCAGGAGGTGCGAAACAGCTCTGAGAATTGTACTTGAGTAGCAAGCTGGCACCTGCTGGGGTTACACAGCAGCCCAGAAGCTCATTGGAGATATTTGACACAGAATCATAGAACCATTTAGGTTGGAAAAGACCTTTAAGATCATCAAGTCCAACCATAAACCTTGCACTGCCAAGTCCACCGCTAAATCATGTCCCTAAGCACCACATCTACACGTCTTTTAAATTCCTCCAGGGATGGTGACTCAACCACTTCCCCAGGCAGCCTGTTCCAGTGCTTGACAGCCCTTCTGGCAAAGAAATTTTTCCTACTGTCCAACCTAAACCTCCTGTGGCGCAACTTGAGGCCGTTTCCTCTTGTCCTATCACTTGTTACTTGGGAGAAGAGACCAACGCCCACCTCGCTACAACCTCCTTTCAGGTAGTTGTAGAGAGCGATAAGGTCTCCCCTCAGCCTCCTTTTCTCCAGGCT
>JAVKLA010000017.1:5430197-5454407 GCA_034782735.1 Sagittarius serpentarius | reverse complement strand
TCAACCAACACCCCCAGGTCCTTTTCCACCGGGCAGCTTTCCAGCCCCTCTTCCCCAAGCCTGTAGCGTTGCATGGGCCTGTTGTAACCCAAGTGCAGGACCCAGCACTGAGCCTTGTTGAACCTCATACAGTTGGCCTTGGCCCATCGATCCAGCCTGTCCAGATCCCTCTGTAGAGCCTTCCTACCCTCCAGCAGACCAACATGCCCACCCAGCTTGGTGTTGTCTGCAAACTTACTGAGGGTGCACTCAATCCCCTCATCCAGATCGTTGATAAAGATATTAACAGAACTGAATTGTCAAAAAGCCATTCTCATGGTGAAATAAGTTCTCCCACCCAACATGTCTTGAAAATGAACAGCAAGACAGTACAAGCTGAGGAACAGGCTCAAGCTGAACCTCTCCAGCTACTCAAATAATAGATGTTGACTCGGTAAACTGGCTTGGAAAGGGGGACTCATGATAGCCTCCTTGAAAACAGGTTAATTAGAGAAAAATAATGAAATGTGGACTATATTACATCGTACTAAATCAGATTGTTTTGAGGCATCTATGGATGAAAATGTGTGTATATGAATGCGTACATGTGCTGAACAACTGCGATTATAAAGAAATAAAATTATAAAGAAATGCAGCAGCGGAATATTAGAAATGAAAAAATGGAAATATTAATGTGAAAAAAAACCAACCTTCATTTCCCATCAATTCAGAACCTTAAAAGGAATATTACTACTTTTAATAAAATTTTTGTTGAGCAAGACAGTATAGAAAAGTCATAAAAGGTAATATGCTACCTAATTTACATGCAAACCCTTTAAGAGCCGCTGAGAAGTACTACATATTTCATATATTCTGAACTGCAACAACAGAATTCGTTCCTCTCACACCATGCACTTTTGATCAAAGTAAGTTAGCAAGCTGCTGATGGCTTGTTTCTCTCCATCTTAGACGCATCATCCACCATCCCTGAACAACTTTTTTGTCAGTAAATCCAGTTACTTCGTAATACCTGTGTTTAACATTTTCTTGATACATGGACAGATCAGAAGTATTTCCATTAAATAATCTGTTTTGTTACCTATCCAGTCCTTCCAATGCAAAATTAGTGAAATAGAACTGAATATCTACGGGCGCCCTTCCAACTTGAACTGTTTGTTACTGCAGTCCTTTCACAATTACAATTCAATAAAGAAAAAATTTATACAAAATTCAAGAAACAAAATTGGGTTCTCCTTAATGCATTTTTGTAGGGGAAAATGAATTTCAGAGAACTGTAAACAGTTTCTTAGAAAACCGAGTACTTCTTCCATTTCCTCATATACTTCGAAGTTCTTCACGTGCAGCAAAATGGCTGTAAATGGAATGAGCCAGCTTAAGTTGAAGTTTGTTCAGAGAACAAACTTTCTAAATATATTTCATTAAGCTAATCATTTGTCTGATATTTAGGTTATTTATTTCAGTTTCAGACATCAGTAGTCTACTAGGAGAGATCCATTAATCTTCCACAAGAACTTATATGAGTTTTCCTCACGGTGGTATTCATGTGCCTCACAAGTGCTAATGCATTTATCCCCACAAACCAAGACTCATTAAGATTTTAATGGTAGCTGGGTTCAAATGACTATTTCTCCTGAGACTTTCAGGACTGTGTTGGCATGTCATTCAGATACCCCTTTTTTACCCTTCTGGTAACTGCCCTAACACATTTCTGTATGTCCATGTTTCTACAGAATGCTACATCAACACTTAAAAATTCTTAGAAAGCCTGGGGTGTCTGTATGAAAATCACTGCACGGACTTAACTAAAGTGTATGAATGTTCTTTGTCATTTTTGTTATTTGTTATGCTGGGTTTTTCTTTTCTTTTTTTTTTTTTTTAAACATTTTACCACTTGCAAAACCTGGACTGGTCAACTTTTTACCCATCAAAAGATTGCAACAATGCTCAGTGATCAAAAACTCTATTCAGCAGCAAAACCGAATTTGTAATCTCCTGATAACTATTCACACCAACTGCTCACCAAATGTTTAACAAGCAAAAAGTACGCTGACGTGGAAAAAATAATATAGAACAATTATGTGGCTGATTAAGACCCCTTAAAATACATTCCATTTAAAATACAGGGAAAAAAAGTTTTGAGTATTATTTTGCATTTTTCAGACATTTTATTCTTCACAGAAAGTAGCTCCATACATGCTATTTTTCCACTTTTTTATCATCTTCTGCTACAAATCAAAAATGATAATCAGTTTTCTTTGAAAAGCTCCATAGCCCATTGCCAGTTTTCTACATTAGATTCTCCTCTAGGGCTTTCTAACTGAACATCAGTTGCCTGAGTTAAGTCTTCCTAAAAACTGAAGAAATAACTTAATGAAAGCAGTTACATTAATCAACTTATTTTCACTTAATTAGTGATTTTAGTTACCATAATTTCCAGAATTTCATAATGACCAGCTGAACTCAAGGGTTTTATTGATCTTAGTGACCTTCTTAAATTTACCAAGTTGATCAACAACTTCATAAATAATTTTTACTGTACTGAAAACTTGTGAAATACAGATATGCATGAGAAATACAGCTATGCATGAGAAGAAGCATTTGCCTAGGGGTATTTGCTGTCTTCAGACCAGTCTAACAAAAGTCACACCCTCTATGAATACACTATTCCACAGGAAGGAATTCCGATCACTGTAGAAAATTACAGTTCAAGACCTAATACAGGCAGACTGACAGTTTCTCTCACATTAAAAACAAAAGGAAGATAAGGTACGGAAGAATGGAAAAGGCATTATGTTTTCACCTCATAAATAAGTTGTGTCTAGGCACTTAAATTGTATTCAGTTCCAGTAACCTATTCAAAAAAGAAAAAGCAACAGCAAACCAAATTGAACCTACAGGTATGGGCAATGAAAATGGCCAGAAGTCCAGGAATACATTACCATGGGCCACACTTGTTAAAATGCTCTAATAACTTTTATTGGATTGAAAATATGCAAGATAAGCAACAATATATTGAAAGTAAATACAGAATATCTCATCATCTGCTCAGAAATATGAAGGGATAAACCATGAAGTACAACAAATAAAACGGATGAAATTTTTTTTTAAACAGTGCATAATTACATCTACTGCTGCAGCGTAATACTGAGCTTAAGAGTTAAAAAAGCTCAAAAGGGATTTTTTGTGGGTTTAGTATAGCAAACAATTGGCTATTGCATTAGATTTTCCTTTTTATGACAGCTGCTTATTGTGCAAAGTTGAACAGATAAAGTTGTAAGATAAGTGCTTAGAAGATAGAAAATATACAATGCATTGAAATAAAAGAATCATTGGCAATTACTGCTTAAATAACACACACACATATAAAAAAATCCCTTAATTGGCTCCTGTTTAGATAAAATTGAAAAGAAATCCTCATTTAAATTTGGAAGCTAAGGGGTTAAAGAGAAAGCAATATAAAATGGCAAATTAATACATTTCTCTACTTTTTGGATCAGTCATAAAAAAATAGACTGTTACTAAATAAATAGGGTTTTAAAGTTTTTTAAAACAACAGTGGTTGACTCCTTCAGCTTTCTCTTACACGCTTCTTAAAAGCAACTGTATGGCCAACATAGAAGATAAAGACTGGCAATAAATTATTCACACCGCTCCGTGTCGTATAACTTAGTGCCCAATTGTTACTGTTTCTTAAATAAAAATAAACAGTATCTTGGTGCTTTTCAAATACTAGAAACTTTATGCTTTGGGGAAACATTTGCCTACTAATTTGGGGCACAAGATAGATGTGATCATTTCTGAATCTGTTTTGTTCATTATTTAAAAGGTCTGTAATAAACAAATGAGAAATACGTTTTAAAACAACTTCATTATTGTTCACGACAACTGCTTCAATTAGCTAGAATTTCTTCTCTGTAGCAACATGTGTGTTCCACTTTTAACTCACTAAATCTTTGTGCTCTCTAAATGACACAAGCAGTCCTTTAACTAGATTTGGTCTTTTATGGTCTTTACTTATTTTTCCTCATAACAAAGCATCCACAGCAATTTCTTTTGTGTTTCTAGCTGCCAAAACATAAACTGTAATATTTCACATCAAATCAGTGTTCTTAAAAGTGTTAGTTTTCCACTATCCACTTCAGATTATTCTAATTTGCTATAAAGTATTTTAACAGAACATTAAAATTCTTCCTGCCAAAACCCATGACTGTAGTGTCAGCAGGCACTAAGCTAAAAAGGTTCATTGTCATTCAGGATATGAGAAGTAGGACATGCTCCAGCTCGCATTAAGGTGAATGAACAAATTCTTATTGATTGTAATGAGTTGGCCAAGTCCCTTGACCGGGTTGAGAGTAATATTACCCATCTCACGAGAAGTTTATTGCTAAAATTTTGTATGTCTAAACAGGTTTTTTCCTGTAATTGCTCAGTGCTGGGGCATTTGAATTAGCTCTTCATTTTATAATTTATAATTTACTTCTGCAGACGTACTCAG
This sequence comes from Sagittarius serpentarius, assembly GCA_034782735.1. NCBI lineage: Eukaryota > Metazoa > Chordata > Aves > Accipitriformes > Sagittariidae > Sagittarius > Sagittarius serpentarius. The sequence goes on along the minus strand of JAVKLA010000017.1, from coordinate 5,449,912 downwards.
AATTTTAAAAACAAGCATTAATCCTAAAAACTTTGCTTTGCTTGACATATACTACGCAGCAGTCCCTTACCTGATGACTAACACACAGTTACTCTTTGCAGGTCAATGGATTTGCTAATGTAGAGCAATCAAAAAATCACTAGATTTTGATGAAAACCTTTACATTATAGCAAAAAGTGCTGTGGTTCTGAAATAAAAAATAGTAAGAAAAACTCAATACATACCAAGTACTTAAGTACAGGGTATTCTTCTGAATGGCAAGTGAATAACCATTACCAGACAGAAATACTGCATATCACTGTAATTCCATACGGAACCCAGTTTCCTGACAAATAAAGCTACCCCTATTTGTTAGGAGCATTTCTATCAAAGGTCCAGATTCAATGAGGTGCCTACACTTGGCTTCTGTTTAAGTGCAGAAATAAAGAAATGCAATAGACTGATTGTGTGTTTGAAGTTTATCATATAGTTAAGCACTTCAGTAAAACAGAACATCAGTTTAGAAACACAAATGAGATTTCTTTAGACCTTTGCAGGAAAGCAATTCACCTATACAAGAATTAAGGTTGACAGCAAGAGTTCCCACCGACAAAAACAAGCTGACAATAACCTGAAGCACTGGTGTTGCTGATTTTCAGCCACATTGTCACAGTGGAGAAAAACCCAAAAAACTATTAATGGTTTTTTAAGTATTAAAGGCTCCAACACTAGCAAAAACAACTAAAAGCTTAGCATTGTCATGTCTTCCTCTTCATTATATCTCCTGTTAAAATAACTAATCAAACAATCTAGAAACTCAAAAGATATTAAACAGATTATATAACTTCTCTTTAATATCTTACATAAAGAAGGAAGACAATGTATCCCTTAAGCGTCCAAGTAAGGAAAATGTTAGGTCTTCCTTTATGTTTCAAAATATCAATCCATTAAATAATTAAGAGTTTCATCAGTGTAATTTTAAAATCTCAAAGACACTGAAGTTATTGAAATAAAATAATAGCGTAATCCAGGCTGAGTTAAGTGAGTAGCAACACATCATGCAAGACAGCCAAAGATGGGGTGGGGTGGGGGAAGGGGGAGAAGATAAGGTTTGGCAGCTTTCATATCCAAAAGAGCACAGAAGGAAGAATGTCCTCATACAAAAGGTCCACAGAAAGAAAGGCTTTGATTATCCAGTGGAAAAATAACAATTTGTGTTAAAGGACAGAGTAACCACCATTCAACATTAAAACAAATTTCACTGTACAAAGGTTTATGTGACAGTCTATTAAAACAGACCCTGGGAAGAGAGAGAAAACATGAAGGTCATGGCACCGGAGGGTATTTTTATCTTCATAAAATGCCATGAGGATGTGACCTAGCAAACAAAGTAGAAGCCCAAGGCACTCTGCTAATAGAAGATAAAGTCTGAGAATTTCAGAAGAGATGAATTAAGCCTGAACAATCCAGGTCATTCACATTTTTAAACTTTTCAATTTTCAAAAATACTCTATGAAAGTATTGAATGCTTGAAGCCCAGAAATGTAGCGAAGTCTGCCCATAAAGAGAATCAACAGTCTGAAAGTTGCCTCAGTTTAAGCATAGTGGAGTTGGTGATATTTAGAAAAAGATCAACTGTAACACATGTTGCTCTCAATTTGTATTTTGAAGGATCTTTCTGAATAACACAAGCAAAAACTGCCATGCAAAAATTTAAAATTTACAGGCAACCTGATCAATATTTTCTTTTCTCTTCGTTTAAAAAAATAAGGCCTGCTTGAAATACTTGTAATAATTATGACCACTATCTGGAAAAAAACCAAAAAAACCAAACAAAAACCAAAGGAAAACAAACCAAAAAAGTGAATCCAGTTTTATTTGTCACTCAGAAGCTGGCTCGTTGCTGGTGTCTGATGCTGCTTCACTCCTTCTGCAGCTCCTGGCAGCTCGCTAGCAGCCAGGTTTTCCAGATTTACACTACCTTTACTGTAGATCTTATTGAGCCAACGTAAAGCTCAACAGGTATTCAAAATTAAACTTTTTTGTTTCAGGTTTTGGGGTTTTTCTCCAGCAAGCTTCCGAAATGAATAAAAGCCACACAAATCCTTCAGAGAAAAAGAATGTCTTCATTCCTCAAAGTCAGATTTTATTGATGACGGAGCTGGGAAACGGTGCTGTGGCTGTCCCATCCCTTCTCCCATACCGCACAGACCACTGGGTTTCTCAGAGTTAATTCTTCCTTGAACACGAGCGTACCTTTTAGAGGAAGAAAGGACCTTGACAAGCTGTTTGACTACTTCCAAAAGAGACTTGTTTCTCACATGAAATTGCCAAGGTTGATTTTCCAGCCTATGGAGTTTATTAAACCTTGATATTTGTAAGAGGTGCAGGTGCCCAGGCGCTGGCAGCGGGGGCCGCAGGGGCAGGCGGCCTCTGTGAGGAGCGGGTGGGGCTGCTCCGTGCCGGCCACAGCCGGTTCCAGCCGGCTCCAACCCGCCCACCGCCGGGCCCGGCTGAGCCCCGCAGCCACGGTGGGGGTGCGGCTGGGGAAACATATTTTAAGAAAGGGCAAAACTTGGCAACAGCAGGGAGGAGTGAGGAAAAAAAAAAGCGTGAGGAACAGCCCTGCACACAGCAAGATCAGAAAAGGAGGAGAGAGCAGAGGAGCAGACATTCCCCTGCAGCCTGTGGAGGAGACCACCATGGAGCTGGTATTTCCTCAAAGCCCATGGAGGAGACCATGAGGTGGAGCAGGTATTTCCCTGCAGCCTACAAAGAGGACCATGCCAGAGCAGATACCCACACTGCAGCCCATGGAGGACACCCCCACTGAAGCAAGTGGGTATTTCCTGAAGGAACTGCAGCCCATGGAGAGCTCATGCAGGAGCAGGTTTCTCTTGAAGGACTGCAGCCTGTGGGATGGACCCGCGCCAAAGCAGGCGAGAAGTGTGAGGAGGAAGGAGCTTCAGGGCAGAGTTAGGGACTGACCACGACCCCTATTCCCCATCCCCCTGGCACCACTCAGGATTGCAGGGAGGAGGAAGAGGTGTTGGGAATGAAGGAGTGAAATTGAGCCTAGCAAATGGGGTGGGGGAAAGGTGTTTTTACTTTTGTCTTTGTTTCTCACCACCTTACTCTATTTTTGATTGGCAATAAATTAAATTTTCCCTGAATTGAGTTGATTTTGACTGTGACGGTAGTTGGTAAGTGATCTCCTTGTCTTTATCTCAGCCCACGAGCTTTCCATCTTATTTTCTGCCCCAGTCCTGTTGAGGAGGGGCAGTGAGAGAGTGGCTGGAGGGGTGTCCAGAGCTGGCCAAGATCAGCCCACCATTACCTTTTAAACGGGGACCTTTTTAACAAATTATTGCAATTACATTGCGCTGTTGTATGTTTCTGTACATCTATGACATCTACTTATAGATTATTGCCAGACATATCTATATGCCATAATAACAACAGATACACAAACTTAGTATATCCAATAACAAAATGCTAAAAAAACCCTTACTTGTTAGAACTCTTGACTGTGAGAATCTAAGAGACTAGTCATAATATTTAACTATAATGAAGAGCAAATATCAATCACATTATTTCTTAGAACTGTCCCATATATTGCATAATACTTGTCCATTCTAAAAGCTGCATTTTACTTTACACTGCTATAAAATATCATACTGTTTCCCAGAAAGAGAAACAGCTTTTTCTTCTCGGTGTGGGTATTGGGAACATTGTTCTCGTCACTTTATCCCTTCAGGTAGAATTCTTTCATGCTTTATATATCATGTTAAATACTACCCACTCAAAGGACCCAAATAAAAAAGTACATACACACTACAACCTCTCTATTTATTTCATGAATGGTTAAAAGAGTTTTAGGTCAAGACCCAGAAAAAGAAGGGCCTTTGAGCGGAGCTCCCACGTAACAACTCAACTTCCTAAACCTTCGTGACACCCAGATAGCTTTTATTTGGTCTGAGCAACCTTGGCATTCCCACTGGACACTGCCCTTCAGTCTTCTGTTCCACATTTATCCGCAGTCAACAAGATCATTATCCACAATACAAGATCTCATTGTTGTCCATTAGACATCTTCACTTGCAGTACAGTGCCTAGGTGGCTTACGCTGAATGCCAGGTACTTGAAGCAAAGCTAAAAAAAGCCCAATGTGCATAGCTCACAAAACTAAGACAAGATCACCTTTGTGCCCGTAACCTTTCAATTGAACGGGAGAAACCAGCTATTTCTCTTTTAGAGCATCATTACATTACTGCACAATGGTGGTAATGTTGTATGGTTAAATACAGAGTTAAGAGAAGAGTCTACATTGACAAAAGATATATTTCTTAATGGGGCAGGGAGGGCAGGGGGGAGGGACATGCCACACCAAAGAAGCTGCCTAAGAGAGCAAAGCGTCAGAGAAGACAGCGCACTTGATTTTATTACGCAGAACTATGCTTTCTAGCCATAAAATCACTCATGCACAAATTGATCACATTGTCTTTGTTATTTAATGTGCCCGATAAGTGGTGTCACGGAATGGTCTAAAGCATACATCAGAACTATATATAAATGACACATCCTCAGCCAAATCAAGTTATGGATGAAGAGTAAAAGTATCACTGTATGAAGTCAATTTCCTGACACTGGAAACGAGTAAGATTCTGAAAACATTTGTAAAGACACTGGGTCCACAAAACGATCAGACCTGCGACAAAATACCCATTGAAATCAGTAACGGCCCAACTGCTGAACTGACCAGACCCATACAAGTCACAGATACGTCTGATACTACTGTGGAAAACCTGTAGGTTAAACTGTTTTTCCAAACACTCCTTGGTGACAGAATAAGCCAAACCAGCTCCTTGAGCATTGGAGTGGTGGTGTGCTCAGGGGTTAGCAGAAAGGAATTATTTGTAGGAAATAAGTTCAGTGAATCAAAGTAGTTTATTCTTCCAATTAATGATCAAGAATAACAGAAAGAAAATGTTGAAAATATTCTAACATATTTAAAATGCAAAATACCTTTCAAGAACATAAGAAACAGTCTCCTTGATAAATCTTGCAAGAGCAAGGCAAGAGATCTCTGTCTTCTTCCAGTGTTGTTAAATTTGTGATCTCAAATTATTCTCTATGAATACAATAGCTTCCTAACACAATTATTTTATAGATAATTAAGGCGTTGAACTAAAATCCCACATATCTTACTTAGAACAGCAAAATTGCTTTGAATTTGCAGTACCTTCCACAAGAAAGCTGCTGAAATTCCACCTAAGAGTATACTCCTTGCTAACCTTTGCGGTACCATGAGATTCCTGTCTCCACAAATGCACCCAAACAATTGCCCTCCAGCAAGAGGGAATTTGTACTCGGGTACACATCATTAAGGTCAGATGTTCTTCCAGTACCACTCCAGCCGAATGGTCAGCTAACCAGAAGTTCAAGCAGGAAGAAATGAGGAATATAGGTAAGAGTTCGAAGCAGAGAATATGGATCCCTTCACTTCACCAAGCTCTGCAGAAGTTTTGTAAGTATTTTATAATTTGACTCTCCAGCCTACTGAATAAAGCCTCTTCCCATCAGTTGTTTGAAATCAACTAGTTAACACACAGATACAGAGGACCTTGACACCAATCTACTGTTACAGGGATAAACCATGCATAGCTGTGTTTTAAATACAAACAGAAAAATTAATTTTGGGAGGGGCATACCTCGTTCATTTGTTCCAGTATGAAAGCAGTTACCCAGATAGAAGAATTTGGAATATACTCAGAGGGGATATAGTCAGAGAAAAACTTAAAGGAATCCAGTTCTCCTTGCCCTCCCAAAATCTGGGTTTTTTTGAATTTGCAGAAAAAGGATATGATTCACTCACAAACTCAAACGCTGGTAAACATCACTGGATGGCATTTATTGCAAATCCCCTGTCATCTTTATTAATGCAGTATTAATCTAATGATGATGTAGGCAAGTATAGCAAATTGCAGAGTAGGATGAAAAAGTGTATCTTAATCCATTAAAATATCAATGTTAGAATGAATGTTGATAGAGACAAATGAGCTTATCTATTTTGCTCTAAATATAAAACAGAATCTTTCTCTTTCAAAAAGCAGCCAACAACAAAGAGTCAGAAACACAGATACTAAGTCCTATACAAAACATGGAGCTCCAGAAGAATTTTACAGTGCTCTAATGAGATTTTTTTCCACTCGGTACAAACTTGACATGTTTGCCACTGCTTTCTGCTTACAGAGTGGTATTCTGTCCTGCCAGCTGTTCCATTTTATTCATTTTGGAAAAATAAAGTCCACTTCAATACATCAATGCATAGTCTTCATTTTGCATGTTTCCTGTTTTGAAAACATTACGGTTTAAGTAAACAACCAGTTGTAAACACAAAGGCACATCATTCAAGAGACCAGTTTTTGCTGAGAGGCCCAGGGATATTGTTACAGAGGGTCAACCACACGCAGTCAACAGCTAGGCATAAATTTTTCCAAATGATGTAAAGTAATGGAAATTTTTTTTTTAACATAGCTGAAATACTTGAATTTTAAACCTCTCTTAAGAGCTAACCTAGCACAGAGTAATCCCTAACATCTGTAAAGGTGCTATACTCAGCTTTTAGATACTTTTTAAATTTTTTTTTTTTTTTCTCCTCACCATTTATCCCTCACTTTATCTTTCACTGTCCAGCTGAGAATCAGCCATTAGTGGTAAAGAATCTACACTAATTCTAGTTACCAGACTGCTTATAATAGCTTCCCAACTGGCACCTCATGGAGGGCCATATGCCATTTCAACTGAAGAGGATGGCAATGTGCCCACTGACATTATTAGAACTGAAATTAATTTTAGATGTCCAAAACTCAGAAAATCTATTGCTCCAACTGACTTACCTTTTTCTTCTCAAAATCTGCCATGTCTTCCTTCAAGCTTCTTAGAGCTCATCAGAAGGTTCCAGCTCCTGTGCAGCTGCTAGGTTATTTTTGAGCTGGTGAAGGAGGAATGGCAATATAGCTAGATTTGCACTTACAAAAGGAAGAGAGTCGTATCTCAGAGGTGGGTGCAGACTCCAAGAAGTGTATCCTGGCCTCCTAAGTCTGCATCTAAGGAAATGTTTTGACCTGCTAGAGTGAGCATTACTATAAACTGATACACTGTGATTTAATTTTGATTTTCCCTGTCATACTACATTTGCCACTTTCCCATCTTGAAATAAACAGCAGAGATAATGACGTTATCACATTACTGCCAATATCACACAGTTAGCACCCCACTTTGAACCTGGTCAGGTGAAACTACTTTACACTGGAGACAGACCAAATTTTCACCTCAATCTATTCTTTCAAAATTACATTACTTGCAACTGGAGACTGACTGGAAAGATATTCTCACTGTCAGCCATCCAGGACTAATTTTTCCTTACATTACTAATTGTTCTTGTGCTTCTGTATAGGCACATAAGCAAGTTTCAAGAGCTGGGCTAAGAATCTGAGTCCTACCCATGATGGGTATACTGTAATGGAGCTTCCTGAGGCTCTAAGTTTTAAGAAATTCTGATAAATTGTCTGCCTCAAAACATAATGGGACAAGAGTGAGTCATGCCAACTGGGTTGTAGTGCAACCCAGTAGCTCTGCATGTTCAGTGTCAGAAAACCTTATGAGCTCTCATATGAAGGAGGTATAAAGGAGTAGGCGGAGTTTTTATATTACACGGTCACACACTATCTTCTTCCCCCAGTTAATCTCTGGTGCTCTCTAGGATTTTTATAGAAGACGTGACAGTTGTTTGAAACCCTTTCTCTTCATTGCTGTACAAAACACAAAACTGATGAAAAAAAAAATTCATTAATGTTGTGGGGTTTCTAAACAATACAACAAAGTACCCATGGGGAAATTCCTAACACTATCCTCAAAACAGTTTCTGAGCCGCACATTTAGAACAGTGAAAGTAAAGCAAGAATATCAAGCTGCTTCTCACCCAACTGACATGGTACTTTTCACACATCAAATGAAGTTCTGCTATACAGTGCCCTAGCTTCAAGTAAAGAAAAACAGAAATATTTGCAAATAATGCAAATATTCATTTGCTAAGTCACAGAGAGTAGGTACTTAAACACTAAAATTTTATGTTTATAAATTTTACTTTAGTTAAGAGTGTTATGTTTAAAAGCTTTCTTTGTGAAACACTTCTTGTATAACACTCTAGTACTGAAGTATTTAAACTCCTAACTTACCAGGCACACAAATGTATTCATGGTGAGGTTAAAACAACTATCAGGATCAAAGAGTTAAAGGGACTGAGAAGAAAGTTGAGTTCTGGTGGCTGAACTAGCTCCAAATTCTTCTGTCCTCCCTATCACAAGTAGACAAAATTATCACTAGGCTGAAATATTAACATGGTACCAAGATTCCAGTCAAGATCATTTGTTGGTTGGGAAAAAAATGTGCTCCAAAAGCATCTTCTCACTGACAGGAAGAGGTTTTCCTTAATGACTTTATAGCTCTCAGAATATAAATCTAAAATCTCAGCTTTGGATTCTGGCGATGTGTAGGTGGCTTTGTGTGGGGGTGGCTGCCAACTGAAGTCATAATGTCTATTGTTGCATTATTAGAAAGCTGCCATTAAGCAGATCTGCGTACTATCATACTTGCTGGAGCCCAAGTATAAAATTACATGCTCTCTGACTCCTAAACTTGGATGCCTGTGTCAAGAACAGATCACTAAAGCATCATAGGCTTAAGTAAATGGCATTCAGAAAGCTTGATTTTTCCAAACAGGAGGGCTATCTACATACTGTGTCAGAATTAAGAACAGTTCAAATAGTACCTCCTCCTCCTCCTCCTCCTAATTACTCTGAAGGAGATTGCTTTGAAAAGCTCTTTGCACACTTACAGAAGCAGCAAAATATTTTAACAGGCATTTGTAAGTCAGTTTTCCTTTTTAAAGTGTGAACAGTGATTTACAAGGTCTGCGTTTTGATAAAAACTTTATGCTGAACGTACAGCCTTCCTCACCTGCTCTTTCTTGAAGTGAACAACACGCTATTAAACAGCACGATGACCTCACAAGTACAGGCATGGGGAGGTTTAGAGCAGCGTAAAAACAGGTTTCACCAGAGCGAACCGGCTTGATTGCAACACCTGTAACTACGATACTGGACACTTATGCCCTGGGAGGGTGGCAATAGCACCATTGACACCACCCTTCACCAAATTCCAGGCAACAAAGCTTGCAGGGCATTTGGATCTGCTACTTCCTATTGCTAGCAATGTCTGAACTGCAGTAATTAGCTCCAAGTTCAACATGGAGCAAGAGACGTCCTTTTCTCATATTATTTTGCCTTCTGTTATGATTCTGCAACTATAGCTTGAATTCAAGCTGTCCCAGCGGAATTATTCCACTTAAGAAACCTTTAAGAGGTTTCTATTATATTCATGTTTCAGGTAACAGCACCTGTAACCAAAGTATTGTGCTATTAATGGGGGCAGTGATACTTTAAATGAATAATTGGCAGCTCTTAAAACAAAGCTGTTTAAAGTGTCTGTGGATACAGGAATGTGGGTAATGTGCTGCTGGTTCTTCCCTAACTACTAGCATCTGAAGCTGCCTTTTCTTTCCAATCCTGTCTTCTTACTGTCTGCCAGCAGCAGTTTCGGTAATAGCATTGCCAGGTACAGGAGCGAGAGACTTCAGTCCAAATGATGTGATAAGTATTTTTGAAAGAGCAAACACGTCTATGCAACAATTGTTCCTGAGAAGAAGCTGTTTCAGATACCACAGCCTACTACTAAACCCTTGTAACTTGAGAATCCATCCAGTCACACGGGTCATTTATTTGAATTAGTGACCTCCGAAGGGAAACTTGCATGTTTCTAACAAGGACCGAGCCGATGACAATCTCTTATTTTTAAACACGCTGAGAAGAGTTGCAAGTGCAGTGCTAAGCGATTGTGCTCTTTTCATTATACTAGCTTTCAGAAAACTTAAGCCTGATTTTCAAAGTGAACAAAAAGGAAAGGAAATCTCTTCAAAGAGCAGAAACATTAACCTCATTCTGACTAAATTACAGCTGTATAATTAAATCCTGTCTACTTAAGTCCGCTTGTTGGAATAGAGGCCCAGTTGTTTAAATAGCTGCATTCTTTCTCACTATATGTCCCAAAAAGCTGTGAGGTTTGCCGCTGTAACTAAACAGTTGTTTGTTCCACCCAAAAGATGACTGTATTTCACAGAGCAATTTCTGTATGCGTAAGGCACACTGGAAGCGACGATATTCAAAAACGTGAAAGGTTAATTGTCATTACTAGAGTGGTCTTCAATAGGTCATAAATGCAGCTCCAGTGCAAAAAGAAGACAACCACCGAGCTGGAATCGGCAACAGTTACAGCCGCGATGAAGAAAGGTGCGCCCAGAGAAAGCCCGGCGCGGGTTTATCTGCAGTCTGGTGCATACTGGGACTGCCAGTGTTGCCTGGCAACTGGCAGGCGGGGTGGCAGGCGCCAGAAAAAGGCCTACACCTATCCTTGCTGTGGCACGATCTTTCCGACAAACCGCTGTTTCAGCTACTGTAGGCCATAAATACACTCTTTTGGCTTACCTTCCGCTGTCATAAAGAAAGCTAAGCAACAGAATTAGGGCAAGCGTACAGGATTGCATTTTAAATATAGTTACATGAGATTCTGATTCTCTAGGTTAAAAATGTTGTATTTTCCCATTTCTCATAGCAACAAAATCTACAGTTTAATTTTCTCAAGAAAATGCATGAAGAAATAATTAAAAGCTCATTGGATCAGGAGACATTGTTGGAAAAATCCTTTCACCAGTACAGTTCGGACAGATGTAATTTTAAACCATGCCAGTCTGAAGATTAAAAACTTCAGGCTTGCACAGTATTGTGGGTTCAGATTCCCCCTGATGTCACGGTGCTACTCAGTGCAGATCCATCTCAAATACTGACCGAAGAACCCAAACCAACTTACTTCCCAGGAGTACCTTCGTTTTAGAAATCACTTAGGAGTTATGCATAGCCAGAAGCAGACTACAGGGGTGACACTGCGCTCTCGTTATATTTAAATGGTTAAGTGGTGCAAATGGTTTTAAATATTTATTTGGTTTTATATCTGGGACCCATTAGGAATGCCTTTTAGGGCAATGAAAGTTCCCCTTCTCACTGAAGCCTTCACTTGACACCTGAACAATTGTAAGAGGCCTAAAAGCTGACTCAGAGTTCACGTCCTTGAAGGACATGAAAGACAGACTCTTCCCATCAGGCTGGAACCAAGCTAAGGCAGGAACACAGGCCTGTCTGATGACTCCACACGTAAGAGCTCCCACAAAACCTCAGACTGCAAAGTCGCTTTTGCAGAAGTGCAGACTGAAGGCACATGCTGTGCTGGAAAGCTTACGACAGCTCAGAAGCTCGCAAAGACGAAAGCCAGTTAATTTAGCTTACTTGCTTCTCATGCTTGGAGCTTACAGTAGCACATGGAATAAACTGTAAATAATTGAAAGCAACCATTATAAATAGATGAAGAAAATTAATTCTTAAGTAGCAATTGAATCTCTTACTGCCCACTGTTCTTCAGATTTCAAGTTACCCAGTCAAGAGAGATTTCCAAAAGTATCTTTCTTCTGACCCTAACTATTTTGCAATATTAATTCTCCCTCTGAACTCTACCCAAAAGGAAAGGACTCTTAGGCTGTATTTTAAAAAGAACAGCACCAGTGCCATTTAATGTCTTCAGGTTATTAGTCTGAATCCTGTCTCTAGTTCAAGATATGATTCCCTGTTACTACTGTGTTCCCAAATTATCTCATTAAGTGTCATGTCAGACACTAATTTAAATTAAATACTGCACAGCATATATTGAGGCCAGGACTTGCTGATCGCTTTGATAAGTTGAGAATTTTATTTTAATCCTTTTTTCATCCACAACAAAAATCTCTCAGTGTTACCACCAGTCATATTGAAAGATACTAACACGCAATATTAGTTTTTAAGAAGCTTAGTCAATGTTTTTTAGTATTTCAGCATTCTGAATATCAATACTTAGCATCTGAGTAATACTTTACACCTTTCTAGGTGTCCAGCTACCTTGTACTACTTTTTGGAAAGCCTTAGTTCATTTTAATTCCTAAATTAGATTTTGGGGGTTTGAAAGCTTAGACCTTGTCAAATTCCAACTTTTTTTTCCAGAGAAAGGACTATACGCCTAACAACAGAATGATCTTTCTGCTTCGTAACAGGGAAATGCTGGGTCACCCTATTAAAAAACTTTAATTAGTTGCTTAACATACACAAAGAATATGCTACTCTCTCTAATCTCATTTTGGGAATAACTGAAGCATTTTAAATAGAAATAATAATGAACTCTGAAACAGACACACCTAGAAAGTCTATGTAACTTGACAGTTCACAGGGCGTTTGTTAATTTGGTCCAGTGCTTTCTATTTGTTCTGGATCTATGCCAGCGTATTTGAAAACCGCATTTAGAAGGTGAGGTTAGCTCAGGAAAATTTGGTTTAAAAAAATTAAAGAATATATTACTATCGCTGCTAGTATTCGAGAAAAAAATAGTTACAGTCTTATTTTAGCTTACTTATTTCAATATTTTTTAAAAAACCAGAATCACTAGAATTTTTAATGGTAAAATATTTATACAAAGCATAAATGAAAATTCAGATTAGGATGTAAAAGTTAGTTTTGTCCTAATAGGGTGTACCATTGAAGTGACATGCCCAATCAATAAAAGTAACATCATAAAGTTGATAGAATCATAGAATAGAATCATAGAATGGCTTGGGTTGGAAGGGACCATCCAAGGCCATCAAGTCCAACCCCCCTGCAGTGAGCAGGGACACCTTCAACTAGATCAGGTTGCTCAGAGCCCCGTCCAGCCTGGCCTTCGATGTTCCCAGGGATGGGGCTTCTACCACCTCTCTGGGCAACCTGGGCCACGGTTTCATCACTTTCTTCCATCAAGACTTAAAATGCTGAAAAATTCCTCTTAAGCCATCCTTTTGATATAATATACTTGAATCTACATTTGTAGCGTATACTTGTGTAAGAGGAAGTCCTCCTAAAATAGCCCTCTGAACAGTTCAAGGAAAAGTTAACAAAGATGTTTATCAAATTACTTTATGTATTTATTAAATAAAATAATGTTGATGTATTGAATGGATGGTTAAGGAACACAGAAGGCGGACAGTAGAACAGGTCATTAGACAGCTTTTCTAACCAAGATGTGAGTGAGCATTAGTGTCACCTCAGAGTGTTATAAATACAGCGCACAAATACTGCCAAACAAATGGGTACTTTTGAATTGATATGGATTTTGTTCTCACATCAAGAAACAAAAATGTCGGAACTCTGGACAAAGATGTGCTTTTATTGCTTTTCTTCGTAATACACAGCTGGTTTTCTTTACCTCTCACAGCAATATCAGGGCTGCACAAAGAACAACTAGCAGACAGCAAACACAAAGAATGATGATTCAAGGTACCATACGTGATACTGTTCCTTATTTTATGTGTAATTGGATCTACTACTTACAAGGATCTAGTAATCAAGCAATTAGAGAGAATGTGTGTTTGACAGAAAACATTCCCTCATTTCTAAGCCAAGGCATATGTGAAGAGAAAAGGAATTACAATATCTCTAGCCCTGGCATTCTCATTTTGTCTGCATTCACAATCACAAATCATTATTTTCCACGTAGCTGTTCAAAACTAGTTGTATCTTCCAGGACAAATTGAAGGCTTAAAACATAAATTAAGCTACAGCATTTACATTTCTCACATACAAAACTATGAAAGATCTGTTGGATTTGGGGTAAAGAATTGTCAAGTTTTCATATAGTTTCCTACTTTGTATTATATTTTTCAAATTTAGATTTAAAAATGCTTATCTGCCTTCTCTGCTTCTGTTTCTCTGCCTCTCCTTCTCTGTTTTCCATACACCGATTTTTTTTTTCTGAGCTTTACAGTGAGCTAAAGTTTAAAAGAACTCTGGTCATTTTGCAGCTAACAGGTGCTTATAAGAAGTCATGAAAAGTTCAAAAGTAAAAGCTGTTACACAAGTATATATTTTAATTGTACTTTTCCAAGCAAAGATCTGCTATTGCAGTGGTCCTTATAATTGATAGGGTAATGGAACTGTAGGGAGAAAGGCACCAAAGCACTTCAATATTGAATGCACACAAATAGTTACATGAACTTTACAAGGAAATGTGACAGAAAAAGGTCCATTCCGCTACCTTTGTTTTTAACATCATCTGTACCAGAAACAGCCTAAGACTATCAATGTCAGAAAAGGCTCCTGAGAACTACTTAGTATTTCCTGAGCAGGTTAGAAGAACAACAACTTGTGACATTTTCAGTGCTGTTCCAATGGCAGTAGGCTGCAAAGTTTTGCATGTCTCTTAGGAGATGGAAAACTAAATGCTCTGAGCTTCTCTGTCAACCTGTACACCTGAGGGCACATGCTATGTATCAGGAAGCGTTGAGCATCTCTTAAGAACAGAACCAAAGATTTCACTCAATCATTCACCTGCAGCAATGTTACTGGATTAAGTACTAGATTCTAAGTACCAGGCAGACAAAAATTATCTTAAACTGTTGTGTTGCTTAGAAAACTCATCTTAAATTTATGATCAAAACCAGGGGTTCCTAATCTTAATTTAGCATTCAAAAAATACCATAAAGACAGACCCAAAGAGTGAGAAATTAAGTAATTCCTGGGATGCGTAATACAGTATAACAGGATGTGTGCAAAAGTCCTCAGCTAGCCTTGAACAAGCTAGAAATGGAACTGGAAGCAATACAGATGCTTTGGTATTGTAGCTAAGTTTATTACTTCTGCTAAGTAAAATACCAGGCTTCCCAGCCCACAGGACCAGGGCTCCCAAAGACCTAGAGTGGGTTCCCATTTGGTAGCTCTGTATGATACTGCATTTCAGCAGATCGTTACGTCAGCTTGTTTCTACTAGGCTTGGAGACGCCACATAGTCTAAGTATGGCCTCTGTTATTTACATTGTTCAGAGACAGAGTGACATAAAACTGTAGATGAAATGTTAAGCATCCTCATGAAAAAAAGAATATCCTATTTTTGTTAGCTATGCAGTATCGGAGTACTATTTTTTTCTTTTTACTTGCTGTGCATATATTTAAGGGTCAGAGACTTGAAATCCCTTTACAATTTAGACTGTATCAGCTTTTTAGGAACAAAACTTAATATGACTTATCACTGAAATGCAGATTTATACACAACTGCAATTGGATGGCTGCTTCTCTCAATCGGTTGTCAATTAAAGCAGAAAAAAAGACAGACATCAACTGTAAAACCCAATCTCATGAGCTTTCTCTACTCTAATTTACTGGGCTCCTCTTAGCCCATTTTTCACGGAGTTGTTTCCAGATGTAAACCAGTCTATGCTTGATGACAAATGGGAATTTATAATATGGAAATTCAATTAACCATGCATATAAAATGAAAAGTTTATTTTAAAAGATTCTGGCTTAAACCCATGAACAGCTAAAGATGTGATTTGATGAGTAACTTCAATTTTGATCACAGTGTTTGATAAATCTGAATGTCAATTATTGAAGAAGAGATTATTGCATTATCAATACAAGCATTTATACTTTATAAATACTGCTTTCTCCTAAGTAGGATATAACTGCATGTAAGGTCTCTGCTATAAGTAAAATGAGCACTTGCAAACATCCTTGCCAGTGAAATTTTATGTGATCAATGTATGATTCTTTTAATTGCAAAAAATTCTTGTTATACTTCTGCCAAAACATAAGGAGGGGCTCAAACAATGTCACAAATACATAAATTGAAGAGTGTTTTTTTAAAAAAAGCATGCCGATGGCCTTGCAACTCTTCCAACACACAGGTATAGTGAAACCTGAACCTTGCACAGTATCATATGATACATGCAATATACTCGGCTAATCATCACCTACCCGAAATTCTTTCCTATTTCGTTTGAATACTTGCACAGTGTAGGCTTTCTCAGCATCTCTGTCATACATCCTGGCCTGTTTCCTTCAAATCCACTACCTGTTCTGCCAATGAAACACTCCCCCAGCATTATCTTCTGCCTTCTCCTGCATATTTTTTATACTGGCCATTTCCCACAGAACATAATTTTATTCTGCTGCTTGCCATGAACAGACCATGCCTACTTGGTTTTGAGCTCTGTCTCATACACCTGGATACTCCTTATTGATTTCAAATATTAGCTTAGCACAATTATTCTATTCTTGTTTAAGCAAATTACAAAGGATCAATCTTGGAAGAAAAGTTTTAGTCACATTGAAACAGCCTGTACCTCAAAACCCCTGTAACAAATAAATTTACTGTATAGGTTGCTTGAAGTTAGCGCTTATATAATGATTTATATCTATAGACAGTCTGCAAGTATTAAATAATGTGTATTTGCATCTATATGAGTAGGCAGAAAAGAGTTTTTTCTCTCCCTCAGAGACTGAGAAATTACTTATAAGATGACCATTCAGATGGGCGAGATGCAGAACGCAGACATTCCTGGTATGCACTGACCTCACAGACTATCACCACTTTAAATGGGAAAAAGTGAGCTAATTAACACAGGCATAACTAAAGTGTATTTTGTGTGCATATGAATTCCTTCTGCTTCTGAAAGGAATATTTACGACTATGCTCCAGGAAATTGTTCTTCTGTAATTTCTGAATGTAAAATTACTTTAGCAAATTTACATTTTGTTAATTGATAACATATGTTGTAATTTTATCTTCGTAACTATTAAACAGCTTGACAAAAAGCACTTTGCCTCTGTAACCACTGCATCCCAGCTACTGTTTTCACATATCTTGAAAACACCTCTATTGTGTCTCTGAAAATTTATTTTGCACCAGTCCTGTTACCTGCTACAGGCTGTTTACTTTTGATTTTTGTTTCCTTTGGCACCACCTCTAGAACAACAAGAAGTCCATTTCAGGACTGTGAAGGGTTTTAGTGTTAGCATGCTGGGACTGAATCACATACTTTATATTGATATTAATGTGCAGTAAATTCGTTATATGCTGTGAGTACTGTTGCCTCTGGCACCACATACACAACGTGTTACGTCTGAACTGCCACGTTCATTCATGATGGCAAGTACTTTAGCTCAGTCCGAGCTAAGACAATGACTGAATACTTTCTGTTGGCATACAGGGCTGCATAAAGCAGTGAAATTTTGATATTATAGAGAAATATTTATTTCTAAGCCTTTTAACACTACAATCATAAAAGCAGGAAAATTGTCAAGTCTTATACACAGCTGTCCTGAGGCAGAAAATTTTTGCAGTAATTTCAAGAAGTATTAGACATCTTCATCCAAAAAGACGCTCCTTGTCCCTAAAATTGTAGCCTATGTCATCCCAGGGTAAAGTTCTCATTGACTGGAGACCCCAGCATGGCTTGAGAGCCACGCTTGTTTGTATGGTACAAAATCTCAGATGTTTGGGAAAAAAAAATGCATGTCATGACAACAGCAGTACATTAGCACTTTCATGCCAATGAAAGATGCAAAGCATCTTGATGCCACAGAAGAGTGGAAAAGCTTGTAATACTGTGGCAAACTACTTCACCCCACCAATATACATTCTTCAGCCCATGGTGCCAGGGACACGTACAATAGATAACAAAATAGAGGACCACTTTTGCAGCCAGGAAGCACTGCAAGTGCTTGCCAATTCTCACACTTGGCAAACCAGATCAGTGTGGAAGCATAAAGTGTGAGAAAAGTAAATGCCAGTGAATGGGATAAGAAAGGCTCCACTATACTCAATACTTCACCTATATACCCAGGCAGGCTAGTTCTAACTTGCAATAATAGAGTTTAGATCAGTATACTTTTATAGCTAGGGAAGAGAGTTTAAATCTTTTACAGCTTGAGGTTTTCATCATATCAGCCAGCTAACAGTCTCTTTTTTAGACAGCTTAGATCTAGAAAAGTGAGATTCCTGCTCTGCCATTATTGCTCGTTCACTTTGTTGTACAAGGATGCTTATTCACAAACTGTTGTCACCACTAGACTCGCCATAATGCATTCTGGTACTCTTGTCACTCATCCCTATTCGCTGGGGAGTCTCCATACTTCTAAAAAAAGAACTCATTTTTCTGACTTATTTTGCTCTTATACAAAGAAAGTGACATAATTTATAGTACTCTAGTTTGTGTCTACACTGAAGACAGTACATTATCTTTGTTGTGAAGCGGGAACTGCATCACAGGCCTATCCAAGAAGTTATCTTACTGGCTATAAAAAAAAACAAACCAAAGCAACATTGCACATCTTCATATTTACTGTGGTGCATTCCCAAGGATCATCTATTCCTAAAAAATTTCCTGGTTTTGAAGGCATCTGACCCATCAGAGAAACGCAACAGATAATCTTGCATCTGATGTATTTAAATAACTGTGAAAATAAAGTTCAAAAGACATAATAGAACAGAATAGATCTGAAAAATTAGGTAAGTGCATCGTGGTGCACCTGGCCAAGCATGCAACAAAAAAAATCTCAAATCAATGCAGTAATTTCTGAAACACCACAGATGGGATACAGCACAAGTGACAAGCAAAGAGCATAACTGAAAGTTTATGAAACACGATGATAATCAAAGATTGCTGTATGTGTGCACAAGCTGCCTAACTCCCAGGCTTTCTGCAGCTATCCTTGCTCAAGGAAGTCTTAAGGAAGACTGTAAGAAGGAAGTGTAATAGTTGTGGTTTTCACTTTAAGAGGTAGCACTTTCCATGCAGAAAATAGACTGCCAATTCCTTATTATATAATGGATTTTTACCCTGCCTTTCATAAAGGAATAGGAAAGTAACAGAGTTTAATGATGCCATTTTATCACAGCTGAGAACCTTAGCTATTCTAGAGTGAGCACACGTTACAATGAACTATGTGTATCTTACAAGAATTTCCAAGTAATATGAGCTTAAAGCTGAACCCATAATAGCCCCAGAAATTTTGTTAAAGACATTTAGTTTTCACATTCTAACATGGAAAGGTCAGATAAAGGATGGTTTATTATATGGCCCCAAAACTGCAACTCATTGTAAGCACAAGTATGACAGGAAAGCACGCTGTCCTGGGTTTCTGCCAGATGCCTGCATGCTGTCCAAAATCTAAGTGACTGCAGACAGAAATTAAGGGAATGATAAAATCCAGAGAAGGAGAAAAATAAATGGGTCAGGTTTACAGAAAAAACAAAAAGCCAGAGGATGCTGATGATCTATGTCTATTACCTTGCTATGGATCAACCAAACACAATCGGGAACAGTCACTGGGCAACTGATTTACAAAAGCTTTATGTGCACAGGAAAAGAGTCCAAGGCAAGCAGAGAAGAAAAAGAAGATGATTAATCATTTATTAAGCACACAATCAAAACTTCAACCACACAAAGGACCTGTAGGCAAACACTGTGATTATCAAAAACTAAGCATAAGAGAGAAAATCCTGCCTTTGCTGTATGAAAGGAGGCTCTCTATTCAGTAAAGTAAACATGAGAATTTAGAGCCATTAGAGTTGTACTACCATATCCAAATCACCTAGTAGATATGACAGAGGAAGAAAAGGAAACCCGCACCTTTCTTGAACTGTATATGGAGGTGTGATGGGTTGACCCTGGCTGGACACCAGGTACCCACCAAAGCCGCTCTCTCACTCCCCCTCCTTGACTGAACAGG
>JAVKLA010000017.1:5418061-5430097 GCA_034782735.1 Sagittarius serpentarius | reverse complement strand
AAGCCGGCTGGCATTGGCTGTATCGAACACAGGGGAAGCTTCTAGCAACTTTTAAAGAAGCCACCCCTGTGGCCCCCACTGCTACCAAAACCTTGCCACTTAAACCCATTACAGGAGGCTAGATGAAATACCCTAGGGTATTTGAAATATCACTAGATGCCTACATTTACAAAACTGAATCAGGGCTGGAATGTCTCCATTGGCTTCAGTGACACCAGGATTTCAGGCCAGCAATGATGAGACTTTAAGAGCCAGCAAAGCAAGCAGAATAGGCTAGGCTTTACTTAGGAATCCCAGTGACTAAAAATTAATAACCTAAGGGAATCAATTGAATTTGTTATCTCCACCCTCCCTCTTCCCCTAACTACAGGAAAAACATTTGTGCTGTCAAGGTTAGGAACACTGAATCAGAAACTAAAGCCAGATAGTGAGAAACACTAGAAGATGCTCTATATACTCAGCATTTCGGTTGTTCAGCTCCCTCAGAGGACAGCTAACTAATGCAGAAATTATAGCCATTTTGTAAATGTAGGAAGGAATGAAGGGAAAACGATGGTATCATCTGTCTTTTGCATAACTCTTACAGCTATACCAAAGA
The DNA here is from genome assembly GCA_034782735.1 of Sagittarius serpentarius. Lineage (NCBI taxonomy): Eukaryota > Metazoa > Chordata > Aves > Accipitriformes > Sagittariidae > Sagittarius > Sagittarius serpentarius. The sequence continues at coordinate 5,429,499 of JAVKLA010000017.1, read as the reverse complement.
CCTTCATTTTAGGCAGCCTACATTCTGCAGCAGATCTCCAATGCCATCAATGAATGTCTCAATTGTAAAGATAACATACTTGGAGTAACAGTCCTCTCCAGCCAGGAATCTAAGAGCATAGGGTCAAAAATCAGGCAAGTAAACAACAAGGTTGAATGCAAGGGCCAGAATTCCAGAGATTTTGTTCCTGCATGACTGTCCGGCCTCTGCGGTTAAGCACTACAGCTACTGCACATCCTTTTGGCAGGAGACAGACTCTTATCTCCCAGAGCAGGGCACTTCTGTGCACGTGCAGATGTCTACTCTATGTAATTAACTGGAGCGTTGCACTTAACAAATTACGTATTGCTGGCAAGTAGGCAATCAGAGTGTTGTCTTGGTCAGACATCTAGGTTACATCTATATTGTTAAATTAAATGTACCCAGGAACATTCCTGAGCACTGAGGCCAACTGATATGGAACAACTGCATCTATGCTAGGAAAGTGTCAGCCTCCAAAGCAGGGTGAGTATAACCAAACTGCCTGCTGGATGTATTTTGGCTTCCAAACTATGCCCAGGAATTCCTTGGGAAAGAACTAGTTAGTAAAAGCCAAAAGCTAACCACAGGCAATTTTAAAAAGTGCAGACTAGTAAAAGCCAGAGCCCAAGAATATTCCTAGATACCATCTAATTTGCTAAAACTGTAGCATAAAAATCCACGCAAACTACAGTTTCGGTGGACGTAACAGGACTGGCCCAAAGACTTTCTGGTGATTGTTCATGTGTTTGACAGTAATCTGCCTTAACATACCTAGACCATCCAGCAAGAAAAATGCAGCATGAAATTGTGAATAGGACAGCGAGGCATATAAAGGAAGATCACCTACACAGTCTCTGTGTGCCTGCTTGCCTCACTAACCCTCACGATGGGATTTATACCATGAGCATAACCCAGACAAACAGCATTATTCCACATCTAGTTTTGAGCAAGAATTGAGATTTGACTGCATTTCTTCACAGAAATGAATGCTAGTGTAATAATATTTGCTTAACTCCTCATAAACAGTATTTCCATGTGGAATCACTACGCAAAACTGAAAACCTTGTTGTACATGGATATGTGTATTTCATAGAATCACAGAATTGCCTAGATTGGAAAAGACCTGTAAGATCATCTAGTCCAATCATTTAATCTAGCACTGACAAGTCCCCCACTAAACCATGTCCCTAAGCACTACATCTACACAACTTTTAAAAACACCCAGGGATGGGGCCTCCACCACTGCCCTGGGCAACCCATTCCAATGCCTAGCGACCCTTTCAGTAAAGAAATTCTTCCTAATGTCCAATCTAAATCTCCCCTGGAGCAACTTGAGGCCGTTTCCTCTTGTCCTATCGCTTGTTACTTGGGAGAACAGACCAACCCCCACCTCGCTACAGCCTCCTTTCAGGTAGTTGTAAAGAGCAATAGGGTCTCCCCTCAGCCTCCTTTTCTCCAGGCTAAACAACCTCAGCTATTTGCAGGAGAGTATGAGAGAAAAACCAAAGATTTAACCAATTAGAAAATCTGAACAAAAAGATGACACAGGAAAACATTACTTTATCTTCATCAAAATTTCTGGAATATAATCGAGTTCCCTGAGGGGCACTCCTCCTGCATACATTCTGTTTCTAGAGCAAGAATTTTTTTGTGCTGAATTTCTGACTCACGATTATTCATGTGATGACACTGAATGTGTGGTAGAAAGATCATTGGATTTTGCATAACAACATAGTTAATTCTTTAAAAACTCAATTCCAATAGAATGAGCTGGCTTTGGAAAGAAAAAACTAAATTAATAGGCTAAAAACTACAGAACATTCCTATCAATTTTGGCTTGTGCTCAGATATTCTAAGAAGCTCATGTGGAAAACAACGTAAATATACACAGCATTTTTAAAACATACAGGGAAAAAAGTCAGCAAATTGTTTGTGTGTCTGAAAACCACAGAATGAGTTAAGAGATTGAAACGGCCAGAATACAGTTCATAATTAGCATTTCAGACGGTTGTAATAATGATTATACTTTTTAGATAATATATATCCTTAGAAAGTGTATTTAGAGAAAGTTTTATAGTTCCAAACCCTGTATAAACATTAGCTAAAGAATCCTCACAGGATTGATAAGATGTAGGTAGGTAATATGCTTATTATGAGCAAAATAAATGGCAAAATTGAGACTCAGAGTTGGTTTGGCTGAGTTTCTGCAGCAAGAAGGGTAAGAATCACAATTTGGTCTGTGTTACTGAATCCCTCAAGGGGGATGGTCTGACAGCATTTCCTGAAATCTTCCCTTAGCTTCTGGGAGGGTTGGATCCTTGGAGTTCATCTCCAGGCAGAAAGCCAGCTAATTCACAGGAGTTCAATGTCTCATTAGGCCTCCATGGCTTCAAAGTACATCTGGAGAAAGAACGTCTGTAGGCTCAATGCCAAAGAATCGGACAGGGCCAAGATTTAACTGGGTTTACTCATTTAACTCAGTTTTCCTCAAGATTTGTCCTCAGATTCTTAGTTTTGCCAGCTGTGACTGAGCACCTAGGTTTGGCGGAAAGGGCAGGCTGCTGATGCATGTCCTCGGCCAACTGGCAGGAGCATCTTTTGTTTCTCACAGAACAAGCATAATCGCTTCTACAAAGCGCTAAGTATTTACCAGGTCTTGAACTGTACAAGCACGAACTGTTTTTCCAAACATGAGTCACTCATAGTGAAGTCAAATAAGCAGCTTGGCTGAATGATCAGAAAGCTAAGTGACACAAATTCAGGAAGCCTTAAAGAAAAATAGCTTTAAAATTATGAGCACTGCAATGTTTATTAAATCTCACAGAGAAGCAAAATAAATATACTTAAGAAAATAGAAGAGCTAACTGTCTGTTGGAAAGGAAGGTGATTTCCAGTGGCTAAGGCTATTTCCTTTCTTCTAGGCGGCTAGATGAGCATGCGGCCCTGGAGACTGGTTTGCCACGTCCAGCCATACCCCCACCAACTCACAACCCCCGGCACCTTTTTCAGAATGCAAAGGCAGTTTTAACATAGAAAAAAATAAATATTTGGGATCATAGAGCAGGAGAAAAATTACACAGTCCCACAGCTGCAAATGATTTCTTGGCAAAAGAAATGCAGTGATGACCTTACTTGCTAAAATAAAGAAATAAAAATTGTCAGTAATTTGAGAGTTTCTGCACATTAGAACTCTTGCCCTCCAGTTTGTTGGATAGGAGATGATCATGTACATATGAAGCTTCCTTGCTTTGTTGCAAGATTATTTTATGCTTAAAGCATGACAGCTGCCTCTGGATGTAGGAATGTTGATAAAATGTAAGAAAATGACAAGAAATTATCGCTGGCCCATCCTGCTTTTGGTATTGACTTCAGAACAACAGAGTTCCCAGAGTGGCTCCCAGCCAGTTGACAGCATACGTCCCCCTTTCAAAAATGTTTTTCCTTAGTGTAGTCCTACATAGTAACATTCATTATGTCCGTCCCAAAACTATTTTTGAGGGATTGTAAAATAACTCGGGGGGGGGGGAAGGCAAAACAAGCAAAAAACCCAAACCAACAAAACTTAGAGCTATCTTAGCAGTATTAGTAAACACTGTATAAAAATCTATCATCATAAATTATCGCTATTCAAAACAATGAGAAGGTTGTTGCTGTAAACACACTTCTCTACCAATTCCACACCATGTAATTATCTCTCACAATGTAGTCACTAACAGCAGGAATTAAAAACTGGCATTACAAACTGAATGTCTTAGCTTTTGGAGACAGAAAGAATCCCTTGTAAACAAAGATCCGCAATATATTCCAGTTAATACACTACATCTTGCCACAGAACAGCAAAGCCACAAAACATCTCTTCTTTTAAAGATCTTAAAGCTTTTTTTGCTATGATCTTCTTCCAAAGCAGAATTTCCAAAGGGGGTTTTGAGATCTGTTTGCATAACAGCCATATGTTCACGATACACTTAAGAGTATTCAACAAACTTATCTGTCTAGGAAACATTTTGTCTATTCCCTGTCAAATTCATTCATTTCTGACAAAGTTCAAGTTAACAACGTCATCAACAACAAAAACACTAACATAAAAAGCCAGTAAACACAAAAATAGATTTGGAAAACCCCCAGCATTTTTAAACTAGATTTTAGGAAGTTAATGAAGTAACTAAAGAAGCAGCATCTAAGATAACAAATCTAGGGGATATAATCTATTAGCTGTAGTTATGCAAATAACCACATATTTGTAAACTGAGTTACAAATCTGTGCAGGTGTCTGCACAAAGTGGATTATTTGGGGCAGTTAGAATTGCACAGTACTGCAAGCATTTAAACATGCTGAAAAAGTCATTTTTTCTTGCTTACTACCTTGGCAACACCAGCTAGAATGTAAGAAGTATTTATATTCCAGGAGTTATATGATTTTATGCTTTAATTCCTTTAATTCAACATTAATACGGCATCTATCCTCCATTTTCTGTCTGACTCCTAGTTCAAATTGCCTGACCCTCTTAGCTGTTGCAGAGTTGGCCATGCCGGAGGAGTTTATATGAAGAAGCCAGAGAATTCTCCTATTCCTCTCTCACTAAAAAAAGAACCAAGCTGTCAGTAACTGGCTGACAAGGTACAGGCAGGTACTTACCGTTACTGTTCTAGACCAGAAAGGATGGAAGTCCATCCTGAGAGCCCAGAACTTAGATTGCCTTTCCTCAGGTTTAGGATGATTGCCAGAAATTTGCAGTGCTATCTATTGTATGAAGGGGAAGTTCTGCAAACTTCTCTCCAACTGCTGGAGAAGGGAAAGCCTCTTAAAGACACAGCTTAACTACCAGAGTTATCAGCAGAAGAGTATTTAAAGAAATTTAGGGAGTTCTTTGAATTTACTTTTTGGAAAATATTAAGTGCATACATATCTTAGCAAATCACAGTAAACTGCTTCGGCATCAAGCTTCCTTTCAAGAAATGTTTTGAGAATAATCTGAGTGTTTTTATTGACTCAAATTAACTTGTGTACGTATCATTATTATCTTTTATGTCTAACATTTTCCTTCAATTTAAAAAATGTAAAAAATTCCTAAGATATTAATTGCTGTTAATGACTATTACAGTTAGCCTAAGCAATCACAGCATTTTACAAAAATTCCTTCCTTCATATCCATTTCAATAGGAAGCTCTGTTCTTGTATAAAGATATGACCATTGCTTCACTTAACTCACTTATCACCTTCAAGCTTACTGTACCTAAACTGATTACAAACATGAAACACAAGTTTCATCAGCATTCTGCTGTTACCTACATCCTTCTCTGCTTAGGCCACTGACAGGGCCCTTTATAATCTCCTTTGTCAGCTTCCGCTTTACAGAGTTTTGACCTAATAGTGAAAGCAAGAAACACATCAAGTGTCATTTGACTCAAAAGCCAAGTTAGGACCTATGAGTTACAACAGCAACAGAGATAAAACAGAGAAGTAAGGCCATCTTCTCTGTGGAAGAATCCGTCAGGGCAGATCAAGCAAACCCAAAGTCTTCAAGAAATTATTAATAAACCTCTTGCGAAAAAAATTAGTCCCCTCCAAATGACATTTACCTTGTGAATACTTCCCACTGTTTCTAAGCTTTTGTTGTCAGTAACCCCAAAAAATCCTTACTTCCAGCAGTAGTGGGAGGTATGGTGAAAAACCAAAGGAACTGCCTCTGAATATCTGTAGGTAGCATTCACATACTATGATAATACACAGCTTTATGAAACACCAAGATTAGAGAAAGACATATTCTGAAACTTTATATTTGTCTGACTTCCAAAATACTGTCTTTCAACTGGGAGGTAAAATGTGACTTTTCAGTCAAAAGAATTAATTTTTGCTTTCATACTTGCTAAACAAATACCATGAAGGGTTTAAATTTTGTTTCATCACAACTGAACTGCACTAAGTTAATATAAAACTGGAAAGAATGAGAAGTAACAGAATCGGAGCTATATAGAATATTGCAGTGAAGCATCAAACCATAAAAAGCTGAAACGGAAACACTGGGATTCTCCCATTTTCTTGAAGAGCCGTGGGAACCATAGCCATACTTCTTGGCTCTGCCCATCAGATGGAGTAGAGGAAGAGGAAATTCCCTTGGAAAATAAGGTGAGCAAAGCTGGAGCAGAGCAGGTTGTCTGGACAAGGACAGACATTACATAAAGGATCACTGTGGAAATGACTGCAGCGTCCAGTTATTCTTACCGAGTCTCAGAAAAGGATGCGTAAATACGGATAGGACACACAGTTCAATACTTCAGGAATAAGAAGATCTTAAAACCTATCAGTTAAAATGCTGCTTCAGATTCTATAAAATGAACAGCTCAAGTTCCCATTCATAAGACAAAGAATACTGCAGGTAAGCTAAACAAGGCGTATGTAGCAGTGCTGGCTTACATTTAAATAGGCTCTTTATCTAACATTTGTCATATATTCTGCCCCTCTGTAAATATTAAAATTCCTAATCCTCTGCTTCCACTCCAACTGATTATTGAACTATTAGCTGTCAATACAAAATACAAAAAAGTCTAGGGTTTTTTTTAGAAATTACTGTAAGTTCCGAAGTCTATGCTTATACAAGAAGAATACAGTTCTCATGCTGATGGTATCTATCTGACCCAAATGAGTACTTCTGACAGAACAGAATCTCTCTGGTAGAGGATGTAAACTATTTCAAACAGCAGTTAATCCCTTGTTGTATTTTCATATCCTACCATAAAACAACAACAATGCAAAGTGAGAGGACAAGAAAGAGGACTTGCATCTGTGTTTATTTACAAGGGGTCTGACTGAGTTCCTTGTATCACAGTTAAACCTTTAAAACAAAAAAATGGGACATTACTACAATATATTACGTGAACAGTTTTCCATAGAAGCAATACTAATAGTATTATTCTTTACTACTTCGGCAAGGAATAGCAAGTACAAGGTAACAGAAACACTACAGTGATATGGAGGAGCTAGGATGACACATACTGCTGAACAACAGAAACCCATAAGGGCAACAGAAACTACAGATGTTGCAGCATCGAAATGTGTCATCAAGGAGAAGAGAAGCAGAACACTTATTAGAGAAGTACACTTATTTCAGAGAAGCTCTGTCCCTGTGAGCATCCCAAGAGCAGCAGGCATGCAGGGGACAGTACATAACTGGGGTCCTAGAACTAATGACAAGCTTTAAATAGCTGTCAAGTATGTATCTCTGCTCACACAGTAAAGTTAATGGTTGCTTGGTCACTGCTAACTTAATCAACTTTTCTACTTGCTAGAAAATGCTGGATAAAAATGCTGTTTAGTTGTTTCAAACCCTACTCTTGTGAATTTGATGTAATTCCTCATACGTGTTGTTCATGTACCCAGGCTTCTATAGAGTGAACGGTGGCGAGTCCTGCTAATCAGAGTTGGCCAGTTTAGCCTCTGCTGTGCTTAAAAAGACTTTGAGGATGACATGGGCTTGGTTTGTTAAAACGGGAAAGAAGTCAGTCATATGGAGAAAGTTCTCTTACCATTTCAACTATATGAGCTATGTACATATTAATGAATTTTAAAGCCAGAAGGAATCATTGTCATCCAATCTCACCTTTTATCTACAGTCTACCTTCTAATGTCAGGCCGCAGCCAAAGTGTTCTCCTTAGCTGCAGTGTCTTTGACAAAGTTGATTGCAAAAATGAAGCTACTCACCACTAGAAAAAGTTGTTCCTATGCTTAGTCTATCCATTACTTAAAAAAAAAATAATCCAGAAGTAATAAAAACCCCACTCCCCTACATCTCCTGTCTACACTTCTCTGTCTCAAATCACTGTAATCCTCCATGCCATTCTCCTTCCTCTACAGGTGAATCTAAAGAACCACAAATCTTTCCTCCACATAGATACTTCTTGATCATTCTATCATCTCAATCTCTTGTTAGATTAAAAAAAGAAATACCAATTTAACTTCACGCTTTCTCACAGATCTGTATAAACAAAGTACACATGCATTTCTCTTTAAAAAAAGTCTTCTTCCTTTCCCCTCTTCAAAATTGGTGCACATCAGTCCTCCATAAAGCAGATGTTCATGGCCCTGGCAGTTCTTACACGTGTATGCTCTCCTCAAAGCAAAACAAAGCACTCCTAGTCCAGATGGTCTCTGTTCCAAGCTTCACCAGGTCCCACACTTGGAACACCTCTGTGGTTCTGGTCCAATACAGGTCTGTTTACATGAGCAGTTTAGTCCGAATCAGGAAAGTACTTTAAATATATTTCCTAATTGCATCTATTGGTTCACAGTCACGAGACGATCACATGAGCTGCATTTTTTTTGGTGGGGGAAATTTCTTCACACACTGGGAAAGAACAAGAAATGATACAAAGAAGAGTTCTTTGTTTTTTAAAGCTCACAGTTAATTTCATCATTACAGCAGGAAAACACATCAGTTTACAAAAAGAACTATGGCTGATATGTACCTTCCACCATTACAGTTTTCAGCTACTGTGTAAAATAAATTGAACTATTAAAAAGAAAGAAATTTTTTTCTTTGCTTTTTGCTGAGTTGTTGCTGAGATCATTATCCTTACATTAAGGATCTACAGACGATACTTATTGCTACAATCTCAGTATCCCAGAAGAACAAAAACTACAACCTACAGCCCTGCACCTTTTGCTTTTTGAAGGCATGAGATAAAAATCTGTATGCAAATACCCTTTCAGAGATGCTCATTCCTTCCTACAAGTACATTTTTTAACAAGAGAAAGCAGGTGTGCTAGTGAAATTTTTAGTGCAATTCTGCTTATTAATAAAAATGTTTGTATCCACAATATAATATCAATTGCATTTAAGCACATATTTAAGAAAAGTTTTCTTATATTTTAGCACGTTAACAGATTTAACTACTCCCAAGCTAGGTACTAGCAACATAATGGAAAGCCAACATAAACAATATCTACCTGCCCACATAATTCAAAGATAGTACTTAGGTGGAATTCTATTTTTCTCAAATACACTTAAGAACTCACAATCATGCACATAAATTAAACTAAAATAATAAATACAAGTAAGCAACAAGTTAAATGTGCATCTTAAATTCACATTTGAAACTTCACACATAAATTTAAAATTTGAGTATTTAAGTATGTAGTTCTCCAGTCCTATTATGACAAGGTTGTGCATTTTAAAAGGAAGAAATTCATTATGCAACTCGCAACACTGTTGAGTTTTTTTTTCCTTTTAATAGGCATTTATTACCTAGATACTTTATCAAAATCATGACAAGTCTCTTCAAACATCTTTAATCTGTTCCTAGACATAGCCTCAAATTGTTACTTACATAGAAAAGTTTTATGGAAAAAAGGCCTCAGAGTTATTAAATTGCTCTCAAACTTAGTTGTCCCAGGAAAAGTAGAGAATTACCAATGAAATTACTTTAGCAGTAGGATAAAATACCTATGGAATCCATCTGCTCATGGACACACAGTGCAGCAGGTTTTATGACTATGAACTCAGTCTAGTGAAAAAAGTGCTTTACATATACAGAAGCTAATCTTTATGATGCTTATAGCCATACAAAAGAATGTATCACCTCCCAAGCAAAAAGGAAAAGACAATTTGCAACAGTGAGCAGCATAAGTGTTCTGATCTTCTGAAGACTAAAAAAAAGGCTGAAATTTCTGTAGGCTTAAAAAGTAAAATAAAGAAAAATAAGTAAGATAAAATAAAATAATGGGAAAAGCCCATTTTAAAAAGGAAGGCTAGAATTGCATAACACTTGGCAAAGGAGAAAAAAGAATGCATGTGATTTTTTGATTTCATGAAAGCAGCTGTAAGATATTTCATTTAGAATTGCAAAAGAAGAAAATACTTCAACACATCTTTTTATTATCCTGCCAAACCTAGAAGTTTTAGAATGTTCTAAGCATCTGAAAATTGTGAAAGAAATTAAAATGCAACATTGTAAAGCTTTGGCAACAACAGTAACTACCCGGGTAACGTTTGTAATAATTCTGTATCAAAGGTATTACATGTGCATTTATTATGAAGTGTAAGCAAGTGGCCAACATTTTTATCACTTCGAATTGAGTCGTATAATGCATGCACTGCTAGTGAACCCAAAGATTCCAAATGCAATTTCAGTTAGCACACTAAATTAACCTTTCGTATGAGTGCCTACAGTTCCCCTAAGACATCTTTTCTGTCATATTTCACAACCAATTTGGGCAATGCTTAGTGTTTTAGCCCATCTGAATTATCCATACACCTACACATTCCATAATGTAACTAAAGAATGTTTGCAATTCTCGGGCATGATGCAAATTTATTATAAATAATTGTAAAAACCAACCAACCATACAGAAATAAAACACACTTACTGAAGTTAATCCCACACATTCTTTCTTCCACTGTCTCAATATATCAAACAGCAATTATCTTGTATTTAACATAATAGGATGGAGAATATTTAGCCTGAGAGTACTCAGACAGGTTAAAGATAGACAAACATCTATGACAGGATTAAAAAAAAAAAAAAAAAAAGAAATCAGCTTTAAAGAATAAAGGTCACCGCGTAATAATTATTTCAGTGTCATTAGCAAAAAAGCTACATGCCAGAGCCAACTCCGTATGGATTACGACTGAACTTACACAGTGTTATCTACGTCCTATTGTGAGTTCAAATTAAAATGTAGATTGCTGCTGTTCTGGGGAGAGGGGGATGTCTGCTTCTTTGCTTTGCAAGAAAAGAGAAAAAGTGAGAAAAAGGAGAAAAGATAGTTTTCATACAACACAAATGTTATTAATCTTGATGTGAGATACTTATTTGGTTCCTATTCCTGTACCTTAATGACTTCCAGTCCCTAAATCATTCCCCTCTGATATAGAGGAACAGTAAGCCCCTGACAAACCATGTGGAAAAGCCCAATCCATTTTCCATAAATACTAAGATAGTGTGCTAATCGCTGTACTCAGCCTTATGTTAGTAAGTACTTCCAACTTCAGCCTACTTTTTCCTGAAAATGTCACTGACATGAAGATGAGTATTATCAAATCGTGTTTATAAGCCCTACATTGTCTGTGAACTTTTGAGGGAGATTTAATGGCAGAGTGCTAATGAATAATTTACGTGGGATTTTCATTCCACAAGCTTTTCTACCAGAAACCTCACTCCATATATTTACTGTGAAAGCATAAGGACTTCCATGGAATTATGCTACTTGTTAGAACTAGGCAATTAAAATTGCTCAAAATTTGAAAGACCAGAAAAGTCACTTTCATGAGGAGTATCAGCTTATTATTTAATATAATGGATGCACTTGTTAAATAATAATCAGTCCATTAATGTCTGTATTGGGTCTGGCTGAGATGGAGTCAACTTTCCCCACAGCAGCCCTCATGGTGCTGTGCTCTGTATCAGTAGCTAGAAAGGT
>JAVKLA010000017.1:5402517-5416086 GCA_034782735.1 Sagittarius serpentarius | reverse complement strand
CTGAACTGAAAACACAGCGCTGTACCAGCTACTAGGAAGACAATTAACTCTATCCCAGCCGAAACCAGGACAGTTGTACATAGTTACTTTTAAACAGTCAGTAGAAACCATTCCTACAGATGCAAAAACAGTCAGATAAGACAGTCTTTTGTACACAAGAGATATTTTGTATGTCGTTTAAGATAACCAATAGCAAAGAACTGTGTATATATTGAAATGATCCCAGCCAGCTAGATTACAGGAATTCAGCAGAACAACAGTTTGGTGAGCCTCTTTCCCAATGCAGCTGGAGACACCCTGGCAAGGACCCCTGCAATGGAGACTCCTATAGCCACATGTCCAGCAAACAGCCATGCTGCTTGAGAGATCTGACTCCCAAGCTAAATTCCCCAACAGGTTTGTTTGTTTTTTAAACAAACACTCTGTTTATGAATGTCTGTGTAACAATTACCAGGTACTCAGGTGTACATGTCAAACTTCAATTTTTTTTCTTGTAACTGGAAGAAAAATCCATGCTTTTTCACCCTGATCTAAATTTTTCCTTTTCAAAACATCTCACTAAGTACATCCTCCCACAGTGTTTCAGCAAGTAGGAAAGTGGTGGAGCAAGCTAGCATCTAGCAGTAACACAGCTATCAGAATCTAACGTTCATAGCGCTGGTATGAAGTAATCTCTGTAGGTTGCAATTACTGAAGTGCCAGGCTGCCTGTGTTACAGAAGCAAACACATTTTATAAGCAATACAAAGTAAAGTTCCATTGGAAAGAGCTAATAACTGACTTGCAAGTCAAGCCCAGCAAATTAGTGATCAAAAGTATCTTTGCCTTTTCGCTAGTGGACCACCACCTTATACTGCCAACTGTCGCCTTTTGAGTCCACTTGAATGAATAAAAGACCATTGAAATGAGCAAGGATTGAGAAGGTCGGTACCGACCTGAGAATCAATTGCTGAAGATTATCAGATATCATGAGTCAGATCTACAAATTGTTTCCAGCGAGAGTGATAATGAAAAATCGCTCAGGGCATGTCCCGCACAGGACAGAGAGATCATTTCTCTAAGGAGCTAAAAAGAATATTTTTTCTTAGTTGCACTGGCTGTTGTGTCTGATCCTTGCATGTGTAATGAGACCGATCACCAGAGCTGGTTTTGGGAGGAAGTTTCTTGCGTCTTAATAGGAGAGCTGGATGGATGGGTTGGAGAAAGAGAACAGGAGGCCAGCTCCTTTAGCTTGCTACGAGGATTACTTGGATCTATCCACTCATGTCTCCTCTACAGTATTACGGTGTTTTATATTAGATACCTTGTTCTTGTCTGTTTTTCCCTGTGGCATTCAGTATAATCTGTCCTAAAGACTTAAGTTGAAATAAAATTTTAATTAATTCTGGGATAGGTGGGCAAGGTTTAATGATCTACCATTACATAGCTATCACAAAACCACAAAATGGCCTGGGTTGGAAGGGACCTTTCAAGGCCATCTAGTCCAACCCCCCTGCAATGAGCAGGGACAGCTTCAACCAGATCAGGTTGCTCAAAGCCCTGACCAGCCTGGCCTTGAATGTTCCCAGGGATGGGGCTTCTACCACCTCTCTGGGCAACCTGGGCCAGGGTTTCACCACCCTCATTGTAAAAAATTTCTTCCTTATATCTAGCCTGAATCTACCCTCTTAGTTTAAAACCATTACCCCTTACCCTATCTCTACAGGCCCTATTACATATATGTGCACTTATATATCTATCTATGCGCATAAACACACATATATATACATACATATATGAACAAATGTTCCCTTTTTGCCTTAAACTTTTTAAATTGTATTTCAATATAAAGGGGAAAGGCATTTTCTCCTATGAATATTTTATCTTTAACCTTCTAAACCACACTAGAAACGTGCTGATTAGAGACACCCACTATCCATTTTACCCCATTGCTAATGAAAACAAGCCCCTGCATTCAAAGCTATTTTTACTGTTAAGATTTGCATAATATAGCTGTGCTCTGACTCAGATTTCTGCGGATGAAGTAATTTTTTCCTTCTTCATAAAATTTTCTAATTTGAGGGCTAAACAGTAAGATAATTCAAAAACAGTTTTAAGATCCCAGCTCAACTGTTCTTCTTAGTTAGCAGAAATTAATACAACTAATTTACAGAGCTGTAACTCTAGCCAGTTTATAGAGGTATGTTTATATCATGGGTTCTCATAAAATTCCCTTTGTTTTAATTAAATCTCCTTATTCTTAAATGCCCATAAGAGAAAACTTTGAAGCAAGATAACATATCTGTCATTCTCCTGTACATAGTTACATTAAAATACCAAATACAGACAAACACCCTTCTTAGCAGATAAGATCTCAATTTGCAGAGACAGAGAAATCAAATCCTTCTTTCATCTGCACAAGTTTTCTCATGACAAACTAATTTTATTGAAAATGGGATAGCAGGAAAGAGGTTGATCAAATCTTAACTGATCTTAACAGAAATGGATATAGTAGAAAGTTCATGCAGGGAAATTCTGTGAAAGGCTACTAAAATAAAAAATGGTATCTTTGGCTCAGGAAGTCCTGAACAAAAACAGCTGAAAGACTGTCACAGGATATCAGAAAAAGTATGTGTAGATAGTTTCCCAGTTCTGTGCTCCTCCCTAGACTTTAGGTCTCCGGACCAACACAACCTAGCCATCCCTTTTGTTTGATGATTTAGGGATTTCTACTCACTCAAGCTCACAAAAGCGGGGTGTGTGGGGGGGTGGGGTTAGGGTATTCCATACCATGGGACATCATGCCCAGTATATCAAGTGTGGGGAGCTGGCCGGGGGAGGAGCGCTGCTTGGGAACTGGCTGGGCATCGGTCAGCGAGTGGTGAGCAACTGCATTGTGCATCACTTGCTTTTGTGTATTCCAATCCTTTTATTATTATTGTCACTTTCTTGTTGTTATTAGTGTCATTGTTAGTTTCTTCCTTTCTGTTCTATTAAACTGTTCTTATCTCGACCCACGAGCTTTACTTTATTTTCCGATTCTCTCCCCCATCCCACTGGGCACGGGGGAAGTGAGTGAGCGGCTGCGTGGGGCTGAGTTGCTGGCTGGGGTTAAACCATGACAGCAGGAACCAAATAAACTCCATGGCCCCATCTCTGCACTTTTTTTCCTTCTCTTCCATTTTGAAATAAGGCCGTCAGTGCTGCAAATGTGATCTTTTAATTACACTTCCTAGAACAGTTAGCAGGATTTAGGGGGTTCTCCAATATCCACACAAATGTTTTGCAGAAACTGCTGCAGGTGTGTCAACTGAAGGCACCTCAAGACATATCTATTACAGTATTATTTTATTTTAAGCATGCATTTTTTAATGTGAATTTTTTTCAGATAGTAAATTGACAGATAGCTAAATAATCTGAAACAGAATTGCTGAGGTATATTATGTTTCATCAGAAAAAGTACAACCTGTTGGACTGCTGCACTAAAAAAAACTAGAAGATAATGAGTGTCTGGAAAGAAAGGGATAAAAACTAATCAAATGGACTAATGCTTAGCTACTGTCTACACTAATTATTAGGACAGCAATATTTAATATTAATTCTTTCCCTGTACATGGAAAGTGTATAATTTGTAACTATTACACTACATATTTAATAGCTGTTATCTTTACCGATTAAACAATTTCCTCTGGAAGCATTATTTTGAAGGTAAAAGATACATAAAATAAGAGTGCATTACCTACTCAAGTGGAAAGCACAATTTCTGCAAAAAGACTGAACTAAGCAAAGATGCGTCTGCAAAAAAGGCAGAACTATCACACTGGAAGTTGTCCTTTATCCAGCGTACAAGCAACAACAAGCAGCCCAACATTAAAGGGATTGTGCACAGGAAACAAGGGTAGCTTTAATAGTTTTCAAAAGATACTAGGAATGATGCTTTTTTCCCACTCTGCAATGCCAGTTACTTTCTTTAAAATAAGTAAAGAAAATACATGGTAATTACAACCTACCTGTTGATCACATGGAACTGAGTTGTGAATAGACATGAAAAAGCAGAACAGGAATATTACACTTAAAATGAACAAAGCTTTTAGTAATTCCCATCTTTATTATGTTTTATTTTTAGTTTTAAGCAAGAATATATTACTTGAGTGCCACAACATGTTCACTGTCTTTGGCCGCAGCTACCACAAAAGTATGTCAGGAGATAAACTCCCTATCATGTTCAATCTTACCGTTACAATCTTATTTTTGAAGGAGGCCTTGTAGTATCATTACCTTTAGCAGAATTACTCTAACTCGTAATGTAACTCAAGGTACACTGAAATTACCCAATGCCACAGAATCAGAACTCAAGCAACTTATCTTTTTATTTAATAAAAAAACATTAACTGGTGCAAAAATTCTAATTACTCCCCTTATATGCTTGACTTCAACTGAACACTTTGATATTTCTTGTAATAAAGCTGTTCTGGTACAATATCTGTACAACTCCGTTCTACACAAGAAAATACATGGTATATGCAGCCTTATAATCAGCCCACATGTTATGATTTCTAGGTCTACTCTAAAATAGGATAGTAGTCTTTTTAAATAATCAGGCTAAACTTCTAAAATATAATTGGTTTTGAGTTTTTCAGTATTATAGCACAGGATGAGTTGAAGCCTATGGGACAGCCTTTTTTTTGTTTTTTTTTTTTTGTTTGTTTGTTTTCTGGTTTTGGGTTTTTTTTTGTTTGGTTGTTTTGTTTTTTAGTATCTGGCCACCTTAGATAGCTACACCAAGAATGAGCAAAGGCAAAAAAGATATACAATTATATAGTAAGAACTCAGCAAAACTATCAACATATCTAAAGTGTTCTGGAAATATTTAATTCCCTGGGAATTAAAAATTCCCTCCCCCTAATTTGAAAGATTAAGGAAAAATATTAATTTGGGAGTTTTGGCCATGTATCATGAGGTATTGAGCTAATTCACTTTTTATAGCATGATAGGCTCCTGAGCCTCCTGTCATAGTTACCTGTCTGAAAGGGAGGCTGTTCAAGGTATTTCTACTTCTTTCTTTCTGTAACAGTAAAAGCTCAGTAAGACCCTCAACAGTTTTCCTACCAAGTGGTACCAGATCAAGCTGAACGTTAAACGGATGGAACATAGTACCAATAAAACTGTTTACCAGCTAGTCATCTAATGATCCCTGTTGGATCCAACCATGATGCATGTTTGCTGTAACTGATAATGAGAATTAAGAGGCTCTTCTTCAATAACAGTCTTCTGAGTAAAAGTACAAATGAAGTTCAAAGGGGTACAAGGGTAATTTTGCTCAGTAAGACATCAGTGACTGTGAGCTTGAGTCATCACATGAATTAGTAATGTCTTTACCCAAAACTGCAACGTACAAAAGACTTTAAAGAGTTTGTGTACTTTAAATACCTCTATCCCATGTGAATTGTTTGAATCTGTACAATAGTAGATCAACCTGTATTGTTGCTGACCAAGGAATAGTCACTTTTAAATTGCTAAAATAGACCTCATTGTGGAATAATTTCCAGTTGTACTGCAAGTTTCCATAACACATGTTTTAATTGTCATCTCTCAGCCAGGACATTTCTTAGCATGTTCAAAGGACAACTCCAAATACCAAAAGATTCAGAAAACAAAGCATTTCCATTCAAAAACTGGCAAATAAATAAATGTGTGTATGTTGTTTTTCTACACAGAAGCCATTTCAAATCATTAAATGGTTATTATTACTCCAAACATGTGTTGACACAGTTGCTGAGGCCAGGCCTTAAATTAACATGACTTTTTTTATGTTCGTGAGCTAAAACTGTTATTTTTTGATTCTATTATTCTCAAGATCTGCAAACATTATTACTGTTATATAAATGAATAGCTACAACTCCTTTAGACAGGCTGTCGAGAAAACAGCAACATAATTTGAACTAATAGGGAAAGACATGCTATTGGGAAAAAAGACCTAACTAGAACAGACGTTTTGAATGTGAGGGGGAAAAAAAACCCCAATCCTCTATGGATTAACTTGATAATATTTAAATAGGACTAGATCTTCCTTTCCATGGAAAGAGAAATACAGTGCAGATGAAACTTAGCAAAAATCACGTTAAAAAACCCTTGAAGTTTATGGCTGATGCTCCTCCCCAGCAGAAGCAGAACTGAGGTGCCTTTGCACAGGCACGGAACTGGAAGAGTTCTAGGAAACTATACATGGAGATAAACTTGTAACTAACTCTGTGTGAATTTGTTTCAAGCCTCGCATTTTAAGGGGGCTGCAGAAATGGGAGATGCTTTGTTTTCAGGATTGCTGCAGCTGTTGCAGATGTAGTTAGTGTAATGGCATCACCCACCGGGCACATGCGACAGCTGCTGTTTTGACCAATACCAAAACTCTCTAAAGCCAAATGCACAATCTGTGATACGTTGACCAAGAAGGACAAGCCTCAAATGAAATTAATTGATTTCCACATTGGTACAGAGGGGAACTGGTAATGAACACTCCCCAAGAAGCTACACATATACCTTCCTGTGGCCTTCTCGAGACAGTATATGGAGAGGCATTCCATAGCAAAATGTAAATATTAATGAGCCCATAGAAATATTCTCACAATTCCTGTTTCCTCATCAGAAATATTCTCCTTACTTAATTCAAGTGGACTAGCAAGAAAGAGAAAGGAAAAGATGGGAGATGCTACCATACCACGTCAAGCTTTATACACTGATTTAGATAGTATTTGTCCCCCTACAGTACCAACTAAAACCAAACCTGCACAACAACAGTTTTTTTTCCATTTGGGATTTACCATTAAAAATACATGATTGAATATGTTTTATTTACATAAGTGGGTGATACCTTTCGGAATCCTTTGACAGAGACTCTAAGACACAAAGCACCTAAAAAGTAAATGCTGTGTAGCAGTTAAACAAACAAACAAACAACAAAAAAGAAACAAGTTTTAGATAGTTAATTGCTCTGATTGTTCATTCCATTTTCTTAACTTATAATTTCTTATCTCAAACTCCAAGTATTGCTACCCTGATAATCAACAAAAACTAAAACCGAGAAAGATGTGTCCGACATAAGCAAAAGTTACTTACTTCCCAACGTAAGTTAACATAATGAAACTGAGGATTCATTCAATTTTATTTTAGCTGTCTAAGAATTAGGGTGTAAGATCAAGACAATTAATTCGTTGACTGTAGAAGCAACTTTTGATGACCACCTTGATCTAAAAGCTTCAGGAGATACCTAAGGAAGATACTGAAGATACTGCAGAGTGATTCATCATACTATAACTGACCACAAACGTTGCTTCAAGACTGTGTCTTAGTCTTAATCTTCAGATGCTTAAAACCAGACAAGGTAAATCCTACTTTAAATCAGCATTTAAATATCACCTAAAAGCTATTCCAATCCAAATATATTCCTCACATGCACAAAACAGTACTAGAAAGCTGAAGAACTCGGAAACAGAAGTTAGCCTACATTACTGTAAATTACATACTCCAGCCACACAGACTGTTAATGAATGAACAGCATAAATACATTTTTAAATGTGCTTCAAAACAAGTGGAGATGTGCCACTGGATTCTGGACTGACAGCTGGCAGAGAAAAGCAACTCTACCTCAGATTCACATCCTAAATTCAATGCCATTAAATGGCAATTAAACTTACTGGGCACTTTCTTCTACTATTACTACTACAATAAATTTCAGTGTAATTTAGAGAAAAGCCTCTGGACATTCTCATTCCTGTTTCATTCCACTAAGTCCCTGATGCTTTTCATGGTGCAGACCCACACACTACTGCGATGGCACAAAATGATCAGTGAGCTGAGCTACAGAAGTAAAAATTTCTATGCCAGGCAAATTATGAGCTTAGTCCTTTAGTCTCTGAGTGCAAACAGCTGTAATACTGCAGATTAAATTTTGTCAAGAGGTATAACCTTCAGCAACAGGAAAAGGCAAAGATACAAGGCACCTTTCAGGTGCAGAGGTTATGCCTCAGAGGTTCTTCCGTGCAAAGAGAAGACATGTTTTCCTCCTGATTTCCTCATGCACCCTGACACAAAAGCAAGTTGGTAGCAATTTAGAGAAACATTTGGTAGCATACCTGAGATTTAGTAGCTCCTTTGGAGGTAAAAAAATGATCCTTGAAGGTAGGTTTGATCAATGCATGCAAACTAAATTACAACTTTATCCTGTTGTCACTGTGGGAGACAAAGAACGATAGGCAAAAGCCAAAATATCCCTTAACAAAATCCGTGATAAGACCACGCTTTTGTGGAATGGACCTTTCAAATATTGCAGATCTGCTGAAATACACATATTCCGTCTTTCTTTGCAAAGATAGGTAGGCTTGTGCTTGTCAGCTAGACGAAGCTAAAACTATACCACAACATATGGCTGGCATCAGTATCAGTGCTCTCCACAGCTCTGCTCAATTACTCAAACATCACTGAGCAAAGTTACCACTCAGATCTGCCTAATGCAATAATGTATATCTGCAAACAAATTACTGAGCAGTAAGTCTTCTAAGTGCAGATATTTGTTTGATAAAAGCAATCAGCATATGTTTTCGAGTGTCTAATTTGCCTGTGCCTGTATAATCTGTGACTTCATTTTGCATAATCCTTCATCTCAGTCCCCTTTTGGATACGCTAACCCATAAACCACATGCAAGGTTTAACATACATCAAAAAAATGTATCAGTAAGTTTACTCTCATGAAGAGTATCAATCTGTATAAATGACAAAGTAAAAACGACTGATGGCGTACATCACGTTGTAGCGGCAGTGCTGTAGCACAACACATTCTAAATGTACCTAAGGGACCAGCTACAGAGAAACCAGACCTGAAAAGCTTCTGTGTCTGAACGCATACCTGTTTTCCATCCCCTTGTGCCTTCCCTCATCACTCCAGGCATTCCTTCTCCCAATAAAACTCATCTTCCTCACAGATAACCACTTACATATGCAATTCAAATGATTAATTTGGAAAAGCCTTCTCTTCCATGCCCGTGCCCGAGCACTGCTCTTTTCAGCACAGCTCACACGTATGTGTGCAGAAGTTAACTACACTGAAATGCAGGCCTCGAACCATAACTAGCTCTTTCCTCAACCCTCTTACCTTGTACCTTCTTCTTCCTCTATTTTATTATAGCAGAGGGAAATAAAACTAATTTTACATGAATAAACAATATCTGGTTTTCTCCATCAGCTTCAGTAGCATAAATAATACTGCTTTGTTTTGTTTGTGCTACAAATACATTTCTAAACTGACAGTTTGACAAAGTAAATATAACCCAGGAAAAAATGGACTTTTATTCATCTACTCATATAAGAACATTTGTCTCCTATGTATGTTTCTTCTGTCAACTTTTAATATTTTGCTACATCATTATGTGGAGGAACTCAAGAAACAGCAACTGAATCGCATGATGTCCTACCTACCACATGGTGCCACCTGTTGAATGATAGTGGCTCACACCATTACATGGTATTATTAGATGGTTGTCTCTAAAATGTAGTGGAAGTCATTCTGGCTCCCATCCAAACTTTAATAGGGACTTTAACCTTCCAGACAGCCCTGACTGCTGTTAACAAGATACAGCCTGCTGGAGATCCTCATAATTTAGACACATAATGTTGTGTAGTCACTTTCAGAAAGTGAAGATTCTAAGGCTATTTCTCACTGAAAGAGAGTACACAGACAATTAATATAGAAGGCAGAATGAAGAACACTCAACGTCCTCCTCAGGAAGGGTGTGGATTATACATGGATCACATTAGAACAGCGAAAGACCTAAATTGTCATTACTTGGAAGAAATCAGTGATGTTATTCAGTAATAACACGGAAATTGTATTCAGAAAGGGATTATTTTCCCCAGTCTATCTAGCAAAAGAGCATTTTATGATTCTTATCATATTTTGTATGAGACAAAACTGATCCGAAGACTCTATCACATTTCTGCTTCACTGCCTCACAGTGTCAACAAGTCTGGGCTGGAGACAGTTTGCTCCAAACCTATCCTCCCCACAGTGATCAGTTACCAGCTTCATCGAAATGAACCCCAGTATTTCCCACAAAGTATATATTGCATAAATATGTACAGTATCTGTTCACAAGATGGTCTTTGGTGATGTTTCAACCCTGCCATGTCAGCTTCCACTGGAACATATCATTCACTCATTCACAAAATACTTTCTTCATAGTCAAGAACCAGGCTAGCCCTTCAGTTTTTATTTAGCAGCTGGTAAAATGCTGTTTCTAACCCCTCCTAAAGGACCTTAGGACTTCCATAGTCCAGTGGGAAGTGTTAAATACCGAGACAGAGTAGTAAGTCTATGAATTTCAGGAAACTCCTGCGATGGAGCTGACACTGAATGGTGCCTCCAGAGAGCAAATAGCTTCAGATCAGGGTACTGTACATTGAAATGAACAATCTATCATAGTGGACATCTTAACAAATTGTATTACCG
Organism: Sagittarius serpentarius; assembly: GCA_034782735.1. Taxonomy (NCBI): domain Eukaryota; kingdom Metazoa; phylum Chordata; class Aves; order Accipitriformes; family Sagittariidae; genus Sagittarius; species Sagittarius serpentarius. The sequence continues at coordinate 5,405,610 of JAVKLA010000017.1, read as the reverse complement.
CTGTAAGGGCTGTATAATACCCTGACAGTTCACTGACTGATAAAACACAAAAAGAACTAACTATGACATTAAAGGCTATGCAAATGTTTAAGGTTTGGAGGTTCTCAGGAGCGTTTTTTTTTCTGTATCAACCTCTGTTTAACAGTAGTCATTTCAATAGCCTGGCACTAAAATCAAACATGCATTTTTTTATTTTAAAATTTGTCCAAAACATAAAAAGTGGAGCTCATGACATTTGTTTTCCTTCCAGATTCGTTGGAAAACTCCCAAGAGACCAGAGACAGACAAATGAGGGTACTGGGCCTCTAAGACTCCCACCAGTAACTGCATGCTCCCTACCTGAGGAAAGGTACACAACAGATTGCGAGGGGCTCCCTGCCCAGTGCACCCAGCTGGTCTGGGAGCTGCCATTGTACCCCGAGGAAAGCGTCTGCCTTTAACAGCTTCTGGCCCTGGTATTCTGGGAATTCAGCACAACTAAGAGGAGCACTTGAACACTGAACATTTCCTACAGATCTGAAAGAATACTGCTGTAGTGCTTTAGGAAGAGGTTAGCACGCACATTTTCACTAGTGGGAATGATGCTTTCTTAGGTTAAAAAAAAAAAGTCTATGTAGTCCAGAGGTCACATCAGCATCAGACATCTGACAGAAGGGATGATCATCCCCACATAAGGCTCCCTAGAATCCAACCTTCAGGCTAGAAGTTCCTTGAGGCAAAGACAAACTGTCTTTTGTGCTGTGTACAGCACTGAGCACTCTGAGTTCATCATAAAGCAATAGACCAAATAATTTCCTACACAAAAACTCATAGAGTCACGTGCAATACCACAGCACTGAAGAAAGACGTTCTATTGCTGTTACCTGGCTGGAAACCTATACTGGCAGCAAAAAGGATAAATATGAAAATATCACATATTTTGACCTCAAGCTATAGCCAAAGTCTTCATAGTACAATATGACTGAGAGAGAATCTGCAGCATTTTACAGAGACTTCACAATTGATAGCTTAAACCATCGCAAAATTCCTACACAGCTGGACAAAATGTAGTGGGTAAGAGCTGAAAATTTTCCTTCTGTGAGGTACACCTTCTCTTCCTTGTGTGTAAATGAGATAAACACAGCTGTCTTTTTACTGCCTTTTCTGCATCTTTGACTGTGGTGCTTATCTCACTTCAAGACTGGTATACACAGATTGACAGCTCAGAACCTCCCACTCCCCTTTTTTTTTATTTTGGATTAACTAATGCACTACAGGTCATCTTCAGAAGGAAGAGATGTGGCTGTTATCATATATTTTAGGCTTATAGAAGATTTCTGTAACATAAATTCTTAAAAGCCTTCAAAGCTCCCATTATTCAAACTGTTTACGGAGCCCCAGATATGATTTTCTTAGACCACTTTAAGCCAGGACACAAAACAAGCCAAAGAAAGGTTGCTTCCTGAAAAATGAATACAGAGTATACATGAGATACCCACAAATAGTTTTTGTTTAAGGAGGAAGCTGTGTCTCAAGAAGATGCAGATATATGACAAGCATTCCTCACTTTCCCGTAAAGTGGCTGACACTGATAACTTACCAGCTTATCTTATAAAACCCTCAGGATGCATACAATATTGCTTCTACCACCTTAAAACAAAACCATGTCTTTTTCTGACAATACTCATAGCATGGTAAGTCTTTTAAAAAATGACTTGGTATTCTTCATCCCCATCAATCTTGGCGCCAGTTACCAAATCGTAAAGAAAGCAAACCAGAAGTATCTGTTTTCCCTCACAGCAAAGGTCAGGTTCGGATATTTACACGACTGCTTAGATACTCGGGAAGAAAACACTTTTGGTGGTTTGTTGTTGTTGTTGTTGTTGTTTTTCCCCTGGAGCATGGAATAGTAAAATCACAGACAAAAAATTGCTGTTGAACTCAAAAACGACCACCAGATAATCGCCCTGGTGGTGTTCCTAGGAATGTCAGAAAGTTTTCAAAGAGTTGTAGTTACCTCAGAATTAGAAACCATCAAATGCTTCAGAACACCGCATCTTGCAAAAAACTGCACCAAAAGCATGACTGTTAAGGAAAAATTGTATCTCTATGATCAGCACTGGTAATAAAGAACAGATTACCTAATAAAGGTAATGATAAAAAAAGGTAGCCATGATCTCATCATCAAACAATTGCTGAACTTTCACATATTAGCATTGCAGCTTCCGCTTTAAAACATGAAGTTAAAGCTTGACAGGGAATAACCAAGTCACTGGATAGTCCTGAAAATTTTTTTCCAAGTGTTTTTTCCCCTCAAACCCTTCCTTTTCTCTCTCTTCTTTTTCCTCTCCACACCAGTGCTACCATTTGTTCCCACCTAACCAAGTCTTTCACTACTGCAAACAGAGTTGTAGCACAGTACCAGGTTGTCCTGGGTCTGGCTAGGATGAGTTAGCTTTATTCAGTACAGAACAAGAGAAAATCACAGCTCAGGAATAGCCAGATTTTTTATTTTCACTCTTGAGGAGACTGCTTTCAGCAAGCTAGAGGGCTTGAAAACCTTTGTTACCCTCGAGCTGTGCCACACACTGCATCACGCGAGTGCCATCCTCCCACTTTCCACTCGCGGCCCATATGACTCAGAGCCGTCACTACGGGGATGCATCAGCAATTAGGTAATTTAAAAGTTCTAATTTAACTGTCTTAATGCTTAGACATCACCAACTTCAGCCAGATCCCTTCCTCCCAGGATTTTCTGCCACACTGACTCTCTGTCTCTCTACATTAGGAATTGCATTTTTGACTATGTCCAAGATCTTGGTTTCAACTTATCTGACATTCACCTCTCCTGTAAGCCAAGTCAGGAGCGCTGGATGCGGCATGGTCAGAGGCAAAACCTCATAATGAGTATCTACATTGGCCATTGTCCTGGTTTCAGCTGGGATGGAGTTAATTGCCTTTCTAGCAGCTGGTACAGTGCTTGGTTTGGGGTTTACTATAAGAATGTTGATAACACCCTGACAGTTTCAGCTGTTGTTAAGTCGTGTTTAGACTAAGTCAAGGACTTTTCAGCTTCTCCTGCCCAGCCAGCAAGAAGGCTGGAGGGGCACAGGA
>JAVKLA010000017.1:5377176-5402417 GCA_034782735.1 Sagittarius serpentarius | reverse complement strand
CATTGTTAGTTTCTTCCTTTCTGTTCTATTAAACTGTTCTTATCTCAACCCACGAGCTGAGCTTTATTTTTTCCGATTCTCTCCCCCATCCCACTGGGTGGGGGGGAAGTGAGTGAGCGGCTGCATGCTGCTGAGTTGCTGGCTGAGGTTAAACCACGACAGCCATTAAGTACCAATGGTATCAGAAGCAAATCTCCCATTTTCCTGTGCACCGGCAGTTCATTCCAGTTGGGTATAGCATTTTTAGCAATATAGAAAATGCCACAATCACAAAGAGATAATATTAATAAGCAGTTAATATGTTTGATACCCTTTCACAGCAGGAAGAACAGCATTAAACCACATACAAAATTCTTGCTAAGGTTATGAAAGACATTGAAGAAAACTTAACAAGGAAACGTCTCTTTCTTGGTGGTGTCTTTTTGTATTGAAGCCCTGTATGAGAAATCACATATAATAGGGTCACTGAAACTTGACGAAGGTGAAGGTATTGTTACCCTAAGTCCTTCCAAAACATAGAGGCTAGAGGGAATGCCAAAATGTTATTTTTATCCTCTTCATTTTTCTGTTAGAGGATTAAAAACAGGTCTCAGATTTCTTCTGGATATTATTTTACTTTAGATTTATATTTTTTTATTTTCCTTTCTTGCCCTCAGTTAAACAGCTGAGTCTCTAATTATAAATATTGACAGATTACATCCGAATGGGCAAATGGAAGTGCATTTGCCAGATTTTCCAAATGTGCTTAGAGGAGCTTGTGAATCAGCATCCAAATCTCTGATGAACAGCCTGCTGTAGCACTAAAAGACTCCTGATGCTTTAATACCTTAGATTTCCACATTGCAAAGCAGCAGATGAATAAGTGAGATTTCACGTACAGTTCTGTGAGATCTGTATCAGATACCACACATTAACCCCATTGCATTTCTAATAAGCATGGTGAGATCAGCAGAGAACAGCTCCACCTTTCAAAGACCAAAATCAGTCCTGGCTCTTCCCCTCTGTAGACTCCTACTCCACCATCAGAGTCCTGGGAAGTTTTTTTTTTTACATGGTGAGCTTTTCCTCCCGATTTCAAAAAGTTCACAGTGATGAGAAAACATTACTTATCTTTTTAATTATTGACGGAACCAAGATAGATGCTAAGCAACTTGTCCAAGCTCACGTTTGCTAAGAATCACATCAAAGAGTGTCATGGAAGAAATACCTCACCTCCAGCAAGTAGTAAGAAACACAGTTGCTTTCCTGAGTATGATCTATGAGTACCTGATTAACGACAAATACAAACTGGTCTTTTAAGAAGCAAAAATACGTTTGGCTGTTTCACTTGTTTTGACTTGGAAGAGGGGAAGAGAATCGAAGGCAGAAAGAAGTTAGTCCTCCTCAGTAGACAACTGCTTGTCTACTGTAACAGACATAAGAAGATTTGATTACAATTTGATGGCTGACATGCAGTAACTCTCAGTCCAGTTGCCAGTGAACAGGAACCCAACTTTGCAAGCCTTTCGCATCATGACAGCGCAATTTTTTTCCCTCTCTTCAATTAGTGAGCTTAAATAATTGGTCCCAGCTTGCAGAACTGAGATTAATTTCATAAAGATGTATTTCAGTTGCTATCTGCAATTGCAGCACTTCAGTTTATGAGGTAGTGTAACAACATAATTTTCTACCTTGAGAAGAAACAGAGCAGGAAATAAGTTTATCAGGGATCTTTCCTTACCAATACGTAAGTAGCAGTGATTACATCAGAAATATTGGCTCCCAGTGCAGAGCTGAAGTTCACCTCATATTTATGAAGTGTCTCATAAGAGAAGAACAATAATTTTATTTTTTTGAACAGTGAAGACTTATAAAATTCTTCTTTTACTTCCATTTCCAAAATTATCCAATTTGTGAATAAAAATAAGTATTTTTCTTTCCTGTAACTTTGCTAGAAATGTCTTCATAAATAACCATGCTTAATGTACCGTACAGATGAAATACAGTATCAGCAATATCTTTATGGTAGCATGAAAAGTTCTATAGCCATTATGGTTCTACAGCCAGTATATAATCATAGGAAAAATTACATTCAGGATTTTGTGAGAACAGCTAAAAATACTAACAAAAAACCTCCTTACTTTGATAGTTAATATTTATTAACATGACACATCAATAATGGCCAGCTGCATAATGCCCATTTTTAAATCCTTTCTTTCCATTGGTGTATTTAAATGTAGATGAAAGAAAAGAGCTCCTAAGAACCTGAATATTGCTTTTAAATTATAGGCAACTCTTTCAAGGCCTGAGTTAGAAACACAAAATGCCACTTAGAACCTTCACCAATAAAACTGATAGGGTTATTACTGTTACCAAAGCTAACATGTACATAAATACAAGTATTATCGACACCAGCAGACAACAGGCCAACAACACAGTCCTCAGTCCAAAATATAATTAATATGAAGGGAAAGCATCACCATGATGAGCACTTAAGCTATAAAGAACTCTCCACTGCCCACCACTAGAAATTCTTTCTTGTCAGTTAAAGGCCTGATTCTGTTACATTGAATATATGAAGGAAAATCTTATCCCTATGGAAGCTAAGTTCAAATGACTTCAGTAGGACTGGAGTACATATGTGGATTCATATTTGCATTCACCAGACCAATCATTCTTTAATTTCAGTATTTACAGCCTTTGGAATTCAAGGCTAATGACTTAAAGCTCCTAAAATCATACAATTGGCTTGAAATAATTGCAGGATTTAAAATAACACTGGGGGGGGGGGGTGTTAATAGCCTTATTTAAGCTTCCAAAGATCGTCTTTTAAGCTCTTCACTAAAACCATAAAGGATGACACTTTCTATTAAATGTAAGAATGTAAGTTGCAGATGTTATGTAACAATGTGTTTTTTGAAAACAAGAGGCTTTTAAAAACCACCAATATTGAGACCTAGTTACAATAACTGCAAACAGTATGTTATATCAGCATCATATGATAGCAATTATGACACATTAGTATGTCTTGAAGACCCTAAATGAAGTTAGGAGGGAAGCATCAGCTCCACAAAGCAAACAAACAAAAATACATACAAACAAATGAAAAATCGCAGGACTGACCCCTTTCTCTTTGGGAAAAAACCAAACCAAACCAAACCCCAAAAGGCCACCAAAAAAACCCCAAACAAACCAACACCCAAACCACCAAATGGGGAAAAAAAAAACCACAACCAAAAATAACAACAACAAAAAACCCACCAAGCAATTGTTCTGTATACCACAAATTTTAAAAGAAAATGAACGCTTTATTCCATTTATGTCTTACGATACTGTAAACATGCAACATTCAGAAAATTTGTTGCCCACAATGGTAAATATAGAGAACAGAATTCTTTTGCTTGCCTTGCAGGAACTATCATTTACTGATCAGCGGTCGCTTTATTACTCAGTAGATCTCAAAGCTTTTCTTAACCCTGCCAAGTCCATCATCAGTTCCAGTCCCAGCTTCACCAGTTTGTCTCAGGTGGCTGGAAGACAGCCACAGTGAGATACTCTCTCCCTTTCTCCCTTTTTTGCTCAGGACTGTGTCAGGAGGAAGATAAGAGGGCCTTATATCAGTGGTTCCCATTAGACTATTCCCAGGCTGGCAGGTAGGAGAAGAAAGTGGAAGGTCTGGTTTTGGTGGGATGGAAGGAGGGAGTGGCTCAGCAGTGATTTACTTCAGAAACCTGTCACCTTTTGACAGAAAAGGAGCAATGAGAAATGATGGGGAAGTATTCTCTGCCTCTTTTAGCTGCACTGACTGGGAGATCAGTTTTAGGAGGTTGGCCGACGGGAAAAACAGCCAGCTAGAGACACCCATTTCCTCCAGGCAGCCTGGCCATTTATTAGAGTTGCAGCTTTCCCAGTTATTGGCAGGCTGGTATAAACCGAGGTACAAACCAAAAGCTTAGTATCCGTATGTACACAAAAAATAAGCGAGAGGTGACAGTATGGGATGCTAATACACAGATAATGGTTGATCTGAATTACCTGCTGCCTAGGAAACAGAGGTACAGGTAACCCAGATAAACAATGAAAGGAATTTTAGCATGACAGTAATCTGTGATGGGCATGATGTGCAGAAAACAAGCCAAGGTCAAAAGAAGAATGCTCCTTCACCTGTTGAATGCAAAACGTTTCATTCCTTTGCATGTGAATTTTAGCAGACACAAGACTACAGCATTAAAGTAATGAGGTGACACTTCTGGCACTACTTTACTAATTCTTAATATGACTATTTGTATAGCACTTGGAATAGTAGCACTATTCTTTACTAATTATCACCAGAAATAGCCATCACAAGCATTCCAACAATTGCAACCCAAGTCTAATGTAGCTGCAAGTAATCCAAGGCATTCAGAGCCTAGCCTAGCACCTCTCAAACAAATAAGAAAACGGTGTCCAAAAATATGCATTAAGATTTGATCCTTTAATGAATATGGATATTCCCACAATTCTTCCCCTTCTTTGGATTTAGAGTTACATAACTTCTGTTCTACAGAACCAATGTGGAAATTATAGTGATAATTAGATGTCATTTCAGTACTCTTTTTAAGTATTAATCTAATTGCATTAGAATTTAAATTTTCCTCCAGAAAAAGATCAGGAACTGTTTGTTTGGTTTTTTTAAAGATGCTGTCTGTGAACACAAAACAGACCGTAATTACATTTTACAGAAGATACTCAGATTTTTACATTAGAAAACTAGGTAAGAGTAGGTTTTCTTTCCATTATTTAAAGAGATTTCAATTTCAGTCAAAATGATAGCTTTGACTAAGTAATTAAATAGATAAATTAAATCTATTTATTTTTGCCAAAGGTAAATGCTAAAATACTAATTAGCTGACATTAAGCTATATTTAAAATGGCTTAATTTTGTTTACAGTAAGATCAATACCATTTAAGATATTAACAGATTAGGTGCTGTCAATATATTTACAGTTACACTACTAGTAGGATACCATACTTTCTCCATGACTATGATATCACCTGGTGAAAGTCTTTAAGATGGTTAATTCTTTAGCTTGCTTACTGACAAAAAATGATAGACCATGTCTTTTCATCACATTCCGTTTCAGCTGTCCAAGAATCAGGAACTGATCAATGACCTCGTGTTCCCTTGAAATTCAGGCAGCAAATATTTTGTGCCTATTGCTCACACAAGATTAATGAATGTCATCTTAGCACAGAAGTATTCCTCTTTATATTCTGTCCCAGCTCATAAAAAGATCAAATTTACTCTGCAACTTTTGAAACGGATCTGGTTTTCCATAGTTGCAGAAAGAAACATACCGTGCAAAATATATTCACATTTTTGTGCCAAAGCAGGCATTAAAACTTTTATTTGAATATGTACAATTTTGGGATACTTCCTGGTGCTCAAAGTAATTGCTGTTCCCTAAAACAAGCAAAAAACAATCTAGTACTAAATTCTCTGGATGTATTCAAGAAAGACTACGTAAACAAAAGAGTATTACAACCTTACAAAACTAATGGGAGACGTACGTGACCTCCTCCTGTGTCTGTATAAAATCCAGCTATGGGCTGATCAGTCACGGGCTGATTCCAGTCACAGTCACGCATCTTGAATGATCACCTGAAAAACCCACCCGTACAGGTCTCTGCACCATCAGAGAGCAGTTCTAGGCTCTGACACAGGCCTTCTTCGATAGGGCAGGTCATGGCAAAATTTTGAAACTTTGGGCGATACACCTGACTTAACTTTAGACATCTCCAGTATCAACCCCCATATATAAGCTGGTCATCCTACACTCTTATGTCAGGGGAGAGAAACAGAAACAATGCAACTGAGTTGTTCTGTACATAAAAATGAGGTGAAATTTATTCAAGCAGTACTTACTCCTTCTAGTGACTTTAAGATTCAGAAACTAAGATCTGCACTTAGTCTGGTGAAGCCATCCTTTCAACCCTAAAAAGGGGCCAATCATACATGGAGAACTAAGTAAGCAGGAAATAATAGAACATGCACTAGTTTTCACATGGCTCAGCTTTATTTATTAGATGCTTTGAAAGTTATCAAAACATTCTTTTATGCTGATTATAAAAACATTTACTTCCAGTATAATTCTCTTTAAGTGCCTTTACTATGGCACAGAGTTGTAACAGTGAATATCAATACGTCTTCCAGGCACATTATAAATACATTTGTATTCTAGACAAATTCAGCATTTTCAAAGTACATGATCAAAAGTCAATTACCTAAATGCATGAGGAAGCACTGAATTTTTGTAAGACTAACAATAAATAGTAGGTGTTCCCACTTTTTGAAAACGGGTCATTCACGTAGAAAACACATTTTAGGGACCCAAATTTGAACATCTCTGACCTACTTCCTAAACAAGAAATCTGGATGGGTGACAAACTGTCTTTGATTAGCCAACAGGATTAGTGGGTTCTATTTTCTGCTGAAATTAGACTCTTCTCCTGTCTACAAGAAAATAAAAATTAAATGATGCATTTGTTCAGGACAGGTTACAAATGAACCAAAGCACCTGAATATTATCACAAATGCAAATGTGAGGCCTCACAAAGAATTCCGTACAATGGACAGATCAGAAGCCACCTGAGGAATCACTACACAGAGCTGCGTAATGCCATCAAGCACAGCAAAACGCTACCATGCTGCATCAAGAGCCGTGTTATAACTGAAAGATCATAAAATAGCAGATAACAAAATTATTATTTAAAATCACTATAGGCAGGATCTAGCTAGTACACTGTAATACTTCAGTCTTACTGCAGGTTACAAAGCTCTCTCTAATGAAGCATGAAGTCATTTTTCAGAAGATTCTAAATTTTTAATATTAAACATTTTTCTCAGTAGTTTTTGGTGCATCAATTAATGTTGGTCTTGTCTTCATTCAGAATGAAAGCCAGGTTTAAAATGTCAGAATTTTCAAATTATTTCAAATTTTAGTAACACTCAGGATGAGACAAAAATATACACACTGAATTTACATCTTTTATGGAGCTATGGGGCACAAGTCAAAATTGGGTCTTTTGGATTTGGTTTTATGAGTTTGAGCTGGTTTTTAATACATACATTCTCTGATGTTGAGGACATAAAACAGAGAACCATGCAGCTTGTCCTGAAGGATGAAACACAATTTGGATCTGAATATGTTCTTTGGGAACATTTTTCTGCTGTTGCAGAGAACTGAGAGAGATGTCCTGTCAATAAGTGATTCTCATGACAATATAAAATAAACATTTATGTAATGCTTTTTGTTTATTATGACTTTTCTGAGCCATAATAATCAATTCTACTGTTGCCATCACATCTTTTTTGCTTCATCATCATGTTCCCTTTCTCCAATCTTATTTTCTTGACATGTTATTGCAAATGGCATTGCACCAGTCTCTTCCCTGTTATACTTCAACCTCTTCACTTGAAAAACAAGTTTGGTTTTTTTGCCTTTGAGGTTTTTTTGTCAGATAATTATTGTTTCATCTTTCTGCACACTTACAACTGTAACAAAATAACAGGTGTGTTCAAAAAGACTATGCAAAAGATCATTTTTCATTATCTGCCTCAACATGGAAAGAAACACGCATAGTTCTTCCTTCAGCTACCGTATTTAGCAAATTTTTGTTAATATAATGGACAATATGGATTCTCAGCATAATCTTCTTTTTATGTTGTCAGTTAATCACAAGGTGGTCCTAATATTGCTACTAATTCATGATCTCACTCATGACACAGTCAGAGGTTTCTCAAAGCAAACGTCAGCGTAACGAAGCACTGTCACAAGACAGTAGCATCCTAGTACACCACAAAAGCCACGTGAAACACAAGGACTTACGAAAAACAGGTTCTGATGTGAAATTCAAGATTACTTTGAAAGCAGGGAGAATTAATGTCTCTGTTTTAATTCTGTTACCACTACTTGTTTACTTGCTGGTCTTTATTTAATATCATAGTGAGAATTCTGAAAAGCATCTCCTTCATAAGGCAAGGTACCATGAAGAGCTTTTACTCCATTACATAGTCTCTCCTTCAGAATCCAAATTTTGAAGGACTATCCCATCTGTGATAAATTTTCAGTCCCTTCCCAAAAGCAAGATAGGTCACACATTCTCAGAAACTGCCCTGTAAAATCCTTGCTTCCTGGTAGGCACACACAGCCTTGGGAAGGCACATGAGCAGTGTTCTCCAGAAACAGGGAACTTTTTTCCAACTGTGAATAAGATCAAAATTTAAGATACATTTGGAAAAACACATTTGCAAACAAAGTTATCTCCTTCCAAGTTGCTTAACCTTATGTATGAGTAATTTTAACCAAAAAACCCATCCTGAAGAAAACACAATTATACATCTAAACAGGTTTTCAAAAACCTTTCATAAAGTTAAGGGGTAAAAATAACATAACTCTCAGGGGCAGAAAAATGTTTTTCAGCACCATTGCTTTGTTTTACCACCCATGACCAACAACATTACTACCTAATTTTAATGCTGGAGTGTCCTGGTTTCGGCTGGGACAGAGTTAATTTTCTTCCTAGCAGCTGGTACAGTGCTGGTTTGGGGTTTAGTATGAGAAGAATGTTGCTAATACCCTGATGGTTTCAGTTGTTGCTCAGTCGTGTTTAGACTAAGTCAAGGACTTTTCAGCGTCTCCTGCCCAGCCAGCAAGGAGGCTGGAGGGGCACAGGAAAGGTGGGAGGGGACACAGCCGGGACAGCTGACCCAAACTGGCCAAAGGAATTTTGCATACCATATGATACCATGCCTAGTATATAAACTGGGGGGGAAAGCTGGCCAGGGGCTGCTGCTCGGCAAGTGCCTGGGCATCAGTCAGCAAGTGGTTAGCAACTGCATTATGCATTTTATTCTAATTCTTATATTCTACTGTAATTCTTTTATTATCATTATTATTATTATTTATTATTTTCTTCCTTTTCTGTCCTATCAAACTGTCTATCTCAACACACGAGTTTACTTTTTTCCAGTTCTCTCCCCCATCCTGCTGGGGTGCGGGGGAGTGAGAGAGCAGCTGCGTGGTGCTGAGTTGCTGACTGGGGTTAAACCACGACAGGGAGGCAGGGCTGAATCCTTCAGTTAGATACAGTATGGCTCATTGCTGAAAACCTTAAAATTAATTTATGAATCTTTACCCAGTGAGGTCCAGCCCTCCTAGACTAAGACGTGATAAGCCCAAGTATGGAGTACCATATTTTGCTTTGGTGTTTTAGTCTTGTTCTTTCTCAGAACTGGACCTTAAACTGTCTTCAGTTCTTTACAATAATGACCATTCTACTGAAATTCACAGCACCATACTTAGATAAAATGCGGTCATCCAAAAAGCAGTGAAATGTTCATTCAGAAGCTGTAACGAGATTTTTTTTTTTTTTTTTCAGATGGAAAGCAAGACAGGCATATCTCTTGAATAGTATATTAAGTCCTTAACAATAAAAGTTTTTCCTTTTCAAGGCTCCCTGAAATTTCATATAAAAATTTACAGAAGACATAACATTGCAGAATAGCTCTTATTAGCTATTGTGTACTCAGAGTTCATTTCCCCTTCTACACCTCTCCTTCCTTATCTTGTCTTTCCACTTTCTTCTTTTAGAAGGACATTAGAAAGGCAACCAGAGCTTTCGTGCATAAGAGGAAAAACACAGCCTATATATAAGCAGAATTACTTTTAATTAGGTTTTTCCCAAAGCATCGCTAACTGTTTAAGATTTTAACATTCCAGGCTTCTGAGACTAGATGAGAGAGAGAGAGAGAGAGAGAGAGAGAGAGAGAGAGAGAGTAAATCTCAGAATTTATTTGACCTGAAGAGTTAAGGGGCAAATGACAATACTATTCATTATTAGGTCAGGAATGTTGAGTTAGAAAATTATTTCAGAGTTGCAAATGATTACTCAATTACTATAAATTCTGCCATTTACTTTTCATGTTTTAAAACATTTGGGGTTTCTATTTTTAGGGCTTTATTATTAACAACTGAGAGACCTTTGAGCTTTCTTTCCTGTACAGGAATAGAGAGGCTGCTTTGTGACTTCTTGGCTATAACATAAAATTCATACCATTCACAGTGTTTTAAAAACGAAGGGAAGCAGGAGGGCATTGTTTCAGTTATTGATTTATCTAGCTTGCTAAGTGAAGATCAGGTTGGAAGGCAGTGTTTCTGAAGGTGAGTCATAATGATGAGGTAAGTACCTTTGTGAAGGGTTTTTTGGTTTGGGTGGTTTTTTTTTTTTACTTCTTTGAAAACAGTAAACCTAACAAGAAAGAAGACAGGTCCACAGCCTATTGAAGTTTCTCAACATCCCTAGTTTCTTGAAAGAAGTTGTTTCTTCTTGTTCCTTTCCACCTGACATGGGAGACAGCCTTGAAAGCCTCTGAGAGAATCCGTATTGATTTCCTCTTAAGGATGGATTAGAAGAATGCGAGCCTTGAGGAAAACAGCTGCTATTTCTCTGTTGTGTACTTTAAAAGAAAAAAAATCCATTGTGTCTCTACTAGTTGATTCCAGCGTCAGTAATAGCCACAAAATACTTCCCAACACCTAAAACTGTGAATGAGAGAGGAGACTCCCTTTGGTCACGCTGTTTATCTTTGTTCTACTAGCACAGATCTATCTTGATGTTAACAATGTTGATGCTAACAAATGCTGGGACATTTACACCCTTTGTGTCATGGATCACTTGCTCCATAGCCGAGGGAATTACCAATGCCACTTTATGGGAATACTTGTATACTTCCCTATTTAAAGTAGGTGAGTCTTGTTCTACTGTTGCTTGAGTTTCATCTTACCAAACATTGTATGTCATGTTGTGTATGTAGGGGTTCAGAAATCCTCATTGTGAAAACACTGAATGAGTTATGTTTTTAAGGACCTGGACCATTCATTGACTAAAATTGAGATATTTCTCTGGTTTTAATTATCATTGGTGAGATAGCATCATATTAATAGCATCTATCTGCTGTATAACAATAATTGCCATTTGTCTTAATATAGTCATTAGGGATATTTTTGTCTAGGTGAGGAGCTGAGATAGAAATGCAATTTAGTGGTTAAACATCTGGTTTGAAATAACTCAACTCCCTGGAAACACAGATTTCAAATCACTGCAAAGCAGCTTCAGATCTTAGGCTTTCAAAGTAGTCAAACTAAATACCATGCAATTTACTCTGTAGGGATAATTAGACTAGTATTTAAAAATGTAGTTCAATTTGCTCTGCAGGGTTACTAAAGATCCAGTGATAGTATCCACAGAAGAAATCTTAATCACTCGTATGGTCCACACTAAAGCTTGTACATTGGTCATGCTAATAACTGCGTGCAGCACAGGTATGAAGAAATTCAACGGTATGATAGGCACAAAGTTACTAGTACGTCTTAGGCCCAATTTCCTGAATGTTTTTCCTCTGTAAAAAATATGACGCCAAAGAGACTTCAGAATCAACTCATTATGATAAAAGACTAAACAGATTCAGAAATGGACTATCAGAAGCAAATGTCTACAATCAAGCTTTTAAACATCTGAAGCTTTTTTCACTGGCTAGTGTCACATCAGCAGTGTCATTCTAGAGCTGAGACCCTAGAGTGACCCAGCAAGCCAATTCCTAGCTATACCTTTATTCTTACATTTTTTTCCACCATAAATATTATTTCACCCACTAGAAAGGAATTTAGAAATTTCCCACTTTCACATGGAACTCAGTTCCAGTTCCGATCTTTTTCAGTTTTCTTCCCCTCTTGTTTTTTGCCTAATCCCATACAATTCAACTCACACATGCAAATCCACCTAAAATGCATCTAGCAGTGAGAAGTGCTAGTACCAGCCTACCTACAGACTATAGCACTGGCTCCTTTCCCTCTCTCACCTACAGGGGTTCCCAGTGCCTATCTCAGTTTTCAAATGCACAGAGAAGAATCTGGAAAGGTCCTCATGTGATTCAGGAAAGCAAAGCAAGTCATCCAGTAGCCAAAAACCTCTCCGCACTGACACTAAAGAACATGAAAAAAACCACAACATCCTGACAAGAATTTTTTTTTTTTCTTGTTTAGGTGTTCATTTGACAATGGGCTATAAACTTCCAAATACCTAGGCATAGAGTCTGTGCCATTTTAAAACAATATCAGAGCTCCAGAGATGTACTGATACACTGGCTATACTGATATTTAACAATGACAAATCATGCACACCCGATAACTATTTTGATTTTATTGGAAGATACCATGCTTCATTTTCTTTATTGTATGTTGGTGTGTGGGAATATAAATATGACTGTGTCTAAAGGTGGCTCTGTATTTTAAAGAATATGCAAGTAATCCATGGCCAGAATTATTAGGTCAGTAAAAATGTTTGAAATATTTTTCTAAGATGATTGCTACGTAAATGAATTTCTGTTAATAACTTTTTAATATAGAGCACTGACATACCTGCCCAAAGTCTTCAGTACACTTACACAGTTAAGTATCAATATTTTTTTCCTCTATTATAGTGAAACTGTGGGGTTTACACACCATTGCAATTATCAGTTGTTTACAGCTGCTATGCCAAAACATAGCCTTAATCTGTAAATCAAGACATTTTAAAACCTGTGCAACATCTGCCAGTAAGACTTAAACAGTATTAAATATTAAAAGATAAGCACATTGTTTGAAAATGAGCTTCTTTTAATAAACAGAAAGAAAGCAAAGAAATACAGAATTATCTTGCATTTGCTGTCATCATGTAAAATCAAAAATAGTACCTGCTTCCAACAGTGTCTCCTTGAACCTACACAGAGCACTGCCTTATTTGTTGGAGAGGTGTTGTAGGGCTATAAACAACAGAAAATGAATGGGTGTATGATCACTTCTGTTTGATTAAGAGTCAAACAGTAAGATAATTTAAAAAATTGGAAAATAATTTATCAGTAAATGTATCAATAGATTCCTAAATCAGGCAGCCGGAGCATTAGTATATGTTCTTAAGCTTAGGTACAAATGTATATCTATAAACCAGTGACATAACTAAGAATGTATCACAGAACACATAAATCTGAGGGAAGTATGCTGAATATTCTGTTCTAAATATTGTTGCTGCCACCTTACAAAAAAAATCCTAAATAGTTATTTAATAGATACATTGACAGTACTACCTGATGACATTATTAACTAAGAAATTGTTGATCTCATTTTTGAAACATTAACTATATAATAAGCAGAGCTTCATGGTGGGGCACTAATTTTGAAAACAGGGTAAATTAAAACTCTTTACATGCAAAGCGAGAGTAATCTGGCCAAGAAATACACAATCTCTGTTCTTCCAGTACATGAGGTTTTTAAAACGTACAACCAGGTGTTTTCAAAAATTTCAGCAGGTAATCTTCAGCTGGTAACCTTAGACTTTGTATAGTCAATACCGAGATAGCTACCTCCAGAAAGCAATTGGTCTGACCTTTCTTAGACACCTCTGGAGATGCCCGTTTCTACCTGTGATTACGAATGGAATCACAGTGACTGCCATCAACTTACATGAGTACCATCAAGCAAAGACAGAAAAGTTCCATCTGAATGTACTTTCAATGCTTTGTACAGTCTGTGCAAATTCCATGCCATTCATGTTGCACTTACGCATCAATATTATTTGATTTGGTGACTCTGTTCTATCCCATTTAAATTGGACTTGAATTAGACCTTACATAGGGCAACTGCCTATAACAGAATTTCATTCTGTGTGTCATTTACATACATCCTTAGATTGTTAAATGCAAAAGAGCACAAGCATTTCCTTCTTTTTAGAAATTGTAAAATTCCACACATTCCCATCTGAGTTATCTTGAATCAATTCTTTTCTCTAATAGCTTGAATGCTGAATCAACATCATACAGTGCTGAAAGAGACACAGTCATTTAGACTCCCCCAAACTCCGAATATTTTATTAAAAATTCTCACTTCTATGAACATAATTTCTACAAATAAAAAATGCTGGAAGACTTGCTACAGGGACTGACAGAAGAACACAAGGCAGAGGCAGGTTTATATATATTCAGAATTATACTGAAGGTACTCCCTGCAGAAAAACTAAAGCATTTTAAACCATTATATACTTAAACAAATTCTTTTTGAAAATATACTTTGCAAAGCAGAATAATAACATAGCTCAACAAAGAGAAATGCAGAGTCCTACACTGGGGACAGAGTAATTCCATGCAACACCTAGACCTTTGGGGAATAACAAGTTGAATACAAATCCCCAGTGTGCCTTTGCAGTAGAGCGGCCAACCACCTCCTGGGCTGTGTTAGCAGTAGTACAGCCAACAGTTGAGGAGAGTGATTATTCCCTTCTCTTCTGCACTTGAGAGACCAAATTTGGGCTTCCCATGGCATATAATTCTCTACCTATGAGTCAAGGTAGCCAATGACAAGCAAGTTAAGTCTTGTATTTTACTAGAGTACATAGTATGAGACAAAACAGAGAGAAGAGAAGATTTCCAGTAACCTGCTTTTTTCCCTTGCAGTCATGTAATAAAAATCACTGCTTCAGAGCTTGGAGCATGGTCTTTCCAGGCAGAAGCAGCATCACAAACCATGACATTTACATTACAGCAGCAGATTCAAAGCAGAACATTTTATCAGACTGACAGGTCATCTCAGCTCAAGGTTATAATCTGGGCCCAACCTAATGCTTGCTTGTATTTGTCTGCCCAAAATCTTGAGGCATCTACAAACTCGCATCTTGCCCTATAGGAACTTCTGTTAACTACTGAAAACTCTTTCGCTTCTTTTGGTCGACTCAAGTACCTACATTAAATGCAAGAACAGTGTTTTTGTTAGCAGACTTTTAGGAGACCCAAATCCCTCCTGAAAGACTGAACTTAAAACAAAGAGCATTCTGTAATATGATGTATGGATGACTGAAATGCTTTCCTCAGTATTCCAAATTTACAACAGATGTAGAAGAGAAACCAGAGTTTTTAATTTGTAATTTCTTCAAAGTGACCTTTGTTACCTGACAGCATAAGCAACTGCAAAAATATGTTTTCATACTGTTAATAAAAGCGATGGTTAAAATTTTAAGATATTTTAGGGCTTCTGGGTATTTCCTTAGTTCTGCAAAAACAGAAAGGCAAGGAAAGAAATAATCTCTACGCAATGTGGAAGACTCCCCCACAATCTAGTGTACCTTTATAAAAACTCATCTGTTGATAGTCACTTGTCCAGAAAGTAGCGTACTACTCTAGCCAGGGAAACAGAAGGCTGAAGCCAAGTTAGCTAATGACAAGACCGCGTTAGCTAATGGCAAGACCTCACAACAACCACTCAACATGCAGGAGTATTCAGAACTCAGCAAAAGCCTCCTGCACTCCCTCGCTTGGAGTAAAGCCTGTTCCTGCAGCCTTAGTCAGCATACCCAAAAATGAAATTAAGGACACATTTTACATGGAGAATTTTTTCCTTCCTAACCCTTATGCAAGGTTAACATAGTGTGTAAATTTCATCATGCTTAATTTCAAAGCTATGCTACTACTACCACATACTACAGTGGAAAAGGTTGCAGTTCTTAAAAAAATAATTTCATAGTGTATGCAATCTACCCTTCAATTACAACTATCCTCTTTACAGTCACTTCTACTTTGGCTGAACTGTACTGCTACACAAAGCAGAAGCAAAACTGAGGAAAACAGTTTTTTGCCCTTAGTTTCTGATAAGCTCTCTTAGAGGCAACACTCACCGTATAAAAATACACTCAATTTCATTAATTTTACTGGATTTTTTTAAAGGAAACCTATATAACGACAGAAGCACAATATTTCCACAGCAATAAGCCACCATGACCAAAAATCATGGGGAAGAAATGTATGATATCCAGTCACTGAAAGAAATGTGAGCAGAAGAGACTCCTTACCATAAACAGTGAGGAAATGGATTTTAAAAAAATTATACTAGGTATTAATAAACTTGAAATAGGAAGAGAATTACCCATTTGCTAAAGGAATATGTATGTATAAAAGGTATAAAGGGTTAAAGATGAGGAGGATTCAATCAGCAGACATGGATAGGGTTCATTTTCCCAGGTAAACAAAATATGTAAAATGCAAAGAGAGTGAATAAAAGTGAGAGTGTTGCCGTTTCTTATGTATTACTTCACGACTAATGTACTGTCACATTTCTCAACTACTATTTATTAGCTGAGACAGTGTTACACCAAGTAAAAACCTAAAGCCACCACTAATGTAAACTTTCATTAATTAAAATGGTAGTTTTCTCAGGAAAAAAAAAATTAAAAATTTTATATGACTCTCAAACTGACAGATTTTTTTTTTTAGACTATTCATAATTGGTATGATGTTTTTCTTCCCTGCTCCTCTCCCCATTGTGTTCTAATTGCTTTTAATTCAACAAACTGTCTCTGTGTTTGCTATTTCTTAATTTGTTCCTTATGAAATTAATAAGAACTTATTTTTAAGGCGGGCACATTTCAGAAGTGAATTTAAAGCAGATGGAGAAGACAGCAGGAGAGCAACGCCAATAGGCAGCAGGTGAACAACACAGTAGGAGACATTTTATTTCGTTGATTTTTGTTTCTTGTTACTGAAGAAGAGAAAATATGCCAAGAAGATCTATTATTCCTTAACGTGCAATTTCTGTAGTACTGGCTACTCTTAGCATCCCCAGAAGAGTCACTGAAAAGTAACACCTATTTCTCATGGTTGTTTTGAATGGTTTGCCTCACGACCACTGCCACTAGACTGGCTAATATCTCTAATGCTGCCCACCGTGTGGTTTGCTTGTCAGCTGTGATACCTGCTGGTTTTCTGCTTGGCTGGTTCTGTATCCTTCTACTGTCCTCACAGCACTAGCTGCAAGTGGGTGTTCGTATCTCACTTGACTTAACTGTGACATTCAAGTTTTACACAATGTTCCTTAGAAAATTCATACTCTATGCACTACCTGCTGGATTCCTGTTTTCACAGCCTAGTTGTCTGAGCAGGCTGGCTTTGATGATACATTGTCTGGCTTACCTTACCGTCATGTTGTTCCTTGGCTGTGTTTACGTGTAAGTCCCGATTCCAAACTCGGTCACAAAGCATTTTGGCTGCTCTCAAAGTGAGGAACTTCAGTATGGTGTCTGGTTTCTTTATCTCTTTAGCTAAGTATGTTACTATCTGTAATCCACACACTCCCAAAAACTCTCAGAGAAATGTTTTTCCAAACCTGCTGTTCAACATCAGCAGGGGAGTTTTACATACCTGCAAGCTGAATTAAAGCCTATACCACAGCAAGCGGTGGCATCTTCAGATACTGAGAACCAATGCTTGACTTGCTGTGGAGATGTTTTCTAGGACTAAAGGTTTAAAACGTTTTATAACTCAGAGTCCAAGGAATTTGTGATGTTATTTGAAAAAAAAGTTTTCATTCTTGTTCCCTTCAAGAGTTCTGCCAAACTCTCTGCAATTTTAGCTAGCTAATACATCAAAAGCATGTCCTTTGGTGAATGAGCTTTCACACACATGCCAATAGTCCTGACTTACTGCTCCCACGACACGCAGAATATCAATGGTAAACAAGAATTTGCCAAATTTCCTTATACCCTGACCACTGTGCACACGTCTTAAAACCCTTACATTTTGAGACTGGTGAATGGGAATGGAAAGTTGTTAAGCAACTTTAAATTGTTTTTTAGGATTTAGCCTCCTATTTAAGTTTGTCTGTAGCCATTAAATCCCCAAACGAGGAGACAGCTGTAAGAAGACAGTCACAATCATCTGTAAGCTGATCATTGTTGAAAAAGTTTTAGCTACACTTTTTTCAAAACCCTGAATTTCTTCTGTTTGGTTTGATTCCTGGTTTATCCATTTATCACTCATTTATCACTCATCCATTCTTAATTATACTATGAAAGCTTTTGAAAAGATGTTCTCATATTACTTGTCAACTTCTACTTAAAAACAACAAATGGAAAATATTTCTGCTGTAACTGTTGATCAAATGTTTTAAGAAATATGAAGTTTAGCCGTTCTTAGAAAAGATGTATCCTATGCTCATACACACACCAGGCACTAGAGTAGGGACCCTTGGGATGCAACCTAACTGTAACAACTAAATTTAAAAGATTAGTATTATGTCATAGGAGGCTGCTAAGTTTATGACACATTAATGGTTCCCTGCCTGCAGGCACTATCAACAGTAGTAATCTAACTGCCACCACTAATTCAAAGACGCTGGAATTATGTCACACTAAACTGCTTAGTTTATGACATCAACATAAGAGCTGCATGGGGACCGAAATCTCAATTTAAGAAAAGCTGAAAAAGAGGCATAGGAAACTCTTATAATCAGCTTGCTTTTCTGTAAACTTCGCAGGTGTGCCTGCACATCCTAGACACGCCAGCAGTTCACAGCAGTCTTTCCAATATTCTGATACATAGCAGCCGTTTCATTTTCTAAACAATTAATTGAAAGGTTAATTTTCAAGATGCCTGTGTTCCTCATAGCAACAGTAAAAATCATGCTTTGACTTGGAATAGGCACTTGGAACAAACACCCACCACTGGATTTAAAAGGAGGATGAGACGTGTCTGTGCCTCTTTAAGTGGCGTGTAGCCTATATGTGTGTGTTAGGAGTTTCATCCTCCTTCCAACAGCAGTCAGATACCAATTTCAGCACTTAAGACAGACCCGTAGGCATCTACGGCTACAGTTCTCAGTTAAACGCTTATATATGTCTTTTGTAAAGATGCAAGTGAAAGCTCAAGTCTTTTACAGTAGACAGGCCTAGGAAACATGTTCAAATCTCTGCAGGAAATTGCTACTCAACCTGCAGAGAAGTCCCACTGTTACCTCTGCCAAGCAAATAATATTTGTGCTGCATAAGATCAAATCACCATTTAATTGAGCTTTTGTGAAATCAGTTTAAAGGGAACCTGATGTTTGTCCAACCTCCCCTTTTTCAAGAACATGTATCTCAAACTGCAGGGAACAAATGAGCCCCCAGAACTAGGCACTGTTTCTCATGAGAGTCTTAGCAGAATAGGCAGAGCTACTACACAGCGGGAAATGCGTACTGCCATGTCAATTAGAATTCCTCCTTGCATAACCTACACACAAGAGTACACAGGAGACAATCAGAAAGTCATTGTGATGGCTTTGTCTTACTGTGATTCAAACTATGACAAAATTCCTCAATTGCTTTTTAGTCCCTCTTGTACCAATATAGCACAAAAGCAGAAATGCTTCATCTAGCTTGTGGGGAAGGGGAATTGTTGTAATTAGGAGTAAGAACATCTTCCTCCTTGCCAATCAACACTGAAATAATTATTTTAAGATAGTAACTATACAGTGCTTAACTATAAATTACTTGTGCATTTCTGAAAACCATAACACAAACAATCCTCATCTTCAGCTGAAAAGCAGACTCAGTCAGTGGAAGCGAACAGCTGCACAAGTGCTTTACAGTCCTTGCCGCAAATAGACAGGAAAACTAACACAGATCCTAGGGAGGAGAGCAAGTATTTTTGTAAGGAGAAAGGAGGAGATGATAAGGCACAAAACTTCCAGGAGGCCTAGATGCTGTGTCTGCACCTCTTAGCAATAGCTAAGCATCTGGCAGTGCCTGCAAACAGGTAGTTCAGATGAGATTCAGTGGAGCTGCAGTGATTTAGGATTGCTACCTGATGAGATTTCTGTGACATAGCATAGATCCTACATGATGCTTTGTATTTTTGCCTATCTTACTAAAACTAGGAAAAAGAAATGAACAAATGCCTAATTTTAAGCATTGCTGTAAAGCTAGTTCTCCATACATACCCCTTCATTTTCCTGATGTTAAAGAGTTTCAGAGTGCTGAGAAGAGTTCCAGTTGGAAGGGACTTAAAACAATTTTACATCAGATGGAACAGAGATGATGCTTGTATTCAGTAGCTGCGATCAAAAAACAGCATCCTTCCTGTCTCTCACTCCAGGGCAAAGGGAAATATTTGAAAGACTTTTCTTACCTACAGGTTTTACCCATATTTCTCACAGGTTTGAGAGAAAACTTTGTTGCTGCTGACTTTACTGCTTTTGACAAAAAAAATTATGTGAGATTTAGCTTTGGAAGGTTGTGTAATCACGTATATTTATTTGGCAACTAAGCCTGTACCACAGCAATTTCATTGCTATCGGGAGCCAAGACAGATAAATTAGAGCTAGCTGGAGTTGCAGGTGACACCATCACCTTCTGACTACAAATGCAGTCAGCCACTGAAAATCAGGATCAAATCATCTTCTTGCAGACACACCCAGCTTACTGCTATAAGTGTTTCTTATTAAAAGTACTAAAGAGACAACTGAACAACTAATAGGCTAAATCTTATTTCCAAACTGTTTACTTTAAACTCTACAGTGTTTCAGGAATGAGATGATGACGTATGCTGTTACTGCAGTTAACTGGTTGATGACTAACACTTCAAAAATAGTTTAAAAGAGCTCTACCAGCAAAAAAACTTCAAACCGGTCATTTAGGTTAAATGTCATGGAAGTTCTAGAATTTTGCATTTCACACAAATACATCTACCAACTGTGCCAGTTTATTTAAAAAAAAATAAAATAAATCTTTTGGACTGCAAATGTTTGCTGAAAAAAAAACAAACTAGAAAAAAATCTGAACACGTGCAGGAATAAATTTAAAGAAATTTTATACCTCACATTTTTCTTCCCTTACCAAAAGGTTTATTGGAGTAAATACCCTCTTTTTTTTTTTCTGGCGTAACAATGACCGAAGCATTTCAAAAGAATTGGCAATACAACTTTATAAATAGAAATCAACAGTGTACAACTAATATTAAAAAAAATTTTGAAAACTACATCATTCTGAATGTCATACTTTCTAATACACACCTGTAACCTCGTAGGAAAGAGAAATCACTGCAGCACAGATTAACTGCTAGAATTTAAAAATACTTCATAAAAAGACACTATACTGAGGCCCCTGCAAAAACGCTCCAAAATACAATTATCCTGAACTCACTTGAGCAAACTGAGAGCTATAAGGAAATGAGAGATATTACATAAATATAACTACAGTATAATAAAATATAAGTTAATAAAAGTAATTTCAAAATACTACTAACAATCAGCCAAATCTAAGACCTCTGAACTTTTCAAAAAATCCTGTGCCACTACTTGGTTTCATTTGTTATTAAAACATGCCTGTTATTTTACAAGGTTTGCTCTAAAAAATAAAAATCTATATGCTAATGAAATTACATTTTACAGAAGTGAAAACTGAGGTTTCTCTACGCAGCTCTGGTGTTTTTCTGTTGTTAAGAGGCTAAATACTCAGAACTTTGTGCAGTTACTTTTCGTAACTTCGACAGGTGTTAAAAGCAGCTTTTACATGCCAGCTGCTACTTGCAGAGACAACTGACACTGCGACTTACGTGGGCATGTAATTGTTCATGAAGGAAGGTCCAGTAAAGCCAGATCTACTAAGACCTCTTCTAAAGACAATACCCAGACATACTTTTCTAAGCAGTTGTGTAACATTGCTCAGACCAAGGTCATACAGAGCGATTAAAAATGCCCGAGCTCTTTCTAAACTATATCTTACAAAAACATTACTACCCAAACAGCACTACTGGGAATTGCTGGTTCAAACAACCCTAGTCCAGGCTTGAATCATTTATCAATCTCTGCCTTGGGAGCTCCAGTACTGTGCTTGCATATACGCTCACAATTGCAAATGTAATTTTATGGTTCCCTGCTCTACTCCATCCACATTTTCAGTCATTCTCTCAAGATGTACTTCATTTTTCTTTGCCACCAAAAGGTGTTCTGCTCTCCTAGCATCAAGCCACAAGCCCTAGAGATCCTGCAAAACAATAATTACATTGAATCTCATATTGTGTCATGGTTGCTAAGTATTTTATTATCTTCTAATGCATTAATACTTCAGGGCATGTTAGACAGTCATCTTAATGCAGTGTAACACAGTCAATCTGAAGAAGCTTTAAATTATCTGCATAAGGTACTAGTAACAACCTAGTCATAACAGCACAAAACTCAGTGCCAGAGCTGACAAAGTGGAAATTACCCTGTGCTTGCTGCATGTGGGCCTAAACCGTGTCTGGTGCTGGAGCTGCCCGCTTCAACACTATCATCTCAGCTATGGCTATGCTGCCATGCTCTTCTGCATGTGGAAATAACCTGATTCTCAAATCACCGGCTCTCAAAGTTTTATTATCATACCTAACATGCCATAGCTATCTACCTGGGGAAGCGTACGTCACTTTGCGGTGACTGTGTGTAAAACCCAGTGACGACACTTGATAATCAGCCTAACTCCAGGCTTATAAGCATTTGTGCAAATAAATTTCACCCTCTTTACTGGTGTTATTCCAAAAATCTTTGTTTTCCATGTGAGGTACTTTTCTGTACATCCATGAACATCCACTGACCCTTCTATAAAGTATACTTTTCAGGTAAATCATCTTCCTTCCTTTTTAAGAAACCTATGCTTAAAACATTTAATATTTTTCTGCAGCATTTATATAGTAAAGCATCTGTAAACTTCTACATGTACACTGCAACTACCAAAAATTACTAGATAGCATGCCAGAGAAATACAACTTGAATGAATATATTATTATACACAAACTCCATCTTCACCTATTCAAGTGTAAAAAAAAAAAAAAAAAAAAAGGCAAAAATGTGTATCAGTGTGATATTAAGGCTGAAATTTTGCATGCATCAAGTCAGGAAGCTGCATGTTACAGTTTCCATAGCAACTGTAATTCAATCTCCTCTTCCATTTGTGGTAATTTTTAGCAATGTATTTGATATAATTGTCATGTGGGTACCACTTTACTTGGAAAAATGGTGTAATTGCTCATTTGATTATCTTTACATGTAGGGCACAGCTCTGCAGTCCCTACTACCACAGAACTCAGAGAGATCTCCTTTATGCTCACGTTAGTTCATCTTCTGCAGGCGTCGGTACATGTGGGGTTGTCAAGTGGGTGTCATATGGGATATGTGGCTGTGGGTGATGTGCACAAAATTTAAAATATTTCAAACAGATGACCTACTGAAGCTCACCCTGGAGAACACTTCTATCGATTTTTCTGAACACACCTACTCATGTAAATGCATACTCACATCCTTATGGCTTGCACATTTAATCTTTTGTAATTATCTCATAAAAATCTAGTTGAGAATACACTTCTTTTGAAGAGAATTCTCAAGGAATTTTCTCACCTTAAAACAAAATTATTTCCGAATCAAAGTAGCATGTGAACTATTTTCCTAATAAAGCCAATGATCTGATAACTCAAGAACAGTTTTTTCTTTCCAAGGAAGGGAACAAAAGGTTCAGCAGTGCATGAGACACTATCGTCTCTCACTGGCTATTATAAACTGCAAGTGCTGCTTTTCAAAACTCAGTGTAACTTTTCTGTTTTATCACTTACTAAAAATATATATATGGATATATAAGAATAGCCCAAAGTACAAATTCTATTACATACTAACATCTTACATTTTTATACATAATATTCTTACTGCTGCTGAATTGAGAAGTTCATAATTTGTGCCTGTTTTACTTAACAGTGGCCAATAAACATGAACTAAAATGTATGAGAGAATACTAATAGTAATTAATCCTGATTTAGAAACTACTATGCTGAGTTTCAGCTTGGATAAAACATGATGACTGAATTATAAATTTTTAAAATGTGGTCTGTATGTGTAAAAGAAATAAGATATTGCAATAAATTAGCATGACAACTTAGTTTAAAATAACATATTTAAGGATGGTCAAAAGTTACGTAACAACAAGGTATCAAGACGGACTACTGTAGCCCCCAAAATATGGTATTGCCATTTTTAATGGTTTAACTAGTAACAGGCAAAAAGATTTGCATTAACTTAATAAAAGAGGTCTCAGGACACTTCAGACTGCCTTGGTTTCTCCTGTTTTAGCTTGCTTCAGCTTTAACAGCTAATTACACAATGATCAGGTGGCGACTGCCTAATTTGCTTTTACTTTAGTGTAATCATGTGGTATAATGACTACAAACATTATAAATGTGATATATTCCTTCAGCTAAAAATAAGCAGTTATTCTGCATAGAATGATCTGTGGCCCTACAATGATAAAGTCATATATTGGAGTATAAGCACAGAACCTTGGACGTATAGGCACAGATGGACTCTAGGGACCCAGTGGTTTTAAACACATAATCACCAATTACTGGTTGCTAAAGTAAATGCACCTTGGGAACTAGTAAAACAAATTTTTTGGGGTAACAACAAAGAACAAGTGTTCAACATACATAATGAGAATTGTGGGCCAATGAAGCAGGAAAAAGTAAGTGGATGATGTTAGTAAAAGTATAAAAATAATCCAAACCCATCCATGAACAAAGAGGAAGGAACCCCCCCCCATCAACATCGTACTCCTCCTGGTGAAGAGCTGGGATGTACAATGTTAGCATATAACAGGACTTGTACTTCGGGCTATTTTTATATATCCATATATAGCAAGTGATAAAACAGTGAAGTTACTGAGTTTTGAAAAGCAGCACCTACAGCTTATAATAGCCAGTGAGAGAAGATAGTGTCTCACGCACTGCTGAACCTTTAGCTCCCTTTCTCGGAAAGAAAAAACTTTGTATTTTTAATCAGGCTCTTTTGTAGTAATTAGATCATTTCGACTATGAGTGTTAGCCTGATTGTAACTGGAGTAATAATTTCAATGAGACTAATGATTCCAGGTTCCAAATAGGAGGCTTGTTTCCTTTGCCCACATTAACTGCACAGAGCAGCACAAAACTATTAGACCAGTATCAAATATTTGACTCTCTTCACTATCTTTTCATACACAATGTTAAGAGGTTTGCAAAAAAGAAAAGCAGATTGCTGGGTTTTTTTTCCTCCATTTAGAACTCTAGATTAGATCACAAGTCTGAATCAGAGGGTCCACCCTTCCACTGAAATTTTAGACTTCTTTTCTACCATCATTGAAATCTCAGGTTCAGTCTCCATACACGTTGAAGGTTGAAGTGTACTTTTTCCTTTATTCCTTTTCGGGTATTTAGTTTAAAACAAGAGCAGAAATGAGAAGTGTCCTGGTTTCGGCTGGGATGGAGTTAATTGTCTTCCTAGTAGCTGGTACAGTGCTGGGTTTTCAGTTCAGTAGGAGAAGAATGTCGATAACACCCTGATGTTTTCAGTTGTTGCTCAGTCGTGTTTAGACTCAGTCAAGGACTTTTCAGC
>JAVKLA010000017.1:5350504-5377076 GCA_034782735.1 Sagittarius serpentarius | reverse complement strand
TTTCTTGTTATTAGTGTCATTGTTAGTTTCTTCCTTTCTGTTCTATTAAACTGTTCTTATCTCAACCCACGAGCTGAACTTTATTTTTTCCGATTCTCTCCCCCATCCCACTGGGTGGGTGGGGAGTGAGTGAGCGGCTGCGTGGTGCTGAGTTGCTGCCTGGGGTTAAACCACGACAAGAAATTAGAAGAGTTTGCTGCAGTTAAGTATTATTTTTCATATATTCCAGACTGGTCTACCAACAGGATATCCCATAACCAGTGTGGAATTGCACAAAAGTACCTCAAACTTATAACATACTTTAGATTATTGTTATTGCATTAGATTATCACTTACAGATTTGCTGGATCTGAAGTCTGATTTAGTAAGACTAATAATAAAAGGATCCAAATCCTTTCCTACGTATGTTTATAAGAAGGGATACTGAGAGGCTCTCATGATTTTAAACCAAAACCATATTTATTCTGCTAACACAACATATGGAACCAGGTGGATTTTCCTGACCTCTGAATCTTTCAAGTCTATAGTCACATGAAAGATCAACATGCAAAAGTTGTATGATTAAAAGGGAAGAATTGTATGCACAACTGAGAAAAGTAAAAGGACAGTCTGTGTCATTTCATGATATGTTAAGCATCTTTCATTTAGACTTTCATTAGTTTATAAATAGGTCAACATGTTCTAGAAGAGGCTGATGATTTCTGGAAGAATGCAGGCAAAATTCATGCAGAACCAGTTTTCAAGAGGAGAATAAAAATAATATTGCACCTGATTAAAAGCATGTTCAGATTCCCGTGGCAATCTCATTATCAAAACCAACAGTGTTGTAGAAAGAACAGTGTAGAAGATATATTTCCACACTGAAAAGATAACGAGAAGGAAGACAAATTCTAGAATTAGATATGGGAAAAGGAATCAGAGCATCTTGGCTCTTTTCTCTCTTCTACTGCAAACCCATGGCAAAAGTCAATCTTAAGAGAACATCCGCATACTCATAATTTGCTACTGGTTTATCTTCAGCCTTAGCAAGGGGAGAACCTGCGTGGCAGATGGGATAGAGAGGAATTTACTTTTGGATGTGGAGCACACTTGAAACACTTCAGAGCTGTTGCTCCTCTCTAGCAAAAGGCACAACGCACTAGCTCAGAGATGCTCAGAATGCTGTAGAGAATTCATCAGTGTTTTGGAGGTACATCATCATCTTTCATCAGGGTACTTCATGGAGATGTAGCACCTGCTACTGTTTGCTTGCTCCAAGATATAAATCTTAGGCTACAACAAAATAATTGAATGTAAGTGCTGTATATACAACCTTAGCTGTGGTTTCAGAGTTGTTCAGAAAAAGGATTTGGTCAAAATATATGGTTCCAGGGTGGGTATGTAAGACAATCCTGCCTTACATCTCAACCCTAAATAGCAAAGGTATGCATTTGGAGTCAAGCCCAGAAAGTATTCCCGAATTGTGCGGCTTAACAGATAGCCTTACTATAGCAAATGTTTCTGTCTGAAACAAAGCAGGAAAACTTTCCCTTGCAGAAAACTGCTCAAGATTTTTAAATTACTTTGGCAGGCTGCCTCTTTGTAACATCCAATAAGAACATGAAGAAAATACTGGTTTTGTGGACTTCATAAAGTAAAGTACATCATGGTTTCTCCACCATGTCTCTGTCAAGTCTAAGAACTTGAAATTGTAGATTAGTGCAAGAAAACAGGGAGACATAGCACTACTGTTTTCCATTTGTTTGAAAACATTCAGGGCAGCATACAGACAAACAGAGTTCATCAATATGAACAGACCTCTATTTTTCATGTAACACCAGCACTTACAAGGAGAAATGAAAAAGTGATTGGTCCTTCAGGGCAAGTCTACTGAGGGAACATTGTTAAGTTCTGCAACGGTCACTTTTAAAGACGTTCAGAAGTTGGAATACCAATAAGGAATAAAAGCTTACTCGGTGTGATCAGAACAATCAGACGAAACACACAAGAGGGGTAGCTCTAAGCACTGCTCCGTATTAAAGAAACAAACAACTCACTAGAGTTTTTCCTAGCTGACAAATCACCATTCAAAGTTACGAACGCTGTTCCACTTGGAGCTGCCAATGGGCAAGGCATTTACAAGCTGCAGTTGTCTCTTCCTATTGTTTTATTAAACAGGGTATTTGATCCGCACTTTTCTACAAGTATTTCCTGCAGAATTTGTCACACAGAGTTCAGCCATTAAAGACAAGCCATACAGCCTCTATCAAAATTAAAGCACAGCAACCAGCTAAATCACGCAACACTGAAAATCCTACCTGGCATAAACCTTCAGTCTACTCACAAAAAGTTCAGTTTAACAATTTATCTTTGCAGTAGAGCAGAGAAACAACATGACTAGTATTACAATATTTTTCCAAGGAATTATTAAGATATTGCATAAGACACCATCATATGTACTTTCAAGTCTGCTCATACTCTAGTTTTAAACCTTCAAGGCAACAGTCATGTCCGTAGTTACTGGATCCACAACAAAATTTGGGGAAAGCTCATTTTCAGCTTTTTTTTCCCCACACATAAAACACAGCCTCTAACATTTAAAAAGATTTCTGTTTACCAGCAGCGTAGTCAAGTTTAGGCTTCTTGTTATTCAGACAGCGTATTAGGAGCCACCTAATCAGTTCATCTCAGGATGTAAAGCAAGTGTCATATTCCCTTTTCTTCATCTACCTCTCTCCCCTACAATTCTTTACATGTAATCTAGCCATTTTTAAAGCCCAGTTTGGTAAGGAACCTTTCCATTAGGTAATGCTGAGTGTTATTACACTTGGCATTATGCAGCACCAATAGTGTAGTATCTTGCCCTCAAAAATATCATATAATGCAGACTGGAGTCATAACAAGCCAGCATGTTAAAGAATATCAATTTTATAGCTATGACTTGCATTCCCTCTTCCCTCTCTTCCTCATAAGCATAGCTTCTTTTCTGAGGAACTGATTGCTGAAATGATTTAAGAAAAAAATTATTTTGGGAAGGGCTGTGCAAGTGTACTTATCACTTTAATGTCTTATCAGAGAAAAAAAAAAAAGATTTTCAGGAAATGTTGGGGGAAAAAAAATCACAGATGTATTTTAATTTTTTCTCTCAAATTCTGATACATTTAAAAATATTATTTAAGCACAAGTATCTTCCCAGTGCCTCTCCCAAGTAAACAAGTAGGACGTTGAAAGACACTGCTGAAGAAGCAAGCAGAAAGCTAGAATAAGTCTACCCCAAAAGAAGGGCAGACTATGAAGCCTCGTAGGCTCTTCTCCTGGGAAAAAGGTCAAGAATCCTTCCAAAAAAGGAGCATAAGTCACAGCCTGAGGATTCATTCCGCCTTTTATCATTTTTTACATTAACAAATGGGAATCTCAATTCAGTGCCACCTCTTGCACATCCTACTTGGAAGCTGCCTTACTGAATTTTAGAAATGCATCTTTTCCACTGCCAAGAATTTTATAAAACCTTTTTCAGATGCAGCCCTGAAACACAGGTTGTACAGACCTATGCATTCAAATAGTACATACAAATATTAGGCATTACAGAACCGGTGCCCACGTAGAACTGCAGCCAGTCACGACCTTATTCTCACAGAGTCAGAGGGCACCTAGTTCTGCCAATGCCAAGTCATGTTTTAGTTCAGAACAACAGCTGTAATATTAAACATGATGCAGAAAGTGCTGCATTCCAGAATTCTAACACACACTATTTCCCAGCCTTAGGGTCTTGAAACACGTTATGCCTATGTTCAACACTATCATTTTACTTCTGCTGGTACTGACACACCCTACTGAAGGAAAACACATGCAGGATTTCTCTTATTTCAGTATGTCTTATGTTTTCTAAAGCAGCTACTACAGTAGATTAGCAGTACTCCTGTTTTCACTAAACACTGTCAATTCAGAATAATTGCTCTGTGTATGGCAGTATCGGAAAGCTACAAAGCTTGGGGAAATAATTAACTTCATGAAGAAGCAGCTTTTCATTTTACCCTTCAGTGCCCGTAAAAAGATTGATTTTACAGGTGATGAATGTGTTTATAAGTAAAAACATGTTAGGAAATCTCCTCCACTAACTAAGCTATTGTTTTGCACATTTCATCCCTAATTTTATAGCCAAGGATGTACAAATGTCCCTGACACCGTATCAAGTAAGTACTTCTCCTCTGCAGAGGATGAAGGGGAAAGAGGGAAACAAAACCAAGAAGCAACTGAGTAATAAAACTAATAGAGATTATTTTCTTTCTTTTCTGGAGTTGTGCTACTGAACAACTGAGACCACTGGTTTTGAATGACTTCTTGCAATATTACTTCTAACCCTGAAAGAATGTAATATTAATATGCATTCAGCTGTGTATATTTGTAGTATATTATTTAACCAACGAGGTTTTAACAACATTTCTTTCTGCCTATGTTCCACTACAGCTGGCTAATTAGAATCCAAACTTCGCGTGTGTAACTTTTCTTCTCCGTCAACGGGGAGGCCTCACCTTCACGTATCCTCTAAATGAACCATACGGGTTTCTGAAGACGCGAGGCTTTCAGTCACCGCAGCAACAAAATCAGCGGCATACAAGCCGACAGTGCTCTTCAAAACAAACCTGCTCTGAAGCAGTACTGCTTTGCGCAATGCCTGCATCCTCTTCCCTCTCCCCCTGCGACAGGGGGCCTTGCCCTGCTGAGACGCTGCAACCTTCCAACGCCACAGAAACGGTGTCTGGAAACCGACTGACGTCTTTACCTCTCGCCCGTCACCACCCTCAAGCCACCCAACTCAGTTTGCCGGATTCCCACCCCAAAGATCCCGACAGGCAAAGAAACAAACACCGAAGCCGCCGAGGATTCTAGCCGGCTTCCCAGCGGCAGCTCCGGCCCGGGGAAGCCTCCCGAGCAGCACCTTCACTTCGCATCTAGCACCATCTACCGCCCAAGGCGGGCAGGAGCCGGCGCCCCGCGCTCGCCTGCGCCGGCGGGGGCCGGCAGGGCCTTCCCGCGCCCGGCTCGCCTCCTCCTCACCGCCCACCCCCTTCGCTTTGGCGCTGGGTGCTGAGCCGAGGTCATAC
The DNA here is from genome assembly GCA_034782735.1 of Sagittarius serpentarius. Taxonomy (NCBI): domain Eukaryota; kingdom Metazoa; phylum Chordata; class Aves; order Accipitriformes; family Sagittariidae; genus Sagittarius; species Sagittarius serpentarius. Next base: position 5,371,992 of record JAVKLA010000017.1, on the reverse strand, counting down.
CTGGTTCCAAAGAGCGGGGGGGGGGGTTTGCCGCAGCTTGCTTACGGCGGCCAAACGCTCGTTTCCCCGGCAGACTTCTCTATCCGTACTCGATGTTTGCTGTCACCTTTGACGGAGGACTTTGCTGGAATGGTAGTACTGTATGAGCTACAGAAACGGCACCCGAAGACGGTAAAATATTTCCCATGCAGTCACACGAAATAATAGAAAATAAACGAGGTAGGAAGGTCAGAGTAGGCAGCAAGTTCAGTTCAGCTTCAGCTGCTGGCAAACAAGGAAACATGGGTGACTTTTAAGTACGGCAGGTGGGCAACAGCACAGCTGTTGCCAAACGAGGGAAGATTGCTTCCAGAAGCAAAACCTCCACATCATCCATGACTGAGGTAGGGATTTACCTCCTAAGAAATGACAGAATCACCACGTTATGATCATGTTGCTTACAGCTGCGCTAAACACAATCATCTAAAACCAGCGTTTACAGCCAATATGAGAAACTCATGGTTAGAGAATCGATGCCTGGAGTACTGGAATACTGATGTCTGCAATATCGATTAATATTCTGCAGAGAAATCACTATCAAATTATAAAGATGCATATTATGTAATAAAGCTTCCTCCAAATACCTTGTCATCTTCATTGCAACAGCTGAGCAAATTATGGGTGTATGCGCTATGTACTCCCTATACTTAAACACATTACGAGGTTACATACACGTCCTTCATTTTTCTCTAAGTAGATGTAGGTAATAGATCGCATCAGTTTATTTCCAAGGGTGCTGCTAAGTTTTAGAGAAAAAAATTATTCAATACTAAGCAAAGCAAATATCTTTTATTTAAAGTGTGTTGACATTCATATGTATTACAGAAATTGAGACAGTGACAGACAACAGCTGCAATTCTGTCCTAGTGAGTTACAGTCCTGGTTTACTCTCGCAGTCCCATCTCTAGTGTTTCGAGAAACCTTTCCTCAGATCTAATTGGTTCAAGCACTAAAACTCAGGCACGAAGGACCACATACCAGAGAAGCTTCAGAAAACCTGAGCCAGAAGGCCTAAAAACAACCAGTTAAACTAGTCAAAAAGATCAGTTGGCATCAAACGTGGTATATGACATGACATGTTTTCCTCCCAAACTCCTCTGTACCCTTTTAACATGGAAAACTACAAAACTAAAAAGAAACTGTAGTAATAAAAATAATTCTTCTGAACAATACAAAAGAATGACAAGCTGTCTGAAAAAGTCACACTTTTTCAAATGACTCTTTAACAGCCTGCTTCTAAAAAGTAACTATGAGTTGTTTCCTATTACTGGTAATAAAAAAAAAATCTTCACAATAACCTAGAAAATGCTGAAAATGTTGTTTGCTGACAGCAGCATATTAATGCGGACAGAATGCATCCAAACAAAATACAAAACCAAACAAAAACTGAGGTGGCAGTTGACAAGCCAAAGTTAAATGTGCACAACAAAAAGCATCTTTGCCAAAGGTATGGAATAATATTAATACACAAAGTAATTATGGTCATTGTATAAAACACCCAATGTCTACAAATGAAGGAAATGACTAATATATATGTTCAACATGAATATGTGAACATTCTTATACAAGTTACTGGCATTAAACCAGGATTGCATTTAAATAACGAAACCTTTTACATTACTGAAGAATTAAGTATCCTATCTCAACTGAGAATTGCTCTGATTATCAAGGAATAAATTAAATCTGAAGGTTAGATAGGCTCAACAATGACTTAACATATACAACTGAATCTCTGGTTATGAGCTGAACTTTAAGGGTATCTGATGAAGAGAAGGTCCAAATGAAAAAATACAGTCACAATATAAACTGGACATACTGGGATACTCAAAGGTAAGCACTAGTACTCTGTTGGTTCTTCATAAAATAGTAGTACAAATCATAAAAGAGAGGTGCAAAAGTGGTGTAAATGCACCACAGAAAAGGCAAACTTTCTAAATGCATTTGAACGGATGGGGTTAATGAACAGCAATTAAGAGCACCTTCCATGAAAAAAATGTACAGGGAAGTACCTACTTTTTGTCTTTATTCCCCACAAAAACATCATGTCTCTCTCACATTTTGTTTTAACACAGGTTAAAGCAGAAGAAAAGCAAAACTGCATAAACTGTGTAAAATCTATCAGTGCTTTCATTCAGCCTTGAGATCAGTAATTTACCAGTCTTGGTTGAAATTAAGTCTATCTCCCTTCATGAATCAGCACCAACTGAATTGTTTCTTCAGGTGACTTGGGGGCAAAAAGACCTTCTAAATTCTTAATGAAGTTCTATCAGGGTTCATATACGAAATTTAGATGTTACCAGAGAGAAAAGAGGGGAAGGAAAGGAATGGGAGATTCTAAGGTGAGGAAGAAATGGCTGGATGAATATAATTTTAATTTCCTAGCCAGAATAATTGAAATGGCTATTTCTGTATGAATCAAAAAGTAATAATACTGGATATCAGGAAGGAATATGGTCATGACCAAGAAAATGGATTAGAATGGCTCCATATTTAGGTGTTAGATATGGTTGCCTTAGAGGAAATAAAGAGCAGATGTAATTTCATAGTACTCTTCAGTAGTCTCTAATTAGTGATCTAGTTTCTTGTTTTACTCAGTCGTACCTATAATGAAAAAACCTATGATTTTTCCTGTCGTCAGCAGAGAGAACTTCTCGTCAGAGAGGCAGACTTTGTTCAACCACATACATCAGAACAGTTCACTAGAAGCCAGACTGTGGTCTACCACAGAAAAATACTATTCTTCCTATAGTTCTGCTATAAAGACAGAATTTATCAGTAGGGGGTCTATCCACTGAAGGCCATCATCTGTTTAGAAATGGACAGGCCTTTGTAGTGTGTCTGTATACATCCTGTTTGGGCTCGTAATCAACTTTCCTCTCACAACCTTTCTTGGAGATGGGCATGCTACGTTGCCTCTTTGTGCTGTTGACAGTGTGGGTAGGTCCAGGGCAATGAGAGGAAAGAGTGCAGTCCACATTATCGCTGTGGTGGATCATTTACAGGAAAGTTGTCTGGGAGAAATCCTCCATAAGGATCCTGACTAAGGCATCAACAGTTTCTTTAATGCAGCTCTGCAACACAGCCTCTCCAGACTCCCTGCACCATGTGTCCAGAATCTAGCCATTAGAAAGCACATTTGTCAAGAGTCTCTACCCTTCCGTTATTTCAAGGTAAGTGGAAGATATGGAGAGATACATTCTCAAGTGGAGATAGCAATAGCTGAATTACGTTTGCTTTCTGAAGCATAAAATGGAGCGGGGGGAGGCTTACTCTTGTTTCCAAAAAAGCCCGGTGCGTGCTAAAATCATCATCAGTTTGCTTGAAATATCTTTGTACACATCCCCTACACAACACCTGCTTCTAATACCAATATATTGCTCTAGCTCAGGATGGAATCTACTGGTTTACCATCTGTCTCAGCAGAGGTGATCCACCTTTTAGAGATGATCCACCACTTGAAAGATTCCCCCCACCCAGACTGTCTGATTTATTCCAGCATTACAGATCATTCAGAACTCTCTGTACTGCTAGATTTGACTACCTCCGCGTGCTGCAGCTTCTCATACTTCACAGCTGCCTTTGAATGTCATCCGTTAATTTCTCTCCTCATCCTCTGCAGAACTCTTCCTACTGCTGTTAATCAGGCCATTTTGTTTTCTAATTTTAAATCTGTTATAAAACCTTCTCTTTCCACCCCCAGTGCATATGGGCAGGTTTTCTTTACTGCAGAGCTCTTAGATACCAAAGTTAGACCATTATTTATCACTAACGTTGTCTAATTCCTCCACCATTACTTGCATCGTGAAGTTTATCAAGAAAAGGAAACAAACCTGTGCTTTCCCTCCTCCACTACTTAAAACCATTTAAAAGGAATCAAAATGTTTCCTTAAGGCATAAATCAATGACTGAACTCATAAAGAAACTTGAACATCCAGTCCAAGTAGCAGATCTGTAGATTAGCACGGGGCACCCAGCATCACAAATGCAATTCACAGGGTTAGACATGTCCAAACTGTTAATGAGCTAGTGTGGGCAGTGGTGCCAGTAGTAACCTCACGAGTTACACACCTCATGTGTTTGGTGCTTCCCAAGTCACAACTTGAAACGGCATCTTCAACTTAGATGCCTGTGGTGTTTGTTTTGAAAACTGAAAGCACTCCAGGTTTGACAGATTTCTGGTTATACTTTTAGCCCTGCAATTACCTTTTTACTAGTCCCATTTAAGTGTCTATAGTTTTTGAGGGTCTAGCCTGAAGCCACTACTTTCCCAACACATTTAGCAACACAGAGGTTCTAATAATTTGAATTTAGCCTAACCTGTCCCCGTAAAGGAAATATTGACATTAGACTGAGAACAACTCAGCCTTGTGCTATGCTCAGTGTCAAACACTGATCATTTCTTATGCAATCAATGACCTTGATAAGAAGATAGCCAGATTAAATTTGAGCAGCGCTGACAGTACAGTAGCTTTATGAATTCATAACACAGAAGGTATTTCAACGTGAGACAGGTTTTGATGGTTGGTCATCATGCCAGTCACATCTTTCTGAAAAGGAAGAAAGAAACCAGGTAATTGGGATTCTACCAACAACTTGCTAAATCCTTTCAGTGAATCAGAATGAAGAGGTATACAAGAAGACTATCAAATGCAAAGTATCTAGCCTTTGTAAACAAAAAGTGTTCATCGGTATAAGTAGCACTGCTGATATAACATCATAAAGCAGTAAGAGGGACTAGTGGAAGTGAATGTAGTACAGGAGAAGACCGTTACCATTTCCTGTCCATGCAGAAGATATTACTTTAAGTCTTAATGTCGGTTGTATAGTATTCTGAAAATGGTGGCACAGATACTCAAATCAACTAGTTCCAGCTGTAAATAGGCACATGGAAGACCAAAGGCATGAGCCATCTTTAAGAACCTCACACAGTCTGAGCATAGAGCTTTCACTGTAGCAAAAGAAAAGCCGGAGTTTAAACTAATGAAGATAATGCTCAACAGAATGGTATTGAATGTGATAAGAGACCTAGAGCATGGACACAAGGGGACAATTTTGCTGAGATGTTCACCACATAAACCAACACTAGTTCTGTCTGAAAAGAAAAACAAATCCTATTTTCCTGTTATTGGGAGCATATATTATGAAATGTCATAAAATACAAATTAACAACCACTGGAAACAATAAAATAGAGAAAAACTGCAGTGGGTGGGAAATTCCTGCCCACTTAATCTATTAATAGCACATGAATGTTTAGAGCGTTATGCCTGCAACAGGCTACAGTCTTTTTCCTTTTTCTACCTTGGTTTCAAAAAATGCAGGCTAACAGAATATATGTTCTCTTAAAACTGCTGTAGAGACAGCTCAGGCAGGCAACAAAAATAGCATACAGCAGCAATTTAATCTAAATTGCTCTTCGGAAAATCCTACTAATTGCCCCTTTTGCACACTCCTGATTTAACATCTTCAAAAAATACATCTTTGTTTTGGTTCATTCATCTTCCCCCCTCACAATTAACAATTGCATACAGCATATAGATATATTCTTCCTTTCAGGCCTTTCAACTTTATTTCCAAACAGTACATCTTAACAAAAAAGAGATTCTGTATGTTATCTTTCTGGTCCTCAAGAAGAAGTGATGTGAAGGCACTCAGTGAAGATCCAACAGAATCTTAAATGGAAATCAAAGTACAGTTCATTCAGCCATAGGATTCATTCAGCTTTTTCAGTATCTATTCCACCCAAACTAGACAATTTCTTCTTTCCGGCTAATTTAGACAAATCTTGCTTGCTATTTTGAGCTGGATGGATTTTTCTTTTAGATATTTAGCTTGCCAGTACACTAATATCCTAATATTCGTTTTTATTCCAGGAGCAAGCATTTCTCTCTTGAAAAGATGGTTATTATGTTTAAAATGGGTTGCTCTGCTCTCTAAAGCTAATGAGAACTATTGCCCTCCAGTTGTACAAAAAGGCCAACCTTTAAACAGTAACCCATGCAACGTGTAGCAAAACCATTTGTTCCACCATTAATCAGGTATATGTGAGGGGGGGTTTATTTTTAATTTAAGCATATTTCAACAAAATTAGAACACCATCAGATGGCATATACTGTACACACCAAATACTTTTCTTTAGAAAAAATTATCCATATGTGTTTTCATCAAAATAACTGTTCCCCTTCCATCATTTTTTCCTGTGCATACACCAAAGAGGTGAAAAGGTTATGAAATTTATAATTTCTTTTGCAGATAATTCTATTAAAGGAGAAAAAAAAGGAGGATTTGCATCGTTTTTACACAGGCTATGTAGCATATATTACAAACGTTCCTCATATTAGTACCCAGGTGTTAAATACATGTATCTAAACAAAGATAACGATATGCATTATGTGGTACAGGTTCAAAAGCACCCTTATTTCACCAACCTTCAGCCACATTAACCGTTCCTCACCTGTGATTTCAGAGTCCATTCAAAATTTGTGACAGATGGCTGTAATTTTCTTTTGTGGGCTTAAGAGAGCTTGACCAGAGGACACGTGAAATTCTTTTCTCCTTTCTCTGTCAGCATTACAAAAGTACTTACTTTTTACAACTCTGCCTCCCTTGTGCCACAGAAGTGATTATAACTATCAATATGCATCCCCCACTCCTTCAAATGAAGACTAATGGGGTGGGAATGGTTCAAAGCAATAGCCACTGCCACTTCTTCCAACAGAATTAGAGGAGAACATCACAGGCAGGTCAGTATGTTTTCTAAAAAAGGAAGCTTTGCAAGCATACACCACAGAAATGCAGGATGTATTGGTTCTCCCTGAATCATGTTAACACTCACAGCTTTCCTCTGTCCAAAATCTCCGATCAAGCACAATTAAGTCCTAAATTAGCCAACTAATGATAAACAAATTATGATGGACACTGTGGAAAAAGGAGATAATAAGGGAAAAAAGAAAAACTACTCTTGTCAAGTTCTAACATTGCCGTATTAGATGCTTCCTGTCGACATCTTATGTGGATATTTAGTCATTTCTCCTGCAATATAGACACCACTGACATAGGCTGTGAGTTGCCAAAGGATGGAAATCACCAACATAAGGCAGACCAGAAGAAGTGATTTCTAGCAAAAGCTTTCTGAAGAAGATAGGCTGCCTTCAGCAAACTAAAGGAAGAAGAGAGTCCAAACCCAGCGCATAATCAGAAAGATGGAAGTTTACCAATGCCTTGTCAGGCAGAAGGGGTGTTCTGAGACAAGAAACCGGGAAACAAGAAAAAGGTTAAAACTAAAATGAAAGCTGTATCAGAACTGTTTAGAAACCTTTAGATAGTGACCGAACTCAAAGGTGAAAAATCTACATGGCTGGACACTCAAGTCTCCTATGGAAGGAAACTAAACTGATGGAATAGCAGCAGGTGGTAATCATTTTTTCTGCTGTTTTGTATCTATTGATTAAAGTAGATCCCCCCCCCCCCCATCGGAATTTGCAGAGCCTGAAATGTATAAAGGAAATTAAAAAGTAGTTGTACTTGTGCGCTTTAAAACTAATTGGCTGCAAACCTGACATCTTTCATCCACAGTACCTGTATGGTTTAAATACACCTAGAAGCTCTGTAAAAAAATTTAATGAAGAGACTTTATTTGGTAAAAAATTGACTTTTCCAAAGGACATCTTAGGCAACAAAACCAGAAAGCAGCAATGAAAAGTCAGATTTACAACCACTTCCTTTTAGTAGCTGCAAACCCCTCTTATCAATCACATGCTTCCAAATTAGCTGGTCCAGTATCTCAATAGAAGAAGCTAGAGCTCTAGGTTATGCTAAATTTATGCTGAAAATATTCTAGAGTCTTGCATGATAAAATCCCCAGGAGGTATTTGGATGTAAAGTATATAAATACACTTGGCGAGGACTGTGAGCTGTTACAAGGGAGATGGGCATTTGTTGCAGTGGAAAGCCACACACAAAATAAGCACATTTAGTGCTACAATGGGGAACCTGTTACTTATAAAGCCTGGTAAGAATTCTTTTCACTAGAAGAGGCTTCAACGACAAGCAACATTTTTCATCCTTTTTAAAGACCTAGGGACTGAAAGAGAACTGATTCTCAGGAAAATACTATTACAAAGTGCACTATTTGCTTAACAAAAAACCAGGACTGTACATGCATGAAGTGCACAGGAGACTGTTTCTTCTGTTCATACGGAACAGTTTTAACATTTAGGTACTCTGTTCCCTGATAGGAAATGCACATGCAGGCCTGCCAGATGAGGCAAAGAGATCCTTTCTTTTACAGTGCTCACTCATCTCTTTTCAGACACAGCCAGAGGGGAAGTGAGGTTGCTATTGGTCCCAATCCTGGTTCAAGGTCCATTTCTGCATTTTAGGCAACGACTATTTAATGTAAGCTTCATAAGGGATGACGGCAGGAAGGATGAGACCCGCATTCAGTAAGTGTTCTAACCATCAGGCTGTACAATCTTGCTCCTTCTTGCCTCTTTTTTGTCTAGAGAAATGTCCTAGAAGCTGAGAAACCTGAGTCTGAACCACTTCAGGCTATGGGGGAAAATGCCTCTTATGTCCTCCAGTTTTGGTTATACAAAGATATTACACAGTCTATGGGCTAGGAGTCGTTTGTTTTAGAAGAAAGGACTGTAGTGAAAAATACAGCTGTCTTTAAACACTGCCTTGTGACTGTGCAGTAAGTGTCTCGTCTTCTTAAATTGAACCCCCAACTCGTATTTTCTGGGTCTCAAATGGTCTTTCTACCACACTGCCAAACCCACCGGACACTTATGCAGCTGCGCTGTGGCTCCTGAAATACTTTAAAAGGTGAGGAATCTGAAGCTTTTAGAGACCGTGAAGACCAAGACTGAACAGTGGGTTTCTAGTTTGCAGTTCTGAACTTAGATGCAGCATTTTTTTTGGTCTGGCGTAGCAAGACTGAAAAACACATTTTGCAAACACAATGGATTTTAACACATCAGTCACTGAGTGGGAATTAAAGAAAGATTTCAGGAGTGATAAGAAGTTAAGCGTGACTTAAAGGGTTACTAAACTATAATTAAATACCAAGTTCAAGTTATTCATGTGGTCAAATAGCTTGAAGAAGATGGCTTAATCCAGTCTGATCTACATACGAACTTCATAAACTCCAGGTACTATACACTTCTCTTAGCTGTTTTTTTAACATGTATTTTAGAATTAATGCTTCCTTCTGATTTGTTCAGTCAACCCACATAGCAAGCAATTTTAGGCAGTTCCAAACCACTTGCTGAAGATGATATAAGGCTGGGGGCTTTTTTTTTAATTTATTTGTTACCTTAGCAGTCTTTTCTATTGTATAAATAGAATGTAATAAAAGTCTAACATACAATGTCTTCCAGCAGGTTATCTGTAATTAAAAATAGTGATTAGATGATGCTGATGCACTTAAATCATAGTTTCATTTTGTGTTGCAAGTACTGGATTCTTAGAAGTCTTCATGATCAGCAATAAAAAGATAAAAATACTCCTCGTAGATGTGAAACTCTACTATAATAGGAGACTGAAAGCCAGATTTTATAGATACGTGGTGCACAAAGATTCAGATAGATACCTGGCATGTTTTCAGAAGTGCCTAGATGCATAACTGCTGTAGTTTCCTGGAAACAGGTCTTGTCGAAAATTCTTTGATGAGATGACAGGCTTAGCTGGTAAAAGTAGCTGTGTAGATGTAATAAACACTTGCAAGGCTTAGCACTACATGACACTCCGAGTAAAATACTTGCACTATTTGATATCAGTAAGGCATGTGTTTAATGGACGCAGAACCGGCTAACTGACAGGCTCCAAGAAGCCAGAGACAACGGGGACTCAGCAGTTGTTGGAGGCATTTTGAACAGATGCAATGCAGAGCCATGATGGCATCCTGACCTGTGGCAGCACTCCTGGTTTTTGAGTGGAGATGACCCTCTCCTCCAGCACCCACTATGGCAGAAGAGCTGTGGGGTTCCTCTTCCTGGGGCTTGTGGCGGCAGGCCTGGTCCCGGGGGCCCACATCCACCCTGGGCTCAAGGGGAAAACAGGCCTGAGAGGAGTTTTACCTCTGGTGGGCTCCACCGTCCCCAGGTAAAAGCACTCGTGCCTCACCACACACAGGGTACAAACATGGGCAAGGCGGAAAACAGTTACTGAAGATAGGGCAGCTAGCCCGTTGGGGCTGTTGTACGGACACTGACCCATTTGCACGTAATACCTGAATAAACGGAAAGCCTAAGTTACACACCGAACCACCAAGCAAGGCAGACAGCAGGGGGAACACTGACCTGGAGAGGATGAGCTGTAGGACACGAGGCCAGGGAAGCAGCCGAGCCCTCCCAGGCTGAGGCTTTTCTGCAACAGCCCGCCTGGGCCAGGCTCGCTCTTAGGCGCCTTGGTGGCCTCACGGTGGCAAGGCAAGGCCGAGCCCTCCCCACGGTGACAGGCCCCACCAGCCTCCCCGCAGGCGCCCATGGGCGGCAGCGCGGAGGTGCCTGGCGTGACTTCACTGCCATGGCAGGCCTGCCTGCCCCCGGGGCCACGGCCCAGCGTGGCGGGTCTCCACTTCACACCTCTCCTCCCACGACCTCACAGACGAGGCTGAATGTAGACGTCATACTCTCCCCTCAGTGACAGTGTAATATTGCTGTCTTAATTTTATAGGCGGAGTGACAAGAAATGTGCTTAAACTCCCCGACTGCAGTCAGCAGAGTTAAGGAAGGCATCCTAACTCCCAGTGCTGCCACCACAAAACCACCGCTCTTTTTATCACCCCATAGACGGTGCCGTGCAGTTGGCTGGCTTCAAAAAGAGTTAAGGTCATGTTTGCTGACATTTGTATTCATTCCAGCTTCTTTTTTTTAATTAATTAAACCTCTTTTTTCTTCCCTCCCAACAGCCGGCGTATATGACTTGATACTCTCCACAGAAAAGCCACGTCTGCAGTTCCAGGCTTTCCATCAGGGGCTGCTGATGGCAGGCCGCTGCTGGAGAGGCTGGAAGGGGGAACCTGCCATCCGGAGGCCGCATGCGAGGAGGCAGCACGGCGGGCACATGCCCAGCTTTGCTGGCTGGCGTGACAGGACCCGCTGCCATCGTTTTCCCCTCTCTCCCTCGCCTACTGTTCGAACGTCGTAGCTCCTTCAGACGTAATTGGAAAAGGGCTGTAAACCGGCTCGGGGTATGAAACGCGCTGCCGCTGTCAGCAGACACACAAGGAAGGAGATGACACATATCTGACGTGCTTTCTGTGATACCAGAGGCAAAAATGCTGTCTTGAACCACTGGAGGGTCTCCCCAGGGACTGGGTAAAGCCAGTGCCTTAAGCACAGTAATCCAGCCGGAGATAATGTGTATCACTATCTGAAGAGACAACACTGGCAATCAGATGTTATTTTTACTTATCTATCATTCTTTGAAAATCAAATCTTACTTTTCTTCATCAGTCTCGCTACCTGGCTGCCAGAAAATGCCAGTGGCATGTAAAATTAAAATGTTACCTTTGGACATTTATTAAATACAGAATTACGAAAAATGCGTGATTTGAACCCTTTAAGCAACAAAAAAGTCCAATTTACAGATAAGATATAGCTTTCCCGTGGAGGCTTTATCTTCCACGTTTACAATAATATATCACACTTAAAGCAGCAAATGATAATGATGAATTGAGATCGTATATAATGTGAGTCCATAGACATTACAAGTCCATAAAGCAATAACAGCAAATGTGTGTGAGCCCATAAAGTTGAGAAAAATACAAGATTTGAGCAGTAAAACAGAAAGCTACAGACCAACAGATGTAATAAAATACAACAGAGGGAGAGTACTGCATACTTATTTTCAGAAGTAATCAGGTAAAGAAAATAAGTTTTGTGAATAAATAAGGTTTGTGAATAAAAAGCTCAAATTAAAATTGCTGCTTTTCATGAAATCTTATTTTTTCCCATGTAAAATTCTGCTGGTGACTAATTATTTAAGTCTTGTTCATTAATACAGTGCTACAGATTCCTATCAGAAGTGCATTATTAGCTATTCATCAATTATTTGTCTCCTGTTAAACAACTATCCAATGAAGAAAAGATGTCCAGTCACACACCATAAAGAACAGACAGTGAATTACTGAAATAAAAAATGCGCAGGCACTTTGTAGGCAAGAAGTAAAAAAAAAATCTATCCTGATCTGTTCATAAATACTTAGGAGCAGCCAACACAAACATGAATGGGAATGCTTTGTGATTTATTTGTAAACCAAAGAGAGCCAACACTCCTATGGTGAAATCCTGGCCCTAGTAAAAATCTTCAGGAATTTTGCCAGTTACATCAGCAGTTCAAGGGTTTCACCCCTGAAATCTCATTTTTATTGATATGCTTTAGACATCTGCAGAGAGTCATGTTTCTCTTTTCGTTAAAGCAGGTTCTCAGTGTCTTATACTAACAGTTGATGCCACTGTGCTCTCTGAGGGACTATTCATTAAGTCAAATACCATCTAACAAGTGCAAATGAAAGAATATGAACAGAAGTACTTATGATTTTCCTATAATATCTACCATATTTTTAAGGAATAATCTCTGCGTCAGAGGGTCATTCAGAATGAGGCAATCTAAGGAAATGTCTCTGTTTTTTGGCCTGGTTTCCTCAAGGAAAGAAGCTTACACAAAATTCTGCCAAAATCTGCAAACCCTTCTCTTCCCAGTAACTTTTGGGCCTACTGCATAAATTTAAGCAAATTTAGCAAAGTGGTAGGGGAATCAAAAATAAGTTCCAGCAAGTTTCATAAAAACAGGTATAGACAGTAAGATGCTATTAATTCCTCCACTTACCCTGCATTCACTCCTTCTGAGATGTCAAGGAGTGCATGCAAGTTACTACACTTGAAACATAAATCCGGACAAAGCCAACTGGCATTAATATTGATTCTCATTGAAACGGTTCATATTTATTAGCTGAGCTTTTGTGAGCTAGGTAGATAAATTTGTTCTAACTGTTTTAGGCCATAATGTATTTCCTCTCAATCTAGATTTTTATGAATACAGTACTCATTTATGCAAAAGAAAATTAGAAAGTCTCCTGTCTAGACACTGTGCTCCTGCGTTATTAAAATGTATTTCTCAGTAAAGGCACATTCAGAGTTTCAAGGAAGTTAGCTGTTAAGAAGACCAAGTGTTCTGTTTGGCTTTACAATAAATGAATTGGATTAGCATTCATAACTTCCTTATCTAACACTACGTCAGTTGTTAGAAAGAAAAGTTACTGGCTCTTAACAGGTACTCTGATAAACACCTCTAAAATTCAGTACTTCTGTAGCACTTCTTCACATGTTGCAGATATCAGGCCAGTTTGTGGTGGACACCAGCTGGCCGGGGAGCTACAACTCTGTGATTCCCTGAACAGTCGGTTCCTTTCTTGCCAAATCCATATGTATTAAAAGGGAAAGTGACACAGCATCGATTTGGGGAAAACAAAGCAGCAATAAATCAAGCTAGTGTTTATCTGATTGGAAAGCACAGCCCTGCAGAACAGTAGGCATTGGACCGTTGATTCGATTTTCTCACCCAACTGTGAGCACATGAAAACAGAAGGACAGCCATGCTGGGTCAGACCATGAGCCCATCTAGCGCAGCATCTTGACTCCCATCGGTGGCTGTGAGCAGATGCCTACAGGAGGGTCAGAACTCTTCTCATTCTGCTTTCTTCTCTGTTCTTCACCTAATAACTGCTAGCTTTTCATTTCTTTTCCTAATACTGCATGCTAAGCTATCTGCCATAATTCTAAGATTTTGCTCCAGAATGGAAACCATCAGCTGAAAGACCATCATTTTGTAAGATGGCTGCCCTTTGTTTTTTCCCAGTATTTATCACTTTATGTTTATCTACACTGAAAGATACTTCTCCAGGTTGTATCTTTCCAGTACATGTGACTCAGCTTTTTTCCAGTACTCAGTACCATCCTAGCATGCATGCAGACAGATTCTTGTACATCTTTGTCACAAAATGATGCCCGTGCCTGTGGACGTACCTTGATGTCACCTCAGCACAATTTCTGACTGCCACAACCTCTAATCATAAACCCATTGATGAACCACTCCCTCTCACCATGCTGCTACTCCTGGCTGCTGTTGCCAGCTGCAGTATCGCCTCTAATCATGATGCTGTTGCCTCTTGCTAGCAAGTCACCCCTGTGCTTGTACCCCTCACTGTGCTATTCCCACACACCACAGTATCACTTATATGATGATTTAATTTTGTTCTAAGGTATTATCGCCCATTGATTTCAGCTCTGCATAGGTTCATTAAAGAGCCTTTACTAAAATTCACTCACTTATGCTACTGTCCTTCGTGACTTCAACAAAGATCCAGCATCATTTTATCTCTTGCCATTGCGGTAGACCCAGTTGTGATGCTCTCTCAGCTCTCATGATTTCCATTCTCTGAGTGATGACTAAAGGGGAATCATCTAAGCAGCTAATTGGGTTTTATTAGTGATTCATCACACAGCTTCACTGAAGAGCCTCCATCTCTCACATATATTATCAGCTATCATTATACCTCGGATCTCAGTCACAGAGAGGCCCCTTCAGCAGCAAGTTACTTCTTCCTAGGAAACAAAAAGCCCTCCTTAGCTTGATAATGTCTACACTTCATTTTCCAGAAGACTAAAATAAGGACTTTGATTATAGTAAATCATTCACTCAGGACAAACTAAACACAATATTGTTGTTCTTTACTTGCAGAGAAAGGATATAACACTTCATCATAAAGCATGCATCAGTTTTAATCAATACAATCAAATGGCTGCACTGGCATACTTTGCTCTAGCTTTCTAAATGAGGTATGTTTATTTCAGTTTATCAAGAAATGTCAGCAGAAAACTCTTTCATCTCAGATCCGCCTTCTGACATCTCTGCTTATAAGACTCTTCCTAAAAATATGTCCCAATGGCTGTACTTAGGAAGTATTTATAATCTACACAATGAATAAGTATAGATAGAGATTATGCATACTCTCTGTTATAAATATTATATTCACAACTATCCTTTGTGAGCACCAAAACCAATACCTGGCCAGTTGTCCTGATGTGTGAGTGTGCCATTTCTCACACACGCAAATGTTTCTGTTAGAATTGTAACAACAATTAGGTAACAAAGAATTGGTATATATGCACATGTGTAAATGAATTTGCATGCATGCATACTGTATTTTAGTAAATTACTGGCATGTGTTATTGTGCATTGTGACTCATGAATCATGAATCCAATTCACAGCTTATCATTTCCCATTAAATTAGTGCTTTCCATATGGTATCTCCAACGCAAAGCCTACAACCTACTTATTGTGGTTAAAAAAAAAATCTTACACCAAGAACACACTGTTCTGGGATTTGAAAAAATGTTTTAAAACAAATTATTCTACTATGTCTAATACTGTTTCAAGATTTAAGCAACTTCTTTTCTTTTTTGGCATTTTATTTTTAGCCTATATTACAAGTTAGCATGTTATTTCTTTGTACTACTGTACCAGCATAAAACAGAAGCAATTATCACAAACTGGAGAGGAGTCTTATAGTACAGCATCATATTTACCCACAATGAAACTACTAAATCAAACCACCTTTGTCCTTTTGTTACGGCTGTATTAATACATGCCATGGGTATCGTAACCACTGCACATTTTTTGGTGGACGTACACAGTGAAGACTTTCATTAACTTAAATGGGAAACTCATGTGTGAAATCATGCCCCTAGGTACATACTTGAAATCAGCTACCTACACAGCACTTTTTTTAGAAGTTGCATTGTAAGTAGTTCACAGTCATATTTCTTCAAAAATAGTAACACTGACAAATGCAAAATGTATTTTACACAAACGTGGTTTTATTTCTGAAAAATCTGTGAACACT
This sequence comes from Sagittarius serpentarius, assembly GCA_034782735.1. Classification (NCBI taxonomy): domain Eukaryota; kingdom Metazoa; phylum Chordata; class Aves; order Accipitriformes; family Sagittariidae; genus Sagittarius; species Sagittarius serpentarius. Next base: position 5,356,044 of record JAVKLA010000017.1, on the reverse strand, counting down.
TTTATGAAAAATAATATTGGATTAGTTTACCATGTCAATAGGGTTGGGTTTTTTTCTATACATCACATTCTACAGATTTTACCTGAGTAAGGTCTATATAGAAACAATCCAAATTCTGAGTGAATAAACTCAGTATCTTTGCAGAATTTAGACATACTTTCCAGGACTTCTGATCTGACCAAATTCCATCAAAGGATAGGGTTGGAATATCATTCCCATTTTTAATGAATTAGGTTGAGAGCTTCCTACTGTAAATAGAACTGATTCTGAACATTTTTGATCGGTAAGCTGGAGCATTCAAGACTTTCATTGTTCCCAACAACCCTTTATAGCTCTACCACATCTGCAGCTGGGCTCCGAAGTGTTTATGGACTAAGCTGAATAGATTTTCTTCTTTATGTACTCTCATTTCTCTGCCTGTTTCATTTTTGTAACTGGACAGATAGGCAAAATGACCTGCACTGGCAAGAGCTGTTTCAAATCCAACCACTTGCCTGTGGTTCATGTAGTTCTTATTTTGTTACTTCATCGCCACTTCAGTCTTTGGTGCTGGCACTTCTCCCATGCAAGTGACATTCACACTATGTAATTGAGCTTTATTCATGGAACTGTGAAACAGACGGAAAGTATTCCAAAATGTGGAAAATAAAAAAAAAAACTAAAACCAAACAACTTCACCGTGACATTTTCTTTGCTTCTTGGCACTGGCTTGCTGGCAGAGGAGCACTGAATAAAACGTAAATACATAAGTAATGAAGAGTTATATCAGTCAGGGCTAATAATAGAGTAAGGAGTTACATAAATCAATATAGATAATAGAAGCTATTTTTGAATATTATGGTGATCTGTTTGCAAAACACATATATGTAATTCTTTTTATATTATCAGCCAATAAATACATTACCAAATTCAACTGGTCTTTGTCATTATCTTCAATAGGCTACAGAAAAACTCAGATAACGTATATACTTAAATGAAAAGGAGCCACTAGGCATTTTATGCTTTCTAGATCTCATTTTATGCTTTCTAGATCTCATTTTATGCTTTCTAATTCTTAGTACCCCCTTCTGCCAGGGCATCTTGGTAATTCTCCCCTGAAGCTTGCCTCAAAGACCCCTGAGAATTATTTCTATTAGAGATCTAGTGCATAAAACTGGCTGATAATGAAGATTTACTCTAGCAAAGATAGGGAAAAGCATGCGGTTTCAATGGCCAGTGGTTTGAAATCATCATAGCAGCTGAGACAATTTAGCAGTGAGTCCAGGAATCGAACTAGCAGTAGAACAACTTTCCACCTCTGCATTGGTCCCTCAGCTTCCCCTGTTTTGGGGAGATTATTATTTTCCATCAATGCTGCTTGGTATGTCAGTGTACGGATAGCAAAGTGGCATTCAATTTCTTTTTGCCGCAGTGTGGCCTTGCAAAATCGTTTCTGATTTTCTGCTCACTGTCTCCTGAATGTCTCCTTTGACATTACTGTGTTTAGATTTTTCTTTCCTTCTGTCTATTTGTCTTGTGTAAAATTGCATTTTCCCCATATGAATTTTAACATTCTACTTCTACTTTCTCAATTTTCATGTCCCTGGCTCCCTTTAGATGATTTTTCAGTTTTTATTACACTATCTAGTCTTTCAAAATAAAATTATTATTAACTGTTTTGACAAACTATTTAATTCTCTTCAATTTTAAATATAAATACATTTAGTAAAATCTAACCTTTAGTATAACAGTACATAACTTTTTGTCCTGGAGAGAACACAGCAATAAGTTGATTTCTGCCATCACTAACATTAAAGGTAAGCTATTAAAATAGAAAAAAGAAAACTAGCTGAGAAAGAAGGAACATGAGCATGAAGCAATTCCATGCAGAGCAGTGTGAAGTTGGAACAAATGTCAGGAGATTGGAGTCATAACACTGGTGATGATGCCTTAATATCAGGGACAGAGGAAATCCCATTTCTATTGCGTACATGTTCTAGGAGGATGTCTTTCCCACAAAGCTACAGAATATTCATGGGTGAAAAAAGTACTCTATCATTTATGTTAGCGTTAATCCATTTTATGTATGTAATTATTTTTTGCAGTCTCAAGAATATAAGGGCTGCTGTACAATTCAGATGAAGGGTCCATCTGGCCAGTCTTCTGTCCCAACAGTGGCTAGAGACAAATGCGTAGGAGAGAGTAACAAAAGACTAAGTATATGGACATCTTCCCTAATGCTCTCCTGAACCCCTCATTATTTTCAGGATGGAGGATTTCCTGAGTTAGTTGTAATTTGTTCATTTAATAGCTGCCAGTGGAGCTCTCTTCTCAAGTACTCCTGACCTGTTTTGTGCCAGGCAAGGGCTGGGATTTTTCTGCATTCCCACTCCTTTGCCAAGGAATTTGACAAGTCTACTACCTATGTAGTTAAGAAACACTTGCTTTCCTCATTTGAATTTCTCATGCCCCCTATATCTAGGCAAACAAGTCTAAGCATTTTCTAAAGAGCAAAACAGTTTCAAAAAGAACAGCTGAGGAAGCTGCATCTTAAAGCATGCTGTTGGTGAGGGAACCTATCTGAAAGGAATCATAGTTCAAATCTACTCTTTTTCCATTCGAAGGGAGGATTTGAATCCTGTTATTAGTTAGGATACCTTAATCAATAAGATACAGAATACAGTCAAGTTTCTTCACTCCCTTGTGAAAAATATTTGGTTAGTCACTGACTCAGGAAGTGAAAATGAAAATGATTCTGCTGTTGATCCTGTCATGTCAGTTCCTAATGCATGCACCATACAGTTTCTCTTTAAAAAATGTCAAAACATTGTCAGGAGGATGCTGAACATTGCATCTTCCAGTGGTGATGTGCTCCCCCTTGAAATCATGGACTTTAGCCTACCTAACAGAAAAAAGAATCAAGCCTGACTAAACTACAACCTTCAGGGATGTTTATCTCCTTAGCTATTGGACAGACCACTAAGCCAAGACTTTTTTCATCTTGAAAATAGGTTTTCCTATCAAAATCTTCATTTTACATAAAAGGAAGTATTTCATGTTGACTGAAATATGCTTTATGATATTAGTAATAATTTGAAAAAAATAATGCAATTCAAACTGAACTGATCTCCGTGCTCCTTTATTCAAGTCTGGCTGCAGAAAAATATTATTGTTCCCACTGCCCTGAGAACACAGTCATAATCAATACATCTGAACCCCCAGTAGAAATGATCCAGATGAAGTAATTAGGTGAGGCTGTTATATATACTCCAACTCATATCAACTCTAATTCAGCATTAGTTAATAGATGTATAAAAGAAAATAAACTTGCAAGCCAGACTTGCATTTCTAGAGGAGGCTGTAAAAATAAACAGTGCAGGTGTCTATTAACTACCCTAATTACTTTATTCTGGCTTATAAGCAGTTTTTAAACTTTGGGAAAAATACAGTAGTCTAATATGCATTAACGAAAATATTTTAAAACTAAATCTCTTACATGTAATTTTCAATTATACTTCCGTCAAGTCAAAAGTAATCATCACACTAGCACTACATGTTGTTTGTGCTAGTGCAGTTACATAAAAATCAGTATTCAACAGTATATATGATCTCCCATCCAATGAAATGCCTGCGTAGGTAACTTCTGTGGCCACTACTTTGAAGCTAGATATTACAACACTGAAAGAATCCAGATAGTTGGAGACTAGAAGCATAAATATAACAAGAATCATTGTAATTTAACTATAAGTGTCAGCAACAGTCACAGACAAATTATGACTGATGGTTTGCTTAATAAAGTAACAAAAAGAACTAAATGGTAATCAAAGTGCTATATAACATTTTGATGCTAAGAACCCTCAAAAGAAAGAAAAAAAACATTACGGAAGAGAGACAGAAAAGAGAAAAAAGGAAAAAAGGGGGGGGTGGGAGAAGAAAAAGCGTAATGTAAGTGCTGCCGCATGAATGAATAACCTAACTAGGTCTTCCATCTCTCCTGCCTTCCCCAGGATCGTCTCTGGTGTGTCTGCTCCTGTCCCCCCATTAGTTATACAAGTAGAAGAAAGCTTTCCTCTTTCTCTGGGCTGAGCTGCATTAATTCCAGCTGTGGTGACTCTGCAGTACCTGCAGGAACAGCTGGCTGGACACAGCAGCTGGAGGGCGCAGCTGTGACCAGCCAAGCCCCGTGCACTTGATCTCTTTTGGCTTTCAGAGCTGAGTGTTGTTTGCTTTTTGGACTGGGGTCTGCAGGGGAAGGCTAATAATGGGTTTGAATAGCTGGCGTATCTTGCAGGCTGCGGAGAGGAGAGATGTCCAGGAGACAGATTCTTCCTTTGCTGGGTTGTTTATCCATGCTTGCTGTGGATGTGGAGATCCCAGAATCACTGTCACTTAAACTGATTACCAGGTGAAAGCCTCCACAAAGCCTTTCCTTTTGAATCCTTTTTAAGTGTTGTGCAGTTCCGTGTTCAAATATGCAGGCATGGAGACGTGACATAGATGGTGTTCTTGTTATTTAAAATGAAAACCTGCAAGGGATGCAAAGTGAAAAGGTAAAGTTAGTTCAAAGTAATGGAAACGCAGCATCATTGGGACATCTGAAAATCGAGCTTCCGTTGAATATAAATTTGTGACGCTGAATAAATAAAAATAGGTATGGCTACATAAATAATAACAGCCCTATAAATAATAACAGTGTATAATTTGCTGAGAAACAAGATTCTGAGTTTTCTGTGGAAGGGGGGTTGCAGAACATTCAGGTCTGGTGCTGGCCGTAGGACTATGTCTCCTTCCAGTCGGGAGCTCAGGGGCACTTGGTACTTGCCACTGGTGGCAGTGCAAGCACAGAGAATGTAAGTGTTTGTGCAGCAAGGAGAAGGAGCATCCATGAACAGGGTGTGTGAAATTTGGTTATACACAAGTAACTGGCTTGTGTAAGTCTCATTGTAAGAAGGTGAAAAGTTCTCAAGAACTGCTGCGGCAGCATACCATGTTAGAAGATTAATGCTTTAGGATCATTAGTGACTTGATGTCGTGGTTTAACCCCAGCCTGCAACTAAGCACCACACAGCCACTCTTATCACTCACCCCTCAGCTGGACAGGGAAGAGAAAATATAACAAAAGTCTCATGGGTTGAGATAAGGACAGGGAGAGATCACTCAACCAATTACCATCACAGGCAAAACAGACTCAACTTGGGGAAAATTAACTTAACTTATTGCCAATCAAGTCAGAGTAGGGTAATGAGAAATAAAACCAAATCTTAAAACACCTTCCCCGCACTCCTCCCTTCTTCCTGGGCATAGTTTCACTCCTGAGTTCTCTACCTATCCCCCGCAGTGGCACAAGGGGACGAGGAATGGGTATTACCGCCAATCATCGCACATTGCCTCTGCTGCTCCTTCCTCCTCAGGGGCAGGACTCATCACACTCTTCCCCTGCTCCAGCGTGGGGTCCCTCCCAGCCTGCCATGGGAGACAGTCTTCCACGAACTGCTCCAGCGTGGGTCCCTCCCACGGGCTGCAGTCCCTCAGGCACAGACTGCTCCAGCGTGGGTCCCCCG
>JAVKLA010000017.1:5337824-5348512 GCA_034782735.1 Sagittarius serpentarius | reverse complement strand
CCCCCCCCCCACAGGAGGATTTTCAAAGCTGCCTTCTCACCTTCCTTACTGAATCAATCTCAGTCAAAGATTAATCAGCATAACCTATTTGTCCTTTACTTTCCAGTAAACTGTTTTTCTTTGCTTCCTATAAAATAGGCAACATACTTCTTAAAAGATGCAAAATAATTAAACAGTACAGTGTTAGAAGAGGTAATACATCTTCTCTGAGCTGCTCCTGCCAAATTTCACATTTTTAAGAGCTTACAAGTTCAGGAGGAATTGCTGAAATGCAATCTTATTTTTCCCCCCTTTCATTCTGACTGTTCATCATATGGCAGATCCTGTGGTCAGACACTAAATAGAACAACGAGCTGCAGCAGTGGAGAAAGCAATAAAGACTTAGTAGGGCTGGCATGAATGGCATCATTTTCTTCAGCCCATGTAGCAGCCCATTTTTAAACAGACACTGATAAAATATAAGGACTGTTGAAGGAGTTTCCTTCTTTTTATAGGCTTCACCTAAGGCCCTATCTTAATCGATATGATTAGAATAGCATTACAAGTGTTATGTCCAGCAATGCTGGGATGGAAAAAGATAAAAATGTGACAATGGCATAGCCTCTCAGTTCTTGGTATCAACTAGTAAGACAGCTCCATCAGGTGGGAAAACAATTTTGCACATTTAGAGCTACACAGGGTGCAATGAGGGTTTTGTCTACTCCTCACATGGTGAAGTATTTAAGTGACCTGACTGTTAAGCTAATGCTTAACATTGTATACAGTATCGGGACTGGATCTCATCCATAAAGTCTTGGCAATCTGTCCCATTGAGATGCCGGCAATTAATTCAAATGTTTGTCTTAAAGTTGCTTAGACGAGAAGGTTAGCTGCAAACAGGCATGATTGCTGTCAGTATGCTCTCAAAACAGAGGTGACTGCTTAAGAGGTAGATTGATGCAGATAATTTAAGTACCGATTCACACCTTCACACAGAATTTGAGAAGAAACTTTTTTTTTTTTTTTAAAGATGCTAACATGGTCAATGGATTTTAAAGGTGCTCTTTATATCCTTCTGCACCTCCATGCTTCTTGGTTCTGCCTGAAAAGTGGACTTAACTACGTTGAAATATAAGGATTTTTAAAAGCTCTACCAGCTCCAGAGAAAAATTCTGATTCGTAGACAGAATATTGGATCGACCCTTCAAACATTTTGAAGTTTGCATATTTCTGCCACCTACAGTGCAAGAAAAGCATCAATACTCATTATTAGGGGACAGTTCCTATTACAAAGCAGGCTCTACAGAAACATGTCACTGCCAACCAAAGCATGTGAACACGCCCTGATCAGTGGAATATAGCCATGGCTACAGGCTACCTTTCTGCTCAGCTTCAGCAGCTCTTTTTCCTTTTTTCTTAAGTTAATACAATACAGCTTTAGAGAAGTTTTCATGCTTTTCCTTAAACAAATGCGTATAAATTCAAGACAAACAGTCGTTTAAACGGTGCTGGCTGACAATCAAACCCTCAGCAAACACACTTGCTGCATAACTACCTGGCGTCTTGGCTACCCCTTCTGTCCATCTGTCGGGATGGCACCCTGCCTGCTCCAAAGTTGGTTGGACCCCTCTAGTAAGGCATGGGTGCCAGACAGCACCGACTTCTGCAGAGCAGCCTTCTTCAACCCACACGTGCTTTCCCCTCTACAGGAGCTCCTGCCTCCATGCCAGCGATGAAGCATTGGCACAACATCCTTCCTCACAATTGGTCCCACCTGTTGATACTTACATGGCGGGGTGGGGGGGGAACCAACCTAGGAAAGAGAGGCAGACAGGCATTTCTGGTTGCCAAGAGGGCAGGCGGGGTAGCAGCAGGTGTCTGATCAACTCAGGAAGATAACAGGGTGTCAAAATGTTTCTAATGGGAAAGTGCAGTATTCTTTGCAGGACTCCATCCAAAGACAATCAACATATCCATCGGTGGCTTCAGGGGGCAGCCTTTTACATTCTTTGGTGGTATGTTGGAGAGAAAATAAGTCAATAGTGTCACAAAAGCAATTCAAATACTGGCTAAATATTGGCAATAAGCTGCATCGCAATCCTCTTTTCACCAGCAAAAGGACAGTCACAGGGAGCATGAAAGGGATATTAGGAAAGTTTTAGATTTGACATATGTGAGGACTTTTTCAAACCCAGATTGGAAAATGCTTGAGGGAAACTGATCCTGCTGAAATTGGCTAGGCCAAAATTTTATCTTTTGCTCTGAGTGATGAGATGTTATTGAAGGTAAATAAGCTTACAAGATATCAAAATATGACCCACAGATCTCCTGTTTTCAGCTCGGTACAAACTGAAAAGGTGAAGGGAGTTCCTTTAGACTGAAAGGATTCTTGAAAGAAAATGCCAATAGCAAAGTCCACGTTCCTTACAGAGATATCCAAAAAGTACCATCCAAAAATCTGTACAATTTGCAAGGCTGAAATGTCCTTTTGAGGTTAAAATTAGTAATGCATCTGTCTCTAAATAAATAAATGAATAAAAATCCTATCATTAATTATTATCTTTTCATCAGTATCTGGGACAGCTTCCCAACTGGCTGAAATTCTTTTCTTTTTTCTCTTTCTTTATAGAGCCATCATGCTGTGTGGTCAATCGTGGCTGGCTACTTATTACGTATATGACTGCTTTCCCTGATGGGATAATCTTAATCCCATAATTTCTTCACCTTTGAAATGTATATGAATGAAAATGAAAATAAACATATTATCTTCCAAAACTAATCATGTGAATAAATATAAATCAGAATTACCTTTATGGCAGGAGTTTGGGACTTTCAAAGGAACCTGTCATCCAAATGCAGAATTTACATCATAATGATATGTTTCGTTGCCTGATGCCAAGAACAGAATCCAGAACCTCTCTTAATTTCCTAGGCATGTTTATATATATCCAATGACAGTAAAATACAGACACAGTTCTGGGAGGCATAACCTATATCTAGGACTCCCCAAACCTGCACAAACAGCCTAAGGAGCAGAGTTACAATCTTCTCTTTTCTTTGAATGATTTAACCTTTTAGGACACATGTGCATGCTTAAATGCTCTCTAGATGCCACTTTAGACTGTTAAATGCTTTATATGTTCTGGACACCATTTTCTCTAAATGTATCCTTCCTTTTAACTTCATTTGGGTTTGGGTGTTTCATTGCCTCAGACTCTGGGAAAAAAATTCAACTGTGGCTGAATGAACTCTCATTAAGTCGCACGGTTTAGTAACGCAGGCAGTGCCAACAAACAGGAAAGTTATTATTTGTTGCGTTACTCTTACTGCAAGGAATGCAAATATCCTGGCTCCCTCCATGGAGCTAGTGAATGGCAAGATTTCTAAGGCGTGTTGCCTAAACATAGGTATCTGATTTAATTTTAGGACATGATACCTGATTTACAGTTGCTGCTCCAGAAAGTCATATATCTCTGTCCGTGTCATGTCTTTCAGCCTCTGCAGATGTCTTGATGAATCCAAAGGCACTAAAGTAGCACTTCACATGAACATCTAGTGAACCTCAGTCACTCCTCAAACATCTGCATTGCACACACATCAGGCTTGACTCTGCTTCTTTGCCTTTGCTTTTGAGTATTGGCGCAGTGGAGCCAGGGCAGTCAAACGGGAAAATGAGAAACTAGCCTTGCAGTCAAGAGTCTCAGAGTGTTGAGCTCATGTTTATTTCTATAATGACAACGCAGTGCTGTACCATTCATTTGTCTTTATGGGCACACTTTTCACATAGTCATGTGTAAGACAATTCAAAGCTATGAAACAACTTTGGGAACAGCAGGACAACACATTGGGCAGAATTACAAATGAGGTCATAAAAATCAAATGTCAGGAGCATCACTTCCCATATATCATACAGTTTCTAAATTAGACTTAGTTCAAATGCTGTTGCTGCCCAACCTATAACAATTTCAGGACCAGGTAATGAATGTCCCGGGACTTTGTTGTAGAATTTGAACTCAAAATCATTGGCACTGAAACTGAATTCTGTGTGTATATTTTCCATTTCCATTTCTTATCTTGAAGACAGTTCAATCAAGAAAAAAAAAATCCTGAGAGTTTAAGAAGTACTTGCTGTTGGAACAGAGATGAGAAAAGGGGTGATGCTTCCTTGTTCTGGCAAAGGAAATATCACCTTACAGACATTTTCTTGCAGAAAAGCATACCTACACATTTGGTCAGATCTCACATCTTTTGCTCTGATTTCCAGTAAGCCACCCTCATTCTGTAAAGACCTGCATAGCTTCCCCTATATAAAAATGTATTTTGGAATTAGTCAAAGACCCTCTGCAAAATTCCCAATTTTTAACTTGTTTATGGATAATCTGCTGGTTTTTATGTCCTTGGCAATGCAGAACACTGGAGCAGTATAGTTACCCTTTTGTGGGTATTAGTTATCTTCAACATTCTTTTTATTCTGAAACATTGCTGTAGTATAATATAATATAATATAATATAATATAATATAATATAATATAATATAATATAATATAATAAATATAATATAATATAACACAATACAACACAATACAACACAATACAACACAATACAACACAATACAACACAATACAACACAATACAACGTAAAAATGCTGAGGTGTCTATATGGGACCCCATCCGTCTTACTCATATCCAAGAGGACACATCATGTTTGAACCATTCTTCACCCAAAACAGAGCCTCAAGGAAGCTTTTGTAGGACTTGCTGAAAAGATTTCTTTCCTGTTACAAACTAGATTTCTTCTCACACAAGACTTTTTTGTCCACAAAATTGTGAATTTTCGTTCAGAAGGCACCTAAAATACTGGGTTTCTGAAAATGTGATTCCAATCAAAACTGAAATACCTGAATCTCAGATTCATCTCAGTTCCCATTCTTCTCTGAGGGCCAGAGCTCCCAACCACATCTTTTGTAATACATGGCACAGGGGACATCACAGTATGTTCAAGTAAAGGTTTTTCAGAGATCAAAGAAAGAGAGGTGGGTCTACATGAAGTGTCACTATTGTAAGCCTGAAAACATCCATCAAATAATTTCAAAATCCAAATATTTGTTTTAATCTGATTTACTGTGAATTTCAATTTTTAATAAAGAATTAAATTTTTAATGGGGAAGGAGAGGAGACCTGCTGTGACTCTCTCTTATTTCTGAGAATTCCAGGCGATTTTTAGCGATATATTGAAAATAAGGTCAGATCCTTAAATTGTAGAAATCATAGTTCCATATATTTCACAACAAAGGACTTCAAAGGAAGTATGTCAGTTTACAGAATTTAAAGATCTGGATCACAGATTCAGATCAGTAACTACAGGAAACAGAAATAAATGTGTTCAAAATAGCTATGTGGCAATTCAGCTGAATTCAGGGACAACTAAACCAGGTTCCATTATATGCAGCTTTTAAACCAAAAGAAGACGAGTTTACCAGGAATTGTTCCTAGACATAATAAATTCCAGTTGAAAAGTTCCTCCAGTAAGAAAGGCTAGATAGGTGAGGTGGAAACTGATGAGATCCTTGTGATTCTGAGGCTTCCGAACCAAGGGATAGAGGTTTGTGCATGCCAGAGGGCTGATGCTCACGTGTGAGTGTGCTGGTGAAACACTCCAGAAAGGGGAATAATTCCTGCACGGGTGGAGACATGTCAGGAAGCCTTCCACGGCGGAGTGGCGGCATACTTCCTATAAGGGGAAATTAGAAACCTGATTGCCTTAAAGAAGAAAAGAATTTGTAATAGCAGACAAGCAGGATGGACTTAATAGACATGAGGGAGTACATTTCTAAAGTTATATAAATTAGATCCTAAGAACAGAAAAGTGGCATGAAGTCCCATGCCCTGTGAATGAAAGCGTGTGAGGATACTGTAGGAATAGGATGTTTCTGACTGTCTGTAAGCCTGCAGAGGTACAGAATTCAAATCTGGAATAACAGAGAGGACCTGACTTGAATGGAATTGCACCTGTATCAGGCTTGAGTTATGCCTGTATCATTCCTCCTAGGGAAATAGTGAAGGACATAAAATTACTGTATGTTTGCCTAAAAGTTTTCTCAGTTGCCCCTTTTCCTGTCTCGCGCTGCTTCTTCATGCTCTTTGAATGCTTTCTCTCATGTCCTGACCACCCTTTCCTAAAAGGCAGAACTCCTTTTTTTTTTGCTCTTCCACACGCCTGATGCATGGTGGGTTTTTTTTCCTGCTCTTCTTCTAGGCTAATTCGTCCTCACAGCCTAAGTGCTTTGTCCGCTTGTTTCCTTCTTTCCCTTGTCTATCCTCTTTCTCACAGATCTCTCTCTCTGAATTCTCGTACACTTTTACTCTCCGTGTTCAAATACTGCTTTGGGGGGATTTTTTTCTACTGACACACTTTTAGTGAGGGAGGAACTGAATCATACCCCATGCCCCTTACTGCTTCTAGTCTTTGTCCAAAAGAGTAAGTGCTTATCTCTTGGGTGATTTGCAAATGTGGAACTGAGGTACTTTCTCTGATTTCACCTGTTCAATAGGTAAAAGGTACCTTCCAGCAGGCAAACTGGGACAAAACTTGTGCTAGCTATAACACCATCCCTGCAGCACAGCAATATCGCGTGGACCCTCTCCTGTCAGACCAGTTGGGGACAAGAGAAAGGACATACAAAAACATTCTTTAGGGAGTAACACAGCACATGGCACTTGGGCAGTTCAGAAGGGGATTCAAACCAGGCAGTGTACTGGACAGGAAACATATCATGTAGCCTATACAGTGAGCAGCTACCCTGCGCCAGTCAGCTGGGAAACAGAACAATAGGAATGGACTGTAGATCGGATACCACGCCTGCCACGGGCAGTCGGGCTGCTCAGCCCGTACAGAATCTCTTCTGTAAGATCTTCTCCTGAATGTATACTCATGTACCTATAGTCGTTTTCCCAACATACTCCTTCTTTTGAAACACAGCTAAGGACAAAAAAAGAGCGATAATATAGAGCAGCTGCAAATTTGGAGTATTTATTGACAGTGGAGAAACCCAAGTTCACTGCTTGGCCTAAGGTAAATGAAACCCACATATAATTATTTCATAGACTGATGCCTCATTCCATACTTCTTATCCTGAAGTGATCTTACAGAAAGAAAGTATGCTTTGGTGAGTCAAAATGCAGCATGAATTTGTAGTTCATTGCTACGAACTCACCTTTGATGTTGGTAAAATCTGAATTTTCTCCCTGATTTGGAAAGAGTTTCTAGATTTTGTGCTATATCTGTTTCCTATCTCCCTGCTGCCATTTATTGTTAAAGGAAGTTTAACAAAAACATTGATCTGTAAACAAAGGCTAAAGAGTAACTACAATTATAAAAAGCAAACAACGAGCAAAGAAAGAGTCTCCAAACAGGCAAAACTAGCATTGATGCCCAGCCCCCACATAATTATTTAAACAAAGAAGGTAACATCCCAGAGGATGAGAAAGAATTTCCTTCAGGGAGATGAAAGACTGAACTGTTAAAGGCTTTATCATTTCATTAGAGTAGATAATTAGGTAATTAGAATGATTAAAAGTTGACAAAGCAACAGAATCAGATGAATTATAACCCACAATCCTAAAAGCAGCAAGGGGAAAAGGAAAGCGTCTGGAGTTCAACTGCTGATAATCCTTGAATGACAAAGGTTAACAGCAGAGGAGATGAGGGCAAATGTTGTTCCTTATCTCCCATTCAAAGTGCGTTTCTTTAATCAGAAGCTCCCAGGCTAACATAAGGAAGAGGCTGTGGAAGGGAACATCACCCTTTCTGGAAAAGAGCCTGGAAACACTTCCTACAGACGGCAGCCTGGTTTGTTCCAAACACTCTCTTTGCTCTTCAAAGCAGCTGAGAGCGGAGAGCAAGGGGAAGCGATGGAGCTGTATCTGCGACTTGGGTGACCTCCCTTAACAGAGTTAGCTCTTTGCACCTCCTCAGTCTGAAAGAGTTTCAGAACAGCCTTCTGGAAAATGTTGATACTGTTTTCCCAATATGTAACTGAAGCAATTTACTCGATTTAATGTAATTTGGACCTTGATTTTACCTCTGTATTAAATGTCAGTAATACATATTTTTACTCTATCTCCATTTACAGTTGTGACTTTGTAGTTCCAGTTTTTAACAGTGTCTGGATACCAAGCCTGGAAGACTTACTGGCTGTGGGGAGGAGATGGGAGATTCAGCACACTTACAACTGTTGACCATCTCAGCCAAAGCCACCCTGACAGGACTGCTCTGAAGAGAAGACAGCATGGCAGTGCCTAATGGATGTGCTGAATTAGTATGTTTCCTGATCAGTCTTCATCTTACAAGCAGCCTGAGCTGCAAGTAAAACGGCTCTCCCCTGGCAAGACCACAGGAGGGTGAGAGTGAAAAAAAAAAATTGCATATGCTTATTGAGGGTTGAATTCTTATTACAGTGGCACCCAAAGGCTCCCTCCAGGAATAGAACCAACTTTGATGACTGCCTCAGAAATGCACATTAAAACACAGTCTCAGTCCTCATGAGTCATAGCCGTTACATACATCTAGAGTATTATTATTATTATTATTACTGTTGCCATAATTCATGTGGATTCAGAGACATATTTTGTGCTTTTTCTAGAGCTAATTTTGCAATTTCTTGTAAACCATTTATGCCCTGCAAAGAAGCATCAGGATACCAAAGAAGTATGTTCACAAGTGCATGTGTTCATATACGTAAATAAACCGATCTGTAAATCATTGTTCCTTCCACTTCCACAGTCAAAAGAAGGTACCATGCTGGTTATGTGTTCCAGACTTTTCACAGGATCAGGTACTCATCACTTGACTTACACAGACCTATATGTACACGTGTAGACACAAACAAAACAAAGAAGTTTAGTTCCTTCTAGGTAAGACCATGGCTATATTTTATCAAACATTTTTAAAAGAAAAGCAATCTTTAATAAATTATCATAAAGGGATTATAATTTCAAGTAGTCACCATAAAGAAATTCTTTGCATTTTTGAGAACAGACACAATCAGCCAGTTGAGGTGGTATGGAGCCAACACACGCATTAGCAAGAGTAAGTGGTCCACAGTTCTATAAAAAGATGTCTGAGAAATATAAGTATTATCAAAAATCCCTGAAATAAGTGCAGATAAGCTGAAAAGTGCGCAAGGATGCAGCTGCTAATTTGATCTTTGATATGACTCTGATGTTCTAATGCTTTTACATTACAACATTTTTTCACATTCAAGATTTATATGGTAAGTCATGGTGAATGTTACTGTCTCACCACATTTGTTTCTTATTCAACGTCTTCATTTAAAAAAAAATCTTCTTAGATTTTAATCTGTAACTATCTTTTAGCATAAGGATGCTCTTTATTTCCGATCTGTCATCTCTTTCTCAAGCAAAAGTAATGGGCTACCTTTGCATAAGAAATGGCTAAACTTCCTATTATGTTTTAAGCCAGGGTCTGAATCCCAGCTTCTGGCCTGATGAGCACTCCTGTGAATTTCAGTGGAGTGACACAGGGCAGAGCAGACAGAAGAGGAAAGTTATGGACAAAACCTGGTGTTAAAACCTGGATTTAATATTCAGATGAACCCAATTAGTAGTTACTAGGAGCGGTCTGTTAATTCTAGATGTTGGAAATGACCAGGGTTGTTTTTGGGTTTTTTTTGTTCTGTTTTGGTGGTTTGCTTTTTTTTGAAGAGAAGAAAGATACTACAGTTATTAGGATGTTATGGAAGAAATGCAAAACCAGATTAAATTTCCTCCTCTGATACCGATTTGTACTCTTGGGCAAAGGCCCAGGTCTACCACTGAGGAGCTAATGATATCTTCAAAATTCTTCTGCCAGCGCCTGCTTTTCCATTACTCATTATAATCAAAGCTGCTGATTGATGCTGCTGCTGTCCCATGAAATGTGAGTTTATGCCTGCACAGAACTGAGGATGAGGAGCAGGACCTGTCCCACCCGCTCCCAGGGAGCGCTTCCCCTGGAATGGCTGGGTGGGAGCACACCTCACAACACCGACAGCTGGGAGCACGTCTATAGGCATCCTTGGCGTTAGATACATCGTCCGGGTCTCTTTTCCTATGTGTTACATATGCGCATTACTATTTTCCTGTTTATTAAAAGTGACTAAGTTATGCTGAAAACTTAAATACTTAGAACCTATGGTCATTAAGTGGGAATAAGTGATACAGACAGGGCATTTTGTGTGTGTGTATGTGTGTGTCCAACTTCTTAGCAGCCTGTGAATCCACAGTCTGTAGCATCCATGTATGTAATGCCGTATACATAGCAAGAAAAGAGAAGACATCTTTCATCAGTGACTGTGTGTAAGTAGCACTATTGATTTCATCTCTTTTCATAATCTTAAGGAGCAGAAAAGATCACGTCACTTCCCAAAATCATGATTTCCAGTATCGATGAAGACAAATTATTGGCATATCCAGCTCCAGCTCCTGAGGGTCCTGCACCTGGGTCAGGGCAGCCCCCAGTATCAATACAGGCGGGGGGATGAAGGGATTGAGAGCAGCCCTGCGGAGAATGACTTGGGGGTGCTGGTGGATGAAAAACTGAATATGAGCCAGCAATGTGCGCTCACAGCCCGGAAGGCCAACCAGATCCTGGGCTGCACCCAAAGCAGGGTGGCCAGCAGGTCGAGGGAGGGGATTCTCCCCCTCTGCT
>JAVKLA010000017.1:5310438-5337421 GCA_034782735.1 Sagittarius serpentarius | reverse complement strand
AGGTGGTAGAAGCCCCATCCCTGGGAACATTCAAGGCCAGGCTGGACGGGGCTCTGAGCAACCTGATCGAGTTGAAGCTGTTGCAGGGGGTTGGACTAGATGACCTTTAAAGGTCCCTTCCAACCCAAACTATTCTGTGATTGTATGATCATTCTATCCTGGCTGAATGGAAAAGACACAACCCCTGCCCACCGTACGATTTCCACATTTGCTGAAAAGGAATCTTTTAGTAGAATGGAATCTCTAAGTGGAGAAAAAGGATTTGGCATATTTTAATGTGAACTTTGATGCACATACTCCTTTTCAGTTCCTGCAGCTAATCAGAGGCAGAAAGATGAAGACCTAGAAGTAAATTCTAGCTGATAAAAAAGAGACTTTTTAGTTGACTTAGGAAGTTTCTTTGCCAGTTGCCTCTAGCAAAAGAGAATTATTATATTCCCAGTGAAACATTATTATCAGGTGGATTCTTAACACAAGGACTCCTCAAGCCCTGAAGGCAGACAGTCTATAAAATTTGAAACCTTAGAAACACTAGGTGAGGAGATAGCTATTATCTTAATTTTCTTTCTTCAAGAGAAAAGGAGAAAAATCTAGGTCTGACATTTCTCGTAACAACAGATGCTCATTTTCATATTTCCACATTCGGATTTCTCTTATAATAACATTGCTTTGAAAAATAGAAAGCTGCATAGTTATCCATGTCCCCTTGCCCAGTCTTACTCTTTAAACAAAAGTCCTGATCCTGTATTTTCTTCAAAATTCACTTTTACTCATTTGTGGAATGCACTGAGACACTACATGACTAAGATTTGCAGCATGATTTTTTTAAACTTTAGGAGCTGATCCTGTCATCATTCTTCACAGAACATTTTCTATCTTTGAAGTTCTGTATTTGGAGAGCTTGTGAGATGAGTCCATTCAGTCTAGGAGAAAGGCTTTTTTCATTATCTCTGCCCAGTGTCATGCGAGTTGTTAAGTAATAAATAATCCTAAAAGACATGTTTAACTACTTTATTCAGAGAGCAACACAGGTGTATTAACCAGTATACTTACCTTTCCAAGTGCATTGGTGTGGAAACGGGCTATTTCACATTGAATAATTAAAAGCATTTTCTGAAGAACCCCACTCAGCACAGAAAAATTTTAAGAATAGCATAGTCTTTTTCCAAGTCTGAACTAAAATTAGTATGGAAAGACTTAGAAAAGTAACTTTGCTAGTGAAACTTCAGAGCAAAACTGAGGTTTTACGTTCATTTCTAAAAAATGACTGGCAGATTCTCCAGCAGAGATTTCAAATTCCAGCTATTTGCATTAATTTACCTACAAGCTTTGTGATGTAGTCTACTTCCAAGCCTTCTTAGAACTTTTTATTTTAAGATAAGATCTTCTGCTAACCTATCCCAAAGTTAAATGCAAAGGCAAACACAGGAAAATTAATCTAACCTTTAGGTTCTTATTAAACACAAGTAAAAGGAAAGACAAAATAAAAACACTGATATCCTCTACCTGAAGTATTGATTGAAGAATTTTGCTTACATACTTATTCAGTATAAGTGGTAACACAGGAAGCTATTCATTAAGAATAATTTGTGTGCAACATATATAGCACCACGTCTCACTGCTCTGCAGAGATTCCTAGGAAGACTATGAAAATCTCCATCCCCTGATAACGACACATACAGGAGCAAGGTATACGGATGCACATCCCCACGCCAATCAGAACAATTTCTTCCATATTACAGTTGTGCATGGTGTGATTTTTTCTGCACCAGAGGAGACCACAGGAGGGACCATTAAGACTTGTGGTTATAGGGAATTTTGTGTATCAGGGATTAACCTGGTTACTGCTGCAGCTAAGACCTTTCCGTTTCCTGCTTTGCCTGTAGCCTATATGTAGGGGTTGAGTTTACAGGAAAACATGTACTAATAATGACACAAAGCTTTTCTTTCATGTGAAGGTACTGAATGTATGCCTATAAACTATAAGGCAACATACAAGGAGATTTTTGTAACCACTTGACCTTGAATAACTACAAAGGCTCCAAGACAACCTGGGTAGCAAGGGTAGCATTTTGTGTTTTATAGTAATTGGATTCCTAAAGATTCTAGATCTTGGAAGCAGTCAGGACTATGAAATCGTGTAGTCTGTCCTGCTATGTGTCTCGTTATTATACTTCACTCTACGCTTTTTTTCCTTAATAAATCAGATAGTATGAGTTCAGGTATTATTTAAGATCTTGGGGGTTTTAAATCTTATTTTTCAGAAAGACACTATTTTTGATCTGAAATACAAGAAATGGGGACACAAATAATTCTGTAGGTAGTTTGTTCCCATGATTAATCACCACAGATTTAAAAATGTAGCCCTAATTTTTAATTTTTTTTTTCTTGGTGTCAGCTTTCAGACATTGGTTCTCATTATGCCTTTCTCTTTTAGACTAAAGAGCCGTTTAACATGGCATATAATGACATGGAAGACATCACTAGTTCTTTAGGAT
The DNA here is from genome assembly GCA_034782735.1 of Sagittarius serpentarius. NCBI lineage: Eukaryota > Metazoa > Chordata > Aves > Accipitriformes > Sagittariidae > Sagittarius > Sagittarius serpentarius. The sequence continues at coordinate 5,334,923 of JAVKLA010000017.1, read as the reverse complement.
AATACATGGGCAAAGATCATTGTCTGTCACATGGACATTTTCTTCAGAAAAGTTTTGTTGCTATGTTCTATTACATTCTACTAATTCGGTATTATCTTTTTTTTTAAAATGAATATCCAAAGTGTATTTATTATTTCAGTACTGTTCCTATTCAATACCACATGTGGTAAAATGATCTCCCTATTCCAGTTCGCTACCCCTGAGCAAACGAACTCTGTAGTTGTAGTCAGTGGCAGCTGCGTACCGGGAGCTTGTTTGTCTTTTCACCAGATTTCATTAACTGTCCATGCAGCGGGATCCAGAATTAGCAAAAGCTTTGAGGTGGATCTTACTAGATCTCTTCCTACAGTGAACTCCCCAAAGAAGATCAAAAGGCTTTTAAACTGAAAAAAAGTCAGGCTTTAAAATAATATAAACTAGAATCCCTAACTTTTTAAGCAGAGGAAACTCTAAGTAGAATAACCATAAAGGCAGTTTGTAAACAGCTCTCCTGCTTTGCTCCTTTGCAGACTGGTCCTGGCACCCAGGCTTGGTTTTATTCAGCTCCCTGACCTTCCAATGTGCACCTGACTCATCCCACTCCTCTCTGGTTGCAGGAAATTTCTGTCAGCATCTCAGAGACCTGGTGTCTGCTCTCTGTCCCTCACCACCATTTCTCAGTTTTCCTTTGAGCTGCAGTCTCCCACCTTCAGGCAGTCTCCCGTGCACCTCTCGAACCCTACAAGTTTCTCTCCCTGATTGTGCTCAGTAGCTCCCCAAAGAAAGGAGCAACCCCCACTCTGACTTCACTCAGTCTTAGTAAAGGCATCTAAAAAAACTGGAACCGGAGACACACGTAGCTACTGACTGGCAGTTCTCCATTCAGTAACTATAGTTTTCTTTCCTTGTTCCTGATGGGTAATTTTACATTTGGCTGACTTAGAACACCTTTTGTTTTGATTAGATCAAGCTTACTAAGCCATATACTTAGGTGTCTCCTGGGAGGCTGAACGACTGGATATTGTCTTCCGGAGTGGTGTGCATAGCTCAGCTGAGCCAGAACAGCATTGCTCCAGTGAGAACTTGCTCTAAGACTAAGCTCGAAATATTGTAATATCAGCATCGGGTTTTATAAACTGGTTTAGTAAGCTTGTGCATAGGCACTTACGGTTTAAGTTAATGCAGAAGTTCATGTAAACAGGATTTGACTGCCTGCAGTCTTAAAAAAGCTGACAGATATGCCTAGTGTATGTTTAGCAAACATTAAGGTGCCTGTCTACCCATCTGACTGGTATGCAGATCGTATTTTTTAACCTATTCTAGTTAATAAGTATATTTTTATTTGTGCCAAAGAAGGTACTGCCCATCTTTCTCGGTTGGTTTTTTGGTGGTGTTTTTTTGTAAGATATGCTAAATAAATGCAGTGTCACTGAAAGGTAAACTGCTTTGAAAAGCACGTCAATACCATCACCGAAATAAGGAGAGATTTCACCTTTGCAGCTATAATGCATGACCTCTGCAAATGCCGTGTGAGAAGCCCCATTGACAGGCAAAGCACACGGCCAATGTTACGCAACACCAGAGCTGGAATAAACAAAACCAAGTCTCAGCGACCAGTTCATCCTCAAAAGACTCAGACAAAAGAAAACAAAATAATAACAGTTCATTAGTGTAATTAACCAATAAATATCGAACAAAATTAAAACCTGCATATAGCCATACCCTATGTCCTAATTAAGTTAAGAGCAGAAGAAAAGTCATTTATTTAATCCAAGAAACTCATTTATAACAAAACAACTGGCCATTGATTATTGTCATATTAATCCAACAACGTGATTTATAACTGTGTTAAAATGCATCCTGAGAATATTTATTTTTAAAAAACTTCTGCTTTGGGAAGATTTCCACGGAAGTTAATTTTGTCATTCCCTGAGCAGACGCAGTTGTGCTTTAGGAAGTCAGTAAGCGTTGGAGCTATGTTGGAGAGCTGCAGGAAGTCTGCTATTGTATCTCACTGACTGAATGCCTGCTATGCAGAACAGAAAGGAGGATAATTAATTTATATTTGTAATCCTTCCACCTTCCTGAAAAATATGAAAATTCTGTTCTGCAGGTGAGTCACTCCAGAAGCTCTAAGTAGATAAATGCCACTTGTGGTTTTATTTAGAACAGGAGGCTATAAGTTTGCATAACTACAGGTTAGATTTGAATACAGGATAATCTTAATGTTTCAGAATTTAGAAGCATAGTAAGATTTAAGTAGCGTTTATTCAAAGACTTCAATTAACTACTCTTGATTAAGTGGACACACCCTTTGTCAAACCTTTTCCGCTAAATTGTAATGACGTTCAATGTCTTAAGTTATATTTACATTAAGAATTTTTGCAGAGGATCAGCTCCTACCTTTTAGTTTACCTCCCGCTGGATTAGCTACGTTAGAAGAGCTGGTGTAGAGCATTTTTTGTAGTTTCTGTTTTGGTTTGCTTTTTAACAACAAGCAATCTCCTTGTGCTTGGAGAAGAGGCTAGCCAACAGCTCTGCCAGGGAAATACCTAATGCTACAGGAGTAACAGGAATTAAATTAGCACCTGCAAAATGAGAGCAGGATCAGTACTGAAGGTACTCAGATTTTTCAGTATAGACCTGTACTAAATGTTTTAATTAGTGACTAAAAACAATTGCTCTTTTGCTAATTGTAGGTAGTGACTACAGAACGACTGAAAAGCTGTTCCCTTGTCTTGGCCCAGCAAAATTGTCGAGTCCAGCCTATTGTAGTCCACCTCCCTCTAAAGCTGTTTACTATCTGAGAAGCTGATGCTGAACGGCACCACTTGTCTGTAATACGCGCAGTGCTTGAATGACTTTTGAACAGTGTATGGGAAAGTTTTATCACATCAGCCAAATGGGAAATTCGGTACAAATCTATTACAGCATAAGCAGCCTGACCACGTCAAGAAGCAGCCTTTAGTAGAAAATGTCCTATGATTTAGGTACAATGAGCTTTTAAAGGATTATTAACGTACAATAAGCATGTTGTTAGAAATCCATAAAAGGAAAGAGAAGGTGCAACACAAGCATGTTCCCAAAAGTATCAAGGGCCAGAGTCCAACTGAACATGAACATAATGTATGCGGACATATGTTAACATTTAGAAATGTGTCTACGCTACTGTTCCTTCAGCAGTGTTCTAGTCACCATATAGTACATTCATCTGTTCACTGCGTGCTAAATAAATAAGTTAACCATACTTTAATCAAAATGATACATCTTAATGAAGTTCATTAGTTTTGAGCCATTTAAAATATGTAAAGTTTGTTACATAGAGCTGCTGTGCTAAGAATTCCAGCAACAATAAAGACATTTAGAATTCTTGCCATTTTGAAAAAAAGAAAAAAAAAATCAGTCTTTTCTCACGCAGTATTCAATGTTACATAATATTGACAGTATTCATATACTGGGGATCTGGTGTTTGGAACTGTTAAAGCCTGGTCATGTTTCCCATTGATTTTCAGTTCTGTTGCCTGCATTCAGCACTTCTAGAAATCCCACTGGATAATTTCCTGAAAGCATTTAGACCCAGGAGGATGCAAGCAGACTAGGATTTTTCAATTTCCTTCTAGATTCAGAAGGAAGACCCAAGGTAGATAAATGCCTAATGAATTTTTTAAAACACTTCTCTTACTTCAGGTACCCCAAACCTCTGAAAATCTAATCCTTGACACGCAGATGATTCAAGAGTATTTTTGAGACAGAAATCTCTCTGCTATTTATCTCATTAAACTCAATCTTCATTAAAATGCAAATAGAAATTGAAAAGGAATTAGATATAACCTAATTTTAAATATCCCTATTCATGATGTATCATGTCTTTCGGAGGTCTAACAACTTATTTGTCTAATTAGAGTGGCAGCACTTTATCGGCTTGACAACTTACCCTTTTGTTTTAGCTACTTGCAGTAGCTATTACAGTAAGGATTTTCTTTTAACTGCTACATGAGAGTGTGTTAACAAAGCAAGTAGCTGATGACTCAGTTTGTGAGCACGATTTTGACACTGAAAAACTGGAAGTTGGCCTGCCCCTTTCTTTGCACGAGCACCTGAGGGAAGTTGATAGGCAATGCTAGGCATGGCAATTAGCTTAGCCAGCATGAAACTCAATAGAAGTGGGTGCTGAAGAAAGATTTGACTAAGAAGATTTCTCCCCTCTCCTTCCTTCTCCCTCTCCTGCCACAGGAGCTCAAAGGTGGTACCTAGCCAGGGGTAGAAAACCTGTCCCATTTTGTTTACCTATTCTACAAGACTGCACTCATTTATATCATCATTGCTGTTGCTTTTCAAAGCCCTTAGCTAATAAAGTTGTGAAAGATGTAAGCTCCTTGTGTGCTGGACTGTGTTGTACCATCTGTCCTATGCTATCAGCTAACACAGCTGTGGAAGAGTCACTTCAAAATACTTCCAGATTACATTGTTCTGAACATCATTTCTAGGAAACCTAATAAACAGCAAAATCCTGTTCTCATTCGTGGAGTCTGAATGTCTGTTGCTAGTCAACCACTGTCCCATCTGTTGAAGCGTCAGAACCTTTCCTGTCTTTGAGCAAAAATACTGCTACATAGACAAATTAAAGCTTTGTTTATTTATAGATAAATTACCTGCATTTCTCACAGGGCAGATAACAACACTTCATTAACATGCCTTCAAATTCTTTTCTGTTGCTTTCTGTTTTGGGACTGAACTTTCTAAACAGTTACTTGGCTATCAAAGTCATAGTTAGTCACTTTACATCTCATGTGTTCCTTCCTTTCCATGATTTTAGGTCTTCTGGCATGAAGAAAAGTCATGCTTGTCAACACTGTTGAGGTATGTATTTTCCTCGGAGATAATCGGTAGGGCTTAGCTACCTTTATCAACATCACTGTTTTGCTCTGTTGTTGTTCAGTGTTCCCTTGTATCATCTACCTGACTCATGTAACTGGTCGAAATAACAGGTGTAAAAGAAATACTGCAAAATTAGCAACACCCCTCGTGTAAGTGTTACTAGTAGGTGCCACCCCAAGTTTTAAATGGCTATAAATCTTCCGTAGCACTATTGATACTAGTAATAAAATAGAGGAATATGATTTCACGACATTCTTGCAGAGCATTTAAGCATACCTTTTTTTTTCTTCTTCTTTTTTTTTTTTTTTTGGTACGTGAGGAAACTGATGATTAAGGCTAACACCTTTGCTTTAAATGGCCACTATTTTGCCGCTTCCATTCACAGCTGCCTGGCCTGCAACAGCTAAGCTTTGTTTTCAGACTTTGGTATTTTATTGCCAAAATGGTGCCCTCTGCCTCTGAAAGTCAGAACACCAAAAACTCAGATAGGTCATCCAAAATCTGAGACGTAAATTTCGGTGCTGTAAATCTCAATACGCTGTCTGACCAGACTTCATAGACAAGACGTCTATGACTGGATGGAGAATGGTGTCCTAGTCTCCTGACTCCCTGTTCTGCTTTCTATAAATGCAAGATCAGACAGTCTTTGATTCAGTTTGAAGCTAAGCTTATTACCAATAAGAAGATGCAGCCTATCTCACATCTCAGCATGCGATACTCAGTCTTGATCAGAGATATCACATGCTGGGACCTGCTGCAAGTTTTGCTGATTATTCCTCTGTATTAAGATGAGGACAGCTGTAATATACTTCATTTTATTCGTATCGCTCAGGCTCCTAAGAAATTGCCAATTCAACCCTCAGCTGGGCAAAGCTATGGCATTCTGACAATACCCCATCAGAAATACATAGGCATGCTGATACCACCCACAAATAAGAAGGCATATTTACAACCTTCCTGTGAATATGTAACCGCTGGAAGAAAGAAGATAAAGATCAAAAGTAAAGCTGCAGTACCAATACACAGATCTTTGGTGTAACACTCAAACTCTACTGAAAAGCAGACAGTCAAGAGCAAGTGGGAAAAGTCAAGAGAAGTGACTGACACAGCTTTTGAGGCCTGCAGGTGTGGAAAGGAGCAATCTCCAAGAACCACTAGAGTTTGGTTAGTAAAGATTTGTGTGATTCTGAAAGATGCTTGAAAAAGGACAATGAAGAGAAGGGGCTATACTGCATGATAGTTTACGATTTCGATGCATAGATCTACTACAGACAACAGCAACACTGCTACTGGTAGGAAGTGAAGTGAGAGGAAGTGATTTGAGGCAAAAGCAAAAGTTTTACAGTAACATGATTAGTGCTGTGCTGCTGTGTCTGCTTCTATTTAACATTGCCTATGTGCATTTGTATGCTTCTAGTTAGAAGCAAATAAATGGGTTTTCTGGCAGTGTCAGGCTCTATCATACAGTAGCTGATATGCCTGTTTATAAAACAAAAGAAGTCTCCCACTGGAAAGTAGTTAAATTTCTCTGGGTTATGTTTCCAAATTACTTGACCCACTGCAAGTGAGCAGATGATGCCTACAGATTGAAGCATACATCTTAACTATAGGCTACAGAATATTGCAAGGTTTAATGGTATCAAAGTTCAGTGTACATGCTTGCTCCATTCTGAGGAAAAATGCATTTCTCACTCGTGAAATAATGCCAGATATCTCCAGCCTACATGTTCTTATAATTCAAGCCCTGAATATAAATTTAATAATGTTTCAGTATGGTAATGAATTTTGCAATTCATATAGAAATATTGACATTCACATAAATACTCACATAAATACTAAGTAAAGTATGTGTGTTCATATTTAAATGACAAGCTTGCTTATCTTGCATTGTCTTTCAGACACAGGACATTTACACTAGATTTGATCTGTATACTCAAAAGCAGCTTGCAGATCCTAGTCCCTAGGAATTGAACTCATATTGACAAAACAATTGTACATGCAGACTTGCCACTTGATATTAGATAACAAACTCCGGCTGAAGAGGAAGATGTCTCCAAATAATTGACAGATCCAATCTCAAACAGTGATTAGGAATTTACTTCCTGTATATACCCAGCCACCTAAAACACTATGGCACAAATCAATATACACTTTGAATTGGTACTAATTAAGTTTGAATTAATTTACATACTCATTTGAGATCTTTTTTCTTTTTTAAGAAATTATTTGATCTGACTTTAGGCCACTGGTCTAAAGACCCTGAATAGTTTTCAGAAAACCAGCTCAACGATTTGTGATTTCAAATGTCTTGCTTTTGGATGTACAACCTGAGACAGTTTGAAGTTCCTCACCTGTCAGAAAGTCCTGAGCAATGCTTAAGCATTTGGGATGTTTTAGAGAGCTTAACACAATGTGACTCAAAACACAGGCAATCAAAACCTCTGAAAATCTTGCCCTTAGAGCCCACATCAACTTTCAGCTCACAAATAGTGGCACATTTTACAGAACGGAAAGGCTGCACAGAGCTTAAACCACCAATCCACTCAAAACCTATTTTTCAGGTTTTTATATCATGATGTATTACACAAATGTTGAATACTATTGAGTATTATTTTGAATATGTTAATATTATTGGATATTGAACACTGAATATTGAATAATGTTGAATATTGCTGCCAGACCTGCCATATGCTTAGCAATATATAAAAACGTAATTATTTGTGGGAAAGGGAAACAAAAACCTGGTTAAATGCCTTTCACCTGTTCCTAACCTTGCTGTCAGTGAAAGGAAAAGTAAGAAGAGTTTGACCATCTATTTTAGTGGAGTTGTTAGGTTTATCTCACATCAAAGCAAGAACAGTAATACAGCAAAAGGTAATCTGCTAACTTTGATAACACATTAATAAACTAACTAGTCTTTTAGATGCATAGAATTTTATTTCAATGAAATAATCCATTCCCTATTCTTAAGGTGCTCAATGCAATAAGAAAAAACTAGAAATCAGGTACATCAGGAAAATTATATTAGAAGCAAAAAATGTAATTATCTAGCCAAATTGTATACACCCAGTTGGACTTCAGTTGTTTGCCAAGACCATTATTGGTAGTGAAATTGCCACGTGTATTTGTGCAGCTGTAGTAGACGCACCTTGATGAAGTCTAGAAAAATTACACTAATGAGCCATGCACTGATTTATTAAGACAGCATGGAAGGTGATTTAGTAATTTGCTCGTAAAGAACTCCTCATGCCAGTTGTTTTACACATCACAAGAGTGTTTCCAATAATGTACAGCAAGCCACTTCTCAGAAATGAGGTTCACATTTCAAAAACTACTGATCTTTACCAGAGTAACTGAATTAAGACGACAGTATTTTGACTTTCCTTTTCTCTTGTCCCATCCTCACAGGTAACATGGGCACCTTGGAAATACTGAAGGAATCACTCATGTAGCTATGATACTTCCTCACTTATATCTGATTAAGCAGTAGTATTACAAATTCAGCATCCTTTGAAATTTGCATTGTATCCACAGTTGTGCCCTTTTATGAACATCTGCACCTCTGCTATCCTAGATGTTTGCATTAGACATTGCTTAACTTTAGAGACATTGGCTAGCAGCATTGAAACAAAAAGAGTTTCTTACTAGATCAGAGACACTTGGGTTAAAATTTCCTTTGTTAAATTTTAGTAAAACTACTTCCTTTCTGCTACAGATTGGCGATAAGTCAAAATATTAATAATTTTCTAGTTTCAATTGTATGTGTGTGTTATTATTAAAAGATAATTATATGATAGTTTAAAACACCTATGGTACTATTCGATAATTGGTTTGTCATCCTATTTCTAACAGCATATTTCTTTGGCATGCTTTATCTAAACTTTTCTGCAATAAAGGATAATAAAATTGAGAAAAAGATGAACACATTAGAGGTTATTTCAGCCGACTACAGCTTGGCACTTGTGCACACAGAAAAGCAGCAAGTAGCTCAGGTAAGAACAGTTTTCTCACGTATACCTATCATAAAAAAGCCTTACTACTTCTTTGACAAGAATTAACAGTTCCATTTTGCTTTCCAGTGACCCCTCTGGTTATTTCAGGAATAACAATGACAGACTTGGGTAGGAGTCATCACAGACATCTCAGCGGGGTACATGTTTGTTAGGGGATTGCACAGGGAAAGCAAATAATAATAACAAAAGCTAGATTTGTTTAAAAAAAAGAAGAACATCCTATTCTTCTGTGGAAAAAACCTGATGGAGGAAACATATTGTGAAAGATTCACAGTAGAGCAATTACACCATCCTATACCAAAACCCAACACTTTTGTCTCATTAATGGAAGAAACAGAAATAAGATACTGGGAACAGCCAATGAAAATAATCTTTTATAGAATGTCTCCTACAATTACATCTTTCTGGATAAATACGAAATACCCTTTCCTCCTTTCTAGAGACAGTTATAAAAAACTAGCTATGAAAATGTGGAACTGGTGGCCTGTCTTCGGAAGCAAGTCCCTGCCAGCAGCATGCACATTAGGTACTGTACTGAGACATGCGGAGAATTTTGAAGGGTTACCGAGAGAGGCGAGGGAGCTGAGATATGCTGCCTCTTGAAAGAAGCAGGCCATTCCTTTATTTTGCCAAAATCATTAGTCACACAGACCCTCATTCCTGAGTGGGATCTGCAGCTATAATTAGTGCTCAAACTCTCATTTGCATGCGTGCTATAAAAGTTAATATTTTACATGTCACATAACCCATATGGATTTACTTTTAATATTAAAAGCACTGCTGTTCATAATACATATGCAGAAGGCTTTATTACACATATTAATGTCTCATACCAGGTATCTTTTGTGTTAGGATAATGAAATATGACTTATTAATGCAGTTGTGAATCTTTTTGCTAATAGTCTGATTATAAATGTGTTTAATCTACACGATTTTAGTACATTCTGAATCACCATTAGTCAGAAATACACCTTTTTTCCCCTTTGCACAATTTAGCTTCACGTATTCTTCTAAGTATCCTGTTCTATCATTGCAAGTGATGCCAAAAATATTTGTAACTGTTGAGTCTCAGCAAAAGCATGAAGACTATGTCTGAAAATGGATCTCTCCTCCATGAAGCTCTGTGGATGATCAATTGCTAAACATACAGGATTCAGAATTTGGGTACTAGAAAATGTCATGTAAAATGAAACCTATTATTGTTATAGAGCTTGGTGTACAAACCTCCCCCCCCCATATTTTGAGATCTACTTCCATATAACCAAAGCTAAATCAGTCAGCTGGGAAGCGGTAGGAGATCCTTTCAAAATCAATCCTTGTGTAAGTATCCATTAAAGGATCCTAAAATTGCAGTTAGCATAAGTCCTATGGAAACACCTGTGACATCAATATGAATAGCAAATGAATTCTTTATGACCAGTGCCATTACAATGAATACTAACTGAATTCCCTATGATCAGTGCTGCTAAAAAGAATATCAAATAAAATCACAATGAAGCAATTCTTCAGTGAAAGGGCTACTTCCAAAGAGTCCACCTAGCATAAACTCTAGCACAATAACAACAGTTAGGGCAGCAATTACTGCATGTATTACAAGTGCAGAAAAATCAAGAGCAGCCTGGTAATGTATTCAGAACAACAAACCAAAAAAGACACGAATATCTCTTATTTATTTTAAGAGATGCTATAAACCTAGAGCATCATTACTATGTGCTGCTTTTCTTTCTGGCAGTCTTAGATTTTCTACATCATTGTTCTACGCAAAACTGTCAAAATCACCTCCCTCCCTCAGTTCAAATGTGCTTGTCAGAGTGATTGAAGGGTTAATACAAGAGAAGCATACAAGATCATCAGATAGCACTGTGCACTTAACCGGAGTGCTTGGTAAGTTACTATCTACCATTTCTATGGGCCCTGCAAGCTGGAGGGCTAGCTTATAGATATTAAGGTACTCAAAAGACTGTAATTCACTTCTTGGCAAGGCTAGTATGGTCAGGAATTACAAATACAGTAATTAGCGGTGAGTGTACGGATTGTCACGGTGCAGATCAGAGTCGCACTCCTCAAGGCCATTGTTGCTTTGGCTGGAGGGAGGAAACTGGGAAGAAAGCATCAATGATTTTTCTTCATGGAAGAAAGACTGTGCTCCAGAAAACTTGAATCAGTGTGGTGACACTGTTGTCTTTCCAGTATAAGGTAGTGTAGCAACTATGCCAAGAATCATAATGTGGAGGGGGAAAAAAAAAAGCTTGAATTTGTGAAAGGATTTTTAAATATATTCCTGCTAAAATCATATGATAGCTTGTTGTGCTTTAGAAGCTGCCATCTTACATTTCTGCTTAGCCTTTTAGTTCCTCTGCTGTGTATCATGCCATAGGAGCGTGACACCCCACACCAGGGCTTCCACGAGTCTGCGTGAAAGCAACCTGCACTATTGCAGTGTGCCCACAGAAATATGCCCGTCTGCATTTAAATAACTTCAGCATAGGAATCAAATACAAAAAGCTAAGTTACTGCATGTGCAATAATGATACGTTGCTCTCGTTAATAATACTGTTACTAAATATGGATGGCACTTAGCACAAGATAAGGGGATAAGTACAATGCCTTGATCATTGTGCAACCTGAGAAGTGAACACTTGATTAAGTTACAGCAACTTAACAAATCACTCCCACATCAGCCAAGTTATCGCTATCCTGTGTGTACTCTCAGAGTCTTAGAGAAGCTGATCTGTATTGATTTATGACTTTAGCTCATATTTGGGGTGAACTAAGGTATTGAGCTGCCTCAGCTTAACGAATGGGCAGTTTCTTATAGTGCGATGACTATTCACATTGCAAAACCATACCATCAACTTTAATTTACAAACTAGAAAGTTTCTGTTAAAAATGTAAAGAAAGGCTGAGTAATTTACATTCCTAGAATACTTACACCCAAAACTAGGGTAATGCAGAAGAGGCAGATCTCATAACTCAGCCTGATGTATATCAAGCAAGCCATTGTTAATACATGATATTCATTCACTGAAGTCAACTGACCTGATTATTCACCATTACACCCATTAATTTGCAGTATTTACACCCATGAAAATGGTGGTAAGAAGGCAGTATTTTGATTTAGTAACTGCTTATGCTGACGTATAAAAATAGAATAAATAACAACGTAGAATGGTGAAAGAAATAGTATTTAGTAAATGAAGCGTCAAGAGAAATAAAACTTTTAAAGACTGAGTAAAAGTTGTTAGAGAATCAAAAGAGTAACTCCACAAAGGGACTGAATCACTAGCACAAGGGCAAAGGATTACTCTGCTGCAACCTCACCTCTAGGCACCATGTTTTCCGTATGCGAGTACCCCGGGTACATACCGGTCTGCTTCTGGGCAAATTCACAAGCATTTGGGTACTGACCATCTCAAAGCCTAATAAACAAGAATATAGAAAGATCTTTCTCCATCTATGTTATGTGAAAGATCTGGTCTGATTAGTGGTGTTAGAGCATTTCTACAGATCAGAGTGCGCACAAAAGAAAGGCAGTTTCTCCCTTTATGCTAGTGTTTACCTAGGTGTTGCTGGTGTTGAAGCGCTCTTCAGCCAGGACGCTAGCCCTTTGACAGAAGTATTCAAATTCACATCTCCTTGTCTTAGTGGTATCCTAAACACACTGCCTGTTCTCAGCCCCTCCTTTTGAAGCTGTCTAATTCTGTATGGCATACATGAACAGTCCTCCATTGGGAAAGAGCATGAAATATGAAACTATAATCTGGTAATCTGCACATCTATTTAGGAATGGGAAAATCTAAGAATCCACCCTTCTGGCAAGATTTTATTTTTTTTATTTAGAGCCATAACTGTTTGTTAAAATAAAAAAGGTCCTTACCACATGAGTTCCCAAACTTCCTGCTTCTAGATGTGCCACACTGACCCAAGGTATCCTGAATTCTTTTCTGCACAGTGGAAATGTTTTGGCAGGAAGCACAACCCACGTGCCTGAGATTAATGGTTAGAGTAACTTCGAAGTGAGTAAGAAGTACAGATACAAATCTCCTGTAGTGGCAAAAAGAAATGACATTTGGAGTATGCTGCAACTAATCAACATTGTACAAAGACCACGGTATTACTCCCTCCTCTTCTGGCACCAGTCCTTTAAAAAGTGACCTTGACTGGGTTTCTGTAAAGAAAACATTTAGGCACCCTGATTCAGGGGAGGTTTCTGTAGCTGACTTGTAAAAAAGGATGTGTGATTCTCTGATGTTCTGAGGGAGCAAAATATTCTCTAATTGCCGTCTGTTGGACGCTGCCCATTCAGTCCGCTGCTGTTTGGGACTCTGTTCTCGGGCATCTAACGCGCCCTACACAAGTGTAGGGAGTCTGGTGCCTGGGGAGAGTCTTTTTATTCTACTCATCGTAGCACCTGAATCCTTTAACGAGACTTACTCTAAATGTCTGAATCACTTTGAAAATAAGATTTTGATTCCTAAGCCACCCAGATGGATTACCATTTTATAACCATTAAATCCTACCTTAAAAAAATTCACTTCACTGTCCACTGAGCTCCAGAGGAGACTGTTGCTGTTCTCTGTGGAGAGTGGTCAAAAGGGTTTTTTTGCTTTGTTATCCAGTAAGTGAACTTTTAAATGTGTCTGAAAAAGTAACAAGTTGTATAATCGTACTTTCCCCTCTGGAATCTCACCTTTTGTACTTTCTGATTGTTTGGTATCTGTCCCAGTGTGTCAAACAATATCCAGTGGAGTTCTGTTATTCTAATAAAATCAGTCAGGGAAAATAAGCAGTATTTTCTGAAAGCAAGAAACAGCTCCACTTCAAGCTTTTAGGGTGGGTTTTTTTCATTCTCAAACTAAAAAGCTGCACATTTTATATGAATGCAATGCGTCTAAAACTCTTGGAATTGTTTCCAACAACAGGAAGAACTGAGACAATTTGGAAATAATTTAAGTCATTTCTAAAATGTATGTGGAGTAGGCCATGCAAAACACACAGCCAATCTTTGTCGGTGATCAATCATGTTTTGGAAATTATGGAAATTCTGACATGCAGAACTACTCTAAGATTACCTTCTGGACCCTAGACAAATCTGTGGTGATATCTTTGCTTTTATGAGTTACAAAAGCTTAAAAACTTTGCTAGGTGAAGTGAATTAATAAAGATACTCAGGTTTTAAAAGTTTTTCAGCTGCTTATTTCTGAAAGAATTTTAACTGGGAAAAACAAGGAAGGCTGTCACATAAACAATATAACTCTTCACGTAAAATCTGATTTTAAATTTATTCTGTATTGCCACAGTAAACAATTTATCAACTTCCTTTTTTAAGTAAATAGGTTTTGGGAGCATGACCTGAAAATCATTTGTCTGTTTTTATATAAATAGCTAAGGCAGATGTCTAAACTTGTGTGGTTTAAGCAGCAAATGATTAATAAACTGTGTACCACAGGTGATATTCTCAAGACATTTACAAGGAAAAAAAAATGTTTTGCTTGACTTCAATGTTAACAGAATAAATACACAGAGAAAGAAATGGTAAACAGAAAATGGTATGCCTTTTCTCTACCCAGCTATAATGCCCTGCATCAAGTAAATGTACTCATTTTCTTCTTTTCAAGAAACAGCTTTTGCTGTCAGCGTTCCATAAAAACTGTTCTGCAAGATGTTAACCTGGATTCCTTTTTGGTTCAGAAAAAGACTACTCATTATCTAATCAGAAAATTTAAAATGCACTTCTGCATGCTTGAGAAAGATCATTTCAAAAACTCCAGTCGCATCTACAGTAAAGTCAAAAGCAAAGCAGACCAGTAAGATTCAGGGCCTCCCTCTGACTCTGCATCTCATAACAGAGCGGGAGGGAAGGAGCCAGCCGCCCTGGCTGCTGGCCTCCCGCCGGCCTCCCTGCCTGCCAGCCCCTCCACCAGCATCCCCGGCCACCAGCCTCGCCAGTGGGCCAGCACTGGCCCTGGCTGGCATCGCGCCTCTGCCCACCTCAGAGGCACTGGGGGCCTTGCCCCGCGCTCCTGATCCAGCAATGTAGCACCTTCCTTGCTGAAAACAAGGCTAGGGCTTAAATAGAATGGAGGTCCCTAAATCAGTACACAAAAGACTAGTTGTGCCTCAGCCTGGAAGCACCTAAACTCTATGCTGCTTGAGCGTTTTCCAATGACTTCCACGTATAAAGTGTAAAAAAGGCCTTATAGGCTGTTTGAGAGCCCCAAACTTTCCACGAACCCCCACCAGATCAGTAGGATACCATTGTTCTCTCCCAAATCCTCCACGTTAGTCTTGAACCGTTTTCATCTAAGTGAAACAAGCCCTAAAGGCAGGCTGTGTTCCCTGTCCCCGCCTGTGTTTATGTTCAGGACTGACGTGAGAGGCGACAGACACAGAAAATGCCCTTGACCCAAGTTCCTGGGAGTGCCTTGCCTTCCGACTGCATGTCCCCTCCATGCACAGTGAATTCCTCAACAGTGACTACAAATGCTGCAGTAGATGAGTCGGTTCAGAACCATTACCAAACTAAGGCCACTAATGTTTTCATTGACTCCCGTTCCCATTGCAAAGTTCACTCTGAGTAAAACTTGCTTGGACTGGAAGGTCAGGAGTATTTTACGTGAGCCTGAACCATGTGAGGAATAACATGAAGGTTTAGGAGTAGGATCTACGGTTACCGCCAGACAGGAGACTATGTGCCATCTGAGCAAAGAATGGTCAACCTTGGACTGAGTTTTTCATGCAGTTTGATGTATAGGCATATTCACTGAATGTACGCTATAAGGAGGCACTGACATGACGTGTCTCTATTTCGGCTAATAAAGAAGTGTTACCAAAGGCAGTCTCTTTCTGCTCCGTTCCCTCTGTCCTGAGAGATGCAGGTACTGAAGCAATGAGGGTGCTAAATCCGTAACTGTATTGCGCTGAAGAGTGTGGAAGGCAGCAAAAACTCTTCGTGTTATTATATTTTAAAATCAAAATGACAATGGCTTGTCTTATGGTTTAGGAAGAGAAGAGGATAGCTAGGAAGATGGAATCCAGGAGGAAAGAAGTGAAATACTTCTCTCCTAGAGGAGGAAGGGAGAGGGGGTATTGTATCTACTGCTACGAACACTCTGCTCGGTGCCTATTTACAGTTCTATTCCAAGATGCCTAGGTTTTCCCCAACAAGCAATAAAGGTTAGCACAGACTTCTAGTTTCAGTTTTTGGGACCAGATGCTTAGAAGTTAGACACCAGGGCTCCTAGTGCTGTAGCAGCAAAGTCCCTTTTTGAATATAGCCCTAGCTATAAGAGTGAATATATGTATGAAAGAAAAGATGGAATATATGAACTTCAAAGCTCTGATTCATACAGCAAAGAAACTTTCCATAATGAGGGGGAAATGCTGATCTTCTGAGAATATTCTTTCCTAGCAGACCTCAGAGCGTAAGAAAGTAATGAAGAATGAAGTCCAGCTTAATAAAAAAAAAATAGCCATTTCAGTCAATTTTTGCTAATTTTGTTTACCTCATTTGTCTCACATACATACTATTTAATTATTTTCCCTTCAAAATGAATATGTATCTTTTACTCTGGAAATCAGATATTCAGGAACGAATATTGAGATTCCTTAAGAATTTAATCTAATCTTTATTAGATTTAAGTAGAGGTCTGTGGAATCAGTGACTTAGGTTAAGACCTGAATAAATGCAGAGTAAGAATTTTCATTTCTAAGCTTATATATATGTATAAAAAAAGATACTTACCTAGGTTTTCAGCCCCATATTAAGAAAACCCCTTACACCTATAAAGGCATAATGTAACTCATTATATAAAATACTGACTTGGGACTCAAAAAATATGAATCCTAGATCACAATTCATGCACAGACCTTCTTTGGAAAAATTACTGTGTCCTTTGTGTCTTTCCCCCCCCCCCTTCTCTGTGTAGTTAAGCTGTTTTATTATAAGCTCCTTGGCACAGGAAGGTGCTGTCTTCCATTAGCATGCCTAACACAATAGGACCTTAATTTTGACTAGAATCCCTGGGTCCTACTATAGTAAAAACATCATATATTTTCCTGGTTTGCAGTAAAAAAACCCTGAGGTTCTTTAACATTCTTCACAGTTCAGCTATTGGGACCTTCTATCTTTTGTTTTCCCTACAATGAATCCCAATATGAAAATATTATTTTCCCTGAACAACTAATAGCAATATTGTAGACCATGTCCTAGAGATGCTTTTACTATGGTTTTGTGTACACTAACAATATTCTTTGTTTTCTTTGATATGTTTTCTGTCTTCTAAAGCATCTTTGCATCTTGTTGACCTTTTAAAATGCTGCTTTGCTCTGGGCTGATGGCTTCAATTTATTTCCTCAATAATTTCCAATTTGTTTTCTTGCTTAGTATATAGGATGATTGTTGTATTTATCGAGGATTTTCTAATTTGGTTTTGTTCTTAAATTAATTATTCCATATTTTCCTAGCCAAATTCTGTTTATTTTTGCTAGACAAGTTATATAGATGATACAACACCTTCTGAATAAGATCACATTGCTCAGCGCTTCTTGCTATGCTTTTAGATCCCACATAAGCTACAAATTCTCACCCCATCACTTACATTCCGACACACATAACCATGAACAACAGAGAGCCTAACACTGACTCCTCAAAAACTCGGTCCAGGTTCTTCCTTCGTGGCCTACACTTAAAACTAGTTTTCCATCCCACGGTTTCTTTGCCTTCCTGATGATTTCTGTTAGCCATTAATCTCAGATGTGGTGCCCCGTCAAAGGCTTACAAGTAGGCTACATCCTTGGAATTTCCCTTATCTACAGTGGCAGTAATATCTTCAAAGAACTCCGGCAGGTTAGTTAAGCATGACCTCCCCTGCCTGAATCTATGCTGGTTATCCTTAACCAAACTGATTTTCAAGCTGTTCTTTTACACTTCCTTATGGTGGTTTAATTATCCCCACAACCCTTGTTAAATTCACTGATGTACGGATTCTTGGACTGTCTTTAATCTTTTTTGAAGATTCATTTGCTTTTTTTTCAATCTGCAAAAATCATTCCTAGACAGGTCTGATTTAAATTTCATCAGTAAACAGCATTTTGTCCCTCCAGGTTCCTCACTAGCTGTTTAAAAGTATGCTTTCAAAACTGGTTTTGATGAGAAAAACAAACAAACAAAAAAAATCACAAAAAGTGTGTACTTCATGCAGTTTCTTTTGTTGGTGGTGTGTGTGTGTGGGTTGTGTGTCCACGTGTATGTGCTATTTTATTACATGTAGCAAAATGGAACAAGCTATTGTTGCCAAAATAGAGCAGTAAAATTCAGAAGATTTTGGTCGCTTTGCATTCATGGAGGTGGGGAGGAGCTTTCCAGGGTGCTCTAATCCTTAGCATGGGGAAATAACCATCAAAAGCTGTTCCAAATGCATTCCTCCACTTACAGGGAGCCAAAATGCAATGCGTCACCCAGAGGGAAATGGACTTAGTGATAAATTTACACATTTGTGGCCTCCAGTCTCGATTACATTACTCCCTGTGCCTTGAGGTGAAAACCCATGTAATGCTGCAGCCGATAAGCAAGGCAGTACGCTGCCAGCACATCACACCGGTATTTCAGAAATCCCTGGTTGAAGTTCAAGGTCACAGACTTGAGCTGCAGAACTTCGGTGGGGTAGGGTGAAGTATTTTGGACACGACATCCTCCTGTGTGGCAGCAGCTCGCTGTGACTGCTGCCCTCATAAACCAAGGGCAAGTTTTTTACATGGTTAGAAAAATGGACAAAACTTGCAGAATGGTGAAAGGTAATGATGGAACTAACTCCACAAGAGATTCCAATGACTGCAATTCTCTCTCTCTCTCAGACACACATACACACACACGTATTTATACTATATTCATTACTATTGGTAACTGGGCACCTTAAGACTAATGCATGCAAATTCAACTGGGAGTGTTATACCTAGACCTAAATTTTTTCATCTCTCCAATATCAATGATGATGTCAGCAGAGATGTGGCAGATATCTCGTAAGTTAAGTGGCACTGCAAACTTTGTAGTAGAAGAAAAAAAATGTTTTACTTAGGCCTTAAATAAATATGAACCACAGGACAAATCAAACAATAGCATACCTCTCTTTGTAAGATTTCTTTGTAGATTTTATTTGAAGGGCATAACATGATGATCGTTAAGTCCCTAATGATAAAAGCTGTTGATTATTTCCTGCAATGAGCTGAAACTAGGTTTTGCAGCACCTATCTTTTAGGTGCTTCCTGGCAAATGAACCCCAGAGCAGTATTCCAGGTGGACTACTTACAGGTCCACTTTTCACAGAATAATTGAATATTCACTAAGCAAGACAGAAACCCAACTGGGAGCAAGACTCTGATGTGGCAAGTAATGCTCTCCGTGTAAGAGGGGACCAGTAGGAGTCCAGTTACTGTTCCAGCAGCTTTTTTAATATTTTATATTGAGTTCCTTTAAGCAAGGTTTGGAACCCAAACCTTCTACCTCCAAAGGCAACTTTTAACTGGAAATCTTCACGGCACCAACAGGGGAGAGCCTAGGGCAGTCACGGTATATGCCAGAAAAAAAAGGATGAGACAGCCTTTAACTTTCCCAGGGAAGAGGAAGCTAAATGTAGATTTTTCACAATCTAGCTAAGTGCTCCAACTGTTAAATTACTCTCTCTACTGTGGGAAAATGAGAGGACACCACTTCCACCCCCAGGAATATCTTATGTAAGGCCAAAGTTGGCAGGCGCACTTAAAGAAAGCCAAGCAGTTTTATCCCTACGGAAGAGCACTGAAGGTTACAGTGACTGTTCAACAACAGTCCTATACAAATTGACGGTATGCGACCATTCTGGATATGCCCCGAAATGTAATTTTAGGCTCAAAGAAAGTTTTCTAATGAAAAATAGGCATGTGTAAATTTGGGTGTTTCTGGGGTTAAACTACCCGTTGAGCTGCAGTTTCAGTAATCTAAGTACTAGATGCAAATATTTTCACAATAAAGGGAGAACTGGATGCTTAAATTCTTCTGTGTTTATTTACCACTGAGTGTCCTCAACATCCATGAAATTAATTAGGAACTGAAGAGTTCAGCAGAACTCGGATCTGGTTCTTGGATTAATAAGTTATATTATATTGTATCAGAATAATCAGCAGGTTTTTATTTTCTGAGATTTTCAGGTACCTATGCTATACTAACCAAAAATTACTATAGGCAGAGAGAAGAAAAGACAGATATTGAAGGATTATGCCAGCAACATAACAGTAAGGAATGTTACAGTTTATCAACAAAACCTTTTAAAATAATTTTCTCTGAAGAAACGCTTCTACTAACTCAAGCAACTAAATGTACGTGCCATCTGATCCTTCAATGGAAGTGGTTGAGATATTCTATATGGCATTTTTTCTTGTGGTTAAATGACTAATTATTAAAAGAAGCAAGCTTAATATATAAACAGAGGACCACAGATTTTGATGTCATCCCAAACCAGCATTAAAGTACTGCTACCTAAATTGAGCAATTACTTTTTAATTAAACACAGTATTTATTTGTAAACTTAATCTGCTTTTTGATTATAATCTTTAGCTGTTCAGACATTTTCTCATTTTAATAAATGTTTGATTTTTTTCTAATCAAGCAGAAAACAAAACTTGCTTGAAAAAGAATTTTGTTATCCAATTAAAACACTCCTACTCAAAGAACTCAATCTTTCCCTCGTCTTGCTGGAAATTTAGATTGCAGTACGTCAGATACATTACATCTTGTTTGGATGTAGTCCTTTTCCAGTCATCTTTCTGAAACCTGTGTTCTTGTCAGTTCTTAAAAGCTAAGCAATGGTTTTGTTTGCACAGGACAGGAGAAATTAATGCCTTCCTTTCCTGAATAGACTCTATCAAGAAATATTCAGAAATTTCTCTTTTATGAAAATGAAATAGATCCTTTCAGAATGAAGGTGCAAGAAGAGTCCTGGGAGACTCGCTAAGATTAAAGAGATTCTGCCTTCTTCTATCTCATTCTACTCTTGTTCATAATGGTCAGCTAGGCTTTTGCTAATTAATTATTTGCATTGCTTTGTTTTGTTTTTATGATGCTGATAGGCTTTTCTATGGACAGTCCTGAGAGGAAGAGGAAGAGGTAGAATAAAGGGGAAGAGCAAAATTTGTACATCTCGTTCAGAGCCAGCTTAAACGCTCGTAGGAAGGCCACTGTCTTCAGGAACAAGAGAAACAATTCTTTTTCAGAGCGTGACAAATTTTCTAACATGAAACTGAAGGCAGAAACCTTCGGATTGGAGCTCACGGAATATCTTGCATGTTTTAATGTTTGAGATGGGCCTCTACCTAGGGGCAGAATTTTCAATGGTTTGGGGTTTTTTTGGCTATTTGTTCTAGGTCTGGGTCTTGGGAGGGGGGAAATTGGTTGACTTAGAAGGATGACATGGTTTCAGCATTCTCAGTGTAATGGACCTCTTCCCAAACCTTTTCTAATGGAAATTCTTCCCTAATCTCTGGAGAAACCCAATCCTTCACCAGATCCCATCATTAAAGTTTGTCACAACCCCCACCAGTTTTCACCAAATTTTTTCTTATTGTCCCAGGAAAGAGAACACCATCAAGATACAACTTGTGACCAGTGATACACTGGGCCACAGAGCGGCAAAGAGCATATATGCAAGATGAAGCTACTGTACAGTGCACTTTATATTATCAATGAGCTACTAACACACTCCATGGACGTCGATGTCCATGGGAAAGGAGATGACTAAGCACCTGGTTTGCTGTATTCATTTCTTACCAGGACCTAATTTTCTATGCATTTTCTCTACTGTCCCTCCAGAAATCTCTCATAAGGCAAAATGTTGAACATCACTGCCATTCAGATGTCACTGTGTACAGTCTTTTATTATTTATGGGAAGCAAACAACCAAAATACTCTTGATGAGAATAAAAACTAGGTAATGAGAGGGTGGGGTAGAGGGAAGTGGCTGTTTATAATGAAATATAGACTATTATGAGTGCATCAGCAACACTGCCTATAACATCATGATTGTTAAAAATTACGAGAAATGCATTTGGGAATCATACATTAGTATTACCTGCCATTAGTTAATATAAACATCCATATGGAATTTTTAGTTGTATGTGGGAAATGCATGTAATTTACAGATTCACAGCACCCCTTCCTATCTGTCAGATGCAAAGCTCTGTGCAGGGTGAAGTATTTCCAAAAAGCTGGAAGTGCTCAGGGAAATGAGCAAGTAGAAGTTTCAAAACAAGCAAAATGCAGTGCTTTTTCCGCACAGCAGGAATTAAACTGTAAAACAGATTGTCAGAAAATAGTGTGGTAGTCTGAATTATGAATAGGTTCAAGAACAGATCCATGAAGGTTAAATTTGTTGATGGATGTTGAACATAGATGCGACCTGAGGCTACGAGTTCCCTAAACTGCCCAGAGGCTGCTGAAATAGAAGGCTGTCTGTATCTTGTTTCCCGGAGTTTTTTCTATGCATTTGCTAATGGCCATTGTCAGAGAGAGGTTATTTTGGTCCGATTTGATGTGACGCTTGTTGCATTTTTAAATACGTGAAGATTGAAACTTAACCAAATTCATGGGACGTGCACAAAATCTGGGCACACCTTATGTCCCTGACTTAGTTCTTCAGGTCTTAGGAGTGCCCTGTGCCCATCTTCAGCCTTTGTGCTGGTTACTCCTGCTGCAGGAGGCATCACAGATTAGACCCTGTGCGCTTTCCTCCACGGGAATGTTCAACAGCCGCTTTGGAGCATAACAAGGAAGGTGTCTTAAACTCCTTCAGCAGAGAAAGAAATTATAGAGTGATTGGAACAAGAAAGATAAGGTCTGCAAATGGAAAATTTTAAAGAAACAGTAAGGGGACAGGAAAAAGAGTGTTTAATGATGCAGATCTGACGGTGCCAGCTCTGCCAGTCCTACGAAAATAAAAGCCATTCTTTTCAGCACATCAGCGTAAAGCCTGTGTATCAGCTCAGCAACTGAACTGCCATGCCCATGAGGGTACCAGTCGTTATTTATCAGACCACATCAGCCCTGCACAGTAGTAGCACCAGGGCTTCCAATGAGGGCACTTCCAAGCAGACGTTTCAAATTTTGAGCTGTATTACCAGTTCTGCTTGGTAAGACTACACCAGCATGCCTGTGTTACTGGAGACAACAAGGGAACGTGGTTATGCATTGCTCTTCAGTAAGACAAATATCAGTAATGGAGATCAGAAAAAAATGTGAATAATTCCTGATGGATGCGAGTGAACTAATCTGGGCTACGTCCTCTAAAACACATGGCAGTGTGAAGCTGCTACGGGCTAAGTTTCAGAAGATAAGGTTTTGTGCTTGATTCTGGTCATGCAGGAAATGCCACTCCCCAGACTTGTGTTTCCTGTCGCAATGTTGTCCATGTATGTTGTCCATTCCATTTTCCCTACGTTCATAAAATCCTTTGTATGATGGGTCCCTATACTGTAGGATTTACCATAAATGAATAAATCACACTATACACGTCACTGCCTAATGAACTTTCATTTAAAGAATAAATATAATAATAGATAAAATATCCTAGAAAAAAAATGAGTGGAAGAGGGCAAATGACAAGAGTAAGGACCAATTGAAAAAAATAAACTAGTCCTGACTGAAATCCCCATTAAATGCTGTTCATATGTACTTTCTTTTTTTGAGATAGCTTATCTTCCTCAGCAGTACTGTTGGAGAATGTGTTAATGAAATATAAGAACGGTGTCCATCGGCTGCCTATGCTGTCCTCTGTGCTGAATGCCCATCCCTCACCTGACACAGTCTGTCACCACAACAGCTTATTTTTTTACAGGGGGGACAGTACATCTTCTCTTTCTAGCATCAAAGAGTAGCTTCTTTTTTTAATTGATTTTTTTCCCCTGCAGGGGACCTGATCCTCATGCACATCGCTCTTTTGGGATAGTACCTAGACAACAGCAGTGTGACTGAGTAGATCTGAGAAGCAAACTGGTGTTGAGACAGGGGCACAAAATGCTTCTGCTTTACAGAACTGTACCTGAAAGTACCAGCGGTGTATGACTGGGGGGGGTTGACCCTGGCTGGACACCAGGTGCCCACCAAAGCTGCTCTATCACTCCTCTCCTCAGCTGGACAGGGGAGAGAAAATATGTCAAAAGGCTCCTGGGCTGAGATAAGGACGGTGAGAGATCACTTCACCAATTACCGTCACGGGCAAAACAGACTTGATTCGGGGAAATTAGTTTAATTTATCACCAATCAAGTCAGAGTAAGATAATGAGAAATAAAACCAAATCTTAAAAATGCCTTCCCCAACTGCTCCCTCCTTCCTGGCTCAACCCCACTCCCAGTTTTCTCCCCCTCCTCCCCCACAGTGGCAGGAATGGGGGTTGGGATCAGTCCCTCACACCTTGTCTCTGCCGCTCCTTCCTCCTCAGGGGCAGGACTCTTCACACTCCTTTTTCCCTGCTCTGGCCTGGGGTCCCTCCCACGGCAGACAGTCCTCCACAAACTGCTCCAGCGTGGGTCCCTCCCACGGGCTGCAGTCCCTCAGGCACAGACGGCTCCAGCGCGGGTCCCCCACGGGG
>JAVKLA010000017.1:5299605-5310256 GCA_034782735.1 Sagittarius serpentarius | reverse complement strand
TCCCCAGGGGCTGCGGGGGAATCTCTGCTCCGGCGCCTGGAGCACCTCCTGCCCCTCCTGCTGCACTGACCCGGGGGGCTGCGGAGATGTTTGTCTCATGTGTTCTCACTCCTCTCTTCTGGCTGCAGCTTGTTGTGCAGTTTTTTTCCCCCTCCTTAAATCTGTTATCCCAGAGGCGCTACCACCATGGCTGACAGGCTCGGCCTTGGCCAGCGGCGGGTGCGTCTTGGAGCCGGCTGGCGTTGGCTCTGTCGAACATGGGGGAAATTTCCAGCAGCTTCTCACAGAAGCCACCCCTGTAGCCCCCCCCGCTACCAAAACCTTGCCACGCAAACCCAACACAGTGACAAAGCACATTCAGAACATTTGCACAAATCTATCCATCCTGCAAATACAGTCTGCAGAGTGATGCACAGTAATATCAAAGGAAGTCTGGCGCCTATCCTACAGTGGTAAAACTGGGTTGATGCTTTTTTTCCACCAGAGTCTGCCTCACCCCTTACAAACGGCCTGTTTCTTAGAAAGAAAAATGGAGCCCCAAGGAACTGCAATTAGTTACCATCAATGTGGGATAAACGTAAAAATGATGAATACTCATAGAGGAAATAAAGTGGAGGTGGAACTGATTGTTTTTAATTCTGGGCCAGGAGAACAGCCTCCATTATCCAATATAGCCAGTAGTCTATGAGTTGGCTTCACTCCAAATTCTGATCTGCTGCCGCTTTTAATGTTTGCTTTGTAATCAGAAACATTTTGTTCCAGGGTACATCAGATCCAGTTGTTTGTTTGGTTTTTTTTAATACACAGAATTACTTAAGTATAACAGTTTTAAAGAAAAACAAACTACAACTTCCCTTGAGGAATCTCTCCTTCCTAAAAAAATAACACAACAATTGTAGGTTTGGAAACTTTGCTTAATTTAATACTACCTGGGAGATAACAGTAGTAAATGCTGAATATTGTTATCTATCCATTTTCTTTACAGCACTATATTGCATTCAGATGATGATGATTCTCAAGCGTAAAAGTAAGTACAGCACAAATTCCTTGATGTTCAAAAGTGCTGAGATCTCAGTTTTCTCCTACGACAGTGGGCACTGCAGATATTTGGCACTCCTGAAAAGAAAGTAAAAATACAAATCCAGGCTCTTGACAATAAACAGTACCTTCTGCCCCCTTGCCAGCATCCTTGAACTTGACGCTAAAACTTGTTTTGCACGTAAAATGAGCTCAGACAGATGCTTTTATTGTTCAGTATCCGCATGTTCTTTTATTCAATAAATGGATCTCCTCTTCCATCAGGTATTTTGGAAAAACGTTGTTTTTCATGCTGAATGCCTATCATGTGTATCATAAGTGTATTCCATCCATAAGTTTGTTCCCTTATCAAATATTCATATAAGTACCACTTTACCTTAACACTGTTTGTGGATACACCGAGATGCATTACCAGTAAAGTGAACTTACAAAATCAGTAAGGAATAAGACAGAACTAAAGATTCCTCTACAACATGAAATCTTGAGGACCCATCCTATAGTCCTTACTCAGTCAACTCCCGCTCTGAAGGCAAGGGATAGAAAGGCTTGCAAAACCCAAGCATTTTTGTAGAGGCTGAAATTACTGTGTTCCAAACCAACTTGACAATAAAATAGCTAATATTTTAAAGAACATGCACAAAGCTAACTGAAAGGAGACTCCAACTCAGTCACCTTATCCAGTATACAGAAATTATAGATCCGGACTTACCATTTCTAGCAACAGGAACTCAGATTTATGGACACAACAAGAATCGACACTAAAAAAAAAATCAATTAGGTGTCTCTGTTTAAAGAGAACTAATAATTTGTGTATATATGAAAAAAAGGAAAACTGAATTCACTTTGACAAAACAACTTCTCTGTTTTCCTTCTAATGTGATATGACTCATCTCAAATCCACTGCAAAGCGGTAAACAAACTACACCAACTCAGTAGCCATCATCTGCCAGGAACATTTTAAAAAAGAAAACCATTACTGAGCTACTTTTCTTGTCTTCTACACAGAGAAACTTATTTTCCCAGCAGAAACAGTACTTCGTGTTATCTTCTTTTCATTTACCGTGTCTCCCTCACTGCTAACAGCAACCTAAGAAATACCTCTTTAAGCCAGTAATTTATTTCTTAAGAATTAAATTAGTTAGAACTAGTTTTAGGTATTTTCAAAACAATCCATTTCATTTAAAACAAATCAAAAGAGGGAAGTTCAGTTTGATTAGTAAGAACATGGTATATGGGACGTATCTTGGAAAGTAATTTAAATATGTGGACAACAGCCTTTTGATTTTGTTCCTCATTCATTGAACTAATTTTATAATTGGAACTGTAACAAAAATAAAATGATTAGTCCTTCTTTGTTCTATAATCCTCCTGTAATCTAATTTCCTCAAAATAGCTGCAAGATAAAATATTGTCATGAAGATCAAAATGAGAACTATAAGCTGGCCTCTCCGCTCTTCGTTATCCATTATTGTTTTTATTATGACTATTTATTATTATCATATGGTTAATAAATGGAATCTAAATCACTTGACAATGCACCTGAAGTCAGCTTCTCTGCTGGTGTAAATCACCAGAGCTCCACGAAGAGGGTTTTGTGATGTTGTATTTTTTGCAATAGTTCTTGTTTGTAGATTTTAAAATCTTTTGGGTCATGCCTCTCCCTGTGCTAAATGATATTAAATAGAAAAAAAGAAAGCAACTTCAATTTCCAAAATATTCACTGATTCATTGCTTTTAAGAAATGACTCTGGAGCTTCTCAAGAGTTGACAGGAAAAATCTAAATTGTCATGGCAACACGAGTTGAAGAAAGCCGTCTTTGCTGTTTGCATAGATCATCTCCATGCTATCAGTCTGTTTACTAAATGTTGCTAAAGAAAGCAATTAAAGGTTAAACTCTCCTCAGAACCAAATAAATTATACAACTAGTGAAAGCCAGTGGAGTGAGATACTCTTCAGACAGGTCAAAAAATCTGAGGCATCATGTATCTTCAATGTAAACACCACCAAGCTGTGCGGTGAGGTTGACATGCTGGAGGGAAGGGATGCCATCCAGAGGGGCCTTGACAGGCTCGAGAGGTGGGCCCATGCAAACCTCATGAAGTTCAACAAGGCCAAGTGCAAGGCCCTGCACCTGGGTCGGGGCAATCCCAAGCACAAATCCAGGCTGGGCCATGAGCGGACTGAGAGCAGCCCTGCAGAGGAGGACTTGGTTGACGAGAAGCTCAACATGAGCCGGCAGTGTGCGCTCACAGCCCAGAAAGCCAACCGTACCCTGGGCTGCACCCAAAGCAGGGCGGCCGGCAGGTCGAGGGAGGGGATTTGGCCCCTCTGCTCCGCTGTGGTGAGACCCCCTCTGCAGTGCTGCGTCCAGCTCTGGGGTCCTCAGCGTAAGAACGACATGGACCTGTTGGAGCGAGTGCAGAGGAGGCCACGAAGATGATCAGGGGGCTGGAGCACCTCTCCTACGGGGCTGGCTGGGAGAGTTTGGGCTGTTCAGCCTGGAGAAGAGAAGGCTCTGGGGAGACCTTATAGCGGCCTTCCAGTACCTAAAGGGGACCTACGGGAAAGCTGGAGAGGGACTTTTTAGAAGGGAGTGTAGTGATAGGACAAGGGGTAACGGTTTTAAACTGAAAAAGGGTAGATTTAGATTAGATGTGAAGATGAAATTCTTCACTGTGAGGGTAGTGGGGCACTGGAACAGTTTTATGTTAATTAAATACTGTGATAAAGCCTCCCCTATAGACGTTTCGTAGGAAAGCAAGACAGAAATGGTTGAGTACAGCTCACAATCAAAATGCTACTACTGTCGCCACTGTTGACTTCGTAAAATCTATTAACACTACATTCTTCAGTGTTAGAGACACTGCAAACAATGGGTCAAAGTGTGCCCTGGGGATATTTATGTGCTAAGATAAAGAAAATCAATTTAATTTGTCAAGAGAGATGTCTACAAATGCAGAGGGTCACCGATTGTGATATTAGCAGTTGCTTGGTTGTACTGAGGTTTTAAAAGTGAGTTATAGAACAGCTTTTCTCCCCCCAAAATGCTTGGTATGACTCAATCTATGTATTGTAAGAAACATCAGCAGGATACCAATAGAGAATCTGGCTGCTGGGACAAAGCTAAAATAGTGTACTTAGTCATTTGGAAGCAGTCAGATTCTGCATTGATATCTCACAGACATTAGTGAGAACAGTGTGATTTGTCATGACCATTTGCTTCCCAACCAGAAGCATGTAAAATTAGTCTAAAAATAAGTCAAACACTTCGCTTTTTTTTTTTAATCAAAATGGTCTTTTCAAAAACTTCACTGTCATGCAAGAAGCATCGCTCTTTCTTTCCTTTTTTCTTATCCTCACAATCACCACCTGTGTTTTTTTTCTATGGTTCAAGGCAAGGCAGGTTCCACGAGCTCACACGTATTCATGCGATATCTAGCCGCTTGCTTCCCAACATCAGCTGCTTCCTGACAAAATCACTTCCCTGCTCCTTGCACCGCCAGCTGTGTTGGACACTGTCAGTCTGAGGTGGGTGTTACATGCACCATGAGTTCCGACTGAACCCTGATGCACTCATACAAGGCAAGTTCTAGCTCAAGCACAACGCCCAAAGCCAAGCCTAAGCTCTTGCTCATGTATTTTGGATACACTAAGCCAAGTGAGGCAAGCTCGCCCATCCATTTCAGCAGCAGGCATTGCAAGCACAGTGAAGATGCTTTAAATCCAAGCTACGTCTGGGCCAGTATTTAAAAAAGAAAATATCCTGGCTGTGGTCCCCAGCGTGTTTAGGCCCACCCTTGAACCTGAGCTTCAAGTACAGAGCAAGGCTGGCTGCGCTTTTGCTCCCAGCGCACTGCACGTTGCTGGTGTTTCAGCACCAGTGTAAGCAAAATGTAAGTTTGAACAATTGTGTTCTCTTGGTTTTTGTATATGAACACGACATGGTGAGCAATACAGGTCAAAGGAAGTAACCCATGATTTGTGAAGTATTATATCATGGCTACATTTGATCTGCAAATCATAGGATGAGGAAAGGTTATATCCCTAAACCCAGAATTGCTCTCTGCCAGATGTCAAGGGTTTGCTGCAAACAACAGAACTGTGAGAACATTTCAATAAAAAAACCTCCAGTATAGGATTAGAAATGGGTCTCTAATAAAAAAGACAGGGAAAACTTTCAGACAAGAAATAAGAAGAACTTCATGTTTGGCAAAATCGCATGAAAAAGTCATTGCCTTGAAATTGAGAATAAGGCGTGAAGCAAGTGCTGCAAAATGTAATTTTAAAATGCTGACCATATTTTATGCAAGTTTGCAAAACAAACACTCCACACAAAGTTTTATTCATTATTATTTATTCAGCTCTGTGTCAGCTGCAGTGCTGCAAATGTTTCTTTGGAAAGCCACTGTACAACGGAGACATGAATACGGAATATGATTCTGTACTTCAGTAACCATGGGATACTGTAAGAGAGACATAAAACATCCGAAGACTAAAATGATACTAGGTTTCCCTGTATATTGTCCTTCATAACTTCTTTAAGGAAAAAGCAGAGAAAAAAAAGAGGAAGCAAGGTAGAGGTCAGATAAAAACTATTCTTGGAGATATCAGAGATGCTGTTTAAAAACAAATTGCTTCCATAAATATACAACTCTTTTCATATTATCACGGTTGATTGCTCCGACTCATCCAGTTTTCCTTTTTTTCAGTCATACATGGATGTAACCATTGTCAGAAGTTCTCAGACACGAGAGTTCATATTGAACAAGGTCCGGCTCCACTGTTCAGCTGCAGTATCTACCGTGCCTGCGTTATTTGGCATAGCAATCTTTTCAAAATTGGCCAATCCAGCCACTGCTGAAATCAATAAAAAATTCAGTTTCCACTGCAGCAGAATAGGGCCCTCACCACTGTCCGAAGTTACCTTTTACGTGACAGTGATGACTCCAAAAATGAAGCTGAAAGAAGTGGAATCACTATTTCAGAATATGCATGAATTTATTGTTAAAATGCATAGTTTAATAATGACAAAGTTGTAACAAACTGTGATTAATTTTTATGCTGGAAATTAAAGCATTACTATAGTTGCAAGAAATCATGATTTTTTTTTTTTGCTTATCTTTTGCTAAAAGCAAATAATTGATGAAATGCTGATTAATCAAGAGGAATTCTGGTTAATCATCAGCAACCTAACGGTGATTAAATCTTGCTCTGCCCTTTTAACTGAATGTGCCCTCCAGGTAAAAACGGCAAGAAACTGTTGTCATTCTCTCTCTTTTTTTTTTAATATGAGTAAGAAATGCAGAAAAAATTACTGTCTCTGAGCAAGTAAGACTTGTTATTAGCAGTAAGAAATGCATTATTACTCTTGTAAGAGTTTTCAGTGCAAGCGTGCCTCCATTTACCGTTCAATTACTAAGTGCAGGCAACTGATAAATGTTGCCTTTGTGTGTCAATATAACACTAGCAATAATCCAAGTAATTTGTTTAAGCAGTTATTCCATTGAGAAACTCTTATAACAAACACAGTGTAGATTTTCTTAAAGGCAACAGAAATGTCCTATAGCGGAGTCAAGTCTTTCATCCAGCCAGAACAAAGATGTGTGAGGACAAAGTAAGATCTCACAGCTTTCCTCAGGCATTAATGGCATTTCTCCCTATTTTAGAAGTTACTGGTTGATAAAAATGGTTTAAAGGAAACTGCAACTGATGTAGAAGAGTAAAACATCTAAGTAAAAGAAAGTGATTCATACACATTAGGAGAATTTCCATATGATTCTTACCCTTTGTTCACTGCAGAAACTGGAGGAACATCCAATTTAGCTCAGTCTCATCCAGCTAATTTTGCAGCCATGTGGAAACCAGAGGCCAGATTTTCATTCGATGACCCTGATTTAAATCCAGTTGTATGCTTGAGTTTTATTAGCGATCACGTCTCATACTTATGCTATTGCTTCGGCGGATTTGTATAGTTAAACCAGCAATTCCCCTTTCCACACTGCATCCCTCTGCCGCTTACAGGCAGCCCGGCACTACGCTGCAACATCTGTGCTTACACTTACAGCTGTTTACTGGCAGAATAATGTCATCGTGGTCAAAGACATGACAGTTCAGTACAGGCTTGAGCAAAATCAAATTACATCTTATCTTTAAATTCATTGGAGGCTTTACACAGTTGCACTATTAAGCAGTTATTTCTCCGAGGAAAGGTTGCGAGAGGAAGTTTAATGTGACAGTGTATAGATGACGTGTCTTGAAAAAGTTGAAACCGGTGGTCCCTAGGGATTTTCAG
Organism: Sagittarius serpentarius; assembly: GCA_034782735.1. Taxonomy (NCBI): domain Eukaryota; kingdom Metazoa; phylum Chordata; class Aves; order Accipitriformes; family Sagittariidae; genus Sagittarius; species Sagittarius serpentarius. The sequence goes on along the minus strand of JAVKLA010000017.1, from coordinate 5,302,925 downwards.
CCTTTCTAGAGAGCATGGTAAATCCTGAATGCATCAGTTTCTGTTTAAAACAGACTTTCAGATTGCTCTTAATTTGGTGGGGCCAAAGTTTTCAGGAATGTAAATAGTCTTGAGGCCAAAGTCCCACCAATGTCTTTTAAAAACCTGGATGTATCAATGCACATGTAATGACACTACCATATAATGAGTAATAGTAAGATGAAGAGCTAGATTCCATGTTTGTATAGAAAAAGTGGTCTGCAGGGGCAAAAAAAATTACAACTGCCCTCCCCCAACAACAAAAAATCCGTGCCTGATGAAAGTCATACGTGTCTGTGTAAAGGGACACGGGAGGGACAGTCAGTAAAATGAACAGAAAACCGTCTGCAGAATAGTTCCTATATATACAGATCACGGACAGTACTGAAGTGCCCTCGCAGAGTTCAATACATCCTGAAGGTCGTGTGTGCTCGCGCCTGCATGCGCTTGTACACCAGCTCCAGCTCCTCGCACCAGCATGCCGTTCCACACGCACCAGTACCCCGTTCCGCACACCGAGAAACGGATAACCCTGTACTGGCTGATGGTGGGGATTCAAACCTCATCTACGGGTTCAAAGGTCTAAAATGATTTTTGGGGAATCTTTGTTGAATGGATATGCTCTCCACTGTCTTACGTTCAAACAGATGATATTTCCTATTCCCATACAGAGTTAAGGACATTGTACGCATATCTTGATGGAAAACTGGGAAAGATGCAGGTCTTACCCAAATGTAAATGCATTTTTACATCAAAATATAACATGGCCAGAGCTGGCTGTTCTCTTTCCTGCCTTTCTATGGCCATTTCCTCACTGGGCTGGGGGGTGGGGAACGCATCCATGGAATACTTGGTTTTGCAGCTGGGTATTCAACACCTAGCTCTGATGTTCTTTCAAAAAATCCTTTTTTTTTTCAGCTCATTTTCCCTAGAATTGCTTTATTCTCCTCTGGAAGAGAACGGAGTCTCTCTAGAGAGACCAGCTTCGCAGTTTGAGAAACACTGCTTTGGAGAGAGAGAAAATACATGACTTTAAAAGAGACAAACACTCTCAGTCCAACAGGAGCAGGCCTTAAACACAGTGGTAACTTTGTGTGATGTAGTCATAGCAATTATTTTGACAAAGTGATAGCAGCGAACAGAGAGTACATAAAATGTTTTGGGGTTTCTTTTTTTTTTTCCTTAACAAAATCCTAAACTGTAGATGTGGGAGTCCTTTCACTGTCTGTATTCAATTTAAGAACAGAAATGTCTTCGCTTTGCTATTTCCATTAATCTGAACGATACCCCTCTGTGTAAGCCTGCCTATGCAGATTTTGTTTGAGGCAATTAGGTGCCGATGAAGGTGCTGTATTTGGTTACCTGAACAAGTCCAGGAAATGATCTTGAAAACATGTACTGGGACAATCTGAAGTATTAAGCAATATGTATTTCTACATTGAAAATAGGCTGTCCACGGACCTCAGGTTACAGCAGAAAAGTATCTTAATCTTTTATCCTGAAATTTAGTCTGAGTTCAGTTGCAGTCTAAATCTACCATTTGTTCCCTAGCAGTACGAATTTTTACAGAAATGGTATGACGTGTTTTGTGTTTCAAGCAAATCAATAGTTTTTTTAATGTTTGCTTTTGCTAGGATATAACCTATCAGAATTAGCAAATGGCTCTATAAACAAGCCCATCTTAACATGCAGAGCTGAACACCGTGCTGCCTGTCTTGTCGAAGCATAACTGCTATGATAGGGTAGTTTCTGGGAAAGTGGTTCCTTTAAATGACTCCATACTCATTTCCCTTGATGCTTAAGGCATAATGGACAGGGAAGAATCCCCCACATGTTTTCCAAAACACTCAGATGCGTCAGTCAGAGAAAACGAGTCCGAAGAAATGTACAGAACCGCACCTCAAGCCTACCACACTGAACGATGACGTACGTTCATTTTCATCCTTTCTTGCCCCTTTAAAAAGTTAAAGAATATGGCACAGCAACAAAGGGTTTCCATTTCATTTCATAAAGAGGAACAATGCGGAAAGCAGCCCACCTCTCATTTTACTGAAAGAGAAGGGAACACCTGTGGCAACACCTCCAGAAATTCAGCACTCCCCCCCCCATAACCCCCCCAAACCAACCAAAACACTGAATTCTGATTACAGTGACCACCGAACGATTCGACTACCAAGGGGCTGGTAAAACAAAGAGTTCTGGGGATCTGTTAATCAAACTGTTATGTGCTCCTGAAAGCCTAAGCTCTTCACGTTACTAAGGAGGGAGTTCTTTCACTCTCTATACTATAAATGTAATTTCAGCCTCAGGATCACATTTGACTAAATATAGGCACCTGTGCTCGATTGCCTGGGAAGGTAAATGGGAAAGAATTACGTCAAATGTCCCCGCTGGTTCCCCTTCTACCTGTTGTCTGACTTCAATATTAAGTCAGTTTGTAGCCTTTAAGTAGGTGTGTTGCTGCTTCACATTAAGCGAGGTATAATTACATTCTGCAGAGCAGCATCGGAGGCAGTGCCCAAATGTTCCCGGCGAAGCCTTTGTATGTAAGCAAAACACGTCGGATCTCCGCTGAATAACCATCATCCAGCCTCCAGCTTTTCCTATGTGCCGTCAGCCATGCACAGAAAAACACTTAAATGTCAAACGACAGAACCAGCTACAGTGTATTTAACGAACGAGGTGCGGGTACCGGCCCCGCCGCGGCTGCAGCTGCGGCTCGTCCCGGGGCGGCGGGGCCCGACCCGGCTCCCCCCCACCCCGGCCCGGGGCCGGTGTGCGGGCTGGGGGTGCGGGAAGTTTGGGCAGGGCGGCCACGCTGAGCAGCCCCCGCCCGCCCTGGGCTGAGCCTGAGCCCGAGCCTGAGCCCGTGCCCAGCACGGCCCCGTCCCCCCGAGCCGCCCGCTTCACATCTCAGGAAAGCCGGGCGCCTCTCCTCCTCCTCCTCCTCCTCCTCCTCCTCCTCCTGCTGCCCCGCACTCCCTTCCCCACGGGGCCAGCCGGGCGGCGTGACCCGGTGAACCGAGGCAGCGGCAGGATCCGCGCAGGGGAGCGGTGCCAGCGGGCCGGCGCCGAGCGCCTCCGGCCCGGGCAAAGCTCCGGCGGAGCGGAGTGGAGCGGGCTGAGCTTCCACCGCCTCTCCCCGCGGATCCCGGCCAGAGGCTGCCGGAGGGAGGGCAGCCCGCGGAGCCGCCCGCGGCGGAGGAGGGAGGGAGCCCGGCCGCGGGCCCCCCCGCCGGACGGGGAACGCTCCAGCCCCGCTCGCCCGGGCCGCGGTCGGCTCGCCCCGCGGCCGTCCCTCG
>JAVKLA010000017.1:5266945-5298162 GCA_034782735.1 Sagittarius serpentarius | reverse complement strand
GAGGGGAGGGGAGGGGAAAAGGAGGGAGGGAGGCAGGGAGGCACGCCCGGTGCCGCGGGCAGGGCGGCAGGCACGGCCGCCGGCGGGGAGAGGCGGGCGGCGGCAGGAGAGGGATGCGGAGAGTGCGAGGAAGAGGAGGAGGAGAGAGAGGGAGGGAGGGAGGGATGGCGGCGAGAGCAGCGCAGGCAGCGCAGCGGAGCGGCTGCCAGCCGCACCAGAACGACGCCGCCGCCGCCGCCGCCGGACTCAACCATCACTTCCCACGGAGAGGGGAAGGGCCCGGCGCTGCGCTGCCGGCGCAGGCCAAGCCCGCAGCCGCCCCGCTCCGCCGGCCGGCCCCCGCACGGGCCCCCCGAAAGCTCCCGGGAGGAGGAGGCTTCCCCACCCCGGCCCGCCGCCACCCCCTTGTCCCCCGGGGCGGGGAAGGGTGGTGGGTCCAGGGCTACACCTGCCCGGGGCGGGGCGGGGGGGCTGCTCCTGCTGCACCGTGCCCGGCGCCCTCTCCCCTGGTTCTGCCCGCAGCCCAGCTCTTCCACCAGCGTGGGGGGATTGCGGGGCGTGCGGGGGGTGGGAGTCCCTGGCCCTAGGTGAAACTCCCCGCTGCTTTGGTCCCCCCGCACGGGAGAGAGGCAGGCTTTTGGGTCCAAAATGTGCCCTGCTCCTTCCTTCTAAGCCGCTCATCAGGACAAGCTGTTGGTCCTGAGGGGAAGGAGGGGAGCGAACATCTCTTTGAGGAACCCTGCTTTGTCTTTATGTTGCCGTTCCCGATGGCTCCTGTTGCCAAGAGGAATTCTGCCATTAACTATCCTGTCCAAACCCCCCCAAAACCCCTCCAAAATCAGGCCTGTCCCAGGCCCCCCATGCTCCCATGGCCGCGGCAGGTGAGGCGCTTTGCCAACATCGGCTGCTGTGCCAGGCCTACGTGCAAAGGGATGGCAGATGAGCACCCAAACCCGACTTTGGATCCAGAAAGAATTGCACAGATTACCACTGCCACCACCGCACACTGGGCCTGACTCCATAATTAACACTTACCTATATCCATAATTAAAATACAAAGGCTCATAAGAAGGAAAGACAGAAACGCGAACACCTTTGGAAAGGTAGTTTCAAGGTTGTAATTATTCACTTATGATGAGTTTTCTTTCGTGGCGAAATATGCAAAGTTGTTTGCTCACTGGCAAGAAGGTGGTGAATGGGCCCTGAACGAGGTAGGCTGACTTTGTAATAAGCTTGTATTTATGTATTAACGTTGCGGTTCTCACTCAAAAAAAAAAAAAAAAGAGAGAAAAAAAAAGAGAGGGGAAAAAAAAGAAGAAAGGCGAAGAAAACTGCAGGGCCAGGCAGGCTGCCGAGGCAGACGTGGCACTGCTGCCATCTCGCGGCAAGCCTTCCTCCCCTGCCCGCACTCCCTCCTCAGGGCCCTGCCCTGCCCCACTGCTCTCCCCCCGCCCCAGCCCCACTGGAGCTCCGGGGCCGGCCCCGAACACTTCCAGAGGAGGGAGCCAGTCTTAGGAGACATCCACATTTTAAAAAACTCCTCGGGGACTCGTTTTTGGGTTTGTGGGTTTGGTGGTTTTTGTTTTGGGTTTTTTTTTTTTGCACGGGTGAAAGTAAAACGATGCTAATACTTGTTAGTACCAGGCAGCATGTAGCCAAGCTGCTGCGCAGGATTCCCCGGCCAGAGCTGCTCAGGCCCCTCGCGTACACCCCTGCGCTTGCTCCTTGTCAGCGGACCGGGGCGGGGGGGGGGGAAATTTGCCAACGATTGCGGGAAAGACAGACATGGTCACTTAGGCTTAGGCTGAGACTCTGCCTCTCCGGCCTGCCGCAGTCCGAGGCTTAGATTTTTTAAAAACGAGGAGTTTTCGGCATTGCACCTGGCCCAGGAGATCACAGCCGGTTCTAGTTTTGTTTCACTGTATTGTCTATTGAGTTGGAATAGTTAAAAAGTCAGAAATAAACTCCATTTATGGCTGGCTGGGTCTAGCTGAAAACGGTAGTGATTGTACCATTTCTTGCTACGCTGTGTAAGTAAGCACTCTTAATCTGAGAAGCTGCTGGTTAACCCTGCTGCTCGCAGGAGATTCTGCAGAAGCTGCAGCATGATATATAGCATGTGCTTTCTTGGTCTTGACTCACCCGGGTTAGACTTACCGTTTCCTGAGGCTTGCCGTTCTTCTGAGGATTTCCTGGGCTTTACTGAGCTTTTGGGACCTGGCTCCTTCTCAGCTGAGCTAAACAAGTGGTCATTCCCTCCCCTCATAGCACCTAGATAAGGCCAAATAACTGGGCACCACAATCGCTGTGACGGCAAAAGATGCCTTCTCTCCTTTCTTACACCCTGCAACAGTAACCCACAGGCATAAACATTGGTGGCACATTATCTATCACCTGTCACCTGAGTTAGTGCCTCCCTGGGATCAGTGGGACAGCGCAGACCACCCCCAGCTAACATTTCAGGCTCGCTACAGACTCGGGTAGCTGTCACGGGGACTTTTACAAACCCCGGGTGACTCCAAAGTCTCGCCGAGCCCAAAAGAGCCAGAAGAAGACGGTGGAACCGAAGCTTGGTGTTCCAGGAGGAATCTCCACCAACCTGACTTGAGCGCAGCGTGGAACTGCGGTACCTAAACAAGGTAATTACAGAAGATGATCTAACCTAATGACTGTAATCTCTCTATTGTGTTTTAAGTACCTAATGTACTACCATAAAATCCCCCAAATTTATGAGTTTGAACAGAGGCAATATTTCTCTCTGTTCCCTATAGACGGTATGGGGGAGTGTATACGTCAAGACTGTTTGCACTAATCAGGGTGATTTAAAGGTAACTTGACAGGGAAGTATTTTTAATTGAGAGCTTGTCCTTTTGCTTCCCTATGCCATATAAAAAAAAGGTCTGAAAGGTTAGATTTCCCCTTTTCTTTTCATTTTTCAGCTTGTTATGTTAATAATTTTGAATCCACATTTCTCTGTTGTTGCTTTCTGGGAGGAAGAAGCGTCTTTCTGTAAGGTGTGGGAATATTTGCGCCTATCTAAGCAAAACTACTGATTCAGAACGTAGCTGAAAATGTACTATATACTCATTAAGAAGGGATGCTTGGGGGAACCCGTAACCAGAACTTGTACTTGCCAGCAGAGACAGAAAGCAGTAGCTTTCTGCCAGAAGGTTATTGTGAAGTCTTAAGTTAAAAAATGTGAAAATTAAAAATTCAAAATAGTATGTTGGGAAAAAAAAAGCCTATAAGAAGAGAAATCTTCAGCAGAACACAGATTTAGGGTGAGGAAGTCAGAAAGTAGAAGTCTTCTCCAGGAGCAACTTCATCAAAATGCTGTTTGGTCACACAAGCTCCTTAGTTGTTAGCAAAAACAGAGAGCAGCGTTCCAAATACTCTCACTTAACACATTCTGTTTTCAATAGCTCTGTTTTCAGACTTGAAACGTTTCATGATTTCTTTAGCCGTAACAGTCTTCCAGGCTGGGACAATAAAAAATGTCTGTATGTACATATGTTCCTAACCCCAATTTGTTATACCGTAAAGAATAAAAAGGAGGCCATGCCACCTACAGACTGTCTACAGCAAGAAATTTTGTTGCTCGGGTTCAGATTTGACTCTGCTTTCTTTCTGTGGTAATGTTCTGTCCAAACTAGAATTTTCTCTCGTAAGATTGACAATACCAATGACTGCAGCTACATCAACTATAGCTGCAACATCAGCAACAACTACATTCTTGTTTTATATACTGTACCAGCACAGGTCAATAAATGTAAGCACCAAAAGTCTTCTAAGCTGGAAACAAAAGGAGAAAACAGGAGATAGTTGCAGGGAAAAGACGGTTACAGGCTGGCAGGCGGGATGCTTCAAGGAAATACTGGTCAGCAAGAGGGGATGTTACGATACTGTTGTTCAAGAGGGCCCCTGGGGCTAAATTAATTGCTCTGCTATATGGTATTCCCTCTGGAGTGCTTAGTTTAGGGGGGAACAGTTGGCAAGGCTGTGGGGGGAGACGCACGCTTCCCGTTTTAAAGTACCCTCTGGCATTACTTAGCTCCTCAGGGACAGGCTCCAGCACACTCTTGCTTTTCTAAGCACCTACACCAATCCCATCTGTCCTTAAGGTGACATTAATAATCGATGTTAGGAAGATGCGACTTCTGAAAGACATCTCTGCCTTTGAGGGAAGGTGGGATTTGTAGGTAGGAGCCTTCAGGGTGCCTATAGGAGACAACACAAAGGTCACTCTGCTTCCGTACTGTTGCTCAGAGGTTTAACCATTTTGGTTCTGGAGGGGTAACAGAGGAAAAGGGAACTTTGCTAAAGCAGTTCAAGGAAAACAGATGATTTGTTTTCTAGTTAAGCATAAGGAGATCCTGCAAAGCATGAGGTACACTGTGCGAGAAAGTTTGAAGCAGCATCTTAACAACGTGGCTAACGGTAGCTAGCGTTATGGTCTAAACAGCCAAGCACGTCAGTATCTTGCCAGTGAGTAAAATGTGACAGAGTGTCAGCAAGCTTTGAGAATGAAAAGTAGTAACTCCTATCATATGGGAGAGAGAAGGAAGAACCAGTGGAGGGAGGCAAAGAATAGCTCAGACAACATCTTTTTGGCAGCGATCTGATCGGATATGGGAAGGGCAAGACTGCATTTGTCAAAGATGGGAAGATACTGCTGTTATTGAGAGAGAAGAATAGACGTTTGGTTGTGAGGAGACTTTGGTCATACCTCGCAGGAGGGCTCCATACCCACGTGTGCTGAGAGTCTGAGACAGTGACTCCATGTTACTTCACTTGAGCTGTCTTGCCTAAGAGTGACCACGGTGCTGAATGAGGTACAGCTATGCAGTGTCTTAATTATGAGCACATGTTGACTGTATTAACAGAGTGCTTGGTTTAACATCTGGTGAGCTACCATGGGTTACCTATACTATTTGTTTAAGCGTTTACAAGAGTCATGCTTCGACTGGGCTCTCTTTGTGTGGTTTCCTCAGGATGAGCCATAGATTTCATTTAGCCTCAAAACCCACTTGATAGAAACTAAAGATTTTTTTATGTATGGAAAAAGACTTAGGTCACAGTCTTGACTTATATTTTGAGCTAACTGACTGAGAAAGAAAGGTTTAGTGTATGGGGAAAGGATAAGCTGTTTTATTAATGAGTTGGAGATGATGGCTATGTATACATGAGGAGATGTCAGGCAGGCTGAGATTTCAGTTTGGACATAAGGAGACTAGTCTGGAGACAGACTAGTATATCTGTGAGTCATTAGCAAACAGATGGTAGTTGAATTTGTATTTGCTGATGAGATCACACAGAAACAAGGTGTAGAGAGAAGAGAGAAGCAAAGCAAGGACAGAAAACCCACGCAGTAATTTGAAGAGCAGATGAGAAGTATGTTCTCAAATATACCACCTTGGTAATCAGGTGAAGAGAGAATTGTTGAAGACATGGACATACAGTATTCTAAGAAGAGTTGTGTGTCAGGTCTGAGTGGATGAAAATGGTGTCCTCATGAACTTTAGATAGACAGTCTTTAGAGATTTTAGAGTGAATAGTTTCATATGGCTCTGAAGAAAGTTAAAACTAAAGCAGAGGAAGCAAATTCCTTGGGAAGGATATCTGAGAGTGTTATAGTAAGAACTCTTAACGTTCTTCTCATGTTCTCGTTCTTCTCTCATGAAGAATGAGCTGATAGCTGGGAGTTGAAAGCGAAATAACGGGAAACATAGGTAAAATCATACAATTTCCAACATGGCAAAGACTAATTCATAAATAAATTGAGGGGGTAATTGTCAGAAGAGAGGCAAGAGGACAAGGAGAGTACAGGTCATGAGAAAAATGCTGAGAAATTATGACACTGACCATGAGAGAAATCAGATGGCTGGGTAGAATGGAGGCACTGAAGCAGCTAGAGGAGTCAAAGCAGGCAAGCAGAGAAGAAACTTTTGAATCCATGGTCAAAAAAAAAAAAGAAAAGAAAAAAGAAATGAAAAGAAGAGAGTTAATAGTTAAAGGAGGAAAAGAAGAGGAGAAAAGGTAAAGCAAGGGTAATTTTGAGCAGTTCTTTAAAAATTGTCGATAAGCACCTCTTTCAGCTAGCTTCCTTGAGATTTTTATTCTGTATTAGATATTGCTCTCATTTAAGGTTTAGACCATTATCGTGGTGGTGGACACTTCGTATATAGAGAACAAAATATATTGCAATAAAAAATCAAACATATCAACAAGAACAGTTAGTGAAGTGTCTTGCATCCCCTTTTTTGTCACACCTTGAGACTGCTTGGTTGGACTTAAATTCTGCCAGATTGCCAGGTGAAAGAAATTCCAAAGGTAGAAGCAGTCGTTCTATCTTGAAGTCGAATTTTTGACTTAGATTTTAATAGCAGCGTCTTTGCAAGAATTGTTCATGGACATGATAGGAAAATGGGGAGAATGCACAGATAACCAGGTGCGCAATCGTCAGTGCTTTAAAGATAATCACTATCAACAAATTACACTTAGGCTCAAAGAGGCCTTGACTGAAGTGACTTAATCTCTAGAGATGTATTAACTTTGGCAGGTGCTCCAGGAAATTAGTTGCTATGGCTTATACCAACTGAACATTTTGGGTACATTTCACCCGATCATAAGAAAAGGGCACTGCAGTAAAGACAAGAGAGGATTGCTGTGAGGTTTTTAAAAGGAAGATACTGCTGCAGTTCTCTGAGCTCTGATGGTGGGCTCACTGGGTGTGCTAAGCTGGAAAGTTGTAACGGTGACAGGCCCGGTAGAACATCTGGGTTACGAATAATCTTGTGAGACCCACATATATATTCTCAATAGATGTTGCAGAAATAACTTCCGCCACACCTCAAAATATTTCTTCAGAGCAGATGAATTTTACCTATGTACCTTCATCACCTAATTTGTACCTACCCACACTTCAGGGATCTTCCGATGCCGGAGTTCCTTACACAGCGAGGGGTCTGTGCCGGTCTGCAGAGGGAGACTGTCTCTTTAGGCGCTTGCTGGATTTCACAGCTAGTTATCTCTGTATTGACTGGAAAAAGAATTTGGTGGTCTGGTTTAAGCAAACTGCTTGACAAAGTCAGGTTTTAAATGACCTAAACGTCTCCAAACTGTTTCCTTATGGGTTATTTCATTTATGTGTTAATCTGCTTCTAATTCTTATTTCCATCTCATGATGTGGCTGCACAGAGGAGTTACAGCATCATGAACTGGGGTGCGTATATGCAGATACACCACAGAGATTTCTTCCCCATGTACATGTTCTAACCCTTCATTAAGCGAAAAAGAGGTGTATTCCACTTCCCTTCAAAGGCAAACAAACAGCCTCACAATTACTGCAAAATAATAGAGTACACATGAACCCTTTCGAAGTGTCTGCATACTGGGAACCTGAGCTAAGCGGCAGCCTTTCCATTGACTTCAGGGATGACAAGATCATGTCCTATACAAGTAACAAGATTAGAATCTTGACTGAGTGAGAAGGAGGTATAAAATTAAAGTATCAGTTGCATTCATGTTTCAGGTGCAACACAGCGTTACTCCTAACAGCCATGTATAAGCCTGGGACAAGAATAATCTACTGGTGGAATTCTGTACCTGTAAAGGCAGAATTTGATGTGTTCTTCCTGCTGTAGCCCATTATCAAGTCAATAATATGTCCCTCCACAGGAAAAAATCCAAGGGGCCCATCACCAGCATATAGTGATTAGGAAGTGATCATGTCGTCTCATTTCTGTACTCACATATTGACCAAGCCAGATGGGGACCAACTAAAATCTTTGAAATGCAAACATTGCTAGAGTTGACCCATCAGCATAACCTCAATTATCTTCCCAAATATTGGGTGGCCTGACATTGGACAGTAATTTGCTTTGCTAATATCATCCAAAGATGGGGTTTTGAGCAAGAGCCTAACTGCTGCTTAAGTAAAGCTGGCAAAATGCCCTTCTGAAGAGAGGCATTAATGATCTTCATCAATAATGAGCTTAAGTGTCCCTGCTTGCTTTAACCAGCCATGAATTTTTCATTTGGAAAGACAGAAAGAAGGCAGAACCATGTTCTACCCTTCATGCATGAAACTGAGGTCTAGCCTTATTCACTGAATAAAATTTTTTGTTCTTTGCCATCTCATTCCCTTCTTGAACAGCGTTTTAGCCAGCTGTTCTAGAACAGTGAGTCCCAAGCAGTGATGATCTATCCTTCCTCCAAGTTCATCTACTTGCTAAGTTGCCATCGCCTTTCCTCTCACAGCTTCTAACTTAGAGTTCCTCTCTGTCTAGAAAAGATGCAGGAGAAGGGCTTTTCTTGTTGAGAACGTCAGTAACCCGGTCTGCCTGCAGGACTTCTACACGCCAAGAAGAGCCCTTACCACAGAGGTAACCTGCTTCTCAGATTCGCCTTTCCCTTTTCTGTTAAGTCTCCATTTCTCTCTTTGTAGGGAGCATAACTCCTGGACTGCAGATCTGAAAGAATCCGATTAAAAGATAGCATCGCTGTCATTTTTCACAGGGACTTATTTCTGATTAAATTAGTTATCGCCAGTTCTTTGCATTGCATACAGGTCATGTTTACCTGGCATTGCCTAAATCTCTGTATTTTGAGCCCTCCATAATATAGCAGTAAGATGGAATGAATGAAAAGCAGAACAAGGACTTTCACTAGCATCTATTCTAAGCATGCAATATTTTCATGTCTTTAAAGATTTTTTAAGGAAATTACTAGGTAACTGAGCAATTTGGAATTTTATTAATATTTGTGATGATTATTGTTAGAAAAAATGAAGAACTAGAAATTCCTACTGTTATTATCTGTGGTCCGTGCTTCCTCATGGGAACATGAGTCTTTCTAGTTCAGCCGGAGTTCTTTGAAGATTTTGGGAAGTAGATCAAAATTCATTTGATCCTCAACCCCCACCCCCTCCACATTCTCACGGCAGCGTGCTAGAGTTGGTGTGGAATGCATTAGTGCCTGAGAGGGAACTGACATATCATAAGGCTTCTTGAGACCATGAGATTGAAATGGGTCACTTGATTAAATGCAGTCATAAAAAAAAAAAAAAAGTCCTTAAAAGCTAACAGAATGCTACCAATTTAGAATTTGTTAGAAATAGGTTCTGCTAATCTGGAAACACCTTAACGAAGCACATGTGGCACGATCATCTTTTTTTGCTGTTGTTCCACAGGACCTTGGTTCTCAATTGTTTCTTATTATTTGCTTTTTGTTTAGAACATACGGAAGTGGGTGAAAATGGCATTGGTGTGTTCCTAGTTCATAGTATGTGCAGGAGGTATTCACACTGTTCCAGGTCTCTTAAGTTCAGAGCCTGCGCTGCCTGTATGCTCAACGGAGAGGTGTAGAGATTAAGACCCATTTTACCTAATTTTAAGCACCTAGCCGAGAGACAGCAAGAGCTCAGATAGTATCTGATCACCTCCTGAGAGTATATGTTCTGTATTTGCTGTGTAGGTAGCTTGCAGAAATTCTATGCCTAGCATTAGGTGGATGGCCTTGGTCCTTCTCTTAAGTGGATGAGTGACTCTCCCCAGTCATCCATCCACGGTGATGGCGGGTACTTCTTCATCTCGGCTGGACTGCTGTGCTTTCCACAGCAGAAAAAAAGGCAGGGCTCCTTGGAGGGGGCACGGGGTGGCGGGGGGTATGGTATGATCCCTGGCACAGGCGAAGAGAAATTCCTGTTATCGTTTTCCTTTTGCACACTCACCAAAGGGTCTGTCAGTCATTGGCTTTTATTCTGTCGGCTTTAAAATACGGTCTGTTGCAAAATAAGAAAATGTTGTGTTCTTTTATGATATAGGTGGTTTGCTTAAGGTTTGCAATGAAAACAAGAATACATAATACAGAGTCAGCGCTGAGTTGATTTGTTATACTTAAAGCTTCTGGGGGAGATTTTCAAAGGTGCGAGGGAGTTAGGAACCAAACTCCCTTTGGCGTTCAGTGGGTGTTCAGCATCTAGCTGCCTATTTCTGCTTTTGAAATATTCTCCTGTAGCAGTAAGTGGTCGAATTGTAATGGATAAACCCACAAAAAACTGGAGCGGTCTGTCTTTTTCTGACTATTAAAATGATACCCCTTTGAAGAATAAAGTTCTTAAAACAGAAAAAGAAGTATCAGCGGATCTCTGCTCGCTGTGGGCTCTATTCACGCCTTGAAGCACTCACAGAGCCTGCATTAATGTTAAGAATTATTCAGACATATAAGGGGTGTGTTATTGATAGTACATTCTTGCTGTTGCTTAGAATAGGTCTCTGTGAGAATCAGGCTGTAGGTGGGGTTTCCATATGTTACACCTTTAATCACAAGATTCAGCTTTTTAAGGAGAGTTCTGTTTATTATGAGAGCGTAATCCTTTTTTATAGCCGTTTGTGGTAGGCTGAAACCTCGCTGGCTCGGTGCCACAGGCCAGCCTTCTCCAGAGGCACAACAGCGTAGCTCTGGATGCTGCACAGCATAGCTCAGATGCTCTCCGCTCTCTTATCCCCACCAACAAAAAAGCTACAGGGCCTCTCTCCTAGCCTTGGAAGGGCAGCTTCCATTTCCCCGTCACTATTACCAAACAGTAACTACAGCAGAGTATATCATCACTAAAGATAAACTAAGTGAACGGTTACATTCAGATTTCACAGCCAGAGCAAACCTCAAGGGCTCGTGACGGGACCAACCACCACGAACAAAACCTGAGGTCGGATTCTAAGGTACAGCTCCCTTTCGCGCTAACAGGGCAGTGCTGGGGTAATTAGTCATACAGTGCAGGATACCGCAGTATCCGTTCTGCATGTCCGATTCTGAAAGGACACGGTCCCTTGCGCTGCTCAGTGGGGTTTGCTACACCTTTATATGCCCAGTTTAGAGGTGGCGTCACCTGTGCTATGAGTTACGGCCAATTTTGATGATTACCTATTTGTTTAAATTACGATAATATTTTGATCCCTGTTCAAAACTAATTGATTAAATGAATTTCTATTTTCTTTGATTTTGTTAACACACAGGTTTTGTGGACTACCCTTTAAAGTGCATTTTGCCAGATCCATCTTGTTCACATTGTGGGCCATCCGTTCTCAGACAATCTGGTCACCTTTGGAGCAGACACATTTCCATATAACCTGGTCATCTGTGGTCTGTCCTACTGGCCCCATTTTTCTTCAGATGCGGACTAATATTTTTCTGAGACGTTGCACCTGAGTGATGTTTTTTTCCGAGCATGGTTTAAGAGAGCCTTAACATATCCAAGTAGGCATATATTCTTACTCAAAACTTCCCAGACTTAGAGAATTAAGAAATTCAAGGTACCTGATAATTGTAAAAGAATCTATATGTGCATATGTTTAGCAGCTTTCTCACTTCTTGCTATTAACCTCTGAAAAGTCTATCCAATTACGGCGATGTTAACAGTAGTTACCAAAATTGCTTACTTAAATTTGTTTGAGTCTCTTCAATCTGCAAAGGAACCTTTTTCTAAAACATCTGTACCAGAGATTTCTCATATACTTGGAAAGTGCCGGGACTTCCCATAGGAATGTTCCCGCCTGTAACATTTCCTGGAGAGCACCAACTGCGCGGGGCAGAGGTGTGAGCCTGAGTTCATTTATTTCAGCCGGCAGAGGAGCTGTAGTTATTTGAGGCTGATCAGTTCTGTAGTGGAAACTGATGTGTACTTCTGATCTCACGAAGAGCTCTACAAGGGTTAAGCAATGTTTCGATAGCCAAAGTGTTCAGATAGGTTCTTCTTTCTTGTATTTCATAGATCATAGAATCATTTAAGTTGGAAAAGACCCTTAGGATCATTGAGTCCAACTGTAAACCTAACACTTGCCAGCTCCACCCTAAGCATCACGTCTACAAATTTGTTCACGAATAGTTTAAATTAAAAAAAAAGAACACAAAAAACCAAACACAAAACCCTGAAAAAGAAACAGCCCACAAATCAGCACTATAATTAGGCTGCCAATTAATTTGATCATTGTTTCTGAAAATGTAAGATTTACTTGTCTGTTTTTTTCAACAAGCTTTCCCTGAATCCTCTTAGACGAAGAAAAGATAGTTGCTGTTTCTGAGCTACAGAAATACTTTCTGTATTCAGTTGTGATTTTATTGATTATTAAATTAAGGTGATCTATATTGTTATCTGTCACAAGTGACTTACAGCTCTGCACCTTTATCAGTTTTTCCCATCCTAAGCAAAATTAGCTTTGTGGATTTTTTTTTTCTAAAGGAGAATTTATCATTATTCAATGGCATTGACTCTGCAAGGCAGGTCTGGAGTCATGGGGAATAGGACTGGAAGGTAGCTGAATCTATTTGTAGGGGTATTTATAGTATTTTTGTAATTTCCACAAGTTACTATGAGGTCTAAGTTCCATTTTGATGTCTGCTTTATATGTAAAGATATGCAAATATTGTGTTTACAAAGTCCACTAGCTTTTATCTGTTCACATACTGAGACAGCTTCATGTAGGTAGATTAATCCCTCTAAAATTGCAGTTATACCCAATACATCAGTTTGCAATCCTTCTTTTTAGGATGGGCATTGTGACTTAAAAGTGTAGAATAAACTGACCTTTTCTTACAAACTCTGTAAGAAAACATTCTGGGCTGCATCAAAGGAAGGGGGGTGTCCTGGTTTCGGCTGGGATGGAGTTAATGGTCTTCCTAGTAGCTGGTACAGTGCTGGGTTTTGGGTTTAGTATGAGAAGAATGTTGGTAACACCCTGATGGTTTCAGTTGTTCCCAAGTCGTGTTTAGACTCAGTCAAGGACTTTTCAGCTTCTCCTGCCCAGCCAGCAAGAAGGCTGGAGGGGCACAGGAAAGGTGGGAGGGGACACCGCCAGGACAGCTGACCCAAACTGTTCAAAGGGGTATTCCATACCATGGGACGTCATGCCCAGCTTGCGGGGGGGAGGAGGAGCGCGGCTCGGGCATCGGTAAGCGAGTGGTGAGCAATTGCATTGTGCATCACTTGTCTTGTGTACTCCAGTCCTTTTATTATTATTGTCACTTTCTTGTTGTTATCAGTGTCATTGCTAGTTTCTTCCTTTCTGTTCTATTAAACTGTTCTTATCTCGACCCACGAGCTGAGCTTTATTTTTCCAATTCTCTCCCCCATCCCACTGGTTGCGGGGGAAGTGAGTGAGCGGCTGCGTGGGGCTGAGTTGCTGCCTGGGGTTAAACCACGACAGGTGGCCAGCAGGTCGAGGGAGGGGATTCCCCGCCTCTGCTCCGCTCTGGTGAGACCCCCCCTGCAGTGCTGCGTCCAGCTCTGGGGTCCTCAGCACAGGAAAGACACAGACCTGTTGGAGCAGGTCCAGAGGAGGCCACAAAAATGATCAGAGGGCTGGAACACCTCTCCTGTGAGGACAGGCTGAGAGAGTTGGGGTTGTTCAGCCCGGAGAAGAGAAGGCTCCGGGGAGACCTTATAGCGGCCTTCCAGTACTTAAAGGGGGGCTACAGGAAAGATGGGGAGGGACTCTTTATCAGGGAGTGTAGTGATAGGACGAGGGGTAACAGTTTTAAACTGAAAGAGGGTAGATTTAGAGTAGTTATTTAGATATGAGATTAGAAAAAATTCTTCACTGTGAGGGCGGTGAGGCACTGGCCCAGGTGGCCCATAGCGGCTGTGGCTGCCCCCTCCCTGGCAGTGCCCAAGGCCGGGCTGGATGGGGCTTTGAGCAACCTGGTCTGGTGGAAGGTGTCCCTGCCCATGGCGGGCGGGTTGGACTAGATGATCTTTAAAGGTCCCTTCCAACCCAGACCATTCTGTGAAATATGAATGTGGAGATCTACACTTTTTCTGGCATAGAAAAATGCAGAGATCTCATCTGGAGGACAGGAAATGATTTGTATATTATAAAAGCATTAATTGCTTTAAATGTCTGTGAAAAAATGTGCAGTCAAGGACAGAGTTTTACCTACCCTGAGGATCCGAGAGTTTGTTGCTTTTTACACATCCATAAATTCAATTACGAAAAATTGCAGTTGGAGTTGTGCTTGAGCATTCTTCTGTGATAGGTACCTGTATTTGAAAATGTTAGTGTTATGTGCCTAAATTATTCTTGGTATTACGTACCTAAAGTTTCTGTGGACTTCATTGCTATTTCCACAAGCTCTGTGTGCAGATAAGAAGCAGTAAATGTCTTTGTGAAATTGTGATATTGCCTCTTCTGGTATAAATGGAGGGCAATGCAGTCCAAATCAATGGAGTTGTGGCCATTTACTCTTTAGAGAATTTATTTCTTAGCCTTCTCAGCTGGGATAGAGCAAGAAAACATCTCAAGTTTTAAATATGTCATTTTCCTTATGCTCTAGCTCTAAGAAAAATCAGCATCCGTTTTGATACATTTTTGTTTCCCGATTTGCTTCTATGACCAATGCGGGGACCAGAATTTTAGATGACAGCAATTGTCATGGTGTGGACCAGAATTTTAGGTGACAGAAACTGAAAAATCAAATTCATTGATTTTTCGGGAACAATGCTGATTTACATGACTTGCGTATTCCTGTCCCAAAACACAGACTGGAACAATTTTTCCTGTCCCTTGGCAATAGCTTTATAACTGCCTCACGGTTTTGCTGTCATTTAATTCCTATTCACCTAAAATGTAGCATGATATGAAACATTTATTTCTTTTACTCAAAAGGAATCAGCTCCTTTATGTTTAGCTCTGACTGCTCTTGAATGAGATGCTCACCAGGTCTCCGTTCTTGAAAGCACTTAAGCACTTGCTTATTCTTACTGGAGTGTCATTGAAGATGCTTGTGTAATAGCAGTGAAGTGTTTGCAAGGATGGAGCTAAGGAGGACCTGCAAGATAAGGTGCGAATGATGGAAACAGGGCTGGGAGAACACAGGCAACTCAAACAGCCAGATATTCCAGAATAATAATTTGCTAGACTTGCTCCAAAGGCTTGAAAGTAAAGAAAATCCTCCAGTATAAATTCACTTTCCTTCTGGAGTAGTGTCCCCGATGAAGGAATTATTTCATCCAACTGAATTATCCTGGAATAGCGATGGAAGTCAGGTGCCTCTGTTAGAGTGAGGCCTCAGAACACTTACCTCTGTGTGTAAACCATGCTAAAATATTCCACTAGGTTTAACTCCCCTCCGTACAGAGAGTGATCAGTGTAGAAGCTCCATTGCTATCAGGACAAGCTTTGTCAGTTCATGAGCGATAAGGCCCCCAAAAGCTATCCTCCTAATTAATAATTAATTAACCTGAATTAATTCTGGCTTAACTGCTCTAACGATTAAATCCAACCAGTATTTTTGCTTAAATTTCCTCAAAAAACCCCAACTCATCTTTCAAAATGGATTAAATATTTGTCATTAAAGCAGAATCCAAGTGGCTGCTTAAATTTACGTGTTAGCACGATTAACTCGATGTCCCTCTTAGCAGCTGGATGTGGCAGAGAGTCTTAGCAAGATCTAGCTTTTCTGAGCACTTGCCTCTCACCCTGTATCTTGGCACCTTGGCAGGGGACACGCAGGGCTGTACGTACCACTGTAGATGTACCACCTGAAAACTGTCACTGATAGAACTAGGTCGTGATTTTGTAAGGAGAGGGTGAAGACACCTGCCCCAGACAAAACACGGTTGCGATACACTTCTACGGCGCGCGTAACCTGGGCTGCCGCTTTTCTCACAGCCCGAGTGTCTCTGTAACTTGCTAGCATTGACTTCCATGGGTTCATTCTGATCCACAGTGGTATAAACTAGACTTTGCGAAGAATCCAGACTCTCCAGTTTATGTGCTGGCTACTAATATTTTGTATTTTATCAGATTCCTTAGACCTTGGGGATTTTTCCCCCAAGTTAACATTTTGGAGCTCCTCTGAACGGCAGAAAGCCTCTTCTATCTCTTTTGCAGAATTTTAATCAATTCTTTCTGTTAATTGCAATATGAATCTGAACGGTGCTATTTTACCTTGTTTAATATAAAATGTGCTTTGCTCTGAGTCAGTGTTATAGATAAGAGTCACTAACAGGCGTACAATTCTAATAATTTGTAATATGTTACCTTCACAAATTGTGTCTGATGCATTCCTTACAAGTGCAGGGCTGAAATAATTTGTGTTGCAATTAGTTTGTTTTCCTAAATAAATCGCGGGCTTTTGTTTGATCACTTGAAAAGTCTTTTGCCTGTGAAGTATCTGGGAGGTGATGAATACAGAACTACTGCTGTGTAATGTACACATTTCTCATTTATATTCCTGGTCAAATTGCAGTTAAGGTTGCTATAGTGACTAATACCCTATACAAAACACAGGACAAGAACAAAACATTGAAAATAGCCTGAGCAATAGAAAACACAAAAGGAGTCACTTAGGGTGTGGCAGCCTTTATACCAGAGACTGAAGAGCCTTGGGAAGGTTCCTGCCAGTGGAGCTCAGAGGATGAAGGAACCTGAAGCCCAGCTAAAGAGACACCTACTCTGTCAGCAGCCTCGCTCCTTCCTTGCGATACCTTCTGCTTTCCTTTTTGAGACTCACACGTGGTGACATTTCTCTGTTTGTCTGTCATTGCCTACAAATAGAAGGAGTTGGAGGCATCCATAAACAGCCTCCAGCGTGGCACAGCCTCCATTCGCATCTCTGCCGTTATCCTGAAGGAGCTTGGCACCAGGAAGGGTATATGCCCCAGAGAAAAACAGAAGATAACAATAAGGATGAGGTGGGTGGAACGGCAGCACTAGGGGAAGGATTAGTGGAGCTATATAAAACCTTGGGGAAGCAGAGAATGGGAGAGCCTGGGGCAGGTGGGAGGAAGAAATGGGAAAGAAGTGAAAGGCACGTGACCCATAAAATTAGGGAAACAGGGAGAAGGTGGGAGAAAAGGAGAAAAAGTCTACAGGGTATATCACAAAGGAGGAAATAGGAAGACAGAAAGCCTTGGGCTTGGAAAAGGCAGGGGATGTTTCTCTTAGAGGGAGGCTGGCTTGAAGGACACTCAAAGCACCTGGTACAAGCAAAAGTGTTCATGAGCTTCCAAAAGAGAAGAAGGGAAGAATCACTCACATGCAGGAGAGAAATGGGTGATTGATGGAAACATTCAGCGTGCTTGGTCTCCATGCAGCAAGGGGAGTGATTCTGCAGTCTTCAGAAATAAATAGGCACACAGTCACTCTGGTTTCCTGCTGCAAAAGCTCTCTTTCAGCTCTGGCCTTAGGGAAAGGTTCTCTTGCTCCCCCCTCATGGTCTGAGCAGAAGTTGTCTCCAGTAGTTTTTCAAAGGCCGTAGAGCTCAGCCAGGTACATTCATGGGGATGGTTCCCACACCGAGAATTCACTGACTGTACCCGAACAGGAAAATTCCTCTTCTCCTCACTGATCTCTCTTCTGCCGGCTGCCTTTTCATTCTCCCACACTTTTTTTTTTTAAGGGATTCTTCTTTTAGCTGTCCAGGTCAGTCACGCTCCTTCCCCTCTAAGCTCCTTCTGCAGTCTGTGAAAGACAACATTAGCTTTTCTATACCATAAGGGATCTATCAGCATGCAGTTTTACAGCCGCAGACAGTTTGGAAGTATGCCACTGGAGAAGAAGTCTGTCCCCAGGAGCTGCTAAGAACTGTCAAACTGCCTTTCCGCAGAACCTGGAGCTGCTCGGGGTAACAACCAGTCTGAGAAGTAAAAATCTTGCCTATTTTCTTTCTGCAAGATCTCCAGCTAGCTTCTCAGTACTCTGCATTTGAAAAAAGGAGAAAGCAGAAATTTTGGCATCAAAATTGCATATTTTACACTTCAAGAAAAATATCTTTGAAAAAAAAATACAAACTAATATTTAATTTTAAAGATTACAAACTAATATTTAAGATAGGCATTAAAACGTCCCCTTGTTTGAGAGCTCAAAAAACTGATAAGCACTTTTGAAACATTTTTTGGAAATAAGCAGTACTAGAAAAAAAAAATTATACAATTTGAATTATGATCCTCACTAACATGATCGAGTGCTCCTGATACAAAGCCTATTCAGGTAAGTGAGAGCCCTTTCTTGACCAAAATGGGTCCCAGCTCAGGCTGTGACTGTGAACTAGTGGGACATGTACACGGAGCCTCTAATGAACCGCAGCCAAACAGGTGAAAAATATTATTTGTTTTTTTATGGGATAAATGAAGACTTGGCTGAATCTTGAGGAGCTGGTATGTCAATTTAGAAACTGTAAGGGAAGCGACTTCATAAATTTTTTAGTTCCAGTGAAGTGCTACTAAACCTTTAAGCTACTACATTTCTAGAGCTGGATCAAATTGGGATATCAATATACTCTAGATCTAAAATTCTTTATTTCTTATGAAATTCTGTAGGCTTCTTTTTATTTGCAAAAGATCAAGTATCTGTTCTTTTCCTTCTTTCCTCCACTTCCACCCCGCCCCCAGTTTGGCCATTTATTCCATAAAGTAGTGGGGTTAAATTCACTCTTTTCTCAAGCATCGACCACAACTGTGTTTTGTACGAGAAAAAGTGAAAACGTTGTGTTATTTACGCTTTTAGCTACCACGAACAAAAGATATTGGGAACTTTGTATGTGGCTTTGTATGGTGCAAGCACCGTTTACCTACTTTGGATTTTCTTACCGTGTTTCTTTGTTAAAGAAAGATGTTTATTTTCTGACATGCATATTGTATGAGTTCCAACAAGAGAGAATCATGCCGACACCATTTATCTTCTTCAGGATCATTGTGAAATGAAAGAAAACATGAAGAACAATTGTGTACAACCTTTCGATGTACAACCTTTACAACCACACTTTGCAATGATACCAGGATAATAATTTAATTTCCTAAAAAGCAGTCCCCTGATTCCCTCTTTGTCTATCTCTCTCTCCCCTTCAAGATTGCACCGGACAGATAGAAAGCCAGATTATAATGTCTCGTCTTAGTTAGTTGTTCAGAACGTTTCCCTTCCCAGCCTCTCCTCCTACCCTGAAGAAACACTGCCTGGTGGCTCTAATCTGCACAACAAAAGCATTGCAGCAGGGAAAAGGCACCTCCACAGAAAAATGGGAAACTTCTCTAAGTTCAGAAATGTAGAGGGGACATCTCACACTGGGTGGGAGTAGAACATGACTGGGAGGTCCGTATATCACCATGAGGTTTTGGAAGCCAATTTTTTATTTTCTTTAGGCTGTAAGCCTCACGCGACCTTTTTTGTCTCGTACAGCCTCAGTTCTCCCAACATAAACTGGAGGCAGTGGCCTCTTCTTGGCACACAGAAAAGACAAGTTCAAGGTAGCGTGCCTGTGTACGCGGATGAGCACAGGCGGACGCGAGCTCACTCCCTGAACACTGAGCCAGCCGGACACAAGCCAGCAGTTCTGCAAAAGCCGTGTAGCTCCATCAGTTCAGTGCTGTCCCAGGGCTAAGAAACTCCGGTAAGACACAGACTACGCTAGAGCACAGCAGTACTCTCATATGGCAAGGTAATTTATGGGATGGCACTGACTGGCACAAGCATGAGCAGAGGAGCCCTGTTGTCCCCCTGCTCCCATCCCCGCCACAATTCATACCGAGCACGTGGGAGGTGCTGCTGCAGTGGGCAATGTAAATATCCGCAGCCTTCCCTTTAATGGGACCACAGGGGCAGGTATATCCCTTTGCACAGGTCTCCCTAAGTTATGCCTCTGCTTCTATGAGGCTTTGCAAGGCATCAGAACTACTGGTTTGGCCTTTGTATGTCTGGCTTGTATCTCCACTTTCTATCTCCCTTACATCCTCAGATGCCTGGGAAAGTTTCCTGTCTTCTGTCATGCTGGATTTTAGTTTGCACTTCTACAAGACAAGCGAAGGATGACGCTGGAAATTAATCTTACCCATATTCCTTTGGGTAGTTAATTCACAAGGATATCAGTTTGGAATAGGTCTTGTTTATTAACTGATCGAGCTCCATAGCAAAACTGCTTGGACTTTTTTTGCCCCCCACTAGCTTGCTTAAAATGGTATCCCAGGATTTAATCCCTTGATGGTTAGGTTATTTTATTTTCCAAGCTAAATTTATCCCTGAACGGTTTTTCCCCTTTTGAGAACCAGTTCATGACAGATTTTTGCTTGTAGTCGCTAAGTCTCAATTGGATTAACTTTCGTCCTCAAGGTCACCAACTCTTCCGACATCATATTGCTGTTACCCTCTCTATCACTGGTCTTCTGTGTAATCTCCAGATTTCATTTTCTCCTATTTTTTGTACTAAGGTCATGGATGACGGTATTTAACAAAATTGTTTACAAGACTGATCCTTAGGTCCCTGAGGTCTCACTCAGGAGTGGTGATGACAGCTCAGATCCCAATATTGTACATGTGAAGCCACAGTGTGTCACTTCGCATTTACCTACATTTCAAATCTACTTAATTTAATCTGCCATTTTTTTGCCAGTCACTCACTTTCGTAACATTCTTTGCTATTTCTTCACAGAATTCATGCACCATCTTTGCAATTGTGGTAAACTTGGTATCATCAGCAAACCGTGTCACCCTGGTTTTTGCCCTCTTTTCCGGGCTGAGTGGCCCAAGGATTGCAGCACAGATCTCTCTAGGTATCCAGCGCTGTCGTGCCTCTGTGACAAGGACACAGTGTTCTCTGTTTCCTATCTTTTAATCAATTATTTACCTCTTTAAAGACCTACACTTTCTTCCCGTGGTTGCTTGGCTTCTTTAAGAGCCTTTGAAACAGAGTTTTGCTAATGCTTTCTTGAAATCCAAGTAGACAATATCAACCAAATCTCCCTCATCAGCTTCACTATTAACCCCTCCAAAGAGCTCTGGCTGTGAGGCAAGAACTCATACTTGCCCTTCAGCCTAATACTTCTCCTTTCATCCAAACCTGGTGTTATCTCTCCTTTGCATTGCTCCTTAGGAACTATTACAGGGAATTTTTTTTCAAAAAACCCACCGTTCATCTAAAAGTTGACCTAAATTAAAAAAAGGAAATGTTAAATAGAGGTTTAAGGAATGCCAAAAGTAAAACAAAACTTTTCTTTGAGGTTTTATATAACATTTTGGGATCTTTTAAAATCATCTTTTTGATGTAAAACTATCGATCTTGCTTCACTGGTTCAACAAAAAACCTCTTTTGATTTGGCAATGAAACCAAACTACTTTTAATGATATAGCCAATATTTCAACAAGAAGAAATACAGAAGAGAAACAGTCAGGACAGATATTCTTGTTTCTAGCAAAAGAAGTATTTGAATGTGTATTCTTTCAAATGAATAAAATAAGTTCCTTCTTCAAATAACATTCTTTCGTCATCTTATGGATTCACTATCACTGTGCTGACAGCAGTTGTATCTTCTTCTTCTATATATTTATTCCTGTGCCTTGGCACTTATGTATGGAGTCTTACTGTCCTCTCCGTACCTAAATTTTCTTTCAATGGAAACTACTAACTCTTAAATGCACTGCAGCATTAGCTCCTAAATCTGTGGTCAAACCTGCTGCAGAGCTTGTGACTATTTCAGTATTCTGTCGTGTCTCATCCCCTCATTCTTCAGAGCCATCTGATATGCCTTATTCCTTCCTGCATTTTAGTTTGCCCAGGTTAGTTTCTAAATTTCTTGAGTTAGCATATCGACAATTGTAGCTTTTATTCTTTGCAATAAGAGCCCCAGCGATAGTGAGCAGAACCTGGCATACTGCGAGGGACGCGCCAACAAAGGCAAGCCAGCCCGTGTCACTGTATTTATCCAGTGACTTGCATGATGATATCCCTTGTGCATTTACAAGGGTGCAAAACGAGGAGAGAGACGGGTAGGCTCGGTGTGGATCTACCGTTGAGCTGGTTCACCCTGTTTAGCTCCAGGGCTAAATCACATCCACATCACCTGTGCGTTGATTTGCTCCCGGGCCCCAGTCTAAAGCCAAGCAGTTTTCTCGGTAAGGAAAATTATTTATGGGAGAGATAATAGCTTGCTTCAGGCTTCAAATTTTAGGGACAGGATACACAGTTAGCTGGTCTGAACTGCTTGGCCATGAGCAATCCCTTGATGAAGGTCACACAGGTTATGCAGAAGTACCTATTATACTACCGGAAGAAAAAAGGGAAATAAAGCTTTTTAGACCTGCCGCATTCTGGTGTATAAAACTATATATGGTATCAGGAAGTGGGAAAGGTAAAGTACTGCATTTATTTAATATGTCCTGTTTACAACCATTTGTAGTCTATCTTTCACTGGAAGATAAATAAAGGAGGTCCCAAGTTTGGATACTTTTATATCAATGTAAAATTCATTTCAACTGGAGAGCGGTACACAGAGAGTTAATAACTGCAGACTCATAGAATACAAAGCATGGACTACAGGAAGAAAAGGAAGCAGTCTTTTGTTTACTTAAATCATTGATATTTCTTTTTTTTTTTGTATCTCATAAAAAGTATCACATTTCCTAACTTGTGTACTTCTTCTCCTCAGTGACAAAAAACCCGCAAGATTTTTCTGTATAATCCTAAGCCAAAAAATACCATTAGCTTTGCATTTAGAATATTTTATATATAGAAGGTAAAGGATTATTGCAAAATCTTTCAACACGTAGACGTGTTGTCTGAGGCTTATCAGCTTTACTATGGCAGACAGGTTCTCTTCTTCATATACAATTTGTAAAGATTTTGCAAGAGTCTGTGTATGGCAAAAAAAAGTAAATTGTATCATCCTCAGGTATAAGTGAAATATATGGAATTATATTTTTTATTTTATTTACCCTTTGTGGGCTTAAGCAAAAACAAATGTTAGTTTTGCTATAGTCAGCAGACAAAGGATATTCAGATAAAAAGTCTTAGAGATCCGTTTGTCTCTAGTTGCTTTTATGACATGGCACCTACAGTGCAAATCCCATTTTAATAAAATATTTTGTCATTTTAATAACTGTGGAAAAACAGACAAAGGTGGAACTCTGTCTAATGATCACATTGCCCATAAGAAAACTGTGGGCATTAGGGGTATTATTAAAGGGAGTCTATTAAAACTCTGTTTCCAGAATGTGAAGGGTATGCATGTGCCTTAAACCCGCACAGACCTTCAGTGGCTTCAGTGACGTTTGATATAGACAGAAGATTTCATTAATGTAACCTTTGCCAGATCTGGGACCTCAGTGCTGAGAAGCTTTTTTTTTTTTTTTTTAACATTTTGGATAATTTACTCTCGGACGCTGAACATAAGCAATACAGAATCTAGTTTGGATCTTTGAATCCTTGGAAAAAAAAAAGGAAGTGTGAGCGGCATTTTCAGATGAGTGGTTACAAAGAACCTCTTTTGCAACTAAATTCTACGGAATTCACTATCCACTGTTTTACAGGATATCATTATTCTATGGAATCCTGTTAGTGATATGGAATAGAGGCTAAATAAAGAGCCTAATATTTTATGTTTCTCTTTTTCTTCCCAGTCCTATTTTGCCTTATTGTTTATGCTGTCAAAAGTCACATCTGTAGCCCTTTACCTATCCACAGCTGGTGAAATTAATCTCTCCCAACTTGGGCATTTAAAAAATCAGCTGGCAGGGTCCAACCAGCCACCCTAGGTCTGCCTTGTAGACAGTGGAAAGAATGATCCCACATTCGAGTTCAGTGTCTAAGTGAGACCAGTTTCTCTTGGCAGTGCTTACTCCTCTTAGGTGCCTAACCTGGAAGTGGATTAATAATCGTTTGGTTAGGTAAAAGGACTGTCTATAGATAAGGTTCCTAGATACAAGCTATGTATTTAAGAAGTATACATACTTCATACTTTTCATCTAAAACCAGACCATTTTTTATTATTGAGCTGAGCTTCTTTATTTTTATTATTAAATGTGAATATAGATCATTTCCATATGAGCAGACGGATTTTTGATCAATTCAGAATGAGAAGTTTTCTATGATCATTGTTAACTTTACTGAGTTAAGATTGATCTTATGATGACTCCCTGGACAGGTAGGAAACAGTTACAAGGCTGGCTGCAGAGTCCACTGTAAGGAAGGGAGAACATGAGCCTGCACAAAGTCTCACACTTCATAGGCTTCGGAGAGAGCCATTTTCTTGTTCTTTTAATGTAACAGACTTTCATTCATAGCCCTGCAAGTTACCTACTATGTAGTCCTTTATGTAGTTGCTAAGTTCTGTGGTCTTCAGTTAACACTGAATTTTCATCTAAAATGCCATGGTGTTCTATAAGCAAATAATGTTACAGTATGTGTCTTTGGATCAGGGACTAAATTAGACAAAATGTCAGAGAGTACAATAATAAATACAGATAAGAGGACTAGATCTGTGCAACTGATGGCGATAAGCAAACTTTCATCATTTTGTCCAGATCCTGTGGCCAAAATTAAGCAAATAACTGAAGCATGGGCTTAATTCCTACTGAATTAAATGAGATTTCTTACAGACACAAGGACTACACATGCCTTTGCTCTTTATAGGCATTGCTCTCCTTGCCTCCCTTGCAAAGACATGCATCCTGATCCTCCCTACTGCAAAAAAAAATTTAACCCGACTCTTGTTTACTATGATCCCACAGACAGTATGCTAATAGGAGTACACAGTGCAACCTGAGTTAATGGAGACGTATCTTTTCCTATTACCAAACGCCGGACTGCTGCAAATGCGCATACTGCATATCAACATTACAGAGGCATCTTGTATTTTATTTTGTATGCAGACATTCCTATCAGCTCAATCTTACCTAGGGCTTTCTGACAGTTAATAATCTAGACGTACCATTGCAAATCCAGAGCCGTCTTTTTGGATCATCGAAAATCTCGTATTATTACTGAGTTGTAACAAGTTTGTTGTCTACAGGCTTTGTAGAAACAAAAGCAATGGTAATTTTCAAGAAAATACAATACAGAGAGCACAGTTCAGAAGAGCTGTCTTTTTTTTTTTTTTTTAGATTGCAATAATATTCTTAATTTATACGGAAAATCTCCCTGCTGATAGAAATATCTTTCAAACCACCACAGCGTTTGAAGGTGCCTATTGTTCCTGCCTCTAGGACAGTTGATCATTCCTCCTGAGATCCTCAGATGGCTGAATCTGTCAGTATTGGAGCTCTTCTGTATTGCTGGAGTGAGGAAAAGAAACCAGGTAATACCTGCATCCTATAAAAGCTGACTTGATTGCACTGGATGTAGAACAGGAACAATTCTTGTAATTTGAGGAGAAATGGGACTGCTAAATAACACGTCAGCCAAAGAAGGGCTCTGTAACTGAAAAGGAAGGTATTTTTAGCCTGGGGAGATGTTTGTTTGCGTTGCTCCATTATCACACTTCCTTGCTTGCTTGCTTGCTTGGCTTGCCTTCCTATTAGCCATTTGTTCCTGGGTTTTGATACACTTCTTTCTTTCAGCACCTCAGTGCAGGATATGGGCAATACACCCACCTGTGATACTTCACCTGTGGACCTGGGCCTGTTTTGCTGTAGTGACTCCAATGAAGTCAACAAGAAAGTGATTATACTGAGCTTAGATTCAGCTCGACTCAGCTCAGTTCAGCAGTGGTGCACAAGTGAATATTCATCGTATCTAATATTAGATATCTGATTTTTTTTTGTCTAATCTTCGGCAGAGCATGGAGAGAAAGGTATACACAGGGAACAGTTCACGTTATCCTGAGCCGCAAGATACGAATCACCCTCTGACGGTTCCTCTTTCTAACCTCTGACTTTAAAGTGAGATGAGGTGATTATCTTTTACTTAAATAACACGGTCCATCTATAAATGGCTGTAAAGCTTAGTGTGTGTAGGAAGATTGAGGTAACACCAGCGTGTTGAAAACACTTAAAATTACAAATTGGCATAGACCGTTGTTAAACTTATCTAGGTTCACTAAACTTCCCTTTGAATTTGGCCGTAAGTCAATTATGACTAGTAGATAGTGAATGAAATGAAGAACAGCTGTGCCTTCATAACATAAATCTCTTAGACAGGGGAAATCATTCAATCAAGTTAGTGAGAAAATTAGCATCTTTACGTTTCATTTTCTCTCTTTTCTCTCAAAGGAGTTTCATTAGGACTGACAGAACTGATGATACTGGATTTGCAGACCAGGGACTTGCCATAGTTGATCTGTGGAATCATGGATGCGCTTCAGACTTAGCTTCTGTTGACAATTGAATCTGGTCTACCATTAAATTAATTATTTCAGATTTTCTTTGAATTGTGCAGCTGTGATTAACATAGACAGTATGTTGCTGCCTACCTTGCTCATGTGACAGATCAGACTAAGAATGGAGAAATCATGATCCCTTCCTGCCTCAAGCAATTAATCAGCAAACTTCCAAATTCACTGTCTTGCTAGCTGACTCAGAGGCTGGAGACTCCAAGGCGTGGTTTCCTTCTTCCGATACACCGTGCCGTGAGATTTCAGCCATCAGCAGGCGTGGGTGCTTTCCTGTGAGGCAGATCATCCTTCGCAGAGGCACGCTTGGAGTCCCTCTGTGACCTGGTGCAAACAGGCTGTGGTGTTAGCAGTAGTAGTGTTGTTGCTGATATTATTATTCCAGCCTGTGCTTATAGAGTAGGTTACACTGTGACTCTTATGTGTTTCAATTATCTGGGAAGAGAACATTCCATTTGCAAACCAGTTATTTATAGGCTATAAAACACATATGCACATATTGTGGTATGATTTTACATTAGAAAACCTTAAATTGAATTTTTCCCGTGTCCTTTCAAAGTGTGAAATGAAATGAATTTAACATGCATACTAATAAGATTCTGCTTGCTTTCTTTAGAGAAAGCATGTACTTTTAAAATGCTCTTTCTAATATTCATTCTTCCACCCACTAGGTCATTCCTTTCATTAACAGTGGTTAAAACTAAGCCTCTGTGCTTGTAAGCTTGCCCCGTGTGGATGAAGTCACGTCTTACTAATGGTAGTAGTTTAAAATACCGTATTGGGAAAACCTAGCTATCTAAGAAACGGGTTCACAGATGGACAGATAGAAAGACGGATGAAAAACATTACTCATCTTCATCTCTAAAGCCATGAACAATCACAACTGTTCTACAGTTCAGGATCGAGTGCCCTAAAGCAAAACTAGGTATGTGTTTGCAATTTAATATGTTTTCATACTAGCAAAGACATTCTGATGTATCAGGAAAATATAGCATGTTATGTGATACTTCCAGCAACGTGCTTGTATCTTTTGGCTGCAGCAATGGTCCATATGTTTGACATCCTTTATGTAACCCAGTGATACATCATTAATTGTAATTTCATGCCAGGGCGATTGGTAGGCTCTGTGGGCAATGACAACAACTACTGCCTCCTAAAATTCTTTGATAAACTATGGGGAAATTTTCGTCTGTCCCTATAATCTAAGAAAATACGTAGTATTCATGGAGTATCACATCCTTGTGCTTTAAAATGAAAGCAGCCTGGCTGTGGGTGAAAAAAATTGCTTCATAGGGAGCTGCAGAAAGGACAGAGAAATATGTTTCTTTAGAATCTGAGAATTATTTCCTGTGGTAACCAGATCTGCTATTAATTTAAAATTCAGTCCTCATTTATTAATCTGCAGTATCCTCTAGGGGATTTTTTTGTTAATAGTCACTAGCATCCCTCAAAAACCAAACTAAACCCCTTTCTTTTCCCTGGTCCTCAGTTTTCTCATACACTTTCAAACTCTTAACCTTGACAAGGACTCGATACTATTAGATGCGTAAGGAAGCAATCAAACCTCTCACGCTACTGGATTCTGCCTGGTTGTTGGTACATATGAAGTCCACAGCACCAAGGATTTTCTGAAGCCTGTGAAAAACTGTTTTTTTTTCTTTTTTTTTTCTTTTTTTCTTTCTTTCTTATACATCTCAAGTGTTTCAAAACTTTGGATACAACTGTAAGTCTGTGAGGAGAAGTCAGCAGGCTGGATGGCAAATGGAACTTCAGACAGAAAAAGGGGGTTTGGGAGGTAAAGGGCAGCCAGATTTAGGCTTATGGATGTGGTTCCCCTAGCCCCAAATGATTTGCTTCCTGTTAAAGCTTAAAGCATTTGTACTTGCTCGATAGTTACAGGTGAGGTAATGACTTTAAGGGTGCCAATTTGCACTGACTGAAGATTTGTCCCTCTATTTCCAAACTTGTTTTCCAGCTGTCATGTTGGTCTGCGCTAACACAGTTCGCTGACTGTGTTCTCACGACTTCTTTTGTTTAAAATATAAAGGTTTGCTTCATTTCATGAACAGATGTTGCCACTAAGAGAGAAAAATAATGCTAGGCACACAGTCTTAGCATGACCGTAAGGATGTACCAATTCAATGCTAACTATTATAATACAGATGCTTACCATGTCTATGTCTGTAGTTGCATGCCTGAAAGTGCTATGTGGTTTCCAAGCAGGTTCATTAATTTACTAGCCTGTTAAGTTAACATGAAAAGCAAAGAGAACAAACTGGTTTGGGTTTATTTATTGAATTAAGTCCAGAAAATGCATCTCTCTTCTTTTATGGAGTGGCTGTGGGCTGAAATGTGACATACCTTTGGGAGAAACAAATCAAGGATTATTTAAGTGGTTGTTTACTTCAAGAAATGCAAAACATGCTGTTTGAGAAGCTGAATCATTAAAACAATTGCAATGGGACAGAGTGCTTTTCACACTGAGATGAAAGTTTTTACATAGATCGCCTAATCTGGTTATACCATATTTTCCACCAAGGTATCGGATCATCGAGGTGTTGAACTTGAATTCCGTATAAGTTGCCGGTCAGACTGACCCACAGCTAGATACTTCATAATCTTTTACAAAGAGATACTATCTTAAATTAATTGTAATATTACACAATTGTAGTTACCCTCCTGTGTTTCCTGGAACTGGGTGTATATGGGGGGGTGGTGGTGTTTGCTCACAATATTTAATTTTATTCCGAGGGGAGGAATTTTGTACTTTGCTTTGAGGACGGGTGAGGTTCGTGGTTGTTTCCACCCTCATGTGGAAGAGTGCTCCAAAGCTCCTTCTGTCAGCATAATTGCCTGCCTAGCCGGGAGCTCCACCACCCCTGAGGAGCGGCTCACACGGTGAGAAATTACTGTCCCTGAAGTAACCTGGGTCTAGGGCTTTGAAGATTAGGATTAGAACAAGGAATACGATCTAGCATTCACTCAAGAGCCAGCGTAGTGTTCACAGCACTGGGAGGATGTACCAAAATTGTCTTATTTTGCTTAGCAAGCAGAGTGACGAGTTTTGATCAGCTGCCCGTTGAAGGCTATCGTTGGCACGGCCAGCGCAGAATACTGTAACTGTGGAGCCTGGAAGCCATGAATATGTACAAAGCTACTGCCAATTCAGCATCTGAGAGGATGTTCATAGGAACAGCCTGCTGGCTCATCGTGGATGGAGAATTTATTTCTGACAGATTTCATACTTGGGAGGATGTCAGCTAACCCTGAGGCCGTGAAGTCTCTTGACGGTCGGAAAACAGACCTCTCGTTTGAGGACATCATCATGGCTTTGGCTAGTTCTTCCAAATGCTACCCTTTTCCTTCTAACCTCACTTCTGTCTTGTTCAGATTTAGTTTCAGCCAGCTGAATTTCAGTTCCGAAGCTGATCTCCTGTAGGCACTAAGGCAGATGGGAAGCAGTGCTGTTAGGCTATGATGTGAAAGATGGTTTGAACTGAGAGTCAGTAACACACTGTTCACGGCAGTGTTTCAAAAATATCTCCTGGTAGTTTTACATGTATGGCTACCAGAATAAAACAGAAGACTGGAGAAGTTCCCCAGCAAGGGGCCCAGATAAGAGGTATCGTTACCAGTCGCAAACATTTTGGATCATTCACAGTGGAATGATTTGATCTGGCTTTGTGCAGTTCGCTTGTGGCTGCGTGACGCTGCGTGCGATGGCTAGTACGGCCAACGTAGCTGCAAGACTCAACCGCAGAAGTATGGGAATGTTACCACAGCGTAGGAGTAGCATGCTGTAAATATAAAAACCAAGCTGAATTGTTCCCTAGCGTTCCCTCTCTCTTAAATATGGTTTGAACCTCATTAACAAATGATACGATGGTGGTTTTATGTGAAATTAGTTAATTGCCCTTTGTCACAGTTCCCTCTGGGAGGTGGATTGCAACAAAGGGAAAGTATTAACAATCACATACAAAAAGCTGTTCTGCCATCTGTTTGTTTATTTTTACAATTCTGTATGGTTTTCTGTCTGAGGAAAAAAACTATTAAAACTTGTTAAAGTTTTCATTTCTTCATCTATTTGCGTTTCAAATAAATATGGAGTAATCTGAGATGTAACATTGACAATAATATAATAAACTGATCAAAACAGACAGGAAAGGATGTCTTAAAATATCAGATTTATTTATAGATAGTCAATTTTCAGTCCTTGCAGACCTACAAGTCAAGAATAAATTGGATGGGATAGAATTTTGTAAATATGCTAAGTAAAGAAATTGCTTCCTGTGAGTGCTAGTCTCTTCATTTCTGTATCTAGAACAATCACTGAGGAACTGTTGATTTGAAAAAACAAGGAACAAGCAATGTTACACTTCTGTAGCGTTATCTTCTTCCACAGGGGAAAAAAAAAGGAATTTTGGAGGTATATGTACAGGAAATGTTTAGCTCTTTTCTCAGAAAAAGAGATTTAGGTCTCACTGTGAGGGAAGGGACAAAGTCAGATCCATCCAGAGATGAGGAATCCGATGAAATATCATGTTATAGGCCTAGTGTTGTCTCACCTGGATGAATGTATGTTGTTCTTGTCCCCTGATGATGAAAGTTAGAGTTTTACTAGTTGGCAGAGCTGCTTATGAAATCCTGCAGTGGAAAATAAAAGAAATGTTTCCCTGCACTTCATGCAAGCAGTGGTCTGTTGTAAAGAACAGCGGGGTAAGGTCTGAAATGGCTGGGGGTAATAAGCATGCAAATCTGATATGAGTCCCAAAGTCCTGAGAAAAGACCTGCAGAAAAAGAAATGAATCTGCTAACCTGCAAAGCAGAGATGGTCCAGAATTTTCTTAAGCACCCCTGAAATCAGAGATGCCAAAAAAGTCTTCCCAGCCCTGCCGTCCCTTGCTAAACACTGTCACTACAAAAGCTTCTGTCGGCTATAGTACATGTCTGTGAGCTATGCTCTCCACTGATTTTACCTACTGAGTCCAAATAATTGCAGGCTGCTTGTTTGTGCTTCTGTTTTGTGTCTAGTGGGGCCAGATGAAGGGACTGTTAGCCCTGTGGAAAAACAAGGCACTGCTGTTTCTACCTGAATCACATTCTTCAAAGACTAGATGTACGTCTAGCT
>JAVKLA010000017.1:5243172-5266936 GCA_034782735.1 Sagittarius serpentarius | reverse complement strand
AGCTGTATGATTTGGGGGAAAAAAAAAAAAAGGGGTGGGGGGTGGGGAAGGGGTGTCCCGTACAACAGATCATCGCCGGTCTGTGCACTGAACAGACACACATCACACAAATCAGAGTAGGACTTCATACTGTTAACAAGGAAAGCATTTCTCAGATTAATAACTGAGAGTAAAATTTACCTCGCTGAAGCACTGGAAGGGCAAGACAAGGCTCACGGAATGAGAATGGATTGCAGGGTTAACAGAGGCACCCTCACAGGAGGGAATTACTTATAGACTACAAAATAACTGTAATAAATTTGAAGAGATTTGAGGACAATTCTGGGAATTTATCAAACCTTGAAAATAGGCCATGTATGTAAGCACAAAAGATTAATACACTCTAACCCTGGCCTCTGCCTCTCCTTTCTTCTCTCTGACGTCATGCTTTGGCACACAAGCGCGAAAAAAGAAAGGCAGAGTTTCAGTGGTTCATTTCCAATACGAACAGGAAAAAGTAAATAGCAATTTGAATAGTGCTTCTCTACAGAGATCATACTTCTCATTCTTTTATAAAAAATACCCCGTATTTATTCCTGTTTCATATTTATTATCAGTCTGCTTTACTTGCTCTTTCTGTATTTAGTAGAATCAAATTAATTAGGATTTGGTATTCAGAAATAATTTTAGGGTGGCTGGGGGTTGTATATCAATGGATTTCACCATGATAAGCCATGTGTGGGGAAGAGTATGTTGCAGTGTAGTTGCAAAAGCCGCTTGGAATCAGTCTTTGCTTTGAGAGGAGGTGTCCCATAATGATGGTCACTCTGGTCCCATGTGCAGCGTATCTTCTTCCGACTATTTGCATCTGATTCCTGAACAGAACAGAATGCAAGTGGCACTGTAAAGATGTACAACACATTGGATTGTGTAAAGTTGATCTTGACATCATTTCAAAAGATTTGGCCGAGATCCTGTCCACCTGATTTTAGTGTTGAGTAGTTCACTGGAACGGCCTTTCTTTCCATCAGCTACTGAGGAAGCCCAGAACAACCAAAATCCTAACCCAATTATGTCCCTGGTATTAGTTTAGACGAATTCTATCTTCACAGCTTAGCTCAGCACGGCAAAACAAGCGGGCTGCGTGGCTGAGGATACACAAATAAAATACAAATTTTATGCAAGACAAGTGGCATACTAAGAAGAAAAGTGAGCTCAGCAAATGGTTCAAGAAACAGCGGACACAAACAGCAGTGACGTCATGTCAGCAATGACTCCAGCTGGAAACACGTAGAGAAGAATAATCAAAAGTCTCTTCATTCCCATAGATCTCCTTTAACTAATTCAGAGTACACGCTGGATAGACAAGTTATTCTTTTCATAGTCCATTAGAAGGCAGGGATACAGACAGTACTATAAAACACATTACATTTTCTTAGGAGTCAGTGTATATTTCTGGCAAAAAAGATGTGCTTTTTATACATCACTTCTGGTATGGAACATGCCACTTTATAACTAGATACTTTAAAAAGTACAGGACTGAAATGGAACCGAGGTGCTTACATCCAAAAATAACCATCCAACTGCTGCCTGATCTTGGTTTAACCCTAAACTCCATGTCTTTACTTGGCTTCGTAGTCTCCCCTTGCCCGCAGTAGTACATCTCTGCAAGGCCAAGTGTCTTGAATGCATAAGATCAACTGGAGTCAGAAACTCCATATTCTTCTAGGGTCCCTGAAAGGTCTGATCTATACGTTTTCTTAACATGCTAAGCTCCTTTAGCAAGCAGTCTTTAAAAAGATCAGAGTAACTCTGCTTCCTATATTAGGCAACTGCTGTATTAGTCACTCAGAAGTGGAAGAACCTGCATTTAACTGATTCTTCAACCTGAAGAAATTCAAACCACTTGTTCCAAAAGGCTGCCCTGAGCACGGAGCATTCATCTATGACAGCTGGGGGAAAGTGCAGGTGGAATTAAAGGTGAAGGGAGGCTTTTCCTGTTGGACCGGAGGTATTATGCAGCAATGAATTTATGATTCATGTGGCAGAGAGTGCAGAAAGGCAGATAGGACAGTCCAACAGCTCCACTCCCTCTTCCCATGAGTCTTTTTAAAATATTGGATAAATGCTTCTAACACCCAGAAGAATACCTTAGCCTCCATGCTTACAGATTCAAGTCGTCTTTTTTTCCTGTTCTTCCCTGCTGCCCCCCCCCAGTTTAATTTCATTTAAATTAATGTATTATGTAAATTAATTTGAAGGGTTGCTATAAGTTTTCTTGGCTTACACTGGCATTCAGCTACATGCCACAAGATAATTACAAATAGGACAGAAAAACTGGCAGCAAGGAGCAGTAAACAAATACAGAGCAGGGAAAAATCCAACATTGCTTTAGGACAGAGTGACATTTCAGATGTCAGTGGAAGCTGGACTATTAAGATCTGTTAGCCGGGAACTCCCCGTAGGAAAAAAGATTACACTAAATAATCAGAGAGTCATGTAATAATTTAGGCTGAAAGGGACATCTGGAGGACATCTAGTACAACCTCCTGCTGCTCGAAGCAAGGGTAGCTTCAAAATTACACCAAGTTGTCCAGGCCGTGTCCAGTTGAGTTCTGAATATTCCCAGTGATAAAGTCTACATAGCCTCTCTGGGCAGCCCGTTGCAGGGTTTAAACACCCTCAGGGTGAAGAGTCTTTCCCACGTATCTGGTCTGAATTTCCTTCACTGTAACTTGCAGCCATTGCTTCTCATCCTGCCACTGCACTTTTGGCTCCATCTTCTCTATCACGGCGTTTGGCTCCATCTTCCCTATTACCCTCTTTGGGCAATGGAAGGCTGCAGTCAGATTCTTCCCTCTCCCTCTCGTCTCCAGGTCCTTCAGGCTCTCCTCACACGTCCGATGTCCACCCTCCTAAGCATTTTAGCATGCTTCCTCTAGACTCTGTCTAGCTTGTGGATACCTGTCATTCACACTAGTGCCCCAAACCAGGCATAATATTCCAGAAGCAAGCACACAAGTTCCAGGAAGACGGGAATAAACACTTCCCTTAATTTGCTGGCTATATCCTTAATAATGCAGCCCAGTATATGATTAACCTTCTTCACCACAAAGGTGCATGCTGACGCAAGCTCCGCCTGTCCCTCAGGACCACCAGGTCCTTTTCTGCAGAGCTGTCCCTCCGGCCCGTCAGCCCACAGCCAGTACTGTTGCACCCTTTATTCGATTCCAAGTGTGAGGTGGCGTTGCCTTGGTTGAATTTCATGAGATTTTTGTCAGGCTGCTCCTCCAGCTTGCTGAGGTCCCTCTGAACCCCAGCGTATCAACTGCTGGTCCCAGTCATTCAGACCTACCGGATCTTACAGATATATACATAATTTAATACTTGAATTCTGATATCTGCATAATTCAAGGGCCTCTGGAAATGAAAAATCCACAATGAGATATAGTAATAACAATTAACAATAAAAGGTTTTGACTGAAAGCTAAAGTATATTCCAAGGGAAAGGCCATTTTGGTAGGGTAGAAAAATGTTCAGTAAAAACAGGTATCTATTAGGCAAAGGTATGTTTAACTTTGATTTTCAGGGAGTGAAGGGCCTTGTTTTACCTTTGTGTGTGTGTGCGCGCCGGTAACATTGATATGTTTCTTTGATTTGGCCTCAGTTTAGAACTACATTTTGTCAATGTCTCTGCTCATGTTATTTTAGTTCAGAATGTTTCTGACCTTTCCTTTAGATTTCTTAGTTTCTAACTAATCACACACCCCCCTTGTAACAGCTTTTCTGTAGTGCCTTCAAATTACATCTCATCTACTACTAAGAGATCCTCTGCAAATTGATAATAGACGATGGAAATGTTTTTCCAATATCAGAAAGTAGTTCTACATCTCTTCTTCAGGGTTTTATCCTTAGAAGCAGCTCTGGATATTACAGTCAATTTTGTTAAATAAGACAGCACTTTCAAATCAGATCAACCCATTTGTAGTCTAAGTCTGAATGTTGGTACCCTTCTTTTGAGAAATCTGAAAAAACAATTTCTATTAAATTTACAAATGTCAATTTTCAGCTGCCTGAGAACA
Source organism: Sagittarius serpentarius (assembly GCA_034782735.1). Classification (NCBI taxonomy): domain Eukaryota; kingdom Metazoa; phylum Chordata; class Aves; order Accipitriformes; family Sagittariidae; genus Sagittarius; species Sagittarius serpentarius. The sequence goes on along the minus strand of JAVKLA010000017.1, from coordinate 5,262,875 downwards.
GCCACCTTGTGCTATTTTTGGCACTGTGGAGTATCACATCCAGCTTTCAGCTCCTGTTCCAGAAAGGTTTGGGTCTCATGTTTATTCTGTGGCACATCTTCCAGATCTGTGCAATCATCTCACATACAGCAGGAGATCTGAAAGGGTACTAGGTATTTGTTGAGCTAAGTGAATCAGGCTCTGACTGCGCTGGCTACATCTCCGTTCGTTACAACGGAAGCCTAGACGCCTAACAGAGATCTAGACAACTGTGTTGCAGACAACTCGAGGGGGATTTACTTTCAGATTAAAACATGTTAATGTAGGTGTCTTCAAGTCGAAGCTGACATGTGAGTTAAGTTTACAACTCCTTTTACAGATAGTGGAGATTTAGGCCTTGACTGAGTTGCCTGCGCACTAGATGACTATCTAGTACCACTTAAGAGCCTTTGGGTGCTGCCTTACTTCCAGCTGCCTCTCTAGAAAAGCGTAACTGTCCAATAGGTCCCGTGACATGGCCTTGTAAAACTGTATTCGATATCCTAGTATATCTCACATGCTACCAGGTGCCCATTTTAAGGCAGCTGAATCAAGCCTGTAGACATTGTAATAAATGAAGATCAAAGAACTATTCAAGGGATCATAAAACACACACTGGAGGCTTTCTGGACAAAATCTGACTGCTAGAGATAGCTGAACTGAATCTTAGCAATAAAGTTGCAAATACAAACCAAATGACCGTTCTTGGTATCTGCCACAACAAACATTTCACGTGCACAAATGTGTGCGGTGTATTTTTAAAGGTAACCTCAGGCACAGAATAATATTTTACATTGTAGAATTTTTGTCTTTGCAGATATAATCATATAGTTTTCTTTTACACAGTTATTCTGTTTTTTTAAGTCTGTGCAGAAATCTTTTTTTTTTTTTCTATACTGACCTGTGTACTGACAAACAGCACACAGATTATTACAGTTTTATCCATATGTCCTCTGTACACTGGAGTAATGAACCTACTAAGATCTTCTTACAGCCTTTGACTTAAGGATACTTTCCTATGGACGTGGCCTGGGGGATAATTTTGATATGTTTACTCTTTGGCATCATCTATTGAGAGCATCCCTGTCTCTGTGAGATGCCTTTTTTATGATTGCCCTGTGTTCTTTCGCATGCACGCTCTTTTCAAGACCTTTTGATCATTTTAAACCCAAACAGGGTATACATACTTCTAGCTCCAGTGCAAGTTCCATATATCAGCACATTTTTCATGCTCATACTGTAAAAGCTACAGCCTTCTTCCCTGTATTAGAATATTGAATCAGAATTTTTAGGTGAAATGAGGTGAAATGTGTAACATCCAGTTCAGATCATATGCTGTTTTAGTGGGGATAACTTTTTTTCTGACCACAGTAAATCTAGAGCTTTAATGAGTTATTTTCTGCCAATTGTATTTTTCTTAAAGCAATGCTGTTAACATCGCTTCTGGAAGCACATTGACTTGTACACCCATATCCAGCTTGAAATTACTGGCTGTCCTATTTGTTTTTAGGAGGGTATAGTCATGCAAGGCAATGCTGCCTATTACTCCTCCAAGGAGTTCTGCTTAACTAGAATTGATCTCGTCACTCCTTGCACATGCAGTTCATCTTCTGCTGATGCATAATCCTTTGCAATTTTGACTTTTTTTTTTTTCTTTGGAAGGCATTGCCATGTCTCGTTTTAGCAGACTGTCATTTGAGTTCTGTCATATGATACTGTACAGCAAGTGTCTGTTATCCTCCCATATTGGACACTTTTGCACCCACAGCATCAGATCAAATAAGCTTAGCTATATGACTATTTTATCTTAGCACAATCTTGAAAAAGTACTAATTTTAGGTAGTTTCCATCTCTGTAGATTTTTTCTTTTTCCTTTTTTCATTCTTTCCAGCTGTTGTTTGGTCTCATATCAAGAGCTGAAAAACCTCCAAATTGTTTTTTCTTTCATTGAATAATTTTTTTTTCAGTAACTTGAGTGTGATTTTTACCTTCTTTTTGTACTTTTCAGTTTCATCTATATTGACAGCCTAATTCACTCTTGGGCTTTTTGAAAAGCCCTATTTTGCTAGTAAAGATGATGTGAAATTGTATTAATTGTTAAAAAAATAAAACTGAACTATAAATGTGACCCTAAGCTGAGTAGTTTAGATGCCTAGCTTTCTGATATCCGTGTTACAGTGGGCAAGTCCCACTGTGCATGTCTTGTCCAAACTAGTTATTAGGTCTTCTTTCATAGTGAAAGGAGAGTGCTCAGATTCTCCATAAGATAATTCAGCTTACCTGTGTGGGACCTTAGTTTAGGATGAGTTTAATGACTCTGTGGTGTTGAATCCCACTGATGTCCTCAGAAGTAAAGCCAAAATATATTTAGAGGTCACCTTGTCGAAGAAATTTATATCCTTTTTCTTGCTAGTGTTGGTTTGGTACAGCATTGCATATGGTAACAGCATTTAAAACGTATGCAATATAACCACTATCAAGTGCTGTATAGGATAGGCTTACTCTACAAAATACTGTATGGTGTAGGTGTAAACTTAGCACTCTCATAACTAAATAGCAAGAACGAGAAGTCTGCAACTGTCATGGGTGAGTGATATAGGTGGCTTAAAGAATCACCGTCAAAGGTATTAGCAAAAGTGATTTTAATATGATGTTGTAAAAGCGAGACTTAATAAGGTTCGATGGCAAGGTTCACTCTATTAATTAGTGCATGCAAGAAACATGGAAGAAAACTGAGTTAGAATCGATTTAAAATGATTTACACAGAGACCGGAGATGAAAAGGGTAAGGGAGACCCTCCCATTGAGTCATGAGGTTCAGAGGGAACGCCCTTGCTTTCTAAACTCCTGATGAAGCTTAGATGTGGCTAGGTCCAAACTTAGTCTCAGACTTGGTCAACAGTTTATGTCTAATGGAATTAATACAAAGGGTAAGGAAAACCTCCTGTTTAGTCACGAGGTTCAGAACGGACCCCCTTGCTTTCTAAACTCCTTCTCAGAGAGGAGTCTAGGTGTGGCTGGATCCAGACTTAGTCTCAGGCTTGGTCAATGGTTTACAGCTAATAGAATTAGACACATGGATTTCATTAGTATTAGTTCAGCATGCTATCTGTCACTTCCCGAGGATCTGTTGTGAAAAAGGGGTCTCTCTGCCTTGGGTAAGGAAGGATCTTTTAGCCTCTGGTAAGGAATCTCAAACCTTGAGAGGCGTCCCCTGCTCAAGGGGAGAGTCACCTGGCGTGCAGTCTAGTTGCAGTTCAGGGAGAACTCAAATTGGGCTCATCCAATGATCCATCATTGGTAAAAGGTCTCTCTGCATCGAGGAGCAACCTTGAGAGGCGTCCCAGCTCAAGGGCAGATCACCGCCACGCAGCCACGCTGCCTAGCAGGGAGAGCCCAAAGAAGGCTCACTGAGGCTGTCCTGTTTGTGGGATAAAGTGGTTGGCTTGTAGGCAAATTGCATACAAAGGGAGAGGTACGCGCGAGACTCCTTGCACCCGCAACTTTCTTTGTTCCTTGATAAATGAGTCTTGGAAAACCCACCCGCTATTCCTGCGCAAATCGTGTGATCAGCGTTCCAAGCCCATATGCATCGATGCTCACTGTGTCACCCTGCTCCTTTGTGGCTTTTCTGGAGGGGTTCTGGGACCGGCTATGGCTCAGGCCTTCACCTCCTTTGGAGCCTGTACCAAAACGCTGTCAGTTTGGTTAAGGGGTGGAGCGCATCCATCACAGTGACATAATTGGACAAGAACAGTACCTGCCTTCCTGCGTAATTCCCTATCTGTTGTCTGTAGGTGGAATTCTCTATCTCAGTGTCTGCTGCGCAGTTGTAATTAGGGGTGTGTACGTCAGTTTTGAATGCTCTCACTCGAAATCAAGTACAACAAACCAGCCAATCTCAGCCTATTTGAAAAATACCAAACAGTTCTTTTAGTATTCCTAACCATTCTGAGAATAGAAGAAATGGCAGAGGGTTTCTGCAAAAGGAGAAGAGAAAATGGTTTTAACTAAAAAGAGTATTTAGAAAACGGAAGTTCTCTGTATTTCACATTTGTTTGCAGCAATTATTATACCTGCTTTGGGCAGCTGACTTGTTGAGAGTGAATTACTGAATTAAGTATCAGAAGATCCAACTTCAGCAATGGTTCTCAGGGGCAGATGTGTCTCCAGAGATATTGACTTCTTAATAGTTACGGCATTCTTTTGGTTTGAAACTGAAAAGAGAAAAGAAAAAGGAGCTAGAGTAGATCTGAATATCACAAAACCTGTGCATAATATTTTCAAATCTTAATAAAGATGTAGGTTTTGACACCAGAACATGAAGTGGTTTAAAGAAAAAAAATCTGAAATAGAAGTTACACAGTGTACACTGTCATTATCAATATAAAACTGGAGTCTTTCATATTGATAAAGTGTGCTTTTGGAGATGTCAGTGTTCTTTTGGAGATGATCCACCTGAATGGTTCACACAAAGAACAGCTGTTCAGCAATAGTCAAAAGCTTTCTGAAATACATGAAATATTAGCTAACCTGAGAATGTTTGTCAATTAGCTAATATTACGGTGAGTGCTCAGTCACAGTTTGTACTGTTCTGATCTCTTAAAAAGTAGTCCAATGATACCTAGGAAAAACAATGTTGGTCTGGGTGCATTTTTGGTTAATTATCATATACACTTGCGCAGCAACAAAATTAACCATCAGAATGATAAACTCTAACAATATACACAAGCTGAAGATCTGCCAACAATCTTCCAGCAAATCTGAAGCAGAATTCCAATGGCCAAAGTCTGTTTCATCAGGAAAGTCACACTTCAAAATTACTTTTTTGTAAGATAACTTGACCACAAATGTGTTATAAAATCAATATTGTGTGAAATTAGCAAGGTGTAATACTGGTATTCTTTGAACTCTTCCAAGCAAAACTATGTAGTTTAATCATTCTTAAAAAGCTTCTGATTTAATAGACAGTTAGAAGTATTAGAATGATCTGGTTTGGCTAACCCTGCATAAAAGGATCAGATTTCTATTACCTTGCTACTTATGCTCCTTCCCCAAATTAAGATATCAATCCAAGTAAAACTGAGTAGCTGAGAAACATCTCAGGCTGTGGCCTGGAATGGAGAATGTACAGGGAGGAAAAACACAAATGAAATTACAGTGCAACTTTATGTTTATCAAATAGTTTGCTGCCAGAACAAATTGACCAGAAATAGCATGTTGATCCTAATTCTCAGCTGGCCTGCCTCTGCCAACTTCCTAACAGACTAGTGTAATACATATATTTACAGAGCAAATGTTGGAATGCACAAATATGAATTACGCTCCGGCAGAAAATAAATGAGAGCTGAGAAACTGACCTCTTTAGTGTGTGGCAGATTAAAAGAAAAAAAAGAGCCATTTTAAACCATTTCTTAAAAAAAAGAATGTGCAATTCTTGTCAGGTTTACCTCTCTTTTACAAAACAAGGTGATTAGTACCTGAAGACAACGTATAAACCAACATGAAGACAACACATAAGCCAAAGATGCTTCAAAATGGCAGGCTATTTTCTTTGGCTGTATTGCCATAATTTCTATTAGTTTCAGAGGTATATTAAAATAAATTTTTAGTTAATTAATGGTACTTAAAACCCAGTAAATTTGAAATAGGTTCAAGTACTTAATGAGCACCCATGTAAAAACATTAAAAAGCAGCCACTGATGTGATCAAAGATTGATAATTTACAAGTTCGTTCATGACTATAAGGCCTATCTGAATCTGGCTTCCAGGGGTGTTTGCTTCGCTGCCAGACATGCGCTCCCAGTAGCATCTCTGAAAATAATCATAAGGAAGTATGATAGTCATCAGTTAGCACAGCCGCAATCCCAGGGCACTTCAGAAAATGTTTGCATTTGTGATTTACCCAGCCTGGTAAATATCAAGTAGCTCAGCTGAGGTCAGTGGAACAGTTTAGAAACTGCAAATTACTGCAACTGTTGTCTGAAACTTAGTTGGCGCTTTGGTTTGCTGCACTAATAATTATTTTCAGAGACCTTCACTTCACTGTATTTAGTCATCGCTGGTGAAGGCAGTTCTACTGGCAGCTAGATACTCCTAATGTTGCCTATCAATATTACACAGCCTATTGCTGAAGTGTTTTTTAAACAAGTTATTTGCTTAACATGAAGTACTTTTTATGCATTAGTTCATTATAACACACATCTATAACTTTAGTCTATGTTTTCAGGATTTCAGCAGAGGATGACAATGCATTTTAAGAACTCACGCAACAGAAATAAAGCTGTACAAAGAGCCTAGGTTTGAGTAGCTAAGTCCAGAGTTACAATAAGTCCACCTATGTCCATCCCCACGTGGATCTTCTTCCAGTACACTTCATTAAAGCGTTGTTAAATATTCTCTCTCTTTTATATTTTACCCGGGAGTGACTGAAGATGCACCATATGGAAATGTCTTAGTATTTTCTGTGAGGTTAATAGCAAGTGTCTGTCCCCACATCACTTAAGAGAATGTAAGCGCATGTGCTGAGTGAAGTCTGATGTTCAGGTCAGTGTTATGGTGTTTACAGAGACTGAAATCAGGAAGAATGACAGCAAAGCTGGTGCTTTAGACACAAAAATTAGGCATCATCATAAATCACTTTTACTCCAGAAGAAGTAAACAGAGCCACAGCACTTATTTTTATGCTGTTAATCTGGGAATATTGTTTATTTAGCTTTAGTTGGTACAAAACTGTTCTGCTGAAATGCTAAATCGAGGTTTACAGAAATGGCTGGGAAATTAGATGTCATTATCTTCAGGTCTTGCTCTTTCTCCTCTGCAAGTGCAACCATCTGCAAACAACAGCTCTCCAACAAAGACTCTGATGATGCACACAAACAAGATAGATTAAAAAGTTTGAATGAGTGGATTCTAGTCTTTACGCCCAGGGTAGATCATGAACTGTGTGATCTAATTTTAGTGCAAAGGAATCTTCAGACAGTGATGGCACAATGAGTCATCCAACCAAACCACCATGTTGTCAGATAATACTGGTCTGCTTATTTAGGTATCATTATTTTTTTTGGTAGACATTGAATGCTAGAGCAATTGGCATGTTTTCTCTGGGTCTATAATATTTATTTTTTATTACTGCCCTGGTGTGGTAAAAGATCTTAGCAGTATTACTGTGCTGTGAATGATTAATAAGCTAGCTACACAAAAGGATATAGGTACCACATGTTTTTGCAATATTGCATGCTGAGCTTAGGTATCACAGACATTTCTCCCTCCTCAAGCCCAGTAACCTAGTGTTTAGGCCACACAAAAAAGGATAGACCAGGCTTAACGCTATCCCCTGCCAGAGGATCTCAAGCACACAATTGTCACTGCTCCAAAGAAAGATCTGCTACAGGAAGGAAGGCTTCTTGACTGGGCTATTGTCAGCTCTTAACGACCAGTCTAAGAGTTGCTGGACCAAAGATGAGGCATGTTCTGGCTACCCTGCTTCCTGCTCCAAGAACAATTCATGCTTTTTAAGCAATCACTATTTACTTAATTAAAAAAAAAAAAAAATCCCTTCAGGCCATTCCTTAAAGAAAGGATTAGCTGCTAGGGTGAAGCCTCTTCTAAGAGCTGTACCTCTTAGATGGAGTTACTCAAAGGCCTTAAATGAAATGACACAGTCTCTGCATCCCAGATGAACTTCTGGCTGAAATAATTCCTAGCTGTTCAGCCGTAGTAAAGATGGGGTGATTTGAAAATGCAGAACTTTTGCGTGTGAAGAGTAATTTAAAATGAGAAGTATCTCTGCAATTCAAGGGTCTCCAGGTTGAAAACAGAGCAGGATGGGGATTTTCAGGTGAATAGTTCACCTAAGCACCTAAATTTCATCATAATCCCACTTTGGACTTAGTCTTCACTATTTATATATATCCAAAGTTGTTTATAATGTATCTTATTAAACCAGGCTAGAAACCATTCCGAGCACTGGACTGTCCACCACGGGACAACGCTGGCACACGTCCATTATTAAACTGTCTCTTGTTCTCAAAAGTATAATTATTTTATATCCCCCTCTACAACATAATCGCATGTACCAATATCTATTAACTATGTATGTAATTAATTTTACAATATCTTTCAATACTTCACAGACACAGAGCACAAGTTTATCATTTATGACCATTGAATGATGCCCATAGACTTGAAGTCTGTTCAGCACCCACAGCTAAGGACCCCTTACCCAGTCTTTGGGTCTGCAGATGCTAGCCTCGTCCTGCTTCATCTCCCCTGTAGGTCTCTTGGATGATCAGTCTGTGCAGTAGCTTGCCAACAGACCCCAGTCTCCTGCAGCCGCTGGCTCCCTGACTTCAAGGTCCTTCAGGCTTGTGCCTTCTCACACCACCGGTTCTTATCTTCCTTGCCACCTAGTCCAACTTAAAGTCCTCTAGCACCCACACACCAACTCGGAATAGAGAGCACACCTCAGATAATTAGAAATAAAATGTAATAGGAATAGAGGATAGACTGTGGTAATCGAGTGCAGGGCTCAGCTGCCTGTTTTCACTCAACCAGCCCCTTGTATCCCATTTTCCCTCTATTTTCCCCATACTTGTTCCTTGTCAGTCCTTCTTGATCGCTGCTTTCCCCAGACTTCAGCCCTTCCCCTATACATCCAACGATAATTTTCACACAGTCTCCAAATTCTCTTCCCCTTGCATCCCATAATAAATTCTTTATCCACTTAGGGTTTAACCCCTTAAATCTGTATGGCATTCAGGAGAAAGAATCCTTGAGGCATCTTGGTGGGTTTCTCACCAGGGACAATGGTCTAATTCTCCTCCTGTGCTCTTAGGAGCAGCCAATACAGTATGCTTCACATTCACATATTCAATTACTCTTTCTTCTCTGCTTGGTACTGTTCCTTGAAGCTTAGTGAATTGGTATGAGACTTTATGCACAGGAGAGTTAGTTTCTAGATTTTTTTTTTTCTTTTTCGAAAGAAGAAGCTGAGCGTCTGTCTGCCATCCTGTGTTGCCATGCTTAGGCTAGCACCATTGCAGGGAAGCTGCACTGCTCATACTGAACGAAGCAGGCGGTTGTGAAGACTGATCAATTACATATGCAGGGTTCTTCAACCTCACTCGTCAAGCCATGCTCCATAGTCCAATTAACATAACTTACTACTTTTTAGGGCCTTATACTTCTATTTGTGTCTTTCCCTGGACAAATATTTTCATTGGATACTGTAGTTAAATTATATAAGAAGATATTTTTGGGGTCCTTTTTTCAAGTAGCTGCCAATAAGGCTGCCTTTGAGAGAAGTAGATTGACTGTTGTTTGCACTGGCCTTTATTTGACATTGGATACTGTCTGAACAGGATTACTTGGCAGGGTGAAAACCAGGTGCAGAATCTTGGTTATCTATATTTTCACAAACACAGTGTGATCCCAGCCTTTTTAAGTTGATATATTCAGTTGCAGATGCGCAGGATGCGTAAGGACTTCTTTTTGACACGTGGTGGTGAGGTGGAGTGGCAGAGACACTGCTGCTTTCTGCCCTGTGTCCTCGTCAAGTTCCCCAGGAATCTTTGCATGTCTGAATGGATTTCAAGGCTCGATAGAGAAATAAGAGAGAAACCTCACAAAGAAACCTCCGCTTAGATACTTGCACATAGTTCAGCATTGTGCAAACCTAACCTATGTCATTGCTTTAACTGAAACTAAAATTATAAAGTGGCCATTGGTTAACTTTGGAAGAACATTATAAAGAGAGCCAATAGTTTTGAGAGGGCCATATTCTGCTCTTTGTTACTCCAGCGTACTTTTGATATGACGGTTCACTTACAGGGAGGCAGCGCAAGTAACAAACTGTGAGAGTTTGGGATTTTGCCGCTTTAAAACAGGATTGCGTTTGTTAGATGCCCAGGAGAAACTGATGCTGCTTTGCTATGCAGGCTGGATAGGGATTGTTATTCAAATAGAGCAATAAAACTCTTGGTCAGATTTAACTAAACCATCTCTCTATGCAAACAATAGGGTTTTGTGCAATAACTAATCCACTCCATGAACTGATGTAAACTGGTGTATAGGAATACACAGTCTGATAAGTCACACTTTTCTAGGATCATTTACCAACCAACAGCCATACGACACTGTGGTGCTAACAGAAGGAAGGGTCATTGCAGAACAAGACAAGGCAAAACAACTTAAGAAATGTAACAAAAAGATATGAAAACATAAAGAGGAAATTAATTATCACCTTTCCCCTATGAAGCTGCCAAATATTAAACCTGATTTCTGACTTAGTTAAGTCTTCAAAAATACTGATCAAGTATTCTTTAGTCTGCAATCCACAGTATATTCAAACTGCGTATAGTACCGTTAACTGTATGTTAACCTTAACATGAGGGAGGTAAAGGTGGCAGGTAAAGCTGCTGTCACTGTTTTACTTAGTCCCATCATTTTAATAATGCTTAGCACTGTATAGGTTCAAAGCCAGGCAGATTTGTTCTTGACAGATCTTCCTTGTAAGGTGAGTAAATACCATTATCCTCGTATCACTGAGGAGATACTTGAGAAGGATTCTGAGTCACTTAAAAGCCAGATTCTGATTTCATCTTTTTTTTTCTGACATTGAGGGACATGTCTTCTTGGGTTATAGCATTAAAAGTTATGACTGGGATCAGGATCTAACCCCTGAGTGATGTGAGCAGGGCTGCACAGTAAGTCAGTGGTAAAGCTGATTCCCAGTCCTGAATCCCCTTCTGGCATTCATCTTGTATTTGCTGATATTCAACAACAAACCAGTTTCATTCTGCAAACCTCACTGCCTAGCTGCCAAAATGTCTAAGCACAGCGTGAGTACTTCCCTTTTAGCCCACACTCTATAATGAGAACTGGACCCTGAAAATGAAATAATCGGTGATGAGACGCACCTTACAAGGAGACAGTCATTTCCTTCAGTTTTAACGTGCCACTGAGTAGCTGCAGTGAAAAAAAGCACCAGTGCAGCTGGCAAACCTGCGTTGCTCTATGGTTTATTATAATGAAAAAGAACGGCACGCGCAGCTGCTTTGGGTTGTAGGCTTTGCCCACTAAAGCCTTTGGTACCTGAACGAGTACCCGGCGGCACCGTGGCAAGCTGGTATTGCAGTAGCCTGCTTCTCTTCAGCACGCAAGGAAGCCTTGCTGCCTCGTGCACCTGCGCTCTTGGCAAGCCAAAAGAGGGGCAGACTCAGCGGGGGGGGGGAAGAAAAAAGAAAAAGAACCTTCCCTGCAGGTTTTTGCTTGTACTCTTGACATTTACAGAGTAGTACGTTCTAGTATTTATTCCAATATTAAAAAAGTTCTCCTCCAAAAGAGTCTTGTCATTGCTTGACAGACGTGTGCATTGCCGGTAGATAAGAATACGACTATAGAACTGGTTTGAAATACATCTTCAAAATATTTTAATAGCCTATTGATTTTTTCCACATTATCCTGAAAAGAGAGAGTGGAAAGCGTGGGGGCTGCCTAGAGTCTGCTTTCTGCGCAGAATTTAGAAGTAATTCAATGCCTTCAAGTTTCTTGCATTTCTGTTACTCTTCAAGTGTGTCCTCCAAAGTTACCGTGACAGAAAGGTATTTGCATTTATACCCTGTTTCAGCTTTTACACCACAGAAACTACCTGGTATGTTTTCTTCCTTCTCCCAGCTGGCTTACATTTACATTCCCCGTGTTTCTTGAAACGTACCACGGTGGATCTCTGGTTTTCATTATGACAGAGGGAAGCTGATTCCTCAAAGTCAGATTCCACATTTGAGCAAAAAGCCGGCGATTGTCACACTTCCTCAATGCACCAGGTCTTTGGCATGGTGGCAGAGCAATTCTGAGCACTGCCTCACAAACACACCTTATTTCCCAGTGCCTCGTCAGCTGCATCACACACTGAATGCAAATTAATGGTAAATGCCAATCAACTCTGGTTTATGGTTCCCCATGCTGCCATTGTTGTTCCTCTGTTCTCTTACTGGATTTTCATGTCCAACTGTATGTTCACCCACATTTTGCCTCATTCCCTTTGCATGAATAGGTAATGAGGGCATTTCTATTTTTGAACCTGGCAGCTCTGCTATGCGCTGACTCCTGTGTAAAAGTTCCATGGGAAAAATCAGAGTGGCTGGGTAAGTCTTTTCTTTTTTCTTTTTTTTTTTGTTATGATTATAGTTCCATCTGTGCAATACATAACTAGCTTATCCTATGGACAAAAAGTCATTTATTTATGCAGAGGTAATGCACCGAGCTGATTAAATTTTGCCCCAAATCTACTACCATGAATTACATTTAAATTCTTATCAGTTCTTCCCCCCTCTTCAAGGTAACAGAGTGGAATCTACGAATAAATAAAAGAAAGATATAAAAACAGGTTAGTCAGCAGTTATTAAAAAAAAAAACCTCTCAGCTAGCTTTATTCTTTTTAAGCCTTTCTATGCAACCAATTTTTGTTAAAAGTGATAAAAAGTAGCTGAGCTAAATTTTATTTCTTTCTGAGAAAGATATAAATCTTCTTTCATTATAGAGCATCTCTCAAGTAGCAGGCAGGTACATTAAAAAAGTAAGTTATTTGCTGATTACCTTTAGTACCATCCTCGTAGATATTTGAGTTTACAATCAAATGTAATCCTGACCCTTGACAGTCTTATTGAAGCTTACAGCCTCCAGTGGACTGAACGTCAGTACAGACCACGGACGTCCTATAGATGTTCTCTAAGTGCTATATGTGCATCCTCACTCTAAGCCTAAGCTCTGAGACAACGCTTACCTGCAGTTTCACCAGTCATAAAAATCATTATTGTAAAACAGGTCAGACATCTGATGAGGCAAACATAATTTTGTTTGGGTTTTGATCAGGGGCTAGATCGCATATTCGTTAATCACCTGCTTTTAAGCTATTGAACTCAGGAAATCTGCATGGAAGTCAATAAAAAAGAGGCAAGAAACCTTCACTTCTGAAGAACTGCTTTACGCAGAAGGAAAAGTTGTTTAAGGCTGGAACTTCTGTAAAGAGACAGAAAACATTTCTTGTAATGAAAGGAGCACTCACAGCACCTGTCTGTATCCAGTCTAGATTAATCCTGCCTGGCCTCCACCCGCAGAAACGCAGATCAGTTGGACAGAGTCTTACGAAGATTTGTTGTTTCCGATGAAGAACAAAAAATTCTGTGCAACTCCTTAACCTGCCATTTCCGAAGGTGTGAAGGCTGTTCTTCTCAAACCAGTGCTGAGTGCCAGCAGAGTGAATTGGAGTTCCTATTGAAAACAAGACCTCAAAGTTGACCCCCAGAAATACAATCACTCCAAGAGCAAATAGTTCAAACATTACAAAAAGCCAATGCATATTTTCAGTTGTGAAAAATTAAGTTTTTAAGCAGCAGGAAAACAGCTTTCCTCAGGAATTGTCCTGGAAAAACTGCAACCAAAGAGATCCTCATTTACAACAACTGTTGAGGGTGGAACGTATTTAAATTGCCCACACAGCAAATTTGCAGTCCTGGAGCTATACAAAATTATTCAGCTCTTTTTATCTTTAATTCTTTATCTCAAAGGCTTGCCTATTCTATTTCAAAATTATTTTTGTAGCTAAGAAGGAAAGAAGCCTGTTGGGCTGAATCAGTAACTCAGATGATTTCTGCATGTAAATGTTCAACGTATATTTTTCTGATGCATGCTGCCCTAGCTGTTTCCTGGAACTGTGGCTGGGAACAGCCCTTTTATTGCTCATTTCTCACTGCTAAAACTCAATGAAATTCAATTATCACAAAAACAGTCAGTAGGCTTCAATTTTGCGTGTCCTGTTACTTTTTAAATTTGGAGTGCCTCCCGATTGCTGTCACAGCTATTGCATTGTCTAAATCAATTGCCATGGCATGCTCACTAAATTGAGAAATGTTGTTGCGAATGCATAAGAGGTCTCAAGTATCAACAGAACCAGATACAAACAAGGAGAAAATAAAAGGCAGGGGAATTTTTCATCTGCTACAAAACTTTGTTCCTTTGTCTGATTTCCTTTGAGGATTCACCAAGGGATAAATAATACTTCACCCCTTCTGCCTGCATGTTTGTTTCAAAACTTCTTAAGCAGACAAAAGTACTGCTAAAGCAGTGATGCAAAGAGAGATGGTTACAAGTGGAAATTTTATGGCTTCAGGCCTGCAAATTCTTTTTCAAACTCAAATACTGTGCTTTTTTTCCAGAGTATATTTACAGAGAGAATGTACTTAAGGCCAGATTGTATCTTGCTTATTCACGTGTTTATGGAAAAGCAAAAACTACAAGAGTTTGGCCATGTGCTCGGAGACTATCTCCGCTCTATTAAAGGGTTGGGATAGCTGAGCAAAAAGCTCTATTCTTTCAATACACATTTATCTAAAGGTGGAGTCAAACACTTCACCTCACCGAGGCCCTTGTGATTCAACCTAGCAGCTATGGAAGTGCTCTCTGTTCCTCTGGCTTCATCTGAGCAAAGCCCAAAGAGGGCACAACCTGCCTGGCCAAAATCACAAGCTGTTGTTGCCATTTATCAGCTTTAAGAGCCTATAAGGAATTCCAGGAAGAAGCCCAGTGGATTTGAAACGAGAATTCAGTTTCCACAGTTATACACACCTATGACTTTGACTTAGTCACGCAGCATGTGGAAAATGTACGCAGATGTGAATAAGAGAATTTGTTAAAAACTACAAAAGATAGGGACCTTGTGTATCTTGGAGAGAAGCACCCTAAGCTTCTTCTGTACAGTACAGAGGAAAACAAACACAGTACCTCTCATCTAAAAGTATAAATCCAGTGTAGATCAGATGAATTGCACCCAAAGAGAGCTCATTTCTCTCCAGTGACTGTACAGGGCAACTCTTCAACTAGCTCAGAAAAATACAAACATGCAATGGCTGTGCAGACTGGACAAAAAAAAACAAACCAAAAAGCCAAAAGTGTGTCGTGTCCCTCCCCGCCAATAAACAAAAACCCAACAACAGTGAATTACAAGTGAAATCTTGTTAAATTGGAATTAAGTTGAAATATTTCGCAAGATTTCAAGAGTATAGTCCCTTCATCTATATCCTTCATGTTTCACTGGAAATTGTCATTCTTGATTTTGAGGTTTTATCATCACATTTAAATCTATAGATTGCAGATGAATTTGTTCCTGTTAAAACGGAGTCCCTATTGCACTTTCTTCTCTATAAGCAAACCCACAGCTCCATCTCTGAAGAGCATCAGGCCTCATACCCTCACATCTGTGAACTCTTAACTAAGGGTTAACTAATGCTTTTCTTTGGAAAACTTCAGCTCCACCATGAGTTAGAGAAAGGAGCTGGGTTGGAGGCGTAAGAGTCAAGAGGTGGTTATGTCTGGCAGTAGCTTTTTGTCTTCTATAAACTGGGCCGTCTAGGTCCCCCCCCAAAAGACAGTTCACCCTTGCTCAGTACAATTTTACCAGTTTTGCAGTTCTGTATCTCGTAGATTCATTTACTTGAGCAGGTTCTAGTCCTGCCATTTTCAGAGTTTAGCAGGATTTTCAATGCAGTTGCAGCTGTGGGCTGCTGCAGGCAGGATATAAGTAACAGTCGACGTAAGGAAGGGCAAGGACACCCGCTCCCTCATATTGACAACCAGCTGCCTTTAGGGCTGTTGGCTTTAGGTGGATCCCGCCTGATTTAAATTCAGGGGGACATCAGTAGGAATTGAAGAAGGTAGACAGGGACAGGTATTGTAGATTGAGGGAGTAAGAAAGGAAGCTGGGACTGGCAACTGAGGTGGAGGGAGGAGTGTCCGAAAGAACAGAGATGTGGATCCTGGTTTGTGGATGTGAAGCTGAGGCAGAGATTGACTGAGAAGTTGGAGTGGAAAGGTTGGAGTAGGAATCAGAGAGAATGAGTGATGATGTGTGGAAATAAAAAAAGCAGGAGGTGGAAATGAGGCGAGGTAAGACAGCCTTTATCAAGTAAAGGAGACTTAAAATGGTTAGATGAGGAGAATGGAAACAGGAGGCCAAGGTAGACAAGTGACGTGAGGAGTATCAGGGGCACGGTGGAACAAAATAGCAAAATAGCTTACTGTGCAAGAGAGCTGAAAAGAAGCTCTTCCTGACGAGACCATATTCCTTTGTCACCGTAAAAAGCTTGCAATAGTCAAGCCTCACCTTTCCTCTGGTATCAGTAAATATCTCCTTATGTTCTTGTTACGGCCTAAGAAGTCTGCTGTAATTCCCTGAGTTTGAAGAAGTGTCTCTGCAGTAGATTTAATAATTCTAACTGCTGGTGAAGAGTTGATATGTGATCACACATAGGATATGGCACACACAAAAATCTTAAAAGACCTTCATTTTGGTTGCAAAGTCAACTGCTCAGATTTTAGGAAATGTCAGGAATTGAGATTGCCTGAGAAACTCTCATTATTTTCAATTGACAAGGCAGTCTTGCCTTGATTACTAGTGATTTCTTCTGCAAGTTTCCTGCATATCATAGCGTGCTAAGTAGATTTGTTCTGTTATGGGCTAAGGTCATTCAAGGAAAGACGGTTGTTTTCTGTAGGATCCCCTCTTTAGAAGATGAAGTATTAAAATGTGGTAGTTTGTGAATTAGACAAATGGTAAGAGGAAAAGCAAGAAGTTAAGCCTCAATTAAAGCAGATTAATTCTTCCAGGAGAACTGGACTTTATCCCCAATTCTGAGGGGCAGAGTTCCTGACTAAGTCTGGAAAATTCATATAAACTAAAATAAGTCCTAGACCTGACTAACCATGATTTTCTGGGATTGAATACTCAGTATTAGTTAAAGGTTTTACTCTTAATACCTCTGTGTTTGTCTTTTCAGTTGCTAAAATGTTGATAGCCTCAAACTTCACATGGCAGACATTAGAAAATCATTCACAGAATAATTCATTCTCACGAACTATAATGGTAAGTGCCCTTGAAAAGACCAAGAGGAAAATAGGCTTGCCTTAAGAAAAAGGTTTGAATCATGAGTAGTAAATAGAGAGTGGGTTGTAAAACAAACAATGAAGAGAAAATACAAGATTGAATAACCATCATTAAGCGGCATCTGTTTCAGAGGACTGAAAAATATTGTATTAAAAACACAATTTGTGAAATATTCATTAATAATAAAAGAGGGTGACTTAAGGTTACACTGGGATTTCTTAACTTTTCCAAACTTGCAACCTTAGTAGTGAACTTCTAGCTTTGTTACGTGTTCTTCGGAAACTTTGTATTTTTAATTTTTAAAATATAAATTTTAAATTACACTAAGTAATTTAGTCATGTTTCCTGTCTGTTCTTTCTTACCTTATTGTGCCAAAATCACTTTGAAGTTTGTAAAGAATGAAACAGCCAAAGCAGTTATTGTGTTCCCAGGTTGGATTAATCCAATATCTGTGGAGTAATTTGCCTTTTCAGTAAAATAGCTCAAGTATAGCACTGAACCAACATAGCTCTTCTGCTGCTTTGTTTGTACCCAGCCCTTTCATTTTTACATTACACTGTGCTGTACAGTACACTGAACATATAAATTCTGATTCTTAGGCGACTTCTAGGAAAACAGGAGAAATAGCAGATTTCCAGTCCTCCTATATTCCAGACTCAAGATTCTCTACTCTTGTGTTACAACAGCCGTGTCGCTATCCTCGCTAACCCTTACCATGGGGACAGCCGGCCCAGAGATCCGCGGGAAATCTCCAGCAGGGAAGCCACCCCTCCCTGCCGCATCTCTGTAAAGAGGCAAAAGAGGCTTTGTTCAGGGCACGATCTGCCCGCTTCTGTTCGTGCTGTTCTGGTCCACTGGTAGGGTGAATGAAAAACCCACTGATCTCAGATACTGGAAGAATTCACTGTGACTGCATAGGTTTTTAGCAGCAGTTTCTAAAACCGGTGGTAAGCCCTGGGGTTGGGAATGAACTCTAAGCTATTTCTGTGAGTACTTGTAAATAACCTTAGTGGGTGTCCATGTAATGCCTTGTGTAATCAACCGTGAAGAAGTCTCAAGTTTTGTCTTCCAGTCCTTCTAGCTTTACAGAGGTTTGGGTCTGGAGCAGTGTGTATAAACCTTCTCAGCAATCACACGGGGTGACAGATTTTCCCTGAGAGGCAGGTGCTGTAATGAGCAGCACTAGTCTATCATCTCCCAGAGGGTCGAAAGGACAGAGATTCAGCAAAAATGTGCACTGTAGAACTTGGGGAGTTTAAAAAGACAGATACCCTATTTTTTGAGAAGTTAAATGTGTAAAGCTTACAGGCATGACTCTCATTAAAGCTTTATTTCAAGAGCCATCCCTCTACCAGCTTTCAATCTAAGGAAGCCTAAAAGGTGGTACTTTCTGCTACCTTCCCTCTCCCCTGTTACCCTGGTGCTGTGTCTGCTCCACATCCCCTGGCCGAGACGGAGCTGTGACACTGCAAGCCCCTCATTGTACCGGCGTGTAGCCCTGGTTCCTATCAGTTGGAAATGATTTTCACAAAGTCACAAGGAAAAGGACAAGGCTCAGAGTGATGGATGGTAAGATGGTGAAGAAATAGAATTCCTTTAATGAACTGCAAGTCTTTATAGGCCAGTTTTTCAAATAGGCTTGTGCACTGTTGCATGTACTGGCTTGAAAATGTGGCCTAATTCATTTTCTCTGTGTCTGTTAGTGACTGTCTGTAATTACGAGGGGAATAACTCACAGAGGTAGTCTTTTGGTGTGTGCATATGTGCATTCCTGTTTGAATCACTGCGCACAAACACAGCAGCTAAAAGTGCCTGGAAGCCTAAGATGTCATGTCATATGTTTGGTTTTTTAAATGTAGTAAAGATGGCGGCAGACTTGGAAAGCAAATGTTATGGAGTGCTTAAAGTGAGCGCCTTATTTTGCGAGGACATTTTATATTTCTTTAAAACCTTATGAGTATTCAAAGGTGAGAAATTAATGCTGTAAAATGATCTGATGTTTGTCAGTACTCTGACTAAGAGAAGGTGTCTTTTATGAGGGCTTGTGTCTTTTTAACGGTTTTACATCTTCAGCTGCTGGAACCTAAATAGTAAAGTAGGTACATTGGGAGAGCGTGCCGTTAGTATTGCCAAGGGTCTGCACTGGGACAGCAGCTGTAGAAAAATCTGTCTCTAATCCACATCATAGCAGCTTCCCGTCCTAGGCAGCAATGCGAGTACAGCACTTTCTTAGCATCTGCACGTGGTCAAGAGCTTGTGACCTTTTTCAGACAGAGATCTAGCCTCTATTATCCCTGCTTGAGATTAAATGATTTTTTTTCTCCATATGTGCAAAGACTAACGCTCTACCCTTTAAATAGTACAGTCACAGTCATCTCTTTGCTAGCAGGTGCAAGAAGCACTGGGTCATTATTCTGAACGTATCCTCTTGCACCTGCGTGCTTTGGGGCATACAGCAGTTCTGGCTGCCCCTTACTCAGCTGTGCAAAGGATACAGCACAAATGAAGCTGTAGAATCCTTTCTCAGCACTGGAGCTTATGTGCCTTAGTGAGGATGTACAGGTACAAGAAAGGAATCTCACCACAAAAGCACTGTGTAGTCATTTAACCCCAGCCGGCAGCCCAGTCCCACCCAGCCGCTCACTGACTCCCCCCGCGGTGGGATGGGCGAGAGGATCGGAAGGGGAAAAGTGAGAAAACTCCTGGGTTGAGGTAAAGACAGTTTAACAGGGAAAGCAAAAGCCGT
>JAVKLA010000017.1:5225229-5236925 GCA_034782735.1 Sagittarius serpentarius | reverse complement strand
TCTGTGTCTCTCTCTCTCCCCCCGCTCCTTTTTGCAACCCCCACCCCTCATCCTTTTAGATATACACCGCTGACCAGGTCTGGGACTAGGAGTGGATCCAGCCGCCCCTAGACTCCTCTCTGAGAGGAGCCTGGAAAGCAAGGGGGTCCGCTCCGAACCCATCTCTCCGTATTGTCTCCTGTGCTAAGGTGGTTGTTGCCCATTCTTTTGTAAGGAACCACGCCATGAACCGTTCAGGCTCTGCAAGCTCACGCTGCTTTGTGTCATGAATAAAGTGTTTAACCGAGGCTGGGTCCCGTTTAAAGGATTTCAGATGAAACGTGCTGTGTCACCACATCGGGCTGGTCCACTCCAAGTGCGTCTAACGACCCACGCAGCGGTGAAGGTTGCGAAAAAGCATGCCTGGATCCGTGCGTCCCATTGTTGTAGGGCAGTGTCACCCAAGGAACTCCAGGGACCTCTGGAACAACTGAGACAGGTAAGGTCATAAGCTGGACCACTGCTGAAGGGGTATCTCATCCTGCCAAAGGACACCTCTGCCAAAGAAGAGCAACAAAGAAGAGCTGGACAACTCTGTGACAAGAACCGAGGTTACAGGACAAAGCTCTGTGTGACAGTGCTGGTAGCTTCTCCCCAGAAGCATCGCAAACATTAGCACCAAGGTAAAATCTGAGACTGAGAAAGCTGAAAGTGAAGTCTGAGACAACATAGTTTGGAATAGCTGCCTGCAGAGGCAAGCCAAACAATACTTGTGTGACTGTGTGTACACACACACACATACGTATGTAGGGACCCTCTTGATCAAGAGGCGTTGTGCTGTGCTATACTGCTTGTTATATTGCTAACAGGAAGCATTTTCATTTACGTTTTAGAATCTATAAATCCTGTTAGACGAATCAGAGAGATGACAGATGTAAAAGTTTTATGCATTTTCTTGCTGGTTACTATAGCAAAGATAGGTTGGGAAAAAAATTTGCTTGTTAAATTATCCCAAGTCTAGGCAAATTCCACTGACCTTACAAACTGTTGGCTATATACTTATCTACCTTCCTGGGAAGCATTGGTATTGCTTCTGTTGGCTTTTCCACTGAGGACGCCCGCTAATGCTTCTTGGAAGTGTAACTTGTGAAACTGATGGGCAGGGTTCTCATGAAGCCTTGAACCACTGACTGCCAGAGACTCCCTGTATGTCTGCATTCCTAGTGGACTAAGTGCATCACCTTGCATGAATATTGAAGGAGAAAGAGAAGATCTAGGAAATGTTTATAGGTGTGAGACAACATTCAGTTGCATATGGAATCCTGCATGTATAGATGTTACCATCAAATGAGGGAGATTCAGGTGGAAGCACACATATGATTACTCACTGGAGTGTAATACTAATTGCTAAATTGGCATTCCTTATGGTATTTTTGATTGCATACCCCAGTACCGGCATCCCCGCTATTATCTGCTGAAAGACATCGTGTGAATCATACAGGATTATACTGGATATGTGGCCATCGTGCCCACAAAGTCCTGCTGGTAAACAGCACAAGTACCTGCACCCTGGGATGGCTACTCACCTATGCCAAAGTACACCATTCTCTCTCTGCAGAGTTGGCCCACAACTTACCAAGACACATTAGATCCCTTAACCCTTTAGTGGAAAGATCGAGGCCTGGGTGGAAGGTATTCCAAGCTCTATTTCCAGCTCTTGACATAAGTGAGCTTGAGGTGGCCATCATAAACATATCCCAGACTATAGAGTCTATGCGCAACACCACAACAACTGCAATTCTGGCCTTACAAGAAGTAGTATCAGGAATATTGAAAGTAACACTCTGGAATCAATTGGCATTAGGTGTGGTGTTGGCCTCACAAGGTGATGTGTGCATACTGATGAATGCCATCTGCTGTACTTACATTGATCAATCTGGCCATATAGCCACTGACATTTCCACTATAAGGAATAATTTGCAAGTCCTCCACAAAGCAGAGGAATGGGAATGGAAAGGAGACCGGTGGGGATGGTTGCCAGACACTGGAGGATGGTTTGGGAATATTTTTAGGTCGATCTTGAAGTGGACCATTATTCTATTACTGATCATTATAATAGCTTATATACTGGTGCAGTTGATTCTATGTTGCCTGAAAATGGGCCGTAAACAAATGAAGAAGGGAACAAAAGGAATAACCCAAAGTGAGGCAAAGCAAATATTTTTGTAAGGGGAAATAGATAAGAATCATAAGGAGGAATTTGAAAGTCTTGCAATAATGAATGTGTGGGAGTAATAACTACTCACAAAAGGGAAGAATGAAAGGGAAATTCAAATGGTAACTGCTCAGTGATAATAATTTGGGACTGAAGAACTACCTGGTTTAGCAGGCAAGAAGGCCTGACTGCAGAACCAGGTTAAACTGGCTGGAAGTGGCAGTGCCAGAGGAGGGAACAATTCCCTACAAGGAAGCATAAATTCCCTTCGGATAGGATGAGAAGTGCCACAGTATTGACTTGTAACAGCATGATTGGTGCTGGTGCAAGTGTACACCAGGAATTGGCTTGTGCCACATCTTTGCAGCCTGCCTGTCAAACCATGTATGGTGGTGGGGCTCTGCCTAATGAATCGCTCATTAAATCTCTTTATACTCAAGCATGAGCATGTGTTTAATTCACCTCAAAGGGTGTGACAAAAAATCCCCAACATTTGCAATGAAAATAAAAAAACCCCACCTCTATTATATGTTGCTGATTGACCTGGAAATGATTCTTTGATAAGCTTTAGAGAGCTCTTTCCTCTGAATGATGGTGAAGTACTATCAGTATCAAACTCTCTAAGACTAAGCCGAAGTTGTCATATGGCTGAGTGCCAGCAATACTTTTGGGGCCAAATTTCCAGACATTGTACTCAAAGCTCTAATGAGTATGGAAAGGTATAATGAGAATGGTTCATTGAAAGCCTATGACAAAAGTCTGTTCCCAGGCCTTACGGGATCACTGTCCAGTGCACATCCTCAAGCTGTCTTGAGAATTGTTTATCTGCCCTCATTGCTCTAAGTTCATCTCATTCCATATGGCAGAAAAGAAGGTCTGTGTACTCTGTCTTCGTACTAGCCCTTAGCACCACATAGTCTCACCACTCTGGCCTGTGCAAGGTGCCATGTTCTGCCACTTTTCTGGGGTACACCCCCAAAAGAGTGATTGCTGAGAGCAAATCTTCCTGCACCACTGAAGAATCACAGGCCGGGCTCTCAGTCTCAGAATCTGAGTCCTCCCCACGATGGCAAATGGACAGCCATTTGTGTGGACTGTCCTGACTAAAATGGCTGTACCCCTTTTCTGCATCCTCCTCCACTCTGTGTCATTGACTTTCAGATATTTTATCCCCCTTCCTTCCTCATGGAGCCTGTGCTCTATCGGTGCTGCTAAAAATCAAGTCTGGGAATATTAACCCAAATGTACCTAATAACAAGCTGCATGCGAGCCTCAAGGCGACACTTCAAACAGCCTTGCATCCTCAACACACTTGTATGCCCCATTGTCCTTTACAGCTACTATTCACACCTACCCACAGTTTTTTACCTGTTTTTACCTGTTTCATCACACTTCTCCTATTTTTATCCCAGCAATCATAAAGTTTGTTCCGGCCACCAGCACTTTTCTGAACAGCTATAAAGATTGCTGGCAGCTACAGTGCAAGAACATATAGTTACAGAAACTTCAAACAGAAAGGGCATGTGTTGGGATTCAAAATATTCCCATGCTGCATAAATCTGCTGCCCATGCTGTTGTCTTCAACTCCCCACTCTTTTCTTCTCACCCCCATAGTGCAGTCTGTGCAGGTGTTGTCTTACAGATCAGCCACTTACTTGTGAACCTGGTCCAAGCACAGCTCTCAGAACCATGTAGAAAGTTCATAGCAAATATGCTTGCTCTCTTCTTTTGCCCTGCTCATGTTGCTGGCCTCAAGCTGCTGTCATAGACTTCCTAGATAAGCACAGGGGGGACATGCATCTGTGAACTAAAAGAGAGCTAAAAAGACAGAGAAAAGGGCTCCATGGCTAGGAATCAATTCTGCAGGCAGCTGGTCATGATTTGACATCTCTCTCCCTACCCCCCTCCTCCCCCCGGCCTGAGGGACTATTCTTGCTGCACTCAGTCTAAAAATGGCAGACAGCTTATTTTCCAGAGTCTGTTTCAATGTTCCCAATCCCAGGTCCAAAGAACCCTTAGATTCCCTATTGCATAAATTGCAGTAATTCTGAAGAGAGAAGCTCTTGTCTGTCAATAGCCATTCTTCCAAAAAAATGCTTCCAAGACAAAAAATTATAATCTTCAAAAGTGCTCTTGACCCTGTAAAGAGTCTGGGAGCATCTTCTTTTCTGCCTTGAATAGCTGGAGTTCAAAGGATCTGCAGATGATTCATTCACTGTGTTCAATATATGTATTTGTCTGAGGAAAAAAACTGAGATCGGCCACCTCCAAATTAGGTTCTGCAACAGGTCCAGCCTTCAGAAAGGAATATCCTTTGATGCTAGCTCTCTGGACAATTCTGTTTTGGAGAACTGCCTAAATTCCTGGTCAGACAGTCAACTAATTTGATTTAGGGATCAAACTGGAAGGATGTTTCTTTTTGATTGGGTTCTGTGTTTTTCAGAACAATTTCTGGTCTCAGAGGAACAACTACCTTGGGGGCCTCCGTGAAATGCAGAAAACATTCTTAGACTTCATGATTTTTTGGTGGGGTATTCCAGGATGAGCCAGGAGACAGACGCTTTTTGCAGTATCTTGTGTGACTTCTGGAACGTTAGGTGGAATTAACGTCAGAGGAGCACTGCTTGGGGGGGTGCTTGCTCTAAGGATCTATTTTTGCCCATAGCTTGGATGTATTATAAGGGAAAAAAATGTACTGGAAAAAGATAGTGTTTCTTTTGCTCTTCCTTGGATAAATTGTATGTCTCACAGTGGCAAGTATGCCATCTTTTGACTTGGTTCCCTGCGAAAGACGATATGTTGCTCTCAAATTCACACTAGCCTTTTCAGCTCCTCCCTGCAATGTACCTGTCTCTGAGTATTTTGGAGTACTATCCTCTTCTGGCATTCCCATTGGCTCCCTTTAGAGCAGTGGGTATGTGGGTCCTCTTGCAAACAGCAGCAAGAGGTGTCCACAGACCATGCTAGTAAGCCTTGACAGTGGATTCTTTAGGGGAGCAATGAATATTCTGTTCTCGAGGCACACAGGTGGAGCAGGTGAATGAGGGCTGACCAGCCTGGCATCTTTTGACTGAAAGGCTCTGATGCAGACAGGCACTGAAAGACACATATGTGAAGTACTGAGCTTAACTTTCGCTTCCTCCAGGCTTGTGCTAATAAGTGCCGGAAAGCAGCAATGAAAATAGTTCAATATGCATTTATTTGGAGGGGGGAGGGAAGAGGGAGAGTAGACAGGGAACATCTGGTGAAGAACAGGTAGAGAAAAAATCATATGCTAGAAGAATGAAGATTACTGGGGATCTTATGGGAGTTTATGGGATACCATGCCCACATTGTGTTCCTCTGAAAAGTTCCTAGGGCTTGCAACATGGATGGGGAAGATGTGCCCCAGCCTGGGACTTTTGAAAGCAACCTGGTGTGACTATTATGCTGGAATTCCTGTTAAATTTAAAATAGCTAAAGTTAGGCACGTGCATGTGAGTGTTTACGTATGTGATGAGTATCTAAATTCCCATGTTAGGCTATAGAGGTGCAGTCAGTATACCTAACAGGTCTTAGGAAGATGTTCAGCCAACCAAACCCTAGAGAGGGGATTCAGTTGCCTAATTACAGATGCCTACTGTCAATTAAGATATTGTCGGATATCTAAACAAACACATGGGTCTTCCAGATATGACGCAGATGTTACAGAAGTTACTCAGACTTACTGATTTTCTACTGAGGCCAAGTGGGACGGCCTACATTGTCTGAAATGACACCAGGTCTCCAGTTAACAAAGTCAGTGGAGAACAGAGAGTGATTCAGTTATCAGACAGTAGGGGCTTGATGCACTTGTCTACATGTAGGCCTCTAGTGTCATTTGGCACACCCTAAGGTACCGTGTTTGGTTACTCAAATGCAAGTCCAGATGGGGAGGTCTTCCCAGTGTCTTGAACTGTGTCTGCCACCTCCAACTGGATACCCACTAGCCCAGGTATCCTAAGTAAATGGTTCTATATAACTATGTGTGGGCAACTGAGCTGAGCCCATAATACTAGTAATTTATGAAAAGAAATGTGCCAATACTTTACAGGTTATTTAAAATTGTGGTTTAGCCATAATTTTAATAACAGGTTATTCTTGTTATATGGTAAAAAGAGAAATCCCCACTTTCTATACATGTCTATACATGCACACTGACAACTGCATACACATACTAATAATTTTCTCCCATCTTTTATCCTCCAGCTCTTGTCTTCAATGACTGCAAAAACGTTCTGAGGCCTCAGTGTGAATGAAGCTCATATAAGGTGAAGACTATTTTGCCAGCGTTACACTGGTTCCTGGGATGGCAGTAATATTACTCTTTCTCTGTATTCATTGTAGACTGTATCAGAACAGGAATGTCATGAAAAAAAATTCCTATCCAACTTTAGAATGCCAGCAACGAGTCCTAGTCTGGACACAGGCCAGAGGTTGACACAGTGGTCAGATTCCTCAGATTTCATGTAATATTTTAGATGTCTCTTCTGGTGATTCATTTATCCAGACTGATTCTTTGACACAGATTTTTAATTGTAGCACGTTTATAATGGTTCTGATTTCCATGGTTGAAGAGTATTCTTAAATCAAATTATTATTCAATGTTTTTAATTAATTTGTTAGTTCTACCTTTTTGGAATAATTGCCTTTATTGAAGATGTATTGCTTGCAAGAATACAATTTCATCCATGTGCTCATCTCCACAGAGCGAGAATCACAAAAGAGAAAGCTCATCCTTCTTAATGACTGCAGTCTATTTAGCTCTTCATAATTTAGCAAGTGGCTTAGTATTTAAACAATTTGAAATGCCTTCACATCCAAAGCAAGGACCATGGCCTAGAGCTTGCAGTCATGATGCAAGTTCTGACACTGACTTGCTTCATGACCTTGCACAAGTCACTCTGGTTATGGCAGCAGGAGCAGCAGTGTTTCCCAGGCTCTGTACCTGCATGTGAGCACTAATTATGTTCTGGGTAAAAACTCGGAAAAGGTTTAGATGTTTACATGCCTCTCATGCAGCCTCCTCTATCCCACACCTCTCTTCCGCAGGCTGCTGGCATCCATGGGAAGGAACTTCTGTTAGGCAAGTGCTGATAAAGCCATGGTTGACCCTGGCCTTGTCCCTACTGTGGACATAGTACCAATATCCCAGAAAATGCTGTCCTTCATGCTTACTCTTTGTTCAAGTGCAGCATTAAATTGGAATCAAATCTCTCATCTGTAGAATGGTAATGATCTACCTTGTCAGGGTAACGTGTTTGTCACAATTCAGGATTTCTCCTTGTGCATGTACAGCTGTATACAGCATAGGAGCGACCAGCAAGCTTTACTAATTTGATATTAATTCCATTTTGATATTAATATCACTCAGGATATTAAGATTTTTTTGACATTTGATTCAAAAGAATATGTTAAAACTTATGCACATTTGTCACAAATGTCTCTATTATAAAAAAAAATTGCCAGCTCAAAGTCATTTAAAGAGGAAATTCCAAATTATTAATTTTTTCATCTCTCAAAGAAAGAAGATATTTTGATCTCTTTTTTTTTTCCCCCGTGTGGGCCTCTTAATAATTACACAGCATGAAAGCAAGGGAAATAGTTTTAAATAAGTAAAAGCTCTTCCTCCATTTCTATTATCCCACCTTTTTTATATTCCATTTAGTGTTAACATGTTTCAGCATTGCATCTTACAACTGTGAATGTCCTCCTTGCTTTTAATGTAACAATACAGACACTCTACTTATAAATAAAAGAAAAAGTATATTTTATTTACAAGTTACACAGAAGAAAATCACATTTTATGAACAACATCCTAGAAACTCAAATGTAGACCACATATTCATGTCCCTTAGTCCGGCAAATTCATGTCCCTTAGGCCAGCAAGTTATTTTTTATTATTTCCCTTCTTTTTTTTTTTTTTTTTTCCTTAGTAGGGATATCTGTCCAATATGGGTAACCCACTATAAAGCATATTAAATTTTTGTTACTTCTTCATATACCTCTATTGACAGCAGTGGTGTCACAACACACTAAGTGAAGGTGTAATACAATTACCTTACTACTGTACATTTTCTATATATGCATATTGAATTTTATCCTAGGTAACTGTGTCACATATTTTTGTTAAGATATCTTTTGTCCTTTTATTCAGAAATACTTGAACTTTCCTTCTCCTCAAAAAAATCTAAAAAAACCCCAGTGCACAAAACACGACAGAAAATAGAGGTAAGCAGTGAACACACTGAACGCAGGTATTCATATACCTCATACTTTTGTCATTACGTGCTTCACTCTTTTTTGTATTTAGATGTCCATTCAGTGTACTTCTCAGTCCCTGTCACCATAGTAGTTCATAGTCTTAAACAAATATTTTCTCACAATATTCCTAGAAAATACTGTTCTTAGTCAATGGATGGGTATTTCAACCAATAGAACTCCTGTTTCACAGCACAAAGAACCTTAAGGCTTAATCTTGTAAGAGAGACCTAGACTACTCAATGCCAATTTTAATACTCAATCCCATCGTTTTGTTGCGACTGAGACAGTCAAATCCCTTTTGAATACCTATCCCTATTTTGTGGGCATATGAATAAGTCTCTAAAGGCCAAACTGCTTGGAGACTGAGCTCTGGATGATCCCTGAGCAGCATATTCCCCAACCACCCCACCTTTGGGTAAGATGTGGCAGGTGAGATGTGCGGGGGGGTTGGACTAGATGATCTTTAAGGTCCCTTCCAACCCAAGCCATTCTATGATTCTGTGATGCTATTCCTAGAGCATTGCTGCCACAGTCAGTCTCATAGAATAGAGATCTGGGGACTTACATAGGAAAAGATGTCTCATTATGGCAAGTAGCACTGGGATGAGGATATTCAGCTGGTATGGCAAAGACCTGCGGTCAGATCTCTGGTCTTCTGAGTTTGGAGCAGAGTCCTTAACTCAAGTCTCCCTCAAATAAGAGTGCCTTTGTCACCAGGGGCTGCGCCCTGGCGTGGGTCCTGCTGCTTGAACCTCTTCTGCTTTGTATGAACAACTACACACTCTTCAGGGCACAGGGCCTGGAACTTGTTTCTCATAGTCACTATGGATGGGGCTGCCCATTTTGGCGGAAGGAAAAGGTTTTAGCAGTACGGATATGATGCGACCTGGGCCATGCCATTTTTCCTCAGGGCCAGAGCACAGGCTCTGGTCCATTTTAATAGTACGGATTTAATTATGATAAGTAGCATTGGCGGAAAGTCGCTTTCCCTAAATTCACTGCTATGCCATGAGTGCACTTTACAAATGGATAAAATAAAACTAAGCACCCAACACTGGTAATTTAATTGGGGCTTCCAAAAACAACAAATAGAAGTAGAAAACCAGTTGTTAATGTAAAAAGTAGACTTCAAAGAGAAAGGATGTGGGGAAGGCATTGGCTAAGAGGACTTGCAGCCATGGATTTTCTGTCACACTGCTGGCAAGTCATTTATTCTTCCTGAAAAAAATCACAAAAAGGAGTTAGTAGACCAAGTTCAGTCGAATATCAGTGCTGATTTTCTGTAGAAATTGCATGCTTTATTAGAATTACTGCCTTTCTTATTCTTCTCACTGACCCCCATCCCAGTCTGCAAAATTATGATGCCACTTTAGTGTCCTGCAGGAATGCTGTGTCTCAAACTCCACTAATACTGTGTGGACTTCAATTGTTACGGTGATAAGCAGTGTAAAAAACCAATAAATACAACATTTTAAAAAGATGCTCTAGCCAAGAGGCTAGAGATAAAAAGCCTATGTCACTAAACATTTGCAATACTAGACTGTCCTGTCTAGTAAACTGTCATTTCTGGGGAAACACAGAAAGAAAAAGGAGTGAAAAGGAGATATGCAGGGAATGCAATAGATCCCTTTGCCCTTCCCTTTGCTGCCCATATAACATGTGAAAGATGTGAATAAACTAGCATGACTGGTAAAACAAATAAGGCAGTGACTTCAATATTAAGTGCAGCAAAACAGCTGGGATGTTCCAATAGAACAAAGAACTACAGAATAAAGAGTGTGGGGGGGAATGTTTAAATTCGGTAAAGTTTAAAATATTTTATTTTAATTAAAACAATAACTATATTGTTCCCAAACCTTTCTTTCAGTGAAAAGTGTTGGTTTCTGATTTTGATCCCAAATAAACTTTTATATATCAGAATCCTCAGGTGGATGAAATAAAATTTTTAGACTAAAAGAAGCATAAGCAATCAAGTTTGTTTAAAATCCTACTGAGCTCTAAATCAGCCCCATTTTAGAACTGAAAGGAGGAAAATCCACAGAGCAGCACATTCTGCTGTGCCAAGTGTGTGTGTGCATTGCTCATATTTCTCCAATTCATATCCTTTTTCATTGAATAGACAGTACCTGAAAACCTTTAATGTATGTATTCTCATAGTGTGAGAATACTCTTATCATAAATTTACTGGCAGAGCATGGAAGTTCTGTGTGACTAAATGACTTGCCAATGTTCACCCAAGCAGTGTGAAGTCACCTGCTTAGCAGGGAATTGAATCCTGGTATTGAGATTTCCAAGCTAATGCCCTACCCTAAAACTGGGTTCTCTAATTGTGAAATTATCCTTCCTTATTTCATCCCGTACAGGGAACCAGCATGCTTTCCTTTCCTCTTTTGCACTGCAAAGATCAGTTCTCTGCCTTTCCTTGTAGAGATGTGATAGATATAGAGCTCGTCTATTCTAGATTGTGTATTTTACACTATGTGTGAAAGGCAAAGACGATGGATACAGAGCTCATTAATTCTAGGATATATATTTCATACTATGTGTAAAGGATTTTCCTGATGAAGAATTAAAAACATATGTATTGTCCCACCCTAGCACTGTCCCAGTCCATGGCAGCATGTCTCAAGAAGCTTTCACAGTAACAGAAATGTGCTGTCATTCGGGGCAGTTACATTTTGTGGTCTGCTGAATAACGTCAAACCAGTGATGAACCCTTACACAACTGCAGTCTTGTCTTAATCAGGACACAGCAGAAAGATACTGAAACGAAATAAAATTTAACTAGAGGTTGTCATTGTTGCCCTCTTAGGTAGACAGACCACCCTCGAAAGAAGTCATAGCTCTGGGAGAAGGGAGGTAGTTTGGAAACCTGTGTGCTGCTTAGGTATCAGTGATTCCTGCTCTGGACTTGCTGGAAGTGGTGAAAGTGCTGACCCTGTGCCCAGGTGGGTTAGCTGACTAGATAGGGAATTGCCCTAACACTGGCTTTGCAAATATTTAAAATAAAGTTGGGCTGATTTTACTATTTATCACTCCTCTCTGTTCAAATCCATGTTCTAAAAATTGCTGTCATGGTTTAACCCCAGCCGGCAGCCCAGCCCCACCCAGCCGCTCGCTGACTCCCCCCCAGTGGGATGGGGGAGAGGATCGGAAGGGGAAAAGTGAGAAAACTC
Source organism: Sagittarius serpentarius (assembly GCA_034782735.1). Classification (NCBI taxonomy): domain Eukaryota; kingdom Metazoa; phylum Chordata; class Aves; order Accipitriformes; family Sagittariidae; genus Sagittarius; species Sagittarius serpentarius. The sequence goes on along the minus strand of JAVKLA010000017.1, from coordinate 5,225,273 downwards.
CTGGGTTGAGGTAAAGACAGTTTAACAGGGAAAGCAAAAGCCGT
>JAVKLA010000017.1:5162583-5208702 GCA_034782735.1 Sagittarius serpentarius | reverse complement strand
ACTGTTTCCTCTCCGCTGTGTTGTATTTCCAGCAGACATCTGGGAAGTTGAAGTCCCACATGACAACAAGGGCTAGCGATGGTGAATCTTCTTCCAGCTGCCTATAAGCTATTTCAGATGGTGCTGGGATAAGCACTCTGTAATTTAAGGACTAGGACATTCAGAGGCAGAAAGAAGAAAAGGAGAGGGGGCAGCCCAGGAATCTGTTTTCTACGTTCACAAATATTTACTTACTTTAAACAATCATTGTTTGTCATGAAATACATATCCAGACCTGCAAGTAAGGAGAAGAGCACTAAATTCCTACCTTCAGGTCAGAGTCCAAGACACTGACCTATTGAGCCATAGTCTGGTTTATAAGCCCTTGTTTCAATGCAGATTAAATTTTAATCCACTCTATGGCAAAGCTTTAGTAAAAGAACTCACTATCTTCTTTGTTCAGATTTTCTAGGAGAAAGGGAATTATGAATTTAAGTCCCTCAGGTAATGGATGGCTTGGAATTCATGTGTCTCACTTTGTAAAATTATCTAGTCATTAATCATGCTATAGTACAGATGGATACAGGGGGGAAAAATGTTCTGTTTTGGAAGATTTTTTTTAAGATTACAAAACTGGAAGGAACTGTTGAAATCCAGTTTCCCCTACTCTGTAAAACAGTCTGCAGAACTTTCTGATTTGATTCCTGCTGGTACAGTGTACCTTGACACATGCAAACATGATGTAGAAAGTTTGACTGTGGAAGACCATACCACCAATGTAGGCAAGACTGTTCCAGGTTAATTACCTTCACTATTAAAAAAGTGTGTTTGATACATCTGAATTTGTTTACCTCCAGTTCCTAGCCATATATAATTTTACTGATAAATTGAGAAGCCTTTCAATGTAAATTTTTTTCCCCACATGCATGCTTACGGATGGTAGCTGTTAGTCATTATCTTTTTTGGTAGATTCAATAAACCAATCTCTGTGAGACTTTTACTGCATAACATGTTTTCAAATCTTCTCACGGTACTTTACTAAACCATGACCATTTTTCAACATTTGTCTTGAATTGTGGATGTTAGAAATGATGAAGATATGCCCATGTCGGCCAAACCAATACAAATGTTAAGGTAGTATAACCCCTTTATTCCTATTCAGTATGTGTCCCCATCTCTTGTTCTGTAGGCCAAACATTATGCTGTGAGTTATTATTTGCTGATTATTCACCATTACCACCAAATCTTCCAGGACTTTAAAGATATAACTTGTGCTGTGTGTTTTGAATTTAGATGTCTGAATTAGTAATTGTCCAGCTCACTAAATGCACGATTTCAATGGGAATTATGTTTCTAACTTACCTTATTGCTTACTAAAATCTCACATGGTGCTTACTGGCCCCTTTTTTACCAAAACAACTTTGTAACTCTGGCACATATTTTCACAATAGAGTTAATGCCTTTTAATTTCGTTAGATGAGATTTGAGGTGCATGTTGTAAGAAAAACAAAAAAGAGAAAATTGTATTAAAATTTTTTAAACCTTCTTTCTACATCCTCAATACGTTGAGGCTAGCAAGACTAATTCACAGGAGTGTTCTATCCAAATGTAATAGAAAATTCCCGGAACTCAGAAGTAGAAGCTGTTCACTCTTTTGTTTACTGCTCCTTGCAGATACTCATGCTCTTCGCTGTCAACAGCTTATTATGACCTTATTGAGCTGTGAATGCCTGATAGAAGAAGACAACCTTATTCAGTACTAGAAGAAGCAATTTGAAACACAGTGTCCATTAAAATCAATCATTCATAAAAAATTTATGGTGTTAAAAATCTAAATACAAATCCAGAAGGTTTTTAATCATTAAGCCAGAGCAAAAACATTTAGCCATGTGCTATTGACAAAGTAAACTTTTAAGTGCTTTTGATGGCATTTTAAAATATTGATAGTATTATAGATCAAGGTGGTATACTTGAGGAGCCTTACAGGAATAGACCAGTTTAATATCCTCAGGTTCTTTTGTGGCGGATAAGCTAATGGCATGAAAGAAAAAAAGTGTTTGCGTTATTTTAATATGGGTAGATATTGAGCGTAGAAAGAACAAGTTTTACTTTTTCTGACATAACCATCTAAAGGGACAAACATCTATATTCTGCACTTTTTCAACTTTCCACGTGGCTCTCAGTAGCATCCCAAAACACGGTATAGTGTTGTGGTCTTTGAGAGTATAAGAACTTTTTCCATTCAGAAGTGCCAAAAGGTGGAAAGTAGTGAAAGTAGCACCTCACCTTCTACCCCTGAACTCAGAATTAACAAAAAGCTGCTGTGCTCTACAAATGCTGCTGTCTCTTGTCGAGTATAAGCTGGTAAGCACAGCCACAGACTTGATATGAGGAATGAATTGGTGAAACTTTTATTCAGAAGTTCTTTAAGGTTGAGGCAGGGGGAAAAGAAAATGAAGGAGGGGAGAGAGTGACTCATTTAGTGATGCTTTCTGCAGCCTGTTGATTAGAAACCTCCCCTAGGAATTGGGAAACGGGGTCAAGTGCTTGCCCTGATCTAAGTAGAGCATAGCTGAGCTTTGTCTTTTTGCCATATGTTGTTGTAATTATTAGCAATTTACTGTTTTGGAATGGATTTCTGATTTCTGAGTTTTGAGAAAGATTCCCAGTCTTCATAATGTACCAGTCTGGAAAGGCAGCATTTTCTTGAAATTCATGAAGTTTAATGGATGAAAAAACACTTCCAACTCTGTAACCCATATTTCTGAGGTAGAAAAAAATCACTGTATTCTTCAGAAATATATCCTCTGTTTCAGAGAATTCAACCCTTCTGTATCTGTTCAGTCAGATTAGCACACACTATCCTTTAAAAGACTGGTCTACATTCATTTTAGGGAGAAAAGAAATACTATTTTTTTAGTGCAATATTTAATAGGAATAATTTTTATTAGAACCAGTCAGAGCTGTCAGGTGGGCTAAAGCCAAATGAAAGTGATAAACATGCTATTTATGAATTCTAAATATGGAAATATTGTTTGAATACCCAGTTCTTGTCTAAATCATGTTAAAAACTTTACCATTTATTATTTTTGTGCAATAATATTGAATAGTCTTTGCTATTAAAGTTTAAAAGGCAGATTGTCAAAAGGAATCAGCAACTCAGCAACTCCTGGTTTGATACCAATATGAGAAGACAGATTGTCCAAAAAGTTCATTCCCATTTAAACATATAAATGAACCAGAGAGAGATTCTTAAGTATTCAGCCCTCAGCATGTCCCACTGAGAAGAACGGATCTCTTGAATGCATACTTTTGAGAACAGACCTGCTTCATTTAGGTGCCTAAATGGGAGCTAAATTCTTTTGACAATTCCACAGGAATGAGAAAGCCTCACAGACCAAAACATTGCCCTGTTATAAAAGAGACACATTAATGGTAAGATTCTCATATCACTACGTTAACTTACTTCACTCATAATTACTTGTATCCTGCTTACATAAAACTAGGTGATAAAATATATAATAAAGAAAAAATACATTTTTAGATCTTCCAAAAATGCTTTTTTCTATGTAAAGTGAATTTCCTCTACAGTGATCCAATCTGCTGGGCCCTGTGGTCGGATTTCTAAGGATATCTGCAATAGATTGAGTTATAAGCTCAGGGATACAAAAGTATTTCTTTCTTCTTAAGAGTGCACCTTTTGCGATTACTAAATATGTATATGCAATTCCCTACTGAACCTCTGTGGATTTACTGGAAACTGTTTACCTCCTTGAATATACCTTCATAGCTTCATAGATTTTTAAAGCAAAATTATCCTAGTCTAATGGCTTGTATATCACCCACAGAAACATTTCTCCAAGTCTCTACTGCCTTGGACAAATTTATATGGAGTCTGTTCCAGGCAAGATCTCACAGGCCCAGAGCTGTGCCTTTAAAATGATGAGTGACAGTTCCTATACAGGAACAGGGGTATTACATGTCCGTGACTGACAGCAAAACAGCCATAAAAGATTTCTTCCTCTTGAGTGGAGGGAGCAGGAGAGCCTCAAAGAGTTTTAAGGGTATGAACAGAAATGTTAGGTTTCTGCTGTTTTCCCCATCTTCCATCTTGGAAATACTGAAAAACCTTCATTGTCTCAGAGAACCCTCTTCAACTTCAATTAGTCACTAAAATCTGCCTTGAGTAAGGGCATGTAGAATTTGTCTTGAGCAACTGCATTTGGACTGCCCCAGCTGGTGAGATAACTTGCACCAAATAATATAAATGATTTCTACATGGCCATTTGCTTTGATTTTTCACATTACACCCATCTTCCCATATCAGGAAGGCATCACTAACTAGCGCTAATTGGATTTGGCTCTGGACTGAATGGGAAGACAGACAAGTTGTGTCAGTAATTCTAGTTTACTCTGAACACTTCTTAACTGAGCTCAAAGAAAAAATCTGAAGTTCCCAATGCAGTGTTCCATTTAGCCAGATCACTTCTGGCTCAGCTTTTTCAAGCATAAATCTCTGTGGGTGAAAATGCATATTTTAAAATCACAGAGAACTACTCAAACCTTTTCAGGAAAGTAGGCATGAACCATTATGACAAATAAAATCATTATGAAAGTAAGGTTGAGGATATGCATTTTTAAAGGAACAGTAAAAAATTTAAAAAGAGAAATAAGGTTGATTGAGAAAGTTTCCATTTGCGCGTGAATTTAAAATCATTCCATGCAGCCTGACACTTTTTAGAAGATTTTCCCTGTCTTCCCATCTCTTTTTCAGGTAAAGGAGGAAAATAGTGGAGAAAAGTTTCAAGATTAGACTGTGCATTTCACAGCTCCATAAGTATAAATGGAATCCGTCTTTGATGTTTTCTTGTACTTTGACTTTTTTGGTGCTGCTTATGTCACATCTATATACCATGAACAGTCATGTAAAACATAGACAAATGAAATAGAAAGAATGAGATCTTAATGTAAAGTTTTTTGATGTTCCTTTCTTTGTTTTTTTACTTTTTCTATTTTATTGTTGTCACATCATTAAGATTTTACTCAGAACCTGGTGGAGTAGAAATCCGCAAAAATGTTGACAAGAGTTACATGTTTCTGGGAGCTGTTGCATAAAACACGAGCAGCACGCTGAATCAAAACATTTAGGATCATTCTTAATTGTTTTTAGAAATACCTCTAATCCAGGTCCCTTCTCACAAACCCAAATGCAGCCCATAGTCTTTCGATCCTTTGAATCCTTCTCATATACTTGTCTGCCTAAAGACATGCCTGATTTATTGCAATAAATATCTAGATATGCACATGGGGCTCACTTTTTAGAATACAGACGGGTTTTTATTCTTACTTTTCGTTCTTTGAAATTCATATTTTTTACAGCCTCATGACAAGTGTGCAGCAGGCTGTGCAGAAAAAAGGGCCTAAACCATCCAAAAGAAGCAGCTTTTTAGAGAACAGAAGTCAGGGAAAAGATGGGTGAGCTAGCCTAGATAAAGCCATACCACTGGATTTTTAAACCATGTGGAAATTAATTGATAAGAAGGTACAATGAAAAGGTAGTGGAGAGAACCAAGGAATGTCAGGGATGCCACAGGCAGCGGAGCACCGACTGTCCTGAGCTAACACTAGCCGAAATGCCAAATCCACCCAGAGCAGCAGCACAGGCGTGAGGATATACCACTCCAGGACACAAACTGCCTCACATAGAACCAGCTTGGGTTATCAGCACATGGAGCAAAATTAAACTACAGCCTAGCTTATCCACCCACAGACAACTGAGAGTTGGCTATAGGTTTTTTGGTAAATATAATCCTGAAAATAAAAGGCAAAATCCTCAGGAAATGCATCCCTCAGGTTTCTTTCACAGCTGAGCGAAGCAGAACCTGCCTCCTCTAAGCTCTCTCCATTACAAGTGGAAAGCAAAAAATGGAAACCTGGATAGAATTCTGAAATATTATAGCTCAACAAATCACACTTTCTTCCCGGTGTGAAAAATCAGACCAAGTTTTAGTAAGAGACAGTTACAAATGCTTATTGTATGATTATTGGTAGTGCTTGTTATCTACCAAAAGATCATTTTCCAAGTCTCATTGGCGTGACTGGGATTTTTCAGGTTGTCTTCAGTGAGCTTTGGATCAAGCCCATACACAAAGACCAGAAACATAGATGTTCATGGGTGTACAGATAACAAATGTGAGAAATACTTTTCGGTAATCTTCTTAGCAATCGTTTTCTAACCCCTGGAGTTGTTTCATTTTTACCTTGTCATTGGCCTCTGGCTTCTCTATCTCTCAGCTTTTCCTTGGTTTTCCAGAGCTTTATCTCCAGTCTTTTGAGGATTTTCTGATGTGAAACACCTTTCTCACGGAACTTGAAATTCAGCTTTATGTATGTTTAACAACATAAAACCATTCAGTCAGCACCCATGTACTTAGATGCACAATCAATGACTTCATTTTTTAGTACTTTTCTAGTGTTTTGTGGATAGACTACTTAGTTTTACAGGCAAAAAATCAATCCACTCATGTGTGACTCGCGTCTAAATATGCATCAGCTTAAAAGTAGTCTCTTGCCCTCTTCCAGAAAAGAGAGCACTTTTCACGGGTTAAACCTTCCTCAAAATCCTGGGTAGTTCATTTATTCTTAATAGCAGCTAAATAAATTCACAGAACTATAATTTACTGTGGGTGACATTAATCCCTATGCAAAGTCTCAGGACCAGAATACACTGAAATCGTGCTAGTGCCAACAACACATGGACATATGTGCAGTCTTTCACTTTCTTACCCACATATTCCTGTTCCTCAGAGCATATGGTCATAAAACTACTTTATGTACTCACTTGTCTCTGCTACTCTATTGTCATGTGCCAGCTCTCCTACCACACGTTCCTAGCTAACACTATATTGACTTTTCTTCCCGTTTGCAAACAAGAGAGAGCTGTGTTTAAGGTGGTTAAATGTAGTCTCATTAGTGTTCCTCACTTGCTATTCGGGGCTACATAGTTTTGCTCTGATGTTGCCCCAGTGCCCCCGAAACAGTCCTGCTGAACTAGGAAAAGACAAACCGCAAGACTACCAGTCTTCTTGAGTGATCTTTTCAAAGGAGTAAGAACTTCATCCCACCTTGACTGTTTTTCTGGCAACAGCAACCATTCCCTTTGCTTGTAAGTGGCCGTACCGCTGCTCTCTCTACCAATGTGATGATTTTTTTTGTGCTGATTTGGGTAGCCTTAATCTGACCTCCCTTCTCTTTTCCCTCTGGTGCCAATTACTTCAAGCATTTTTGGAATGGACTCTGCTGGAAAACATATGCCAACTAGGAAAACAATGATGCTTCCAACTACTTTCCCCACATGCTTCTAATACAAGCAGGTATTTGTTCTACTCTAGTTCCTGGGTTGATCTGTGCTTGGCACTGTTATTAATGCCATTAGCAGCTGCTTGGCCACATGAGACATTCAGCTCGGTAATATCTGGAAGAACCTGAGCTAATTTACATTGAAAACACCGGTTTCTTCTTTACTACTACTAGATTAAACACTGAATCCTTTGCAAACCTATGGCCTAATTCTACACCATGGCACTCAGTGAAAGCTTTCTCATTGCAAGAAATAGATCAGGCTCAATAGCCATCCCTTATGAAGTTTATTTATATATGTATGTACGACATAAAGCACGTTTCTGTTATGTTTGCTTCCAAGTTCTTGCACAACCATGGCTTTTATTGAGGGATTTTTCTTTTAATGTCTGTTCATCTTTCTATTTCCTTTCTGGAACTATTACATACACTCTCTGCTTGTTGTCTATTTATTTTTTGTTTGAGATTTATAAAAGTCCTCAGACGGAGATTTTTCCTTTAAATATTGTATTTCAAGTCTCTTCAGTATCTCTCTCAGCCATGGAAATGAACACAGCTGAAATTCTTGCCAGTATGTAACTGAATCTTTTCAGGAATATGATATTTGCTTAGTGTAATCTTTATTAAAGCAAGAGAGATGGAAACACATGTATTAAGCAGGTCAAGCCAAGTTACAGCTAAATTGCTCCTGCCTGCTTTTTCTTCGTGAATTAATTTCTCTCTCACATTCATGTGTTCCAAGAAATCCTTAGATTCCAGGCACTCATACTTTTTGTGCAGGGCTATCTAAGTATTTAGCTGCAAAGATAAATGCTGAGAACCTTTGGGACAGACTTGAAAAGTATGCTTGCCCTCCCTGTTTGGTAGAGAAATTGATCTGTGACTCTTCCCCTCCTGGTCTAGGGCATCCTTCCAATTTATGTTACATTTTGAAAATATTTCCTGACCTGCTGATCATTTTCAGAAATAGCTTCAAAGCCTGGAACATTTAAGGGGCACTCTCTATCCTAGGTAGCTTTGGTGCTGAGACTGCATTTGCCTTTATTATACCCTTGTGTATTGCTTTCATGTGTCTTCTGTTGGACAAAGCCTAGCACTTAGGTTCAGAATGGGCAGAGCCTCAGAAGGCCTAGCTTTCAAAGCTAAACACGACTGAGCAAATGAAGGGTGATGTTAGACAAGATGTTAGGTGAATCGTATCTTCTTTAATTCACACTTTTCCTTCATCTAGACACCCATCTCTTGGGATCTGTACTTGTGTCCATCCGGGGTATCATAGCAAGGGCAAGGTTCTGCTGCTGCTGCCAGGCTTTTCATCACCAGTATGATTGTTCCCGCTCCCCTGCATGGGTGGCCACGGGGGAGCTTTCCACTCAGGCACAATACACTTATTACATGATAAGAGGAAAGACTATGTTGCACTTCAGCTCTAAGCTTCCTTATGGAATGATTCTTCTTCCGTTATATTACCTGGTTAAAACAGTGTGCAGAAGAAGGTTTACACATTAGGCTTTGAGGTACCAGAGGATATAGTATATCTGGGTTCAGGGCCTGCCCGCTGTGGTTAAGGAGTGGGGTGTCAGGGCAATATCTAAGGACAATATCCTGACTATCCAACCATAAGCTCTTCCATTACTCTGAGACAGAGACTTTCCATCACTCCTTCTGAAGTCTGAGTCACTGGTGACCAGAATGGCAAGAAGTATGAATCTAGATGAAGAGCAGTGGAGTCCCCACAACACCAAAACCTGAGTCACTGGTGACCAGGAAGCTAGTTTATATCACCTCCAGACTGAAGGTGGCCTTGAATCCTTGGTGAATGCTGTAACTGCAAGACTGTTATGCAGAAGATGGATATAACAATGTGAAGTTTATCTTTTTAGGATACTCAGTGGGATTTATGTATATTTTGTTTAGATTATATGACAATGCTTTCAAAACAGCATTGCGAAGGAACAGTGGTAGGGACATGTATGTTTGTTTTCCCAGAAAAGGTACTTCTGAAAATATGAGCATAACTATAAATTCTGGTTAGAGAATTTCTGGATTGTAAAAGAAGGTGCCTTGTGAATTTCTTGTGTCCAAGTTAGGCAGTTCTGTAAAATACATAAACTGGATGATACTTGGGCTTATGGGGCTTTGGGTATCAGAATCCCCCTTTTGCTTCCAATTTCATAAACATAGAATCATAGAATCATAGAATGGTTTGGGTTGGAAGGGACCTTAAAGATCATCTAGTTCCAAACCCCTGCTGTGGGCAGGGACACCTTCCACTACACCAGGTTGCACAAAGCCTCTTCCAACCTGGCCTTGAACACTGCCAGGGAGGGGGCATCCACAACTTCCCTGGGCAACCTGTTCCAGTATCTCACCACCCTCACGGTAAAGAATTTCTTCCTAATATTTAGCCTAAATCTACCCTCTTCCAGTTTAAAGCCATTACCCCTTGTCCTACTACTACCCTCCCCAGCTTTCTTGTAGGCCCCCTTCAGGTACTGGCAGGCTGCTATAAGGTCTCCCCGGAGCCTTCTCTTCTCCAGGCTGAACAGCCCCAACTCTCTCAGCCTGTCTTCACAGGAGAGATGCTCCAGCCCTCTGATCATGCTTGTGGCCCTCCTCTGGACTCGTTCTAACAGTTCTCTGTCCTTCTTGTGTTGGGGGCCCCAGAACTGGGCGCAGTACTCCAGGTGTGGTCTCACGAGGGAGGAGTAGAGGGGGGAGAATCACCTCCCTCGACCTGCTGGCCACGCTTCATTTGATGCAGCCCAGGATACGACTGGCTTTCTGGGCTGCTAAGGCACATTGTTGGCGTATATTGAGCTTCTTGTCCACCACCACCCCCAAGTCCTTCTCCGCAGGGCTGCTCTCATAAATATAATCTCTGTTTCCTTACTAGCAGTCTTTATCTCCAATTTGAATTCATATGTGAAGAGAGGAATATTGGGAAAATCTGGCAAATATAGGACACCTTTGATCCTTGATGCTGTCCTCTCAACATTTAAAATCTGTTGCAGGGTTTCTCATACAGACTAGAATTACACACTGTTCAAGGTACAGGAGAGCCATGGATTTATACAGTGATGTGATTACATCCTTGTTTCAGAGTGTTAAATTCCTCCTAGATGCTCTTTGATTTTGGGTAGTTCAAATCCCAAGTAAGAATGTGGGGTGGAGAAGTGGTGAAGAGTTAGGTTCTGTAGGATGAGCTGGCAAAACCCTTCAAATCTTCTTTTTTTGAAAACATTCAGTATTGTTTTAGGAATGTATTTTGAAATTAGTTTATTTCTGTGACAGTATCTTCCACTCTATTAAATGGTAATAAGGCTTAAACAAAAATTTATTGCCAAGTGACAATATTTATTCTACCGTGAAAAGTTTATTGTACAAAACTCATCATAAAATGACAGGGCTTGGTATACTGATGATGTGATATTTAAAAATGCAATAAATTTAATTGGAATAATAGAAGATTTTATTTGGAATCAAGAATATAACAGGCTTTTTTTGTTCGGCAGGTACCAGAGAAGAATTTAGACCTCCAACTGGAGTGAGTGAAAGTTTTGTCACTGAATTCAGTTCCTGATTATTGATTATTGTAAGACATAATATGTGATCACTGTTAATGGAAAAAAACACCTCAGAGAGAAACTCAAGTCAGGTAATCCCTTGTACATAACCGCTGTCTAACAGGTGAAGCTCCCTCATAGGAGAAACAGGACAGCACTTGGGTCAACATCATTTAAACTTCCCTAAGACGGAAGAAAACCAGAAGATATAGCAAGGTTGTTTCTACTCTAAATCTGTTTTGATGTTTGGCCACTGCATGTCACCTTCCTCCCCAGGCTGATGGCTGAGCTGGGTACTCATCTGTTCTTGACCGATTACATTACAAAGGTACTTAGGCACGGATACTATCTATCGAATCCATTTATGGTATCCAGGAACGGTTGCCAGCTATGCCCAAAAAGCAGGTTGTAATGGTAACCCTCAGGGATACGCTCTGCTACCAAATCCATGGATTTAAGAACTGCAGAGGATTTGAAAAAAGGCTGCATCTCAACAATGTTTATACCTAAGCAAAGTACACTTACACATGTAGAAGCTAGCTGGATATCCATCAAAGGTGTTGGACAGCAGAATGTTACTAGGGAAAGTACAAGGAAAAGCTTTTTAAGACATAAATTATCAATGGAAACTTGAAGTTTGGACTTAGCCAAAATCAGTTGTAAACTGGTGCTGAATTCAGCAAACACTTTTGGCAGGGAAAAAAAAGAGAAAAATATTTTGTGAAAGCTGAAACGCTTAATTTTGACATTTTAACAAGTGTGTTGAAATTAATGTACCAACTTTTAGTTCTAATAAGAGAGTAAATGACACAGAAATCAAATGGTTCATTTGGAATCTGATTAAAAATTTTGTTCACCTCAAAGGAACAATAAAGAAGAAAAAAAAAGCTTTATTTCTGCAACAAATACTAAAGAATTAAAAGAGCAAGTTGACCGCAAACAATTTTAATTTTTTCATTCAGCCACTGTGCTGAAAAATCAGTTATTCAGATCAGTTTATTTTCCAGTGTTCTGAGAACTTCTAGCTGCCTGTTGGTTTTCATGTGAAAACTGCAATGTTGATTTAAACTTCTAAAGCACTCAATGAGAGATTTTTCTCTCTTCTCACACTGTCAGCTTCAGCCACTTTCCTGTCATTATAATGAGAGCTTTACCCCTCTCTTTGCAAAATATATGGGATGTAGTATAAAAGTCCCTTTTTTTTCTTTAGGATGCTTTGTTTATAGGTGTCCTAAACCATTCATTTCTTGACCTTCAAGGTATGTTTCAAAGCCTGCCTGTTTGCATGAGTGTTGGCATGGCCATAAGGCAGTGAGGATTAGATTCGTATGATCAGGAAATATAAAAAGAAGCTTTAAGGTTTATTTGGCTGTAGCTCTTTTCATCAAATGATACGTGCAAAGAAAGAAGCACTCTGTTATTATAATTTTTGCCTTATACTATTGCCGTATGCTTTTGTTTTAATGCTAACCAAAGTTTACCTAACTTTGAACCATTCTTTTTACTGAGGAATCTAGGCAAAAATCCAAGCTGGTAAAAACAAATTTTAAAAGTATCTAAGAGTACTCTTAAAAAAGTAATAATAAAACCCTTATATATATATATAATAAACCCTAATAAATGTTTTGCTCAGGAGACATGAGGTCTTGAACCTGCTCTCTATGGCAGAGAGGTGGACCTTCAAGAAGGCCATCAAATTAAGATGACTGAACTTTGAAATAAGTGTTACATGGCTCAGTTCCAGAAGGATAACCAGAAAAAAACCCTACCAATGGAAATGGGACAGCCATTGGTGGAGGCACTGAGGATCAAGCTCTATCTGAGGACACCTGCCAGGTAAAGAAAGACTGTCTGTAAAGATGTTGGTCTTTCACTACATAGAGCAGACCAAGAGGTAGATGAAACATAGGGTCATGAAGTGGAATAACATATTTTTTATTCCTTTTTTTCATCCTTCATCTGTGTCAGGGTCCAATGACAGAACAAACATTGCTCTTCAGTCTATCGTGTTATAAGTTGCTCTGTCCTTCTATTACATGATGCCGGTCAACATTTTTGGCTGTAGATTTAGGCGCACAAAAAAATTAGCCTAATTTCCAACAGTGCTGGGTTACCATAGTTTCTGCTGAGAGCTTAAGGTGACATATTTTGTGGCTGTGAAACAGAGACAGAAGAGAACAGAGTATAAATGTAAGGTATTGCTTACCTTTCACTGCCTAGTAGCTACCTCAAAGTGTGAGATTATTGATGGTTGTCTTATCAAGAACTTAAGGGGATTGCATCATTTATTTATGCTCCAGTAAATGATTCTTAAAGTCCCCTCGAAAGTATCTCAGTGAAACTGTGGACTTCTCCTTTCTTTTTCTGAGGAAAATGAGTCATAGTTTTGAGAGAGCTTGATTAAGGTCACCTAGGTACTTTAAATAATAACTATAATTTAGATTTTCTTTCTCCCATCCTCATGTCAATATTTTGCTAAATGTATTGTAGACTATGCATTTTAAAGACAGGTGTTTGATATCCCTGCTCTGATCATATAAGGGAATGAAGTACATCTTAGGACAAATATATGCCCTCAATTATACTAAGGTGAATTAGACTGATTTGAGTAGAACTGCAAGTTTACACTGATGCAAATGAAAGGAGAATTTGCCAGGTTTGCACAGAATGAAATTCCAGATTGTATGTTATCAGTGACTAAGGACCTGGCCTGATTCATACTTCTCAGTCTTACATCTATAATGTTACAGATGATGTTCAGAAACAGTCATAATTAACTAAATGCAATTTTATTAACCTGGTTATGAAAGCTAAGTATATGAACATTTGTAATGAGGTGGGATATGGGGAAGAATGTGGCATTGCTGCATTTTCGGTAATCCTGTTTCTCTTATTGAGAGGACATAAATTATGGGAAAAAGAACATTCCGGTCACATAGCAGGTATTCATAATCATAGAATCACAGAATCATAGAATGGTTTGGGTTGGAAGGGACCTTAAAGACCATCTAGTTCCAATTCCCCTGCCATGAGCAGGGACACCTTCCACTAGATCAGTTTTCTCGAAGTCCCATCCAGCCTGGCCTTGAACATTTCCAGGGAGAGGGCATCCACAACTAACAGAATACAAGGAACAGAATACACAAAAGAATACAGGAAGTGTTTGGCCAGATACCTGGAGGGATAATCCGTGTAACTACATTCAGGATATTTTATTTAGATCCTTTTTCTTTTCTAAATAGATTTCAGTTTCCGCTGGAGACAATATTTCTGCTACTGATAACCACAGGAGTACATCCTTCAGACTATTCTGGTCATCATATTGACTGTGGCTATAACTGTAACTGGGACGGACAGAAAGAACACAATAAACAATATACTTTCTTAAGATAAAGGGATATTTTTGTAGTGTTGGCATGTAAATAATATTCCGTTTAGTTTCAAAATAAAAATAATTGAAATGAAAATAAGTATCTGGGGTGTTTTAAAGCTTTTATTCTAGGGTCCTCAATTACACAGTTATTCTTGATTTAAATTTCTTGATTTTATTTTTTTTTTATTTGGTCTCAGGGAATGAGTACTTATATTCCTGAACACTTTTAGTCTTTGGATAAATAATCACCTTTAAAAGATATCTCAACCACACTTACTTAGAAAAGGTAATTAATTATGGTCTATCAAGAGTACAGAATAAATGGAAAGTAGGGGGGAAAAAGAGCAATTACAGATTACACGGTGTTCTCTTTCTATAAACCATACTTTTGTGTGTGTGCGTAGAGGAATTCACTGAATGTGATGTGACACTCAATCAGTGTATCCTTAACATGCTAATCTCAGTTGAGGAATACCTGAAACTGGAGAAATGGTTCAAAACCACGAAGGAAGCCATGGTGAAAATGTCATGCTGAATCCTTTCTGTAGAATTCTGTCTTAAGCAGCAAAATGTTGATTGAAGTATATTATTAGTTCTTGCATGAATTTATGATAAAACAAGTGAAAGGTGGTGCCCAGCTTTAGATACTGACCAAAGGAAGGATTGGGGTAACTTCACGGACTCCGCCTTCCTTGCTTTGTGGAACGCTGTTGCTCCACCTTTCTTCCAGGAGTACTACCAGTGCCCAGCCAGGCAGTCTGACAGGAATCACGGAGAACCACACAGAATGGTTGGGGTTGGAAGGGACCTCTGGAGACCATCTGGTCCAACCTTCCTGCTCAAGCAGGGTGTTTTGGGTTTGAGCGGTGGGGTTTTGGTACTGGGGGAGGGGCTGCAGGGGTGGCTCCTCCAAGAAGCTGCCAGAAGCTTCCCCGGCTCCAAGTCGCACCCGCCGCTGGCCAAGGCCGAGCCCATCAGCGACGGCGGCAGCGCCTCTGGGGTAACAGATTTAAGAGGGGGACCCTGCAGTGGGGGAGGAGATGGGGGTGTGAGAGAAACCCCCACCCAGACCCCGAGGTCAGTGAGGAAGGCGGGGAGGAGGTAGCCGGCGGAGGGGATGGCCCTGCGGCCTTCAACCTCTCTGAACTCAGCCTAACATCAGACTTCCAAAGTCTATTTATAATTTGTTGCAGTATAATACCATGGTTCTGGACATAATTTTTCTTGGAATCTCTATCCTTTAAAACAATGGCAGGATCAGGTACAACTGCGATGGCTTCCAATCCCTCTAGTGTTTGATCCACTGTACTTTGGAAGATCTGTGTGATACTAATTATGACTACAAGCATAACCAACTACTGGCCTCCATGTTAGCGTGGCAACAGTTGCCAAGAGGGTGGTTCATTTAATTCAATAAGACACAAATTATTTTAATACAATAAAAAGGAGGATATTTGCACTGGGATAAATTAGCTTTGCATTTCTCATGCCTATGGACTACTTCGTGGGAGGAAGATGAGGTTATTTTTTAATCTTTGCATTCCTTGTTCTCTTCAGATTGCTCTGCCCGCATTTGAGGATGGTCTTGTTTTGTATTCTGACTGGTCAAGTAGTTTGTATTGCTCTGCTTCCCTACAGCACGTGCTGCTTCTTTCTGTCCGGCACTCCAAACTCCAAACAGCATTGTCTCTTGTTTGATGGTGTCTTATTGACAGCCTGCATTTTCCCACTGGCCTCAGATAGTTTTCAGTGTACATCATTATAACACTGCCATACTTCTCTGCTTATCAGTGTTGCTAGGATTACATTGTGGCTGGCTCCACAATCCATCTGGAATCAAACTGGTCATTGATCTAATATTGCAGTTTATCAGTGTTGCTTGGATTACATTGCAGATGACTCTGTATACCAGCTGGAATTGAACTGGTCATTAATAGCATCATTGCAAATGTGGCAGCTGAATGGTTGTCTTTACATTTGATAGAGTCAACTGCAGATGTCTGCAGATACTTCAATGGAGATCTCTGCTGAATCACTGCTTGTACTTTCCTTTTTTTTTTTTCATCTCAGAAGTCACTTTAGGACAAAAAGTGGTTTTATTTCAAAAACTTAAGGTCATGACTCAAAGGCAAAACATTGTTCTGCCCCTTCTTTCCATGTTAGTTCCCAGTGTAATAATTACACTGAGACAAATCCTTTATTTCATCTAATATTAATCATTCAAACATGACCTGCTAAAGTAAAATTTTAAAACTTGCCAGGGGGAAGAGATAGGCATTTTTAGAAAGATGTTAGTCCCACTTGTCTTTGATTTAGATTGAAATGATTCACCCAATAGAGAAACGTTCTCTCCACTAACTAGAGATGACCAGTTTAGAGTTTGACTAATTTTTAGGTGGCTAAAATTTGATGTGATGAATTCGCTGTTCTGTTTCCTTGGTTCTTTTCATTTAGCCTCTATGTTTATGGTAAATCACAAGCTGCTTTGGTTTGTTGCTCTTGCTGGACAGTTCAGTCTGCTCTGCTCTGGCTGAGCATCCTCTGTTTCTCAAGAACACCTTCCATCAGCTGGAGTCTCTGGTCCCACAAGAGAAAAACTATTTCTTAGAAAACAGGTATTTTAGAGAATGATCTCTGGATGTCGTAGATCTCAGATGTAATACAGCTACTGTGTCTTGTGCTTCTTGGTTTCAGGTAAAATCTTCTAGCTCTGCAGTCTTGCTCTGCCTGGTATCAGTTGTTGCCTAATCCCTTCATCAACAATTTCAGTACCCCCTTCATTATTTCAGGCAACAGTTTCCTGTGTTATTCCACCCCACCCACACTCCCCCCCATAAAGGAGCTTTGCTTTCATTTTCTCGTTTTTAATCACTGCACTGAATTGTTTATACATTTGGGCATGGTATGCTGCATGCAAATTTGGCTTTTCTTGAAGCTCATCTTATGGCATTGTCTTTGCTTGCTCTGTTTCTGGATGCTGCCTTGTCTGCGTGTTTGTCTTAACGTCCTGTTGAGGCTATCGGTATGACAAGTTCTACCATGCTCCGAAAGCATGAACTAGTTCCTTTTTCAGACAAAGTGCTGGAGAACAGCTTAAAATGCAGCTGCCTTTGCAGCCATGCCCACACGTTGTGTGCTTCCTCTAGACGCTTTCCTCTTGAACACCGTGCTCCTCTGTGAGTACTCCACGCTACGGCCGTCCTTGCCCTTACGGGTAAGCAAAGGCTCTGGCACTCTGTTCTGCGCTGGGAGAGAACAGAAACACAGGTCCAGTAATCTGTCGAACTATTCCAAGTGTATTCATGAGGCAAGAATAGACAACATAAAAACAAGGCTGAACATGGATTTAGCCTGCATAGTTTCTTTTTACAGGCAAAGCCTTTCAAAATGACATTATTTAGCCCATTAGTCCAATGGACTAGAATTTGTTTTTCCGAATGAAATGACAGTTCTGTCTCCTCAATTTTTTATGTGCTTAATTTATCCTACAATAGGAATCCAGAAAGAATAAAGGAAATGAACTCCATTTTTCTCCTTGTGCCTTGGTAAAGGCACTGAAATCATGCATTTTTTGCGTATCAAGATAACTTTTTACATCATGTCAGTACCTCAAGCCGTCTCTTCCTCCAGCTGACAAAGCAGTATCTTTTGGGAATGATACTGAATCTTTCAAAAATCTGGTGTTGCAATAAATAAAAGTGGCATATAGTAATTTAAATTCTTTATATTTTAATATTTTTTTCTGTAGTTTGTTTCAGTTTGTTGCTGTGCTCAGGGAAAATATTCTAATTATGAATAGATCACACTGGCTTTCCCCTCTTCTTCAAGTGCTTTCCTAACATTTCCATAAGTGTATTATTGCCTAGTATAAAGTTTTAATATTAGCCAGACAGGGAGAAATATTTATCTCGGTCTCTTATGCCTCATCTATTTTTATTTTTCTATTTTTTTTCACTGTTCATTAGAAAGTGTTATTTACCTCTTCTGTGGGAAGCCTTCCCAGAACACCGATGGGTATGGTAATCATCACTATTGGGAATCCACAGAAAAAAATTAAGTCTAAAACTGTTAACATTTTTCATTTGATTTTTTTTGGTGGTTGTTTTTAAACAATACTTTAATTTATCTTCAATGATAATATAAATTTGATACTGGAGGATTCAGACCTCCCTTCCAAATACAAAAGCTTCAAAAGGGTAATGACCTTAATTCCACCTGTGTGAATCCAGTGTAATCTTCTTATTACTAAAGTGGGTAAGCAGGACTTGAATCAATGTGAAAAAAAATTAGAACCTGGCTAAATAACTGTTTTCCTTGACTGGGAGACAAGTTAACAGGTGAGCTTGTTAAAAGATGGGTACCTCTGTGGAAGAGTAAGAATGAAATACAGCTCCAATAATGGTAAAGTTAAACCTCTCAAAACCCACAGTGGTTTAAAGACACAAATTTTTGACCAAGCTGATAACTGTTCCAAAAATGAGTATAGTCTAGTCTACACTGTGAGTCGGGAGAATGGTATATTTTTTGATAGATTTGAGCTTCTGTCATCAAAGACCATGCTGACAGCAGAACATCTCTTTCAGTATCCACAAATGACTCAGCACAGAGGTGGGAACTGTCACCTCTACTAAGTCAACACAAAAAGGTAGAATAAATCAGCCTGGGTGTTTTGAAATACATCACGAGTTCATGAAGATTGCTTCAAAGTACAGGTGGAAGCTGAGTCAAGACTCTCCTGAAAAATTAGGTGCATCTGTTTCTGACTATAGTTTTCTTATTCTGTGTTGCTGCAAATCACCCTCTGTCCTGTAAAAGAGGACTGGAGGAGGACAGGGAGAAGGGCAGGAGAGTCAGGTTTGTCCACATTCTTTTGGAAACCTGAAAACTAATCAGGGCTCCTGGAGAACTGCAATCCCTCCTCACCTGCCACCAGCAGCGGAGTGCTCAGACACGTCCTAATGAGAATCTCATCCCTTTCAGAAGATCCCATCTCATTTGTTTGCTGGCTTCTTTATAGCATGTACCTGAACGTAATAGCTCACCGTGGAACACCACCACAGTCCAGGGTAAGTCCAAAACAAGTTATTGTCCTTAAAAACAGAACTATTTGAAAGCAATCCAAGTGATGCATTGCATACAGTGGTAGAAGGAGCTCCGTCTAAATGGTGAAGGAAGGGACTTGTAAAGCTGGAACCTCACTGCACGGCAAGGTTCCATGCCTCTCTTCCCCATTAAGCCTTCCCTTGGTGTATGTTGCTGCCAGGTTGTGCCATGCAGCTATTAAGATAAAATAGGCAAAGCTAAGCCTGTTTGGAGGTGTCTTTGAAAAGTAACTGGAGATGGGAATTTGCTTGCTTATTCATGCGCTTAATGTTGCATGAAGTTGCCACTTACGTCATGGCCTAATATCCTGGACCACATGTAACTGTTTAACTTAGTAGAAGCAAAGCAGAGTCTGATTGACCTCGTATTCTTTGCTGAGCTTAGGACACTTCTTTATCAGCACAATTTATAGAAAGAAAATGAAAGAAACCGTTTATTCCAATGGCAATTCTAGCTCTGGTGAACCTCCCTGAATTTCTTCTTTAAAGGCAGCTATTTTGCTATGAGAGGGTTCCACTCTGTTACTTTAAAATGAAAACCATTTGAAACGGAAATAAATTAACATTGGCGTATGAACAGCTTGGGGAACAACAACAAACCAAATGAAAAGGAACAAGGCAGCCTGCTATGTGAAAAGAGAAAAAAAAAATCAAGAAATCCATTTGCAGAAGTAAAAGCATTAAAGGCAGCAAAATAATCAGGCTAATGGAAAAAAAAAATCAGATGAATGTAGTATTAATGGAAGATGAGGATGTAATTCACAAGTAAGATGAAATTGTTAGAGTGGATCAATATACATAAACCCTAACATCGCAAAGTAGGCTAACCTCAAAATACTGCGTATACCAAAAGAAACAGGAAACTGTCCAGAAAAAAAAAAAAAAAAGATGGAGGAGTTAACAGAACCAACAGAGGATATTGTTACTGAACCGACATAGTGAAAAAATTGCTGTTACTGTGAAAAGGACTAAGTTACAAAGGACTTTTTTTAGTTCATAATACACAAATTTCAGCCTTTTGCTCTAAGATGAAAGCCTTCAGTGTAACAGAAAGGAGCTATTTCCCTGTCTATAGTGTGACTGTTCCATTCAAACCAGTAAACTGGCAGCAACCTGTCAGCTAGACTTACTTCTCTCTAACCCTCTGGGTAAAACACCCAGAGGCAAGGCAGGATGGCTCAGCACCCACGATGGGGTCCTGCACACTGGCCTCTTCCTTGGGGACGCAAGGATTTCACAGGCAGGAAAGAATTTTGGGATGGTGAGGGAAAGCTCTCCATACCCAGGTCATTTAGAGAGACCGGGAAGACAAATACCAGTGGAAAATGTTAATTGTGTGAAAAAAAACCATAATGAGCCAGCTTGCTTGTCACTTCAATTTTTAAGACAGCATTTGTATGGTCTGATTGTTTCAGTGGTTGATTAATCATGATGTTTATGCTAGTTGTTCACTTCAGGCCTGGGGGCACAGATCATAGATTAGTGTATACTGGATTCATTTTCTTAGCCATGTACTGACCGAATGTGATTATATGATATTACATTGTATTATAATGTTTGTTTCTGTATACTTCACAGAAACTGAAGCAACAGAAGAATCAAGGTTCAGGCAAAGTCCAGAAGTAACTTAAATGAGTAGCCTTGGAGAAACCTGCTAACTGATGCCCTTAAAATAAATCACTGAGATAAATCTAAATTTCTGTTCTGAAGAATTGCAATAGTCCTGTGTTCAGAGTAACGTTGGCACTGAGTGCTCACAGTTTATTTGGTTGATGTCAGGGAGGGCTGCGAGCGCTCAGTATACTGTCTGGCACCACCGCGAACACAGTCCTTGCAACAAATTGATGCTGTGAGGAGTTAATGATTTCTCTTCATGACCAGCGAACTGCACCCCACTGTCACTATAGCAATAATTCACACTCCTCTCACATGTTCAAAACTAGCCCAGTTAGGAGTCCCACCACCATGTGTATCTATACAGTACAACTATTTTATACATGTACTTACTGGTATAGCATTTAAATTTAAAGATTGAATTTATTAGAGTGAGGGAAAAAAAAAAAAAAGAAAAAAAGAAGGCAGAATGGCAATCTACTGAAGAATTAATTATCTATTCCATAACATTAACACTGAATATAGTCCCTTTGGTGACTCACTTCCATTATGTCTGTCTCCCTACCTGATATTAAAGGACTGTATACAGCTTTTGCCTGTCTTTTGGTCTCGTGAGACAGTACGTCTACTATGCCTACCTTCACTGGGATTTCTGATTGCTGTGTGCATGGAAAAATATTTGCTTTACTAAATTTCTGTGCAATGTGTGTACCTCTTCCTAAGGTCCTAATTTTACACTTAACACTATAGTGTAGCATTTTATAGCTGTGTATGATATAATAAGGAAATAGATTTAATAAGGAAATAGATTTAATAAGGAAATAGATTATCTGAGGAGTTATAAGTGATCACTTCTGTGATTTCTCAGGTGGGAAACTCCAGGAAGTATATTTTGTGATGGTAACTATGTATAGAAAAGAGAAGCTCCTAAAATGTGTTCCCTAGGATTTGAGGGGTAAATAAAGTGAAAACCACAGTGTTTCACCATATCAAACTTGTTGAGAAGAATTAATATAAAACTAACACAAATCCATTGTGGCACCAAAGTTCCTTTTCCCTAAAGGAGTTCATAGTTCAGGTTCTGTGTGATTTTTAACTCCTTCTTAGAGAGAAAGGACTTTAGATGAATCTTTCAAAAAAGAAATCAGATTTCTTGCCAATTTTAATATAATAATAGAAGTTTGCAGGAAGTTAGTGATAATATAACTTTTGCTTGGAAGAGTACCGTGAAAAATAAATTTAAAAGAAATAAAATGGTCTCAGAGGTATTGTTGGTTTTACATGGAAAAAATGGAAGCAGAGTTAATTTCAGTTACAGATGAACAAGCTTTCCTTACAAGTAAAGATCTCTTTGGGACACCTGTAGTGCTAGCTGACAGTCCGTCAAGCTGTTCTCCTCCTTTGCCTTTTTATGTGTTGGTGGGTGTCTCCATGTCCTCTTTAAGTAGGTCTGTCTTCCTCCTAGGTCAGTGATTCTCTAACACAGTAACTGATCTATTTCCAGATTATTCTTTATTTCTGGAGATCTGTTGGCTGGCTATACTGTAATCTGCAAATCAAATTAACCCAGTAATCATTGGTTCCAAAATGAATCACTGACATCAACTTGAGATGGCGAAGGTTTCAGAGAAAGCCAAGAAGAAATGGCTCAGAAAATGTTTGCTGTTTGCATGTTACATCTGGCTGGCAGTAATTGCTTGCATGTTGTCTCCCAGAATTGGATGAATTTGTATAGGCAGATTTTTTTCTTTACCCGGTGACTTCATGCTCTTACTTTTTTTCTACATGGATCCTCAAACAAAAATTATGTTAGGGGATAAATCAGTATATGCTTTTTTGTTACGTAACATACACCAACATCAACAACAGTTCAGATGGCATTATTTACTAAGGAGGAGATATTCAAAGCGTGATGACTTCAAATGAAAGCTGAGTGCTTGAATAACCTTTGTGCTTATGAAATTCACCCCCCAGACCTGTTCAATACCAAATAATTTATTTTCTGTGGCACTCTGACTTTAAAATGTTTATAAAAATGTGATAGAGTTAATGTAATGCCTAATGAAAGACATAAATAGCAGAAACCAAAGTCCATTCATTATTTCATGTGATTATTTCTTTTTTAGCATATTCAAATCTGAAAGAAATTACTCCATCTATTGGGCTGTTTAAATACTCCCTAACAGTATGAGGTCCTCAAATTTCTTACAATGTAAATTAAGAGGGATAGGTGTAAGATGCAAGAACAAAAGTTAACTGAAGTAAGATATTGTAGTTTATTTCAAGCAGCCAGTTTAATCCGTTTTAGGTAGCTGTGAAAAAAATAAGTATGTGCTATAAAGATTCTGCTAAGCTAAAAGAGGTAAGAATCAAATTTATCAGTAAAGTTTATCAGAACCAATTTTTTTTTTTTTTTGCTTCCACTGTTGTAGAGATGGAAAAGCTATGAAGAAAATGGCAAAACTTAGCAATGTATTTGAACGATGAATACAGAAGCCTACTGGTACATCTAGTTGAGTAAATTTGTCTTATAAGAGCTTAAAGGCAGGTCTGGCTTTGTCCAGTCTATGGATGGACGGCCTCCTGGAAATCTTAATTACTGCAGGCAAGAAAAAAGGACTGGATCAACTCTACAGAGTACTTCTGTACTTGCTGAGTTAATGGATGAAAGAAAAGGGCAGAACATGCAGAAAACCGAGGAGTGAAAAATGACTGCAATTCAGACACTGTGAAAAGCAGTAGCTAACAGTAAGGAAGCAGGCAGAAAAGTTGGAAAGTTAGAAAAGAAATCCTTCATTTTTTCACCACTTCGGTCTCATCCTTAATCCTCAGAACACAAAGAGTCAGAAGCTTGCGCCTATTATGCAAAAAACCCTAACAAACTCATGCAAATTCTTCAAAGTCATAGAGGAAATCAGAGACAGACATATAGATTGGATGACGCAAATAAAATGTTTTGACTATCATCTGTGCTCTATTCCTTGTACCTATTCTACTGTCTCTGTATCAAGGTGATTCTGCTATATATATTTGTCCAAGCTCTCTATTGTTTACTTTCATTGTTTTATTTTTTTTGATTCTCATTTTCAGAAAGGAAACCTAAACAAGCAGTAACAAGCTTATAGAGAAAATGACCTTCTTCTGCAAGTATTTCAGGATATTTTTACCAAGAGACACAGCATCAATCCTATAGACTACAATAGTGAATGCGGAAACTTCACTCAGTGAGCTCAAAACAGCCGCAATTCTACTGATGGTTGAAAGGAAAAAGACCCAGAAGTTTGCAAAAGGCTTCAGAGAAACATTAAAGTGGGAGAGGGGGGAATGGGACGACTTGAAAAGCAGCATCCTAAGGATCAACTGATCTGAATTTGTCTGAAGACTCAAAAGGAGCCATGTGAGTATTATCTGTTTTCTGTATCCTGGGAAGACTTTTCTTCTCTGTGTGAGATGCAATCAGGCTTTCTAGTTTTATTTATTTATTTTAATTTATAATGGCCAGCAAGTCCTGGTTTTAAATGAACAAGCTGATGAAAATCTGATGTCTGTGTTCAAAATGGTAAACATTTTTTTTGGTTTTAGTTAATATTCATGCTGCTGATTTTTTCCTGTCAAGAAGACTGCAAGACTGACTTGCAAGAATCCTTTCTTAAGTTGGTCAACAAGGAATGATGTGATGTCCAGGCTGGCTGGAACACACCTGAGTAGCTGGTAGTTCGTAAGTGCCATGGAAGAGTTTGCTGGGAGAGTGGTGTGCAGACCCAAAAGGATCTGGAGTAAAAGATACAAGAAAAGTGCTAATGGTGATAATTTTGTGGTCTGGATTTGCAAATACTGGCAAAGCAGATTTTCACAATGGCTGGAATCTCATATAAAGCTTTAGTACGAGCCCCACTGCTCCTGCAAATCAAGAAAAATGCTTTAAGCTACATGTGTGAAGCAGCAAAGCTCATGCAGAATCCTGGCAAGTTTAAGAGCATTCCCCATGTTACAAGGAGAGTCTAATACTATTTACAAACCAAATTTTCCTCTTTTCAATCATTTAAGGGAAATGTGTCATTTTGGGGCTTTCTTAACTAAACAGTGCTCTGCAAGAATACAAATTTTTGTGGGAAACCATGCGTTTCCCCTCACTGAATCAGCAGTCCCTGCGTGCACACTTGCTGCAGTTCCAGTTCAAGGGCAACTCCACCTGTCACGCGATCCTTAAATTGCTCATCATACGCATGTAGCAGTTGATTTCACACTAAAGACTGGAGATTATATTGATCTGAACAAACTTGTTTTGTTTATCACTCATATACCTTCAGATTAATTGAAAAAGAAGGAAAACCTCTATTTTGATGTTAACACGCAGAGAATAGAGTTGCTAAAAAGTATTTGGATATTCCCCGAAGGTGGGTTCTGACACAGTGGTTTTCCTGGCTGGTGTCAGCACGACACATGCACACCAGTTGGGAAAATGCTGTCAATTCCCTTGCTTCAGAAGATTCAACTGACATATCTGAAGCGTGAGGAAACTTAAACACCTGCTCAAAGATGGGAAAAATCAAAGGGAAATCAATGCTACACTTTGTTTTGTACTTTCAGCTCTGGAGAAAGTGTGTATTATTCAGGAAAAAAAAGGGAAGTGATTCCCCTGACCCACAAAGCAAATGAGAGCATCTTGAGCAAAATAAATAGAAACATGGATGCAAATTATTGTTTTTCTGATGCTTAGGCAACAGTAAAGGCAGTGTCATTTAAAAAAACATAATATAGTAGAAATGAATAATTTCTGCTCAGCTTTGGAGACAAATCTGGTATAACCAGACCTTAAAATATTTCAAGAAAGCTGTTTGGAGAAGGGTTTTTGTTTTGAAGAGCAAAGTGCTGGGTGTGAGGGAAAATTCAAATGTCAGAGGTTTGAGTCACACGAACTGCTAATGAAGATATATCTCTACGCAACAAAAGGTGTGGAAAGCAGAAGTCATTTACTATTGAAAATATAAACAGCTACTATTTCCAAAGCTTAGTAGCCTGGTATTTTGTGCGTGACCTATGCCTCCTACACCTATAAGCATAGCACCTTCATTTAGTTCTGTTTAGAAAAATTCTAGGCAAAAGATAAATTTCAGCTTGAACATGAAATCTGAATTTGTTTTACTTGAGTAAAGACAACTGTGAAAATTACAGAAGTAATGCTTCTTGTTGTCACAGAGATGAGAGTCTGATGAAACTTATTTCAGTAAAGACTTGGTGAATTCCACTGTTTATTTTCATAAATACTTTGTGCTTTTAAAAATCTTACAACATTATTTTGAGGCTGCATTATGTAAATATGTATGAAAACTGTAATTAAACTTCAATGTTTTTTCTTCACAAGATTTGCAGCTAGACTTATAGATAGGGAACGCCAAATGATGCAAGGAAGTATGAAAACCAATGAAAAATTATCAGTAGCAATAAATGTCAGCATGAATAGCCCCAAATAAATGTCAATTTTAGATGTCAATTTTCATTAAAACTAAAGCTGAATGTTAAATATGATTGACAACTTCTATTATCAGTTCTAAAAAATCATATAACTTTATTTGATAGTCATCAGTATGAAAAGTAATGCATATTATGTTATTACTTGCATCTGAAACGCCGTTCAGGAAGGTTCCAGAAATAAGGGATAGGTAACTGGCTAACTCCCTGTGTGGACCCACATGTTTGAGTCACACTCGCCCTCTGGTATAAATGCGTTGCAAACCTGAATGAAGATATATTCAACAATGAGAAATTATTCTGTCTTCCAATTCATATTTGGAGAAATAGCAAGAGGAAAAAGGTTGAGTGATGAGCTGTTTATAGTCACATATGAAGGCCAAGACAAATTCTCTGGGAAAAAAAAGCCCAGAACTGGTGCAATGCTGTAATGGTGAGTCCCAATTTCCTTTTAATTGCTAGGGATTTCTTAATACAGTTTTGTACTCTACTGTCAATGGTATCATGAAAACACACTGGAGAAGTATTTGAAGCTACTGTCTGTAATTCAAAACAGCAAAGGAACAATCCTCCAGCATTCCCTGGCTTTTTCCAACCTACCCAGATCAAGAAATGTGCTCTTTTCCTGACCCTGTTATCCCTCAGATTTTGTTTTATAATGAGGAAAAATGAATAGCAAAAAGGTTGAGTCAGTCCCCGTAACAATATGGGAGGGTTTCATGCAGTTTTAATAGGTTGCAGAGGCCCTTGTCAGACAGCTGTGAGTGCAGGTGTGACTGACGTGTAACCTCACCAAAGAATACTCTGTCATGACTTACTGAAAGGGTTAAAAAGGATCTTTGCAATTACGGCCAATATCACTGCAGAGCTGAATAATGAAAGAGGACCGCGGAGAACAGGAGAGCATGTTGGTCCCAAATGCCAACTTAGCTTCTAGTATTAACGAACAACACTAAGGGAATAGCATCATCCCTTCCTTTCTGCATTTCATTAGATGAACTCTCAAAAGACTAGAAGCAGAGACAAAAGCTTAAAGAACTTGTGCCTTGGTTACGTTTAAAACAAATGCAAAATTATGGCTGATTCTCTGTTCTGCTTGTAGTTTATTCAGAATTAAATCTGACCATAAGGCACAATTGGAGGAAAGTAAGAGTAAAAATTACTGTTGAGTAAATATTCCTAAGAAATTTCTGTTAGGAATTCTTCCTGCTTTAAATTAATTTCTGATGTGTTTATGTTCCTTGTGGGTTAGTTTTAAAAGAGAATTCTAGTTTACTAGAAAGCGAGTTCAGAGAATCCTTTAATTTCAAAGGAATCTTGTAAAATACTGATAAGAAGTGCATTTTGAAGTAGCCAATGTGATGGTTTGCATAAAAAAAAAAACTTGTACAAACTAGAGGACATATTACTGAATACTGTGCTTTTCACAAGCCAAGGATTACCTTTTATTTTGTGTTTAATTCTCAATATTGAAAATAACTGAGGAAACTGAAAGCTATCCAAACATAATTCTAGAAGAGTCATGAGAGAGATCATCATATTGCAAATTATTTTTTTCAAATATGGAGTGACTCCAGAAGAGATGTAAGGAAAGACATGATTTTTGAAGTACAGTGAACTTTTCCCACCCACTACCTAAAAAACTGTAAATGCCTGGCTTTCGCAGGGTCTGTGAAAGAATTCAAAGGAGGGACCTACCTTCCCTGTGCAGCCAATGAAGAGATGAAGGTCTGTGGCAAGGACTTAGTGGCAGATGCTGTACATGGGGATTTGAACTCTTTATCCTCAAGAGTGAAGACCCTCAGTTCAGTTGATAACACAAGTTCTTCTCTTAAAGATGCAGCTTTTCAAAGAAGGGCTCATTTATTTTGAAAGAGCACCAGACACTTGTCATGCATACCTTTTTTTAGTAATACCCCACTAGATCACATGCCATCTGGCATCGGTGAGTAGTGTTCTCCAAGAAAACTCTTCATTCCTACATAGGAGAAGCATGAAGATTGTTAGGAACAACCTCCTGCAATTGCTCCTCAGAAAACGCTGATTCAAGAAACTGAGGTGTTTTAAGAGAATCCATATCATGAAAAATCTTGACTGAAAATTATTGAAGTGTTTTCTTCTTTAAAAGTTTGGAATAGTTTATATATGTTTTTATGATTAATATGGCAATAAATAAAAAAAAGGCACCTGTTGTCTATCAAATACAACATTAAACGTCTGTTTTCCACACACTTTATGCATCATTGATGTGAAGTGTTAATAGTACAAAGCAAGCAATCATGTTTTAAGTCAAGGTTTAAATAAAACTTTCATCTCTGTGCTACTGTATCAACTTTACAGCTAATTTAGCAATTTCCTACTCATTTGAAAATAGTACTCCTCTGTTCATTCTACCTTTATTTGAAGGAAAACTACCTACACTGCCTAGCTGCTATCTACAGTGTAGGTATTAGGCTTTTATTGCTTTTCAAATCCAACTAAATTTAATAGCTAATTTAGCATTTGAAGTTTTGGGATTTCCAGAAAAATCTCTAATACTCTTCCCTGCTTAGAGCAGCTGTAACGCTCAGCCAAGATTTTCTGAAGCTAATGATTTATTACAAGTTGTGAATGCACACTGGGGAAGTTTCTCTACGGGGTTTTTTCCCTAAAAATACCAATTATTTCTCCTCCTGATGCAATTCTGCCACCTCTAGCAACGATGAGATTTCTGGTGCTGGCTGACCACTGGTGCTCTAACTTCCAGGATAGCTAACTCTTTCTAGGGGAGGTCTCAAATAACAAATATGTTAAAAAGTCAAAGTTGCGAGGCCTTGTTAGTTCTAAACTCCTATCACTACACCTTCTCTACAGTGTGAGGATAGACAGACACAAGGCCAGAGTGATCTCTCAGATAAATTAGGCATTACATCTCCCTTTTAATGCTTGCAAAGTTTCAACCTTTCGCTCTGACTGACCTTTACAGTTCATTTAACAGTATAATTAAAATTAGATCCCCGTGTTTCTACCCATTCTTTAGCATTTTCCTCTACACTCTAACTGCTGTACCCTTTTCACTTTTCCCACAATCTATTAAGTTTTTGTAATTTTTCTTCTCCCACCTTATTCTGGTTTTGCCTTTCTGTGCAGTCACTCCAGATTTTCTTCCTGTCTCAAAATAATGTATCCTGAAATTTTCTTCTGTCTTCTTATATTCCAACTAATCTTTTTCTCTCAACTGCAACACCCAGACTCCACCTTCATAAAAAACCTCAACTCTTTATTCCTTTCCCACAACTTAAAGATTCCTGTTCCACCAGTTTTGTAATTTTTCATGATCTTTTTCATTTTCTTCCTTCTACTCACTTGCTTTGTCTGAAACCTTATCCTGTCTAGCAACTGTTTGCCAATGAAGTACTTAATTTGTTTCACCTCACTCATTTGGGGGTTGGACTTGACCTTTGATGGTCCCTTCCAGCCCAAGCCATTCTATGATTCTATGATTCTATGATTTGGTCCTGGTAGAGCCATTGGTGTGGTCCATCACATCCAGCCTCTCCTAAACATTTTTTTTTTTTTTAATGTACAATCTCACTCCTTTTCTTCTGCAATTTTGATTCTTGCTCACTACTCAGATCTATCCCCTCTGGTTTCAAATATCTTGTGCACATATCCTTTTGCATTTATTGTCTGTTGCCTCCCTTCCCTTAGCACCAAACCTGGGCTGGATGTAGATGAGCTCTTTGCCACCACTGTGGTCCCTCTTCCCTAGGACATGGAATTTTCTCTGTTCTCTCTCTCTTTTTCTCCCTCAGTCATCACACTCCCAGAGCCGCTTACTTTGCCATCCTCCCTCTCTATTCTGAGCTCTCCGGGAGTCCTGTAATGTTCTTCTTTCTTTTGCTCACAGCTGTGTTGGCAAGAATCAGACAGTTCGCTGCCTTTTCTTCCTTCTCTCAACAAGTCTACTACGCTGTGACTGCAGGTAAAGGTGGTGTAAAGGCAGCATTAGCCCCCTCAAGGAATCCTTCGAATGCTCTTTCTCTCAGCTGCTCCAACCAGCCTGATGAGGCAATGAGAATGAGCAGGTGATGATGTGAAGTAGAATTTTTTCAGCTGGTAGTTGGAACATAGAGGAGGGTAGAAAACAAGATAGTGCTTACTTTGCTTAATTGACACCCTTTTAAGAAGTTACGGGAATTCAGGAAGAACATGAAAAGAAGGTTACATTTATAGTGCTGTGCTGAAGTGACTTTACTTGTGAGGTGTTCCCTCACTGAGTAATTAGCATCAAAGAGTCATAAGCAAATTGCTAAGCACAATTTTGTAACAAAGACCTAAAATATTTACTATGGTAAAGGATTCACTTTTTAATGTCTAAATCTTCTTTCAGCTCCTACTTCAGGTTGCTATTTCTAATGCAAATCATTTCCAGCGATAGAAATGAGAGGTTAGCCGGTTCAAATGAAAAATAGAACTTCAGTATGAAAATGAATGCATCACTCAGAATGACGGACATTGTGCAGGTGTGCTAGGCAACCTGAGCTGCAATAGAGAGAGCTCCTGCTACCTTGTGGTGTCACCTGAGCTTTGGTCTGAGAGCAAGAGCCAAGCTCAGAAGGAAGGCTTAAAGGTCCCAGCCCTCTGATGTTACCCTGCAGATGTCTCAAGGAGCCTTGGGTTATGTGGCACCAGCTGCTGAGCCTTGAGGAGCAAAGCTGAAGTCTTGGCTGGGCATTACGAGTTTGTATTTAGTCAATAAACCAATTAATGATGATCTCTTCAGACAGCCCAACAATATATCTTCCCTGTGTTCTGGATGAACCACATCCCAAATAAATTAGCTTCTACAGCCAGTTGATATTTACTCTCAGCAAATGCCTAAATAATGCCCAAAAGGAAGCGCTAACTGCAACAGCATACTGCCAATATGTTATCAAGCTATTATCACAAACATGTCCCTCCTTACCTCAGCTGGTAGGTGTTTGCCTGCCCATGTAATTATAAGGGTTTATTCCTTCTGAGGATCTGATAAGCACAAGCTGGCAAGGCAACTTGCATTGATTGCATTCTGCTGAGATGTGTATATATTCTTCTGATAAATTTAGTGGTACCACATTGTTCATTACGCAGAACTTGAAGGAAGCTGGAGAAGCAAGTAAGCATGGAGGAAAATCCAATGATTTAATGCTCCCAGAAAGGATCTTAAAACATTAGGCAACATCTCTTATTCTCAGAGTCCTGTACCCGCAGTACACTGGGAATGGGTCTTCTCAGTGATTTGTAGCCTTGTACTTCTGCTGCTTCAAAAAGTGTTTTATCAGAAGTAGAGGGAGTCAGCTCTGCTATTTTTCATTAAATAGGAGGTAGAACAGGAAAATGCAATAGAAAAAATGTGGTTTCTGTGAACAGTTCATTCATAAACTACTATGGGAAAATAAGGCATGGGTTCCACATTGTACTCGGTAAGATTTGACATCTTTTGCAACTCTGGTTATCAAGGCACTCCAATGGGCAAAGGATATTTCCTTGTGAGCGTCATAACAGGATAAGCATCTGTTTTCTCATCTTCATTCCACCCACAAGCTACTAAAAGAAGAAAGAATATGCAAATTATAGTTATTTTGAATTAGGTTCATCAAACGGATGCCTTCATTTAAAGAGTCAAAGAAAAGGCAAAGAATACCTGCATGGCTTAAGAAAAAAAAAAAAAAAAAAGATTCTTTTCCCTCCCTCTGCCTCTCTGATATAATAGACAGGTGCATAAATTTTTGCATTGAGTGGTGTTGTGAGATTATTCGTCCCTTGATTGCTTCTTGACTTTTAAAGTGTTCCTCCCGTGAGCGTAGCATTGCAGGAATGAGACAGGCGATACAAATGATATGGCATCCTGCTACCCTGTTTCATGTGCAGAAGTCACATATTTTCCATGCCTTACATAGTTCCAGTATCTGACTTTACTCTGCATTATTTACAGTCAACATCAGGATTTAAAGAGAAAACTGCTCATTTGAGACATGTAGCAGTATTTCAGCTTTAATTATAATCACAAACTGACTGCCACAACATATAGCCAGACTTTTTGAGCAAGTACAGTGTATATGGAGAAAACTAGAGTACTTAAAAGAAATCAGAAAATAGAAAAAAATATTATTAAATAACATCATGGCCCTCTAGACTGTTATAGCGTTGGGCTAGTTTGCTGATGATGTCTCTGGACTTCGTGTCTCCCACTTATTTAAGTGGTCTAAGAGACTAAGTGTCTCCCACTTATTTAAGAACATCTGGCACGCGTCTAAGCATTGCCTTTTACAACTTGAGTTATATTTTTAGTTATCTTAGTAGCACATGTAATATGTTTTCAGTAAATGAAGTAAGGCTATTTTCTCCTTTTCAGAAAAGGTGAAAAAGTCTTATTTCCTTTTCCATTACCTTCCCCAAACTAACTAGAAGAGGCAAATCAAATTAAGGAAATGAATGCAAAATTATTGAAGATGTTAAATGATACAGAAAAACAATAGATAAGATAGGTACAGGAGATTACCTGCCATCTGTAACTAAAAATAAAAGATAAAAGGGACTCTTCTCTCTTGCCTCTGTTATCTGAATGAGAGATAGAGAGACATACATTTGGTTTCTGGTTTATATTGGAAGAATCTTTTAAATTAATTATCTTTTAAATAATTAATACTTAAACATTTGGTAATAGAAAGGGTGAAGACCAGTGTTTTCAGAACACCAACAAAATGATAATTGGTTTATGGAGACATGTTGCCTCTTCAGGAGTCTTTTTTTAAAATTATTTTTTAATACAAGGAACATAGTGCTTGCACTAAGTTTACAAAATTTTACTAGTTTTTAAGAATATCCTAGTTTCTGGCATCTTCTTGCAGAAGCCAGCCCTGCAGCCCCCCCCCCCCCCCAGCTACCAGAACCTTGCCCCGTAATCCCAATACAACAACCTACACTATTCAGGTCTCCATTGTCTATTATTAAGCAGAATGCTGAATGCAGCAGAAGAATATCAAAGTAAGCAATGATTCAGCACAGAAACTAAGCACGTTTGTGAGATACCGGGACTGTTCAAGGACATAAAAGACATGGGTATACATAAAGGCCATAAAGAGACAAGGCCAGAGGTTCTTAAATATATGTTTCACCTTGGTTAAATATAACATAATTTGTATAATGATTCCTCTGTGGATAAATTAGGAAAATAAGGTTATTAGTAAATTTTAATACCTTAGACTCTTTCTACTGCTCATTGATTGAGTTCCCAAAATATTGCTGATTGGAAAAATAAAATGAGAAAATAAAAACCATACAGTACTTTATTAAACTATTGGGAGTATATATTTTTTTAAAAGAGAATTCTATTCTTAATTTAAATCACAATTACCTTTGCCAGTGCTGCACTGTCAACCTGAAAAAAATCTCTAGCTGAATTTTGGCAGTCATCCAGCTATTGGATCTCATAACTTAAGTTAGTTGTGGAGTTCATTTATGTTCCAGGGGTCTTATTCACAAATCTTTAATGAAACTTCTATGCCAAAACTGTACAGAATGTATTTATTTTTCTTGCCATTTGTCAGGGTCAAAAAACAAGTTTCTGCAAAACTTGAGGCTTTCTAAAAGATTCAGGATGCCAAGTTTTTTGGCTTCAGGGTTGCAGCAGTGAAGCCAGAAAATAGATAGATCTGGCACTTTCAGAATTGCTTAAAAATAGAAATATTACAGAAGTTGCACACATGTGCAATAATAATACTTGTTCTGATGGCAGGAACAGCATGCACATTGTACTTTTTTTCTTCCTTTTTTCCTCCTTTAAAGACGTAAGCTCAGTCAACCCTCCTAATTGTAAGTACCTGATTCAGCCAGCTCTTTCTTGCCTTCAACAGCAGACTGGATCAGCTTCTATACAATGAAATCTCACTGTGCTGAAAGTCACGTATTGAAACAGCAGTGAACATTAACCTCTTGCTGCCTCTGATGCTTACACATCTGTTGCTGCCACAAGAATTTTCCACACTTCAAAGTTCCAGTTTCCTTTGTTTTGTCATTGAAATTGCTCATTCCCCATGACAAAAGCCAGATACTTATCTAAGTAGTGTGAACTGGCATTAACAGCCTACCAGCTGCAGAAATGTTTGGAATGGAGAAATCTTTTCTATCATGAAGGAGAAAAAGCTCCTTGTTCTCCATAGAAATTTGTGACCAGTCACCATTTAACTCCTGGAGTTGATGGGAATGAGTTCTGGGCCTTTGACAATATTTGTGTGGCAACTTGACTAACTGGGTTTTTAAGTTAAGTAGAAAGATGAATTCAAAGGTGTGTTCTGAACCCTTGTATGAGCTCCACAGAGAAGAGACATGACATTTACACTTCATTTCATACTTTTATTACCATCTCAAGGATAAGTGCAGGGTTCTACCCAATGTTTTGTGCTGAAGGAATGAAAGGAGTAGCAAGCCTATTCCTTTAGACCAAAATTTAGTAGAATGTGAAAGGCATGGTCAGTACAGTCACATCATTTTCCTCTTTCCTTTTACCATGCTGAAACATCTTTCCTTGAATGTTTGACTTCTGTGGTTTGGCAGAAACATAGCGTCAGGAGGAGAATACTGAAGAGAGAGATTCTCCTCCGTGGTAAAATCTTTCTGGAATTTCTCAGCAAATCCAAATATTCCCATCTGTTTTTCTAATAAAAAATGGAAATCATTAACATAAATCATCTCACCACCTCCGAATTGCAAGCCCATTAATCATTAAAAACCAGTTGTGTGATATTCATGCGTACTACAACAAACTGATGCTGGACACTGTTTCATGACTCATCCAGTTCTGATTTCATCTGTGCTTTTCTCACCTGTCCCTTCATAAATCTGTTAAATTACATGCTGCTAACCCTGCTTTGTGGCTATTGACAATTTGTATATTGAAGCATCTGAATGTTTCAAAAGTTTGGCTCCCTGTTGTGCTAGGTGCGGTGTACACAACTAGTAAATAATAGCCTGCTCACAGAGAGATTAGTACAAAGTTGTACATTAGCATCCAGGAAGAGCTTTCCTGAAACTATGGAAACAACAAAAGAACTGATAGGTTGTTGGGAAAAAGAAACAGGTAATACATAGCGATTAATAATGGATTTGCTCACAGAGTATTTCTGTGGGACAAGAAAGCAAACTTTGACACGAACATATGGAAATATCAGGGTTATACTTCATCACATATGACCAAACAGCTGCAATCAGCATGTCTAGTACTGGAATGAGAACAGTCCATGGATGAAGAAAAACTGGTTGAAGCTGAACAGAAGTAAGGATGATGTCAGACTGAAAATATAGCAGAGGACATTTGAAGACTACGTAGAAATGGCACGATCTTCTTTTTTTGAATGGTAAGGGTAAAAACTGCTGCACAAAAGCAGCTGGGAGGGACAGATGAGAATACATGAAAGAAACAGCCCTGCAGACCCCCGGGTCAGTGCAGCAGGAGGGGCAGGAGGTGCTCCAGGCGCCGGAGCAGAGATTCCCCCGCAGCCCCTGGGGAAGACCCCGGTGAGGCAGGCTGTGCCCCTGCAGCCCAGGGAGGCCCACGCTGGAGCAGATCTCTACCCGCAGCCCGGGGAGGACCCCACACCGGAGCAGGGGGGTGCCTGAAGGAGGCTGTGACCCCCTGGGAAGCCCGCGCCGGAGCAGGCTCCTAGCAGGACCTGTGGCCCAGTGGAGAGAGGAGCCCAGGCCGGAGCAGGTTTGCTGGCAGGAGTTGTGACCCCGGGGGGGACCCGCGCTGGAGCTGTCTGTGCCTGAAGGACTGCAGCCCGTGGGAGGGACCCACGCTGGAACAGTTCATGGGGGACTGTGTCCCGTGGGAGGGACCCCAGGCTGGAGCAGGGGCAGAGTGAGGAGCCCTGCCCCTGGGGAGGAAGGAGCGGCAGAGACACGGTGTGAGGGACTGACCCCAACCCCCATTCCCCGTCCCCCTGCACCGCCGGTGGGGAGGAGGGAGAGAAAACCGGGAGTGGGGCTGAGCTGGGGAGAAGGAAGGGGTGGGGGAAGGTGTTTATAGATTTGTTTTTATTTGTCATTATCCTACTCTGCTATTAACTGTCAATAAATTAAATTAATTTCCCCAAGCTGAGTCGGTTTTGCCTGTGACAGTAATTGGTGTGATCTCCCTGTCCTTATCTTGACCCACAAGCCTTTCGGCGTATTTTTCTCCCCCTGTCCTATTGAGAAGGGGGGTGATAGAGCAGCTTGTTGGGCACCTGGCAGCCAGCCAGGGTCAACCCACCACAACATCTACAGTTAATCCTAAATCAGGTCACCAACAACCTTCAGCGATCCTAAAATCAGTGATGCAGTTATGTTATCCTTTAGGTGCAGTATTGCCTTTAGTTTGATTATTGTGGTCCATCTTGTCAGAAAATAACCTGACTTCAGTGACTTACATGTGTCACTTTTCATCTGGAGTACTGTAACTCCATATAGATGGGTATAACTTTAACTTAGGAAGCTCCAGCTAGCGTAAAATACTCCAGTACCTTTTCTCTGCAGCACAAGCAATCACAAACATTATCAAGTTCATGCTTTCTGCCCTGTTTTGCCTCCTCACAGATTATCAAATCGATTCAAGGTCTTTGTTTGTATCATAAAAGCTCTCCATGACCTGGGCCAAAGCTATCTAACAGTGCAGGCAAAATCTCTGAGATAAACACCATTTCTCTGGTACAGTGGAAATTTGTACAGTGAAGAGGATTATTTGTGTGGAAAACAGAATTTTACATTGGCTGGTAGGACTGTGGAGTAAATTCTTTAGAAACTTCAAACTTCACCAGTCCCAGTGCCTTCTGGACAAGTGACCGTGTTAATCTGTATATTCAAAACCTCTGCTTCTGCGTGCAAGCTGCTGGAGGATTGCCTTTGTGACTGAAGATTTTAAGGGAAAAAAAAGAGCTGGGTTTGACAAACATTTTGATGGGCAGGTAATGTTTGGATGAAATTTAGACCTCCAACTTTAAAATTTGAACTAGTGCATCTAATATTCCTGCAATATCTATAATATTCTGTCACTAAATGGTGATAGATATATGTGTAACTAACCTGATATAATGCACTATTAATGTTACAGATGTATTCAAAAAAATCTTCTATTTAGCTTTTAAAAATGTAAGATGAAAGTCATATCAGAAAACCATCATATGATGGTTTCAGCTGGACATTAGAAGCTGTACACTTCGATTGGTTCTATTGCTCTTGTTTTCTGAAGATCAGAGGTCTGTGAGAATCCTAATTAAAACCCACGTATACACTGTTACATTTTCTGTGCAAACAGTGAGGTAAAGAATTGTATCCTGAAAATTATTCTTTTAAATGAATTTTTTAAAAACCAAAGCATAAATTATTTTGTCATTTTAAAAAATAAACTGATCTTCCACCACATATCTTGTAGACACCTAGATCCTTTTAATGGTAGGATAATCAAAATAAAATCAGAGTATATGGCTTGATGACATTATGAGACCTGAAGTAGAGATTATTGAATACTACTGACGACTAGTAAAAAATAGCCAACCAGACTGAAAGGCAACAATCCAACACAGAACTTAAGCACATGCTTAATGTGTATTTCAATGGATTTACCCACAGACTTGGTTTGTAATGCCCTGTGTATTCTGGTCCTGATCCAGCAAAAACACCCATGCATATGCTTAGAGAATGTATATGCTTAAGATATATGTGTTCAACCGAATTCCTTGAAGTTACATGCTCAGAATTAAGCATGTGCTCAAATCTTTTTGCTGCAGATGAATGACCTAATCTTTTTAGCAGAGAGTATTGGAATTTCGTATACAAATGAAAGCAACCAAATTTGTAATACTCTCATAACCACCAGTAAAATTACTGCACAAATTTGAAATTCAAAATGTTGCGCTGATGAACGGGTTTGATTGCCAATGTTTTTTGGCATAGACTAAGATGCCAAAGTTTTTTTACACACATGGGTATTATGTAAGCTTTGTTTATTGTATTCATAAAAATATAATGTCTATGAAGATTCGGTGACTGTAACAAACAGTACAAAGCAGTTTTGTGACAACTATTACTAACGGAAACCATCTACTAACAGTATTGTATACGATGAACTATTTTTAGTGAGTCCCAGCTGGTTTATTTAATCTCACAAAGACAGTGAAGATTGTTATGAGCTTCTGGGAGGCTTGTTATCAGATAACATATTTGAGGAATTTTACGGTCTGCTTCAATAATTCTACTGAGAAGCCCAGCCTGGGAGGATAAGTGAACAAACTCAGTTGAACACTTATTGTTGTGTCTTCTGTTTCTGTAGAAACCACTTTCCAAAATTTATTGCAGTAGATTTCTTATTTATCATTTTATTTATTTTTAAGCAATCTTGATAATGTTTTTTCCGAAGAACATTTGTCCACAGTTTGCCCTCAACCATAACCACTTTCAGCCTAATCATAAGGCTGTGTGCTATAACAATTACCATCTCCCCTACCGTACGACGATTTAGCAGACTTTATAAATCCCTAGAGAACAGTTATATAAAAATATACACAAACAAATTTAAAAAAAAATATTTAGGATGCTTCAGAACGTAAATTGAAATAAAAATTACAATCTCCCATAGGTAACAGGGGCCAGCAAATAGACTTTTGGCTAAGCATCTCCAGTTTCTCAACAAAATTATTTCCCACTTTTCACTTTGAACAGAGCCAGTTTAGAGGTAAGGTGGTGGAAAAAGCCACATGTCTCAATTTGACTCATGCCTCCTTACAACTATTGTCTGGCTCCTGGGGCACCATGAATTATGTCTAGGAAGGACATAGAGACAGGGAAGTCTTTAGTGACAACAGCCTCTCCCTATCAGAAAAACCTCATTTGGAGTATGAGCTGTAAGACAGGGTAAAGGAGGCCTCCGCCATCTTCTGTTGGCTGTTCTTACCCTCTTCTGCTCAGCGGGAGCTACCTAAGGCAAACCGGGAAAAAGTTTCCAAAGTGCCATGCTGTGCTTTCACTGACAGAAAACTGAGCCACAGAAATGTGCCGTTCACAGAATATTTCACAATCTATTAAACTCTAGTCCCTACGCGGTTCACAGATCATTTGAGCTGTTTGACCTAACACTTGGTTTAAAAGCAGATGAATTCCATCTTGGTGTGTCCTTGTTCCTAACACAGAGGCTATGGAGCTTTTTATTTGCATGACATTTCAGAACCATTGCTGTTTCAGCTGCCTCTTAATTTCTATAAGCATGAGCCTGTTTCCACTGTTAAGTTTATTTTTCTTTTATCGTAAATAGGCCACAAAGACAGCATGAGGAAAAGTCGACGTACACGGTGTAAGAAGAAATAAACTACCTTTCAGTGAAAAAATCTGACATACTTGTATCGCAAGTTTTTAAAGATCAGTGGTGAGAAACCTAGTAAAAAGAGGAGTTAAGCAATGCTCCATGGATACAGCACTGGCAGCCAGACTGTACGCAGTGGGGAAATCAGTATAACTGATAGGGGATCCAAAAGCGATGCTGAAGAGAGTCATCAAGGCAGCTTACAGCCTGCAGAGAGTAAGGAAGTGACTGACACAGCAAGTATTTGAAAAGAGTGAAGAAGTCAAAAGCCTGGTGGAGGAGTCCCACCTGCACATTGTCTTACAGAGAGGGAGAAGAACCCCAAAGATATTCTCACTTTGGCCTGAAGAGAAATGATTTTTCTTCCAAATAGAAAAGAATAAACTGGTAGGTCCCAATATTTTAATACATTTGTGTAAATATTAACCATTCTCTTGGACTGCAGTAAGATACAGATCCTTACGCACAGATGACGTACTTACTTTTTAATTCCGGGGAGGGTCTTTGCATTTTTTTAGCTCTTGCTATCCCAATGCTTGTTACTATTTTCACAGCATGATGGTTTTCATGGTTAGCTGATGACAGCAGAATATACACTACCCTTAAGTCACAGCAAATATTAAATAAAAAATGCAAAGCTTCCTTATGGAAGAGAAAGCTGAAATAACAGAGATGCTACTATGCAGCTCCTGAGCTGTGAAAGACCTTCCTTGCCTTTCATATGCCTAGGTTATGAAGGCAGAGGTTTTGTCAGGTCTGGATAGGGAAGGAGCTGAATGTAAGAGACAGCGTCTGCGTTTGTAAGAAAGCTGCAGGCACGTGTAAGCCAGACAACAGGAGAAAGATGCTCAGAAACATCCAGGGAAATACTTTGCGGTACAACCTGGTAAGAAGCTAGGAAATAAAAAACACTAGACAATATTCTGGACAGAAAAAAGCCTTTAAATTATGAGCAAGTAAAGAACCTCCTTCCGTTTAGTTCATGCTGACGTCAAGCTTTTCTGACCTTTTCCAAAAGTTTGTAAAAGACATACCTGGTGATGTATTCATCATTTGCTTCCAACCAACACGTAAACCAGCAAACAAACAGACTAACAAACTGATCAGTGAAAATCAGCCAAACAATCAGTCATTTTCTCCCTCCTGGATGCAGGGGTGCAAAAGGAAAATTATTTAATGAAACTTAATCAGCAGGAGGGCTACCTGGAGTCTCTCCCTGACTAGGTACCCTTTTCCTGCCTTGGCAAGCATGAAACACAGGATTACAGAGGACGAAGGCTCAGAGAAATCTTTCTTCTAGAACTATTCCACATCAAGAATATCTTGATATGTAGTTGGTTGTTTTGTTTTGTTTTCATTTTCCCTTAGAGAAAAATACTGGGATTCAGAAGTGGCAGGGGAAGAGGAGAGACTGCTAACCCAGAAAGGATTGGGGTTTTAAGATCTGTCAGAGATACCCAAAATGAAATCCTCTGCTCCGATTCAGACCAAGAATTTAAACTGTCTCCCAGGTGAATGTCTTGAGTGTAGGCTCTCATCAGTTCTTGGGCTGAGAAGGAAGATACTACAGTGTGCATAAGTAATTGGCAATTTACTGGTCCACAGATGTAAGTAAGTTTTAAATGTCAAATTATAAAAAAAAAGGCAAGAAATTTCTTTAATTACAAAACATTTTTTTTTAATTTGATGGTGTCTTGCTCTTCTAATACCCATATTTTGTCTATTAAAATAAAGAATTTCCTACAAAAGAAATCCTTATTACAAAACTGTTTCCAGTTCATTATATGTCTTACTCTGTCTGTGGTGTTGCAGGTTCTTTATCCTTATTTATCTTTAAATCTTTACCCTTCTTCATCTTTATTCTCCTCTGTTTTCATTTCACTATATGTACTTTGTGCAAAACCTTTAACATGATTCTGTTTAACTGAGTGTATTATTGTTTGTTATTGCTTAGTCTTGTGCACTACCCTGAGGTCCTATGGGCATTTCTATATATCTTTGTAAAGTCAAATCTCATAATTCTTGTCTGTTAAGGGAACTGTATAGCCACTGATAGTAAATAGGTAAATACTGTATGATAAGAAAGCAGATAGTGTAGAGATAGCAATGATACTGTACTCTTGTCGATATATCTGCTTCTTTTTACAATATTACAGATACACTTACAGCTTTGCAAAGATGACGGTTTCTAAGTACTCATTGAAATAAATCACCACGCCACTTCACAAAACCCCCAAATCCTCTTTGTAGCCCCTCTGTTTCCAGAGAACAGAACAAGTAAGTAGTCAGGAAACAGCAGAGTTACACAAGTACAGATGCCTTATTCTGCTAAAGTCAATCCCACTTGGTTTTCCAATAGAGGTTTGGCTGGAGTCATGTCAGGGGACAAAACAGTGCCTGCATTTTCTCAAACAAGACATTATACTCACTTCCCGTCCTTGGGCTGGGTTTTTTTGGCTGAAACCATATTTACTTGGAAGCTACCAGAAGAGTAGTCCTGAAAGCCTGGGCATGGGCAAGATGACAGAGGACATGGGATGGGACATAGGACTGTGAACAGGGGTCTTATACAGATGCTGGTAGTGCTTCTAAATACTTGCAATGCAAGTTGAGAACTATTTTGTCCTGCAAAATATTCCTTACATCAATTTATGGAGTGTTTAGGAAGAACGAACTGACTGTCATCAAACGTACTGAATATTGGCAGTGGAACGGCAGGTACGTGTTTACCAGGACTGATACTCTCCATGAGCAGTCAAGCGTGGACCTCAAATGATTCACTGAGGCAAGAAGAGGTGTTGCTGCCAACTCAAGGCTCTCTGAGAATTTTTGATGGCTTGGGAACAAAATAATGACCTAGCTAAATAGGGGAAAGAAGGTCCACTGGTCATATCCCAAATTACAGGAATAGCAGAGTCATAAATAGTCATGCAATACAAAACTGGGACGGTTTAGGAAGGGTTGTTCTTACTGTCTTGCCCCATACCCTTTTCATTGAGACCGCTGTGGTAAGAGTGGTTACACACCACCAGGCATTATTAAGACATACCAAAAACCTCGACTATCACATCAC
Source organism: Sagittarius serpentarius (assembly GCA_034782735.1). Lineage (NCBI taxonomy): Eukaryota > Metazoa > Chordata > Aves > Accipitriformes > Sagittariidae > Sagittarius > Sagittarius serpentarius. The sequence goes on along the minus strand of JAVKLA010000017.1, from coordinate 5,165,810 downwards.
AGATAGGGCAGCTGAACAGAAGATTGCAGTATACTGAAAGTCAAAATACAACTGAGAGCGCAGAGCTGTTATGGTGATGTTTGTTCATCAAAGATCATTTAGCTGACTAACTTAAGGATGGATTTAATGACTGATGGCCCAACACAATGTCCGTGGTAAGAGATATCTGTGCTACGTGTGTTATGTTAGCAAAAGGATTCAGCGCAGGTGGATGGCCAAGCACTAGTTCCCAGAAGAAAAAGCGGGTGCAGACAGATAGATAGATCCTGATCTATAATAAAGTGTTAAACTTATTAGCTCTGCATTGGCAGAGCATGAACCTTGGGGAAAGGGGTTCACAGCCTCAGGATGCCTGTAAGGATGCCTGGGTTACAAGGGCATGTGGTGGGTAACAATAGCTCTTTAACTGCTATACAGCAGAAAAGAGAAACATGAAACAGGAAAATAAATTAATCGAGCACTTACATACACAAACTCTAACGAGCAGTAGATAACAGAGACAGCAACAAAGATCAGAGCTGTCCAGTCACTGGCTGATGGGCCACTGAAGAAACCAACCACACAGGCCTGTGTCACCTGAACTTTGTACCTCATGAGAAGGAAACAGGGTTATCATGGGCCTGACGGGAAAGAACAAACCTGTTATAGGACATTCGACGGGGACTTCATTGTGCGTAAAACTTGTTCTGGGATGTTCTAAAAGAATTGTGGGAATGTGCAATGCTTCTTACAGACTGTAGAGGATGAGCCAAAGGCAGGGAAAGAGGAGCCTCACAGTAGATCAGGGAGCAGCAAATGTGGGAAATTAGAGGGAAAAAGCAGAATAAAAGAGGGCATTTGTGTGCAAATGGGCTGACTGGCATTCTTGTCTGACCAGGCCTTGCACCTGATCACAACAGTCTGTCCTCTCTTCCATTAAACTCTGTTTTCTGTTTGACTTTGCTTTCTATTCCATGTTTGCGTATGATTTGCTAGTGAACTTCAAGCTGTACTAGCCGTGAGGAGGAGACCAGAGTCTGGGAAGACCTAAGGTCAGAGCTGGAGACGGGACAGGAGACCTGGGGTCTGTGCATGAATTCTGGACAGACTCAAGGCCTGGGATAGAGTTTGAAGGATCCATGGATGTGTGTGCTTGCAAATCAAGAAAGTATAGGAATGCATCTATCTTTCACTGAGTATGAAGTTCCTCACTACTGGCTGGACCTGGGAGTAGAGAACAGTAGCTTCCATTTAACAGACCGAGAAGGAGAAATCGCCTGGGTCTTAACAGAAAGACTCTTTCCTATTTAATCATCATGATTTTAAAAAATGGATCAAAGGACTTCAGCAGTCCATAAATGAGGTTATATGGTAATGCAATAGATAAAGACAAAGGCATAATTTGTGTTAATACATATTTTTAATATAAATTATGCTTACAGCCTGCCATGCAAACTGACTTCAATGGCTCTATTTTGTTTTAAGCCTGAGGCAATAACAGTTTTCCTTCAGAGGAGTAGTCCCTCTGTGTGTGCAGCCACTGGGTTGCACGGCGCGTTATTGTGCATTTGTTCTTTCTCTTGTACTCCAGTGTGGCTCCTTGGAGGCTAACATGGCACAGCTGCTTTTTGAATCTGCCTGTATTCCTCGCCTTGGAACCTCGGAACTGGGAAAATCTGAAAAATGCAAAGCCCATCAAAAAGGAAGGAAGGTAAGTGGTGACAATCACACACTGGGTTTTCTCTTTGCTTGTTTATTGACAGGAGATGTCTGTAATTGGAGACTGGCAGGGTCTGTCCACCAAGAAGCGCTGCACCGCAGTGTTGCTAATTTTGCTTTGTACTGATTTTTCAAGTAAAACATCAGACTTGATATCTTTCCAGTGAAAATAAAGTTTTGCCATTTACTTTAATCATAAAATGGGATAAATGTGTGTTAGCATATATTTCCCTAAAGGACAGGAAGTATGTATTATCAGATCATCAAAGATGGGCTCACTAGACATGTGATTTGATATGCCTTAAAACATTCATTTAGATAGTGTAAATTGTGTAAATGAACACAATTATCACTGCAGCTAGCTAATGATAACACAGTAAAAGGTTATGGTGTTGTATGACAAGTTTCTTTTGACTAATAACAGTTATTGTTCTATTATTTCACTTAATTGAAGTGAAGGGATTTGCTGATGTGATTTAATATTAGGCTTTTAATTTACATGAAAATTTACTTGTGGAGGAAAAAAATCCATTAACACTACTCTTCACAATAGTGACCGATAAAAAGGATAATACTTAGATATTTTAATCAGCTGTCAAAGATGGCCCATTTAGTCTGAATGACTAGAATTTGAAAAGGCAGATTTAGAAAACGCTTTGTTTAGAGTCAAGGCAGGCTCCAACAGGAAAATTTCGGATGCAGATTTCAAGTACTGCAAAGTCATAGCCGATGTCTGTTATGAATTTAAATTTGAGGTTTTTTTTTAAACTACCCAAGACTGAAAGCAAACACTGGAAAATTAAGAAATAAATTAAAATAAGCTATAAAATGCACTAGATCTCAAGGATCCCAAATGAAATTAAACAGTAGTTTGGCACCTAGGATTCCTAGGGACTCCTGCCACTACTGATTTCCCTGTTCATAGCACTGCTTGTGCCAAACGTATCTGTTAGTTAAAATGGGGGATCCCATGGCTGTAATTGTGTACTTTGTAATGCAGCTTGGCTTCATGTGGTTTTGTATTTATTCAGCCAGAAAACTGTAAGAATGGGGCTCTCTGACAAAAAGGACTCTGTTTGGGGTTACAGTCACATGTGCTGGAAAAAAAACCTGACAGTTACATCATTTTGATAATTTCAAAATTTCTTCCTAAATACGCAATGGCTGGAGATGCAGAAGACCTCTTGACTTACCAAATCCGTCTCTTGCCAAGCAGAGATGTTACCTTGAGGGGACATCCGTTGCCTGCTCACACAAAATGAGAACTCATACATACAATATATGCTGTCAGACTGCATATATACATGTATACATGTCCAGCCACATAGGTTAACCCTGACAGACACACTCAGCACTCACAGACACAGGCAGCACCAGCGGCCTCATCCTGTTTCCCCTGCCTGGCTGAGCAGGTTGGAGGTCTACCCCCCCATACACAGAGCTGACCGGGACTCCCCTGGTCCCCAGCAGACACTCCCCCATAGTCTCACCCTTGGAGAAGCCCCCCGCCCCCAGCTCCCTGTCCACAT